>CM055116.1:910569318-911249318 GCA_029206835.1 Rana muscosa | reverse complement strand
CAAGTGGTGCTGCAATGCTCACTGCATACGGTCTTGAACCTATACTGTTATATGCAAACACAGCCAGTTGTACACGCTTCTCACACAGCAGTGTGTAGATAAATAACGTATATTACAGTAAAAAGCACACAGCCCTCTTATTACTTGGTCTTATTCAGTACTAAAAGATTGGTCAAAGCTTTCACTATTTGGCGTAAACCCAACTGACTGGTAGCTATGGTGCACTGCCTTTTTCATTACTTCACTCTGCAAGCCTTACTGTTTATGCCTGAAAACAATTATTCTAAACTTCATCAGAAGTAGTAGTCAATACACATACATTGATGCTTTGTACTAAAGGAGCTTGTAACGGAGCCTCCAATTTGTCAAAATGTATACTCTCTGAAATATGAAAGGATCACTCATATAGACAAAATAAATACTGAGAAATAGGCTGGGAATGATGGCATTCCATGAGTGGAATTCTTTTGGTCCTTGGTTCTGTACAACGACATTACCCACAGAGGATGAAGGAAGGCATTCTTTTAGACTAGCTCACGCTGGCCAAATAAGGTTAGAATTTCTGGCTAACTAACAAATGACCCTTTCAGATACAACACACAGTAAACAAGGCACGGAATCCAGTATCTCTTTGTAAGATATACAGATGAGCCAGAAAAGACAATAACTGGCAGCATGGACTATGCCCTCCATATGCCTCCTTGGTAGTCTGCTTAAACCCAATGGCTTGTGAGAAAAACACACAGCAAAGTGCAATAAACTAAAGTGGATGCCTTGCTGCCAACTCCGTTTTATCATTACAGAGTCAATATATTTGTGTGTCATTGACTAGAAAATTATTGGCTAATATTAAATTGTGATATGTGCCCAATGTTTCCATGACTACATAAAATGTGAAAACAGAGGGCAATGTTGTATATGATCTTGTACAGAAACACATTTAACAGATGGCAACTCATTAAAATTAAATTTGATCAATTATGTAATTTATGTGACATCAGCAGAATTATAAACAGTCACAGAAATAGACAAGACCTTTAAAACTCAGCACACATATGGCAAAATCTGGATATTTGGCACCTAAACCACAGGTCAGATGAAGCAGGAAACAGCAAAAAAGATTACAGGGTACTTTTCCATTATCCTGGGGTTATTATCTAACGGATCTTGTAATGGGCAACCCTCTTCTAAATTGGGTGATACAAAATCTGGCAATAGTGAGCCCCCCCTAAAACCTGTACAAAGTCAGAAAGGCAGGGTTTGTCTGAGTCAGCCACTCTTACCACTGTCACAGCAGTAAAATCTGGTGGCCAAATATTGTTGACAAGGTTCTTCAGGTAACCCTTGCTTGACTGATGCTATCCCCGAAGTTTATTTTTCTTTGCCAACATTTTTGTGATTCATTTGCCGTTATGTGCTTTACTAATCAAGGAATGTCAAATTGGTAGCTCCCAAACACATCACCTCCAGAGGAAACCGGTTGTTCTGGTGAAAAGGATTTGCAGAAAAGGGGCACAGTATGACATTATACTTCTATGGCTCCTGAATAATGGAAAATTTACAATTTTAAATAAAGTTTTCTTGCTCATAAATGTGGACATAATTGTGGGAGCTGCAGTTCAGAAGTGTGCAGCTCACACCTAGAACACCAGCGACTAGTAGATGGACCACTTTGTCTTGGAAAGCAGTATTATCTCAGCAACACTGCTCCAAAGGCTACCAGCAAGCATTTCTAATCTAGCTGGTTTTAACTTACTTTCTCTCAGACATAACACCCGACACCCAACACCCTTGAGAAGAAGGGTGAACAATGTAATGACTCAATTGACAAAGGCAAGCTAGCAACAGCAGTAGCAAGAAATTGTCGGACTTGTGAAATCTACCAGCATGCACAATCTTTCCTTCATTGTCATGCTTCATCACAAGAATTCAGTAAAGATCACGGCTAAGTATGTGGATTTGACAATCATCTTACAATTCAACTGATGTGAGATAAAAATAGAAAATAGAAAATAGGGTTTTTAATAACAGCTTACCTGTAAAATCCTTTTCTTGGAGTACATCACGGGACACAGAGCCTTTAATCATTACATAATGGGTTATATCCACCTTCAGGTGCTGGACACTGGTGTAACTAGACAGGAAGTTTCCTCCCTATATAACCCCTCCCATACTGGGAGCTCCTCAGTTTTGTAGCAAGCAAGAAGTGTCCCAATATCCCCAAATAAGAGCGGCGGGATCTCTGCGTCCCGTGATGTACTGCAAGAAAAGGATTTTACAGGTAAGATGTTATTAAAAATCCTATTTTATTTCTCATACATCACGGAACACAGAGCCTTTAATCATTACATAATGGGATGTCCCAGAGCAATGCTCAACTTGAGGGGAGGGAGACACAAATAACGCAGACCGTCATCAGACGTGAGGACCTATACTGCTGCCTGCAGCACACTGCGCTAAAAAAAGCGGCATCCTCTAACCGTCTTAGGTTCACCTAATAAAAATTAGTGAATGTAAGGACTGTTGACCAAGTTGCGGCCTAGCAAGTCTGAGTCATAAAAGGCTTGGTAATGCACTGCACATGAAGCACTTACTGTTCTGGCAGAGTGCATTCTAAAAGAAACAGGGGGAACCCTCTCTTTAATCACAAGCCTGAATAATAGCCTGATGAATCAACATTGAAACAGTTGATTTAGACGCTGCCTGCCCTTCCCAGGGCCTCCTGGTAGCGCAACAAACATCAGATTTCCGTATCCGAGTAACCGCTTCAGATAGGCCTTGACTGCTCTCAATATAACGAGAGAGTAACCATTTAATAGCCGATTAGAACGCTGCCTAACCATTTCTAGGGTCTTCTGGCAGCATAACAAAGCGTCAGTTTTCTGTATCTGAAACTTTCAGATCGACCTCAACTATTCTCATCTATATTTAGATGAAACTAGATCCTTTTGGGAAAAAGGCTGGGTGAGGATTCCACATCGCCCTAATAAATAAGTATGGCTCTATACAAAGAAAGCTGCCAATACTGGAATTCTCTTGCGGAGGCTACTGCAACCAAGAACACCAACTCCCTTGAAGGAGGATGAAGGGAAATATGGTGCATCAGCCCAAGGAGCTGTCCCTGCAAGCCGACAACCCAGACTCAAATCCCCCCGGGCACAAGGGCGACTTATACGCGTTACCCCTTGTAGAAAAGGCCCGGATCAAAGAGTGCAACGCAAGCAACCTTGAAGACACTGACAAGGTCGAGAATCGACTCTTGATGGAACTTAAGGCTAGCTCCATCCCTTTACCTAGTGTAGGAAGGCAAGAATTCTACCTGTGACATACTTCTGAGCATGCCATCCCAGGAATATGGGCCTTCCAGATCTTAGAATACATGGTCCTGGAGGCTCGGTCTCCTGTATGAATCAGGGAAATCGTCCCTGATTCTGAAGCCGCGATCATCAAGAATGCGGACTAAACCAATAATTCCCATGTTTTCAAGATGGGATGGAATACCGACCCTCGAAGTAGGTCTGGACAAGATGTAAGGGCCCCTGGGTCCTCTACTACCACCCTTGCGATTCCTGCACAGTAAGGTTGTCTGGGTCATGCTGGAATTATTAGGCCGGCTCCCATTCCCCTCTGATGTAGCATAGAGGCCGCAGTAGTTGCAGCACTGAGGGAAGAGAATGCATAAACCAGTGACAACTGGTTCCACAAGCTTACTAATGCATCTTGTCTCCTATGCAAGTCGATCCTTTGTCCTAGACATAAAGCTGTTCAACTTCTTAGTTGAAACTGGACGCCCACAATCTTTTGCCCGGGGTGCCCCTTCTCTGGCTTTTGATCCAAAAAAGATCTGGGATTAGAGGCCATACACCCGGGAAAATTTTTTGACGGTTCCAAAGAACTGCCTGCCAATTCTCCATTTCATGAAATGAAGACTTACGACAGGCAAGGCACAAGCCAGAACATGGCTCAGTTCCTTCTGGCTGCGTGATTTCTAGTATCCCTTTGGTAAACCAAGTCAACCGCTGATGTGGCATTGTCGGATTGTACAGAACAGAACAAACCTGCAACCTAAACGCCCAGGCGGTTAAGATAGACATGCCATCCAAAGCTTTTGACCCTTAATGGCTAGCAAGTTGACGGACAAGGCTTCTGTTGGAACTAGACAACCTCCCCTGGGCAGTCGTCTTTCCAGGACTGGTCCCCATCCCTAGAGACCAGTCTTCGTAGCCACTACCTCTCAAATAACCAGCATGAGGGATCTTCCTTTCTGCCAAATCTTTTGGTTAAAAACTATCAACTGAGATTCCAGCTTATCTGTGGGATCAGATCCTTGGATAACGCCAGGTTAGGATCAAGCAGCCTTGAAACTGAGCATAGGGAACCTCTTTGAATGAAGCCACCATCCCTAGCATCTTAAGCAAAAGGAATGTAAGGAACTCTTCCATGCCTTGACCAGCTTTCTTAAAGGGGTGACTTGTCTGAAGCAAGAAAAAAAAAAAAAAAACTCTCCTTTCTTGGGCTGTGTCCCAAATGCTCCAAGTTCCTTATCAAACCTACGAATGTACCCTTAGACTGGGATCCTAACCCAGGAGTTTCAGATACTGGACTATGCTGGACACACTTAGATCAGTCAGTAGCATGACTGGACCTATCAGCAACAGATTGCCTCGGTATGCCATTACTGCTATACCCTGGGCCTTAGTCCTGCTAGAAGCGGGCTTTAGCACCTTGTAAACCCGGGTACGGTGGCTAACCCAAAGGGCGAAACCACCAACCGGTGGGCTGCGGAAATTAACGATTAATCGTTATTTTTTTGATCGATCAAAATTATTTTGATCGGTACTCACCTTTCCACCGGATTACGGGTCTCTGCTGCCTCGCCCATAGGAAAGGCCTAGCTCCGGAGCAGCGGCCATCTTGGTCCACCCGGCGGCGGCTAGGTGAGCTCCTAGAGCTGCGCGATAACGTCATCACCCCTCAACTGCTCGTGGATCCAGACGGAGGGGGTCTGCCGGCTTCTATTCTGGTATGTCTGCTGGGGAGATGTCCTATTACAGTGGGGAGATTGCGGATACTACAGTGGGGAGATTGCGGATACTACAGTGGGGAGATTGCGGATACTACAGTGGGGGGGATTGCGGATACTACAGTGGGGGGGATTGCGGATATTACAGTGGGGGGGATTGCGGATATTACAGTGGGGGGATTGCGGATATTACAGTGGGGAGATTGTGGATATTACAGTCTTTTATAATTAATCGAAATTAGTCGATTAATCGATAAAAAAAAAAATTGGATTAATCTAACACGTTTGAAGGCTGGCCGCAGGCTAGCCTGGATTTGTAGCAGTCGTCTGAGGGCTATTTATCCCTCCTCCTCTATCGTCTCCTGCGTCGGCTGGGTTTCTGGAGTCGCACGTCACTTCCGGTTTTCGTAAAGAGTGGTGGCAGCAGCTGCAGGTGTCTCGTCGCTGTTCTGATCCCCCGCGGGATATGGCTGCCATAGAGGTGGAATAATTGGGGGATTCTGCCGGGCTTAATGATGGGGGGGGCGCCCGCTGCCCACCCACCGGTTGTGCTCTCCTCAGGATCCCCAGCAGGTCTGACAGTCTGTGTTACCTTGAGGGTCAGTGGTGCGGGGCTCCATCTGGCTTCTCCTTATGCTCACGTGGGGGGCGCATGTCCACCCACCCACCCACTCCTCCGGGGCTCCTAACTTCTCCCGACACTCCCGGCTTTCCTCAAGTGCGGGTCAGCTGCAGCAGTTGGGGCTGTTCCTCTACCGGGGGTTCACGCCGGGCACCATCGGGGGGACCGTCCACCCATTCAGCCAGGCAGTTACCTGCATCGAAGGGGCCGCCGCTTCTCGAGCCACGGGAGGAGGGCCATCCTCATTCACGGCTCTATCTGGCTTCATGGAGGCCGCCTGCCTGCTTCTCCCGGAGCTCTCGCGGGGGTGGGGGAAGGGCCGTTCCGTCCATCCACCCACCCACATTGCCCAGGGCTCTGTATCGCATGGTGGAGGCCACCCGCTTCTCCCGGTACTCCCGCCGGGGGAGGGGGGGGCTTCCATCCATCCCTAGGCTCTATCCTGCATCATGGAGAGGCCAGCCATCCGTGTCTCCCGATGCTCGGTGGTGCGGCACGACAGGCCTGGAGTCTGGTGGTGGTGGTGGTTCACCTCTCCGGTCTCCATGGTGCTGGTTGAGGGGGGGGGGGGCTTGGCTCCACATTAGGCGTTTGTCGGCTCATAGCGAACAGGAGGACGCTCCCTCTGTTTGTTGCATCATGTCACACAGTGAGGGACTGGAGTTATTCTTATTTCTGTATCCACATGTTCCACTTATCACTCTGCATGTCAGCCCGTTGTGGGGGAGTGTCAGCCCGATTGCGGGGGGGGTTGCCCGCCGCCGTGCGTTTTCCCCGCTACTCATCTGACAGCTTCGGGGGGGGGGGCAGCCCGTGGCCCGGCCATTTGCCCTCTTCTCCTCCCATGCTCTCCTCTGCATCCTCCTGGTAGGGCCTCCCACTCCTCCTCCCGGCCTCACGCAGAGGGGGGGGGGGGGGCGCTCTGGATGCCTGTCAGGCAGGGGGGGGGGAGGGTAGGGGATGTCTGCCCGTGTCATCATTGCGGTCATTTCAGGAGTCTGGGGACATTTATTACATACACCTTGTTTGCTAGTCTGTCAGCCACATCAGGGGCATGGTACACCTGACAACAGAGGGGGGTGCAGCTGTCAGGGAATAGTTGGGGGGGTTGCTGCATCACAGCAGGGCATGGGGGGATTGCTGCGTCACAGCAGGGCATGCCGGTGTTCTCGGCATCTAGTGTTTAACATGTTTGCTTGATGTTTCCTGGCATGGCTCTGTGTGCCAGGGGTACAAATCAGATGCAGTCCCTTGGGGTCACAGAGCCCGGGGGGGGGGATGCTGTCCAGCAGGTGGGGGGGCCAATTGGTGGGGTAGCTTAATTTCCATGGTCTCTCATGTTCTATGCCTCACATAGTTTCTGTTGTAGCGGTTCTGTCAGCAGCGTGTTGTGATCTGCGGCCTGTCAATAGCGAGTTTCTGTCATCAGCATGTTTCTGTCAGCGTGTTTGTCAATAGCGTGTTCAGTCACAGCGCGTTTCCATCACAGCGTGTCTGTGCCATGCAGGTATACACCGGTAGCCATTTAAAATTTTCGTTTGTTTCCTGTCTCATTGTTCCTTTCGCTCAGGTTCTTTGCTTACCTGGTTTCAGTTAGCTAGGGCGCACAGCATAGGATCTGTCACGTCTTAAGATCCATACGGGCTGAGGTTTTGTTTTTGATGGTTGTCAACCACAAGCTTCTCGCACGTATACCTTACATCATACGATGCACGTTCATTTAATTTTACTTGTACTACCCACCACGGTCTGTGGGTACATCAGCCCTGCGTTTCAGTTTCTACCATCTATCTTTGCACTGCAGATCACTTGGGCTCGTTCACTTCTGCACCAGGGTGTGGGTCATCGTCTGGTTCATTCTTACACCACGGTCCCATCAATCACTGCTCATGTCCTCACACTTGGGTAGGCACTGAGGGGTGGTGGTCCAGTCTTAGCGGGGTCAGATTTTCTGTCGTAGCGATTTTCTGTCAGCATGTCGGTACCATGCAGGTTCAGCTTACACCGGTAGCCGTTTTCTTCTTCGTTCTTTTTCATATCATCTTACTTTTCGTAGGTTCTTTGCATTCCTGGTTCAGTTGGCTAGGGTTCACATCTCGGGATCTGTCACGTCTACAGATCCATACGGGCTCAGGTTTCGTTGGTGATGATTATTGACCACAATCTTCTCGCCTGTTACGTCAAGTCCTACGATTGCATTAGTTTCTTTACACCTGCAGGACTACCCACCACGGTCTGTGGGTACACAGGTCCTGAGTATTCAGTTTCTACGATCTGTCATTGCGCAACAGTTTACTTGCACTCGCTTACGCCACACCATGGGGGGGGGGGTGTCGTTATCAGGTTCATTTACCATGCTGTGGTTCCACCTCCACTGCTAATGTCTTCGCACGGGGGTAGGTACAGAGGGGGTTGTGTTCTGTCATAGCGTGTTTTACCCCAGCGTGTTTCAGTTATAGCAGGTCTCAGCCAGTCGTAGCATGTTCTGTCATAGCTTGTCGGTGCCATGCAGTCACTGCACACACGCACAGTCATTGCATCGTTGTTTATCTCTGTCTCGTCACACCCTTCTTTCAGGTTCTTGCATACCGGGTGTAGTTAGCCAGGGTGCACATCTCAGGATCTGTCACGTCTACAGATCCATACGGGCTGAGGTTTCGTTTTTAAATGATTGTTGACCACAATCTTCTCACCTGTATACCATACGTCATACGTGCACGTTCATTCTTACGCCTATACTACTACCCACCACGGTCTGTGGGTACACCGACCCTGAGAGTTTCATTTTTATTTACCTGTCTCTGCGCGGCAGGTTAATCTGGCTTATTTGCTACGTACACTTACTATATACACCAGGGTGGGTTCTGTCGTCAGGTTCATTCACGCGCTGAGGTCTGGTAATTTCTGCTCACGTCTTTGGCCCAGGCAGGTACAGAGGGGTGGTGTCTCATATCTGGTTGTCTGTCGTTTTTTCTTTGTGTTTTAGGGTTGGGCTGGCTGCACGTTTCGGCTGCAACACATGCAGGTTCATCCCTTCTACTCCACGTGGGGGTTCTGACCATGGTAGTACTCCGTCGATCAGGAGTTGGTCATACTTGGCTCTACATTGCAGTGAGTCAACTCAGGGGTTTCCTTTTCCGGCCACTACAGGGTAGGCGGTACGTTTGTTTGTTTCCTATTCCGTCCTAGCTACTCCCACGTACCAGCATGGAGCATGTTCTGGGCTGTATTCTTAAGCACAGTTGGATGCGGGCCAAACAGGCTCTCCACAGTCTCTCATGTTTACACATCCAGCTGATTTCCCCAAGGCTTGAAGCTTCATCTGGCCTGCCCGCTGCCAGGGCAGGTTAGCAGCGGTTGTGTTGGTTCACTGCTGGGTTACCCTTGGGGCTATGCAGTCCTTACTTGGCACCAACGTCCCTGTGTCGGCCCACGATAGTAGGTCTGGGCCGATTTCATCTTTTGGTGCCATTCTCTTGTTTGAAGGTTGCCGGATCTTCTGGGCAGGTACGTCAGACCTGTCATCTTTTGACCGATTCCCAGCCTGTTCCAAGGGGGCTCACGGTCAGGCAGGTAGGTTGGGTCATGCCATGTCTGGTTCTGTGCGTTATCGTTGCATATCGCTACAGTGTGTTGACCTCATCCGTCAACACCTGCAAACGCATCTTTCAGGTATCCGGCTCTGAGAGCCACTTCACTCCTATCAGTTCGTCCATTTTTGCCATCTCTCCCTCTCACGTCCCCTTACCAGGTTGGACAGTTAGGCCGGGGGTTGTGGGTGTTTCACGGAGCTACTTGTCTTTCGTCTTGTTGGCTGGGTACAACCTTTGCATTATTCCCCAGGGCTCCTCGGGTCAGCCCTTGTTCCGTTCCTCCCACGTGTCCTCTCGCCACAAGCGGTTCGTTCCCATGCCAGTGTTTTCTGGTAGTAGGCTTATCCAGTCAGTTACGGGACAGTCGTTTGGTTTCGGGGCAGGTTTGCAAGTTCCTACGGATGGGGCCCCTTCTTATCAATTCTTAGGTCGCTGGTTTCTGCTGTCGTAACGGATGCATACCGGATCCATTCATTGACGCCATCCGGGCGTGCGGTAATCTACCAGACGGTTTGTTACCTGCTCTTCTTCTATTTCTTAACAAACCTACTTCCGGGTCTTTTTGCCCACTTTTAGGCATACTGACCAGCAGGCTAAGGCACACCTCAGGCCTTGGTAGTTAGGGTATCGCATTCCTAAGTGAAGACTCTGACTATAAGAAAATTTTAACCACTAGAGGCCCGCGCTATAGCCGAATGAAGGCTACAGCGCGGACCTAGAATGCCGGGAGGCCATCAATTGATGTCCCCCCCTTTCCTCATTCCCAGAGCGCGCATCGGGGAACTTCTGTGCCCACCGCATCACGCGGGTGCCGATGCGCGTGCCTGGCGGCCGCGATGTCCGCCAGGTACCCACGATCGGCATTTACAGAGCCAGGGACATGGATCTCTGTGTGTAAACACAGAGATCCATGTCCTGTCCTGAGAGACCGATGGTGTGTCCCTTGTACATAGGGACAACCATCGGTCACCTCCACCAGTCAGTCCCCTCCCCCCCACAGTAAGAATAACTAAATTAGGCACACTTAACCCCTTCAGCGCCCCTAGTGGTGAACCCCTTCACTGCCAGTGTCATTTTTACAGTAAACCAGTGCATTTTTATAGCACTGATCGCTCTAAGGTCCCAAAATGGTGTCAAAAGTGTCCGATGTGTCCGCCATAATGTCGCAGTCACAATAAAAATCGCTGATCGCCGCCATTACTAGTAAAAATTAAATTATTAATAAAAATTCTATAAAAACTATGCCCTATTTTGTAGACGCTATAACTTTTGCGCAAACCAAACACTTATTGCGATTTTTTTTACCAAATATATGTAGAAGAATACGTATCGGCCTAAACTGAGAAATATATATATATATTTTTTTTAAATTGGGATATTTATTATAGCAAAAAGTAAAAAATAGTGTTTTCAAAATTGACGCTTTTTTTTGTTTATAGCGCAAAAAATAAAAACCGCAGAGATGATCAAATACCACCAAAAGAAAGCTCTATTTGTGGGGGAAAAAAGGACGTAAATTTTGTTTGAGAGCCAAGTCGCATGACCGCGCAATTGTCATTCAAAGCGTGATAGTGCTGAAAGCTGAAAATTGGCCTGGGCAGGAAGGGGGTTTAAGTGCCCAGTAAGCAAGTGGTTAATCAGTAACAGCCCTAATAGATAGATAGATATATATATATATCTCTATCTATCTCACATATGCTATGCAACGGGCATCTTGCGAGCAAGCATACATTTACAAACGTGTCTATGTAACATCACCAGACATGTATCCATGCAGACATGTATTCTTATGTGAACATAAGGAATCCTGTATAATTTAAGGAATCCTAAAATTATCATGCATTATTATGCAACCATGCAAAAATCTAGGCGATCATGCAACTTATGTGATTCAGCATCTTGATGCGATCAAACATTTAATGCACCTTAAGCACTATCGTGCGGACAAGTACCCTTGTGAGACCAAAGATTCCTGAATGATCAGGCACCCTTGTGCGATTCAGCAATTTTTATGCCATCAAGCATCTTAATGCGTTTTTTGGCATCTCTGTGAAACAAGCCTCTTCGTGCAATTAAGTACTCTTGGGTAACCGAGGCCCCATTATGCAACCATGCCAAATCTAGGGGAACATGCAACTTTAGGCGATCATGCATCCTTATGCGATTCAGCATTTTTTATGCGCTCAACCATCTTATGCATTTTAAGCACTACTGCGCGGACAAGAACCCTTGTGTCACCAAGGACTCGTGTGATCAAGCACCACTGTGTGATCCAGCATCTTTATGCAATCAAGCGATTTTAGGCATCTTTGTGAAAACAAGCCTCTCTGTGTGATCAAGTATCCTTGAGTAATCAAGGACTCTTGCGTGACCAAGCATGTTTATGCGGTCAAACATCTTTATGTGACTACGCACTTAAATGTGACCAAGCATCCTCATGCGACTATGTAAAAACCATGAATATCCATAACAGCAAAAAACATGCATCTTTATGTGATTAATCATAAACATGTTCTTGTTTTTACCCCACATGCACATTTGTGCAATTAAGTACTCATGGATAACCAAGAACTTTGGGAGATCAAGCACCTTTGTGCGACCCCGCATCTTTATGCGTTTTTAGGCAAGACATGTCAATCCATCAACACAAAAACATGCAAACATGTGGGCTGGTAAAAGAGGAAGTTATCCTCCACAAACATGCGATTTAGCTTTTTAGCAACAATGTGCACCCCACATTTTCAGGAGGAGAAACAGCTTATGCAGGTGCCCAACCAGCAGGTATAAAACTGTTGCAGTAAGGGAGTGGGAAGGTACAAGCAACCTATGGGATTTTTTTTCTTTTTTTTTTTTTAAAAACCCCCAAGGAGGAGACAGAGGATCTCGGCCACCTAGGCTGAGGGGAAGTTATACGCAGCATGAAACTCTGTAAAAGATTGCAGCTGCAACTTCAGAGCTTGTGAGGCTTCTGATACCTCCGCCTCATCAGATTGCACCTGTTACCTGCCCTCTGACGGTGAAATTTCATCCTCAGGACTTTAATCCACTTGTTTGAGGATTCAGAGCAGGGGAAGGGACACACCCAGCTTTCTGCTCGTTGTATATATAGCGAAAGTACTGGATCCCAGAGCCCAGTCCTCAAAAGAGAGACATTACAGACAAAACCTCGATCTTCTGCGAGGTCC
This sequence comes from Rana muscosa, assembly GCA_029206835.1. Classification (NCBI taxonomy): domain Eukaryota; kingdom Metazoa; phylum Chordata; class Amphibia; order Anura; family Ranidae; genus Rana; species Rana muscosa. The sequence continues at coordinate 911,236,895 of CM055116.1, read as the reverse complement.
GGGTACCATCCATTTTAGGCGTATAAATATACTGTAAGTGTTTTTTGGATGGATCCGATTACGCAGCTCTTTGACCCCCGGAGGGATTCTTTAGTAGAGCTTCTTCTCAGCACATCCTTAGTCATGACCAACACCTTAGACACTGGGGAAAAAAAACTGAGGAGCTCCCAGTATGGGAGGGGTTATATAGGGAGGAAACTTCCTGTCTAGTTAATTACACCAGTGTCCAGCACCTGAAGGTGGATATAACCCATTATGTAATGATTAAAGGCTCTGTGTCCCATGATGTACGAAAAAGAATATAAGTATTTTGGAAAGGGCTAACATGCGCATTACAGGTAGACTAAAGCAGACCTTCAGCAATTTTTTTCATCTTTCCATCTATTAAACCTTCTGCCTTTGTCGTTTTAACTTTGGATAGTAAAACATTTTTTTCTGCCAGTAAATACCTTATACAGCTCACTTCCTGTTTATAGGCCCATTAGCCTAGACTGGTAATTAGTCTAGGCTAATGACATCATGCACAGCTCCCTCTCTCTCACTCTAAGAGTTTGCCAACAAGGGTGGGGGGGAGTGGAAGAGGAAGGAGTCACAGGAGAACAAAGGAGAGTTGCAGATCTGGAGGGGGCTGGATGAAGGCAGAGATAACAGGAGACTGCAGAGATTCATGTGTATTCATCGAGAGAGGAGAAATGTGCAAGCAAGCAGTGGTGTGTGTGTGTGTGCCTATGTGTAAATCCAGGAAGTGAATAGGCAGCAGCTTCAGCTGCCCAAAGTTAAAATGGCTGAAGCCAGACTTAATGGAGGGAGATTTCTGCAGCATATTTGGCAAGTACAGAATCACAGTACTGGTATATATTAAATAATATGCAAAGTTGTTGGAGGAAGCGTCAGAATGGCAAAGATGTTTTTATTACAAAATATGTAAGCAGACTGTAGTTCCTCTTTAAATCTAATGCTTTTATCAAGGCCAAATTGAAGAACTTAGAACAAAAAAAGGTCAAGTCAGCGGTCACAAATAAGAATGTGCGGTCAAGCACATTTATTTGGGACGCTATTTTCAAATTCAAAATGCCTTGGATCGCAAACTTTTAAAGCACCAAGACAACTCTGAAAACATTGATCTACCTGCTGAATATAGGACAGATGTAAGGATACACTTAATATGGGACAAATGTTAGGATACCAAGTAACCAATAGACATTGCGATGATGTGGAAGATCCAACTGCTGCATTATGGGAAGGCTGTGTGACATCATTGGCACCTAGTAAAACAAGTTGGAAGTTGGAGTGTAAGGTGCAGAGAAGGCAGGCCCACCACTTACTCTCATGGGAGGGTAAACTTATTTAAAATTATATTCCTCCCTAAATTCCTATATAATAAATAAATATATAATAAATATATATATATATATATATATATATATATATATATATATATATATATATATATAAGTCCAATTCCCCTATGTACAGTGGGGCGAACAAGTATTTGATACACTGACGATTTTTATCATAGGCACTCTTCAACTGTGAGAGACGGAATCTAAAACAAAAATCCCGAAAATCACATTGTATGATTTTTAAGTAATTAATTTGCATTTTATTGCATGACATAAGTATTTGATACATCAGAAAAGCAGAACTTAATATTTGGTACAGAAACCTTTGTTTGCAATTACAGAGATCATACGTTTCCTGTAGTTCTTGACCAGGTTTGCACACACTGCAGCACTGCACACACTGCAGCAGGAATTTTGGCCCACTCCTCCATACAGAGCTTCTCCAGATCCTTCAGGTTTCGGGGCTGTCACTGGGCAATATGGACTTTCAGCTCCCTTCAAAGATTTTCTATTGGGTTCAGGTCTGGAGACTGGCTAGGCCACTGCAGGACCTTGAGATGCTTCTTACGGAGCCACTCCTTAGTTGCCCTGACTGTGTGTTTCGGGTCGTTGTCATGCTGGAAGATCCAGCCACGACCCATCTTTAATGCTCTTACTGAGGGAAGGAGGTTGTTGGCCAAGATTTTGCGATACATGGCCCCATCCATCCTCCCCTCCAATATGGTGCAGTCATCCTGTCCCCTTTGCAGAAATTCATGCCCAAAGAATGATGTTTCCACCTCCATGCTTCACGGATGGGATGGTGTTTCTTGGGGTTGTACTCATCCTTCTTCTTCCTCCAAACACGGCAAGTGGAGTTTAGACCAAAAAGCTCTATTTTTGTCTCATCAGACCACATGACCTTCTCCCATTCCTCCTCTGGATCATCCAGATGGTTATTGGCAAACTTCAGACGGGCTTAGACATGCGCTGTCTTGAGCAGGGGGACCTTGCATGCACTGCAGGATTTTAATCCATGACGGCATAGTGTGTTACTAATGGTTTTCTTTGAGACTGTGATCCCAGTTCTCTTCAGGACATTGACTAGGTTCAGCTGTGTAGTTCTGGGCTGATCCCTCACCTTCCTCATGATCATTGATGCCCCACGAGGTGAGATCTTGCATGGAGCCCCAGACCGAGGGAGATTGACCGTCATCTTGAACTTCTTCCATTTTCTAATAATTGCGCCAACAGTTGTTGCCGTCTCACCAAGCTGCTTGCCTATTGTCCTGCAGCCCATCCCAGCCTTGTGCCGGTCTACAATTTTATCCCTGATGTCCTTACACAGCTCTCTGGTCTTGGCCATTGTGGAGAGGTTGGAGTCTGTTTGAGTGAGTGAGTGGACAGGTGTCTTTTATACAGGTAACGAGTTCAAACAGGTGCAGTTGATACAGATAATAAGTGGAGAACAGGAGGGCTTCTTAAAGAAAAAATAACAGGTCTGTCAGAGCCAGAATTCTTACTGGTTGGTAGGTGATCAAATACTTATGTCATGCAATAAAATGCATATTAATTTCTTTAAAAAATCATACAATGTGATTTTTTTAGATTCCATCTCTCGTAGTTGAAGAGTACCTATGATAAAAAATAACAGACCTCTACATGCTTTGTAAGTAGGAAAACCTGTAAAATCGGCAGTGTATCAAATACTTGTTCTCCCCACTGTATGTGCCAAAAAAGGTATTGACTTTATGGGGTTCCCATGCTCCCAGATTCTCGTTAGCTATTTTGAAACTGCCGTTGGCTTTGGCGATGCCGGATCTGAGAGTTTACTATTTTGCATCTCAACTGCTGCATCTCCATTGGCGGTTCTTTTCCCAAACTCTGAATGCAAAGGTCACGGCTGAGGCGGCGATGTCGTATGAAGCCTTGCTTTATCATGCTCTACAGAGGGGAGGTCCGGGAGAAAAGTGGGGCCCATTATGTCCTTACCGGGGAAGATCTTTCGGATATGCACCCATAGGTGTAACCCGTCTTTGGGGACATTTTTTGAAGGTGGTACTCTATGAGCTCGTTATGGGATTAAGTATGCGCATCAGTTGTTTCAAGATGGGAAGTTATGCTCTTTGAGCAGCTTTGTAGGGTTTTGGATTGGATTGCTAATATTAAACATAATTCTGTTTTTTACAGCAGTTTTTTACTATATGTACTCAAACTATGTATTTTAAATAAACATTTACACACTACAAAAGATTACCAGTGCAGTATGGGTTGGCTAAAGAAACAGCACTTAGGATGTTTGTTTTTTTTAGCCACATTTAAGTTGCTTTAACCACTTCAACCCCAGGATTTTTTACCACCTCAATACCAGGCCTATTCTGGCACTTCTCTCCTACATGTGCAAATTATCATTCTTTTGCTAGAAAATTACTCAGAACCCCCAAACATTATCTGGTCACCAGTCATCTCTATGCTTCCTATCGTGCGCCGGACGATTCATTCTCCGGGCCCCCAATGGCACGGGAGAGCCCGGAGAAGCACCGGATGGCGGCGGGAGGCTGGGGGGGGGGGGGGGATGTCCCCTCCCGCCGCCTATAAGAACGATCAAGTGGCGGAACCGCCGCTATGATCGTTCTTATGGTGCATAGAATCGCCGGCACAACAAAAGGATATCTGAATGATGCCTCTAGCTGCAGGCATAATTCAGATATCCCCCTACAAAGCCCAGGACGTCATATGACGTCCACCCAGGATGGGAGATCCCATCTGTGGACGTCATTTGACTAGTTTCTATGCATGAAGATAAAAAAAAAAAAATTGTGCAGTGACCCCCCCTGCCCCCCTAATCCTTACCCGAGCTCCCTCTTATCCAGCGATGTTCACGATAGCTTCAGCTGCCCCGGGACTCTTCCTCCATACAGTGGCGGATCCAGGGGGGCAACAGGGCAATTGCCCCCCCCCCCCCCGAGACCATCTGTCACACTCGCTTGCTCTGTTTTTTCTTTTTTTGTGCCTGATCTCCCGAAATTTGGGGACCCGGTACCGGCCGGCCGTAGGACCCCAAACTTGGCACACATGTAGCCCAATGTCTCTTCTACAAGTGTGCAAAGTTTGGTGTCGGAGGGACCTACGGCCGGGGAGCACTGATTTTTTAAATCCGGGCACCCCTTCCATAGACTCCAATGTTAAACGGTCATTTCTCCAGTGATTTTGCGGACCCGGTACCGGCCGGTCGTAGGTCCTCTGGACCCCAAACTTGGCACACATGTAGCCCCATGTCTCCTCTATAAGTTTGAAAAGTTTGGTGTCTGGGAGAACCGATTTTTCAAAGACTTCCATGTTAAACATCAGTCTAGTCATGGGCACAGTGAGGCAAAGTGAGGCAAGTATAAGCCTAGGACACCCTAGGCTTATACTCGAGTCAATACGTTTTCCCAGTTTTTTGTGGTAAAATTAGGTGCCTCGGCTTATATTCGGGTCGGCTTATACTCGAGTATATACAGTACTTGTTCTGCGGCTGCCGCTGCCTCTCTGAGTCTCTCTCTCAGTTTCTCACATCAGCCGATCAGTGGCGCTGAGAGAGAGACTCGTCTAATGTAGTTACGTGGCGCACTGACATGATACCAGGAGCGGAGGAGGTGGGTGGAGCCTCTTCCCTGCACTCGCTGCTAATGCCTGGGCCGCTTGGCATCTAGCAACGAGTGATATCAGTGAGTCACATCAGGCCGCTCTGCGGGCAGGTGCAATAGCGTGCGGCTCCACAGACGGGTAAGAAAGCGGGCGGCTCCACTTGCGGCGCAGTTTGTTGTCGGGGGGCGGCGCGGTTCGTGGGCAGACCATGCTGCTCAGTGTGTTGGCAGCGCAGGTGAGAGTGAGAGAGCAGGCTCAGTGTGGCAGCTGGCCTATCAGCTAGCCGGGAGCGGGGGAGCAGAGAGATGAGATCATCTCTCACCGCCCGTGCCTGCCCTGCATTCCTGCAGTGACTTCCGCCCTCACTGTGCAGGCAGCAGAGAGATTACATTATCTCTCTGATGCCTGACTCTGGGAGTCTGGGACACAGCAAGAGACAACCAAAACTACACCTTAGCAGGCAAGTTAGTGACAATCCACAAGGTGTGGCAGGCGACGTGGCAAGTGACAATCCGCAAATTGTGTCAGGTGACGTGGCAAATGACACTCTGCATCTGGTGGCAGGCAAGTGACAATCAGCAAGGTGTGGCAGGTGACGTGGCAAGTGACAATCCGCAAGGTGTGGCAGGTGATGTGGGAAGTGACAATCCACAAGGTGTGGCAAGTGACAATCCACAAGATGTGGCAGGTGACGTGGCAAGTGACAATCCACAACGTGTGGCAAGTGACACGCTCAGGGCTCCCACTAATTGCAGGCGACGGTGGCAAGTGACACACTCGGGGCTCCCACTGATTCTGCATTGAACTATTTAATTTCATATTACAATGTAATAATAGAAATAATGTGCTTCAATCATCCTGACACCATAACAACCATGGTGCCGGGATGATTGAAGCGCCGACACCAACCATTTCCCCGATAAATTTCCCACAAAAAAAACATTTTTTTGGCAGTGCCCCTCCCGAGAAAAGACTCTGGATCCGCCCCTGCCTCCATATTGGTTGAAACAGCAGCGAGAGACCAAGTTTCATGATTATCAGCTTTTATTTACTTTAAATCATATAATTTGATAAACCTTTATTTCAAAATGAAAAAAACACTGATGTAAGTGATTATAAAGTGAGTTGGAATTTGGCATCCATTTGTTAGTGGTTCTAAATCTGGCAATACATCCAACACTCCTACTCCCCCCCCCCCCCCCCCTGCTGTGACTCCTCTACTCATTCCTCCAGAATTGTCTCTCACCAATACAGGTGTGTTACTGGCCAGATCACCAGGTGAAAACAGAGGGGGGAAAAAAAAGTCAAAAGAAAAGAAAAATGGATACTGCCACCACATCAAACGATTGGTAAGCAACCCACACATCCATCAACACTTTTCTGACTTCTGTCACTGCTCATGCGCTGCCCCAGGCGCAGTATTGGTCCTCTCACTTCCTGGTCTCACAGATGTGGAAGCCATAGGCTCCTGCTGCTGTCAATTAAACTCCTGTGAGCAGGGAGCGCAGCATGGCCTACTGACACTGTGTGTGTCTATGGATGCACACAGCCCAGCTTGGAAGCATGCATACAAGTGCCCCCTCAGCACACCCCTTGCTGAGGAGGGAGGAATGGATGGCGCCAGCGGGTCTGCCAAACAGGAGGAAAGGGACCACTCTGTGCAAAATCTAGTAGGCAAGTGGAACATATTTTTTTTATGAAAAAGAAAAAAATATATAAAAAACAAAACAAAACAAAACAAAAAAAAAAAAGACAGCATTTAATATCAGCCTTGACATTACAAACTGCAGTCACAACATGTGAGCCCATCATTCTAAGGCCAGGTTCGGCAACCCATTGATCACGATCTGTTAATCGTGCAAAGCTGATAGGTAGATCAAGATCAGGGTTGTTTTAATGCTTCCCCCCAGCCTCTGCGGCTGTCCTTTTAATAGCACAGTGGAGTGAGAAGCAAAACAGTGCTCAAAAAAATTATTAATAAAAACATCATGTGGAACTTACTGGTTAATCCTTTGCATTGTGCATAAAGGCTGTTTGATCCTGTCTCCCCGATCCTCCTCTTCTTCCACGGTCTCAAAAAAAATAACCTGATGTTTACAGAGCCAGTGGACGGGATTGCACATGCTCAGTTTGGTGTGTATTGCTAGTTTTTTTTTTTCTTGGGAGGGTGCATGTGATCATCACGGTCCAGACAGAGGATCAGCGGAGAATGAAAACTCCTCCTACAAGGTTTACTAGGAACTGATAGAAGTCACACGGCTGCTATATACTGCCGATGAGAAAAAGGTATTTATCAGTTTATATTTACTAAAATAATTGCATTTCCATGTTCTGTGTACTGTGGGAGACCAGATAAAGTGAATGCAGGTTCTGGGTTTAGCAATACTTTAAAACACTTTTTTTTGTGCTTTTTTTTAAGGCCTCATGCCCACGGACGTTTTTACAGCCGCGTTTTTGAGCGTTTTTTACAGCTTAAAAACGCCTGTCCATGTTAGTCTATAGCTTCATGCCCACCTAGACGTTTTTGAGCTGCAATCAGCATAGACGTTTTTAAGCTGTAAAAAAAAGCCAGGACCAGTGCGTTCCTCAGCGTCGGAGTTAGGCAGAAAAAAACGCTCAAAAACGCTCACTAACGCGCGGTCGCGTTTTTTAGCTCCGACGTTTTTTGTTTTTTTTTTAATTTACAACAACAAGGACAGGCGTTTTTAAGCTGTAAAAAAACGGGTCTTATGATGAAACGCTTATAAACGCAAATGCGGTAAAACGCCGCTAAACGCGGCCGCAAACGCGGCAAAACGCGCGTTTTTAAACGCCGGTTTCAGCGTTTAAAAACGTGTGTTCAGCAGAGTTTGCACCTGCGTCTCGTGTGCATGGGGCCTTAAATGTATATTTTTTGTCCTGACAATAAAATAAATATGTAGAAAAACCATGTTTGATTTATATTTAAGTCTACCCTATTCTATTTTGAGCCTACTGTCAAAACAAAATGTTTTGCTACGATGGCATGAATTCTGCCGACCATGGCACCATTCTGCAATTTGTGTACTGTAGGCATTGTATAGGAGATAAAACATCATCATGGAACCAGTTACAATATTGGCCACTAGTGATATTGAGGCGTTATAATAATTCCAGAATCATAAATACAGTGCCTTGAAAAAGTATTCATACCCATTGAAATTTTCCACATTTTGTTATGTTACAACCAAAAACATAAATGTATTTTATTGGGATTTTATGTGATAGGCCAACACAAAATAGCACATAATTGTGAAGTGAAAGGGAAATGATAAAAAGGGTTTTCCAATATGTTTACAAATAAATATCTGAAAAAAGTGTGGCGTGCATTTGTATTCAGCCCCCTTTACTCTGATACTACTAACTAAAATCTAGTGGAACCAATTGCTTTCAGAAGTCACCTAATTAGTAAATATAGTTCACCTGTGTGTAAATTATTGTCAGTATAAATACAGCTGTTCTGTGAAGTCCTCAGAGGTTTTTTAGAGAACCTTAGTGAACAAACAGCATCATAAAAAGGTCAAGGAACACACCAGACAGGTCACGGATAAAGTTGTAGAGAAGTTTAACCACTTAACAACCGCCTGTCGACAAATAACGTCGACAGGGTGGTTGCTTAACTCTGGGAGGATGTTATACAACGTCCTCCCAGAATCGCGCTCCCGCGCGCCCCCTGGTGCGCGCACACGGGAGTCTCCGTGACCGCCGGGTCCTATCACGGAAAATCGCCGCTGATAGCGGCCGTTTACCACGTGATCGCTCCGGTTCCTCTCTCCCCTCTCTGTACCGATCGGTACAGTGTGAGAGGAGAGGGGAGGGAGCAGATCATGGCACTTCCCGCCCGCCGGCCGTCATATGACGTCCTTGACTTTGTGCGGGGATATCTGAATGATGCCTGCCACTACAGGCATCATTCAGATATTAGCTTTTTCAGCCGGCGATTCCCTACACCATAAGAACAATCATAGCGGCTGTTCCACCGCTTGATCATTCTTACGGGAGACGAGAGGGGATGTCCCCCCCCCCCTGCCGCCCTCCGGTGCTTCTACCGACTCACCGCTACGATCACAGCCAAGATTGTTTTTTTTTTTTTATTGTTTTTTTCAGGCTTCCCAGCCTAGAGGTGGGATGTGGGGTCTTATTGACCCCATATCTCACTGTAAAGAGGACCTGTCATGCTTATTCCTATTACAAGGGATGTTTACGTTCCTTGTAATAGGAATAAAAGTGATCCAAAAAAAATTTGGGGCGGTAAAACATGTCAAACTATAATAAAGTAAAATGAATAATTATATATATATTTTTTTTTTTAAAGCGCCCCTGTCCCTGTGAGCTCGCATACAGAAGCGAACGCATGCATAAGTCCCGCCCACATATGAAAACAGTGTTCAAACCACACATGTGAGGTATCGTCGCGAACGTTAGAGCGAGAGCAATAATTTTGGCCCTAGACCTCCTCTGCAACTCAAAACATGTAACCAGTAAAAATATTTAAAGCGTCGCCTATGGGAATTTTTAAAGTAGCGAAGTTTGGCGCCATTCCACGAGCGTGTGCAATTTTGAAGGGTGACATGTTAGGTATCTATTTACTCGGCGTAACTTCATCTTTCACATTATGCAAAAACATTGGGCTAACTTTACTGTTTTTTTTTTTTTTTTCCCCAGCGCAAATACCGTGCGAGATAAAAAGTTGCAATGACTACCATTATATTCGTTAAGGTCTTTGCTAAAAAAACATATATAATGTTTTGGGGTTCTATGTAATTTTCTAGCAAACAAATGATGGTTTTTACATGTAGGAGAGAAATGTCAGAATTGGCCTGGGTGCTCCAGAACGCCTGATGGTGCTCCCTGCATGTTGGGCCTCTGTATGTGGCCACGCTGTGTAAAAGTCTCACACGTGTGGTATCGCAATACCCGGGAGTAATAGCAGAATGTATTTTGGGGTGTAATTTGTGGTATGCATATGCTGTGTGTGAGAAATAACCTGCTAATATGACAATTTTGTGATAAAAAAAAAAGAAGAAAAAAAAATCTTGATTTTGCAAAGAATTGTGGGAAAAAATTACAACTTTAAAAAACTCACCATGCCGCTTTCTAAATACCTTGGAATGTCTTCTTTCCAAAAAGGGGTCATTTGGGGGGTATTTGTACTTTTCTGGCATGTTAGGGTCTCAAGAAATGATAGGCCGTCAGTACTTCAGGTGTGATCAATTTTCAGATATTGGCACCATAGCTTGTGGACTCTATAACTTTCACAAAGACCAAATAATATGCACCAATTTGCACTTATTTTTACCAAAGATATGTAGCAGTATAAATTTTGGCCAAAATGTATGAAGAAAAAAATACTAAATTTGCTAAATTTTATAACAGAAACGAAAAAATAAATAAAAATAAACAGAATTTTCAGTCTTTTTTCTCTTATAGCGCAAAAAATAAAAAACCCAATGGTGATTAAATACCACCAAAAGAAAGCTCTATTTGTGTGAAAAAAAAAAAAGGACAAAAATTTCATATGGGTATAGTGTTGTATGACCGAGTAATTGTCATTCAAAATGTGAGAGCACCGAAAGCTGAAAATTGGTCTGGTTATTAAGGGGGTTTAAGTGCCCAGTGCTCAAGTGGTTAAAAGCAGAGTTAGGTTATAAAGAAATATCCCAAACTTTGAACATCTCATAGAGCACTCTTCAATCCATCATCCGAAAATGGAAAGAGTATGGCACAACTGCAAACCTACCAAGACATGGCCGTTCACCTAAACTGACAGGCCAGGCAAAGAGAGCATTCATCAGAGAGGCAGCCAAGAGGCCCATGGTAACTCTGGAGGAGCTGCAGAGATCCACAGCTCAGGTGGGAGGATCTGTCCACAGGACAACTATTATGCCTCGTACACACGGCCGAGAATCTCGTCGTTAAAAACATGTTTTTTTCGACGAGATCCTTGGACAAGAAACTTGTCCCGGCCGAGTGTACACACGCTCATTTCAAAGAACCCGCGGTTCTTTGAATGGAGCGTACACGGTGACGTCATCGAATGCCGTCGCCGCCATCTTGGTTCACCCTACCTATGCCTAGGAAGCTACCGCGCATGCGTCAGTCATTTCGAGCATGCGCAGGCTTCCCGGCAAACAGGTAAGTGTACACACACACACACACACACACACACACACACACACACAATTTTCTCGTCGAGAAACAGGCTGACGAGAATCTCGACGAGAAAATAGAGAGCAGGTTCTCTATTTTCTCGTCGAGATTCTTGTCGCTTTTCTTGACGAGAAACCATACACACAAACAAATTTCTCTGCAAGAAATCTCTGCCAGCAAGTTTCTTGCTGGTTTTTGCCGAGAAACTCGGTCGTGTGTACGAGGCTTTCGTCGTGCACTCCAAAAATCTGGCCTTTATGGAAGAGTGGCAAGAAGAAACCTATTGTTGGAAGAAAGCCATAATAAGTCCCATTTGCAGTTTGTGAAGCCAAACAAAAGCGGTGAATGGTTTTGTTTAATGGCCTGGGTGATTTGGCCTTTTTCCATACAGAATCCTTGAAAGCCCCAATTGCGGTCATACCTAAGGAAGGTAAAGACCCTACGCAATGTGGGAGCTATAGACCAATCTCCCTTTTAAAAAACGGACTTGAAACTTTTTACCAAGATGCTAGCGGCGCAACTGCAATATCAATTAACTTCTCTGATTCATTTAGATCAAGTTGGGTTTGTCCCAACGCGGGAAGCACGAGACAACACTAAAGTTTAAGATTTAATACGTGGCCAACCTATCCAAAACTGTGTGTGTGTTCCTTGGAACGGACGCAGAGAACGCCTTTGATCGGGTAAACTGGCAGTTTATGTTTTCTGTTCTGAGTTATGTAGGCCTGGGAGATACCATGTTTCTATTAGATCTGAAGTATTTATACCTGACCGGTGGCGCAGGTTAAGGTAAATGGTGTTGTGTCCCCCTCCTTTATGGTCACCAATGGGACTAGGCAGGGTTGCCCTTTGTCACCCCTCCTTTTTGCTCTCTTTTTGGAGCCTTTTCTCTGTAGGTTCTGTTTAAATTCTGATGTTCAGGGGCTGATGGTTGAATGAACTCAGTATAAGGTTTTGGCTTATGCCGATGATTTGCTCTTTTCACCGAATTATCCGGTGGTATCCCTTCCAAACCTATTTCATAAATTGGAAATATATGGCTCTCCATCTTATTTTAAAATCAATCTCTCCAAATCGGAGGCTATAGGGTGGTGGCTCCTGATACTCTGCTGAGGACGCTGAAATTCAGCTTTAAATTTAAAAATGGACAGATCAGGCCTTGAAATATCTGGGCACTTTTATTCAATGCAGATCTTTTGCGTATGTTTGATCTTAATTTCTCTCCACTTTTACATAAAAGTGCACACTAGGCTTGTGCAATTAGTTTCGTAACGAATTGAAATTCGTCCGAATTTAGCAACTTTCGGACATTCGGAAGCATTCGAATTTCCGAACAAAGCAATTACGAATAAGACCGAATCCGAAATAAATTATACCGCAAATAGCGAATGCCCGAATGTCTTCGGCATAATTCGTTATGAAAAAGTTAGGAATGTACGAATCCATACGAAGCACAATAACACTCACTCTGCTCTGCTCTCTGCTTCTCCCACACCGTGCTGAACTCCCTCTCAAAATGGTGTACAGGGGCGGAGGTTATAGCCGCATGTAAAAAACGAAAGTAAAATACGAGATTTCGAATCCATTCGAAGCACAATAACACTCACTCTGCTCTGCTCTCTGCTTCTCCCTCACCGTGCTGAACCCTCTCAAAATGGTGTACAGGGGCGGAGCCTATAGCCGCATGTTAAAAACGAAAGTAAAATACGAGATTTCGAATCGTTACAAATAACCGCAATGTATTTAGAAAAGTACAAATCCATTCGAAGCACATTAGGCATAATAGGCAGCGTCGTTGTGAGAGAGACACGGAAAATTACGAATCAACGAACCCAAAAAAAGTTACGAAAGTAGGAGTTGTGTCCAGAATCAACGAAAAACAACGTACTCTACCGAAAGTACGAACCCAAAAAAAGTTACGAAAGTAGGAGTTGTGTCCAGAATCAACGAAAAACAACGTACTGTACAGAAAGTACGAATTATAAAGCAACAAAAAATTCAACGAAAAATGTCGCTTGCAAAAATACGAATGAGTCCGAACACGAAAAATCCCGTCTAGCAAAATTACGAATGATTACGAATCAACAGGACCGGAAAGAAACGAACCGAAACGGAACGAATTTTTCCGTTGTGCACAAGTCTAGTGCACACCCTTTTGGAGATGTGGCATAGGGGGTTCCATTCCTGGTTCGGACGGTGTAATATCATCAAAATTAGCATTTTACCAAAGTTCCTATACCGATTCCAGGCTTTACCCATTGCCATACCTATGAATTACTTTAAACAGGGTAATGCACTTTTCACTAGATTTCTTTGGGTGTATAAACATCCAAGGATGACTTGGTTGACCCTCCCTAAGCACTATGGTGGATTGGCTGTCCCCGATTTTTATAAATATCATCAGGCGGCCCATTTGGGTCGGTTGATAGATTGGTGTTGGCATGGGGATTTTAAAATCTGGCCAAACTTGGAGCAGGCACAGAGCAGTGTGTTGCTACATAGGGCCCCTTTGTGTTTTTACAATCTTTCACCACCTCTTAAAAGGCACACCCACTCATTGGACCTACAACGTGCTTGTGTTTTCAACTTTTTTCTAATGGTAGGTTAGCCACTGTGAAGTCCCCATTGCTCCCTATTTTGGGAAACCTGCAATTCACACCGGGTTTGTGGAAAGGAGCTTTTAGTATGTTGTTGGATTTAGGGCTGCACCAGGCCTTTCACTTTGCGACATCAGGGTCTTGGCCCACACTACAGATTTTGACATCTACTGCTGGTCCTTGCCAACTGGACTTCTAGCGAGCTGGACAAGTAAGACATTTCTTACATACTCCACTACCTAAGGCTGGTGTTTTTGACCGTAGACTATTTCCATTTGAAGAATACTGTACTGAGCGAGGCCCATTATCTCATACTCTTTCGAAGATGTATGGCTTGTTGATCACACCTCCGGAGGACTACCAGTTACCCTTTCTACGAAAGTGGGGATCGGATTTGGGTAGAACCTTTTCGGAGGGGCAATACACCAATATGATGGATCTTACATCAAAATCCTCAATTTGCACAAAAGTGCAAACAAATTTTAAGACTTTTTCTCAATGATATTAGGACCCCGTCCTTTCTTCATAGATGCTTTCTGAACACCTCTGACTGCTGCTGGCATTGTCAGGAGGAATGTTGGACGTTACTACAGATCTTTTGGTCCTGTTCCAAAATAGAGAATTTATGGAAAGAGGTCCGGAAGATCACTAAAAATTTAGTGACTATGGGGTCCTTGAAGATCCAGCTTTCTGCTTGTTGCACGTCTCCAAAATCCCTCTTAAAATTTATAAGAAATCTATCCTTTTTCATCTTTTGAATGCGACCAAATCTTGTATTCCCCTTACTTGGAAACAGACACAACCTCCTTTAGTGGGGTTGTGGCTCAGGAAAGGGAAGGAGCTGAATAGGATGGAAGATCTGTTGTGGACAGCCCTGCAGAAACGAGAGCTATAGATATGAAGACTTGATCTCCATTAGGGCCGAAACAACTAATCGATTAATCGACAACTAATCGATTATGAAAATTGTAATCGATTAATTTCATAATCGATTAATCGGCCAGTAACATGAGGTTAAAAATAAACTAAAATTAACCCTTTATAGTACAAAAAGAGCAAATTGCTACTGTAAATATTACTTTCACTGTCCCACAGTAAAAAATGAACCCCTTACAGTAGCGATTATTTGCTCTTTTTGTACCAATTTTAGTTTTTTTAACCCCATTATGTTACTAAACATCTCAGGCCTGGATCACACCTCCGTGTTTTTTGGTGCTTTTTGCAGAAACACACTACAGTTCATTTACATGGTTTCTATGGGACACGTTCACATCCATGATTTTTTCAGCTGCTGCGTATTTGGAAAGGGCAAGGACTTTTTTTTAAATGCAAAACGGTGCTATTTTAGTTTTTTGGTTTAATATACTTCAATGGAGAAGCTTCAGAAAAGCATGTAATGTGTTTTTGCGGCAATTTGTGTTTTGTAATCTGCCCAACAAATTGGGTCAAAAAATTTTTTTTAAAAAAAAAAATACCTTTTTTTTTCTTTTTACGGTTATTAACCGATTAATCGAAACAATAAATCGGCCAACTAATCTATTATGAAAATAATCGTTAGTTGCAGCCCTAATCTCCATGAAACTTATTTATCACTTCAGAGGAGGGAAGGACCCTCATTGATATGAGCCCTGTTAACTGATGGAATTAGTGTACTGTACCCTTTAATTCAGATCGATTCTTTAGTAATATCTATCCCTTAATAACTCCTTAGAGACAAAGAGGTGTTACATTTTTTTTTAGGGGAATGGGGGGGGGGGGGTCTTATTTGGCAGTTTTTTAAACCCATGGGGGCTTTTCCTGTGGGTTATGGTATTTTATGATCCCTGATTAGGGGTTTTGCTTTCCATTTCCTTTAAAGGGGTTGTAAAGGTACATGTTTTTTTCACCTTAATGCATTCTATGCATTAAGGTGAAAAAACATCCAACGATTAGTGGCCCCCCCCCCCCCCCCGTTTACTTACCTCTCAGCCGGGCTTCTCGGCTCATTCATTGGATGATTGATAGCATCGCAGCCATTGGCTCCCGCTGCTGTCAATCACATCAATGATGCGGCTTGCCGGGGGGTGGAGCCGAGTGATACAGTCGGCGGCTGTGGCCACGGACTGCATCACGGGAGCACACCCACAAGCAAACCCCCTTGGGAGAGCGCTTCCCAGAACAGGGGTTAACTCTTGCGGGGAGGAGCCGAGACAGCCGCCGAGGGACCCCAGAAGAGAAGGATCGGAGAAAGGGGAAACTCTGTGCAAAACGAGCTGCACAGTGGAGGAACGTAGGATGTGTTTGTTATTTAAAAAAAGAGAAAAGGAACCTTTACAACCCCTTTAAGCTCATGACAGAAGTGGGATAGTTATTAGATTATTGGGTTGATGCATCCATCACTTTAATGGACAGACCTGATTAAATTGTTCAGATATAGGTCTATTGCTTTGATGTTTGGTTAAACATCTCTGTCATGTATGTTTTAATGGAAAAAAAAAATAATTCTGCAAAAAATAAAAAAATTTATAATTATAAAAAAAAAAAAAAAAAGAAGAAAGCTTGTGAAACAAAAATGATTGAAGTCTATTAAAAGGAACACATAATGTTAAAAGAAATGAGCACACAGTTTTAGACCAGATTTATATTTTTTCTAGTTAATAACACAGTGAAAAAGGAAAATATTGTTTACAGACTACATACACACTGGCGATTTAGACCGGTGTGATTTGTAGCATCTGGAATCAAAGATGCTGCAGAGGCAGCCTCCGCCCTGCAGCCACACGTTTGCAAATGGGCGGGCGCTGCATCCGGAATAGCTTGGGTAGATTCGGGGTCTTGCCGAAAACGCCTGAGCTTTTAGGCCCCTTTCACACTGGAGCGGTTTGCAGGCGCTATTTTGCTAAAAATATCGCCTGCAAACCGAGCCTAAACAGCGGCTCCTGTCTCTCCAATGTGAAAGCCCTGAGGGCTTTCACACTGGAGCGGTGCGCTAACAGGACTTAAAAAAAAGTCCTGCTAGCCGCATCTTTGGAGCGGTGAGAGGAGCGGTGTGTTTACCGCTCCTTCCCATTGAAATGAATGGGATACCGCCCGCAAACCGCGGCTGTAGCCACGGTTTGCAGGTGGTATTAACCCTTTTTCGGCCACTAGCAGGGGTTAAAACCGCACCGCTAGCGGCCGAATACCACTGCAATCCTGACGGTATAGCGCCGCTAAAAATAGCGGCGCTATACCGCAACACAATGTGAAACCGGCCTTACTCTATGTTTAGTTCGGCCCTTGGATCTCCGCACACCATGTTCCTGCAAAGTTACAGATAGCGGAGCACTCCGAGTGATGTGAAGATCATTGCTCCCTTCCTTTTATTGCCCTACATACTACTTACACTTTCAGAAATAAGAGCAGAGACCTAGGTCTGAAACTAGTTGAGCAAATCAGCCTGCAGTGCCAGATGTTCTGCTTCAGACTTGTGGGGGTGACCAATTACTTCCCAGACATGAAAAATTGTGAATGAAAGTGAATTTTAGGGTAGACTGAGTTTATGTTTCCTGATATTCGTTTAATCTTTTTAAGTTTCTTCATGTCATCTTTATTTTTTTTTTATTGGGGGCTTGCTAGGTTTTTTTTTTTTTTTTTTAAGAAATTAAGTGTCACACCCCGTGATCTTTGATGTTATTCAGGTAGATCTTCACCTCTCACAAGGTTGTCTACCCCTGGGCTAAATGGAAGAAGAAAAAAAATAAAATAAAACACACCACAACAACAAAACACATCATAGTAACTGTAGTAGTCAAAGCAAAGAAATTATATTGTATATGAAAAGAAACCTGGTAATAGAAAGAAGTAGGCCACAATTTCTAAACCCTAAATTCTAGCTACTTGGCTGCTGCACTGACACTTTGGCTTCAGTACTGCTGATCCCTGACTCAGAACCAGTATAGAAAAAACGGATTTTTGATTTTGGTGAGACTTTTGTTTATTGCATGTGTTTTCAAGGTCTGTGACTCAAAGACTGAAGCTAGATGTTGCCAGGCAACTAGCATTTTCAAAACAAGGTCAGGGATGGCAGCCTATGTGTATATTTCTTTCATGACAGGTATAACATTGTAACGCTAAGCAAAAATTTGAGTATGGGAAAAAGTATGTAATTTCCTCTAGCAAGAGAGAACGTCTGGTTTCAGTGAATATTTGTCTGGAGTTCAAAACTACATTTTTTGAAAAATTAAATAACAAGCAGCATGAATTATGCAATCCATGGAAAGGCAACACTCTGTTTACACATGAAGGCCCGCCTTGCAGCATTCAAAAGCAGCACAAAAATGACTCATGCTGAACAAAACCAAAATTAAAAATGTATAATTACACAGCATGTCTTTCAATGAATATTATACAGCATCTCACAAAAGTGAGTAAACCCCTCACATTTTTGTAAATATATTTTCATGTAACACTGAAGAAATTACACTTTGCTACAATGTAAAGTAGCGAGGGTACAGCTTGTATAACAGTGTAAATTTGCTGTCCCCTCAAAATAACTCAAACACACAGCCATTGTTGTCTAAAGCGCTGGCAACAAAAGTGAGTACACCCAAGGCTGGACTGGGACACAAATTTGGCCCTGGACTTCATTTCAATAAAATGCTGCCCCCCCCCCCAAAAAAAAATCACGCCCACCAAAAGGCCCCTACATCCATTATGAGAGAGAGAGAGAGAGAGAGAGAGAGAGAGAGGGGGTGAGTGTAAAAGAGAGGGGGGTGAGTGTAAAAGAGAGGGGGGTGAGTGTAAAAGAGAGGGGGGTGAGTGTAAAAGAGAGGGGGGTGAGTGTAAAAGAGAGGGGGTGAGTGTAAAAGAGAGGGGGTGAGTGTAGGACCCCTTTCCCACTGGAGGCATTTTTCAGGCGCTTTTGGGCTAAAAATAGTGCATTTAAACGTCTGAAAAACACCTCCGCTGCAGTCCCAGTGTGAAAGTATGAGTGCTTTCACACTGGGGCGCTGCCAGGGCGTTAAAAAAGTCCTCCAAGAAGCATCTTTAGGGCGGTGGAGGAGCGGTGTACACATCGCTCCTGCCCATTGAAATGAATGGCCACCGCTGCTGAAGAGCCTGCAAAGCACTTCGGCAGCAGCGCTACACGGGCGCATTTAACCTTTAATTTGGCTGCTAGCCGGGGTTAAAAGCACCTGCTAAAAGCCGAATAGCACAGCTAAAACTAGCAGCGTTTTACCATCAATGCCCACCTCAGTGTGAAAGCAGCCTAAGAGTCAGGGAGTGAATGAGACAATGAGACCGAGGGGGGGGGGGGGAGGAAAGACCGAGGGGGGGGGGGGGGAGAGCTGAGAGACCGAGGGGAGGGGGGGAGAGCTGAGAGACCGAGGGGAGGGGGGGGGAGAGCTGAGAGACCGAGGGGAGGGGGGGGGAGAGCTGAGAGACCGAGGGGAGGGGGGGGAGAGCTGAGAGACCGAGGGGAGGGGGGGGAGAGCTGAGAGACCGAGGGGAGGGGGGGGAGAGCTGAGAGACCGAGGGGAGGGGGAGGGGGGAGAGCTGAGAGACCGAGGGGAGGGGGGGGGGGGAAGAGCTGAGAGACCGAGGGGGGGGGGGGAAGAGCTGAGAGACCGAGGGGGGGGGGGGAAGAGCTGAGAGACCGAGGGGGGGGGGGGGGAAGAGCTGAGAGACCGAGGGGGGGGGGGAAGAGCTGAGAGACCGAGGGGGGGGGGGAAGAGCTGAGAGACCGAGGGGGGGGGAAGAGCTGAGAGACCGAGGGGGGGGGGAAGAGCTGAGAGACCGAGGGGGGGGGGAAGAGCTGAGAGACCGAGGGGGGGGGGGGAAGAGCTGAGAGACCGAGGGGGGGGGGGAAGAGCTGAGAGACCGAGGGGGGGGGGGAAGAGCTGAGAGACCGGGGGGGGGGGGGAAGAGCTGAGAGACCGGGGGGGGGGGGAAGAGCTGAGAGACCGAGGGGGGGGGGGGAAGAGCTGAGAGACCGAGGGGGGGGGGGGGAGAGCTGAGAGACCGAGGGGGGGGGAAGAGCTGAGAGACCGAGGGGGGGGGGGAGAGCTGAGAGACCGAGGGGGGGGGGGGAGAGCTGAGAGACCGAGGGGGGGGGGGGAAGAGCTGAGAGACCGAGGGGGGGGGGGAAGAGCTGAGAGACCGAGGGGGGGGGGAAGAGCTGAGAGACCGAGGGGGGGGGGGGAGAGCTGAGAGACCGAGGGGGGGGGGAAGAGCTGAGAGACCGAGGGGGGGGGGAAGAGCTGAGAGACCGAGGGGGGGGGGGAAGAGCTGAGAGACCGAGGGGGGGGGGGAAGAGCTGAGAGACCGAGGGGGGGGGGGGAAGAGCTGAGAGACCGAGGGGGGGGGGGGGAAGAGCTGAGAGACCGAGGGGGGGGGGGGAAGAGCTGAGAGACCGAGGGGGGGGGGGGGGGAAGAGCTGAGAGACCGAGGGGGGGGGGGGAAGAGCTGAGAGACCGAGGGGGGGGGGGAGAGCTGAGAGACCGCGGGGGGGGGGGGGAAGAGCTGAGAGACCGAGGGGGGGGGGAAGAGCTGAGAGACCGAGGGGGGGGGGGAGAGCTGAGAGACCGAGGGGGGGGGGGAGCTGAGAGACCGAGGGGGGGGGAGAGCTGAGAGACCGAGGGGGGGGGAAGAGCTGAGAGACCGAGGGGGGGGGGGAAGAGCTGAGAGACCGAGGGGGGGGGGGGGGGAAGAGCTGAGAGACCGAGGGGGGGGGGGGGGGAAGAGCTGAGAGACCGAGGGGGGGGGGGGAAGAGCTGAGAGACCGAGGGGGGGGGGGGGAAGAGCTGAGAGACCGAGGGGGGGGGGGAAGAGCTGAGAGACCGAGGGGGGGGGGGGAAGAGCTGAGAGACCGAGGGGGGGGGGGGAAGAGCTGAGAGACCGAGGGGGGGGGGGGAAGAGCTGAGAGACCGAGGGGGGGGGGGGAAGAGCTGAGAGACCGAGGGGGGGGGGAAGAGCTGAGAGACCGAGGGGGGGGGGGAAGAGCTGAGAGACCGAGGGGGGGGGGGAAGAGCTGAGAGACCGAGGGGGGGGGGAAGAGCTGAGAGACCGAGGGGGGGGGGAAGAGCTGAGAGACCGAGGGGGGGGGGGAAGAGCTGAGAGACCGAGGGGGGGGGGGAAGAGCTGAGAGACCGAGGGGGGGGGAGAGCTGAGAGACCGAGGGGGGGGGGAGAGCTGAGAGACCGAGGGGGGGGGGAGAGCTGAGAGACCGAGGGGGGGGGAGAGCTGAGAGACCGAGGGGGGGGGGGGAAGAGCTGAGAGACCGAGGGGGGGGGAAGAGCTGAGAGACCGAGGGGGGGGGGGGGAAGAGCTGAGAGACCGAGGGGGGGGGGGGGAAGAGCTGAGAGACCGAGGGGGGGGGGGGGAAGAGCTGAGAGACCGAGGGGGGGGGGGGGGAAGAGCTGAGAGACCGAGGGGGGGGGGGAAGAGCTGAGAGACCGAGGGGGGGGGGGAAGAGCTGAGAGACCGAGGGGGGGGGGAAGAGCTGAGAGACCGAGGGGGGGGGGGGGAAGAGCTGAGAGACCGAGGGGGGGGGGGGAAGAGCTGAGAGACCGAGGGGGGGGGGGAAGAGCTGAGAGACCGAGGGGGGGGGGGGGGAAGAGCTGAGAGACCGAGGGGGGGGGGGGAGAGCTGAGAGACCGAGGGGGGGGGGGGAAAGAGCTGAGAGACCGAGGGGGGGGGGGGGGAAGAGCTGAGAGACCGAGGGGGGGGGGGAAGAGCTGAGAGACCGAGGGGGGGGGGGGGGAAGAGCTGAGAGACCGGGGGGGGGGGGGAAGAGCTGAGAGACCGAGGGGGGGGGGGGAAGAGCTGAGAGACCGAGGGGGGGAAGAGCTGAGAGACCGAGGGGGGGGGGGAAGAGCTGAGAGACCGAGGGGGGGGGGGAAGAGCTGAGAGACCGAGGGGGGGAAGAGCTGAGAGACCGAGGGGGGGAAGAGCTGAGAGACCGAGGGGGGGGGGGAAAGAGCTGAGAGACCGAGGGGGGGGTTAGAGCTGAGAGACTGAGGAGGGGGGGGGGAGGAGAAGAGCTGAGAGACAGAGGAGGAGGAGGAGCTGAGAGACAGAGGAGGAGGAGGAGGAGGAGCTGAGAGACAGAGGAGGAGGAGGAGGAGGAGCTGAGAGACAGAGGAGGAGGAGGAGGAGGGGCTGAGAGACAGAGGAGGAGGAGGAGGAGGGGCTGAGAGACAGAGGAGGAGGAGGAGGAGGGGCTGAGAGACAGAGGAGGAGGAGGAGCTGAGAGACAGAGGAGGAGGAGGAGGAGGAGGGGCTGAGAGACAGAGGAGGAGGAGGAGGAGGAGGAGGGGCTGAGAGACAGAGGAGGAGGAGGAGGAGCTGAGAGACAGAGGAGGAGGAGGAGGAGCTGAGAGACAGAGGAGGAGGAGGAGGAGGGGCTGAGAGACAGAGGAGGAGGAGGAGGAGGAGGAGGAGGAGGGGCTGAGAGACAGAGGAGGAGGAGGAGGGGCTGAGAGACAGAGGAGGAGGAGGAGGAGGGGCTGAGAGACAGAGGAGGAGGAGGAGGAGGAGGGGCTGAGAGACAGAGGAGGAGGAGGAGGGGCTGAGAGACAGAGGAGGAGGAGGAGGAGGGGCTGAGAGACAGAGGAGGAGGAGGAGGAGGAGGAGGAGGAGGAGGAGGGGCTGAGAGACAGAGGAGGAGGAGGAGGGGCTGAGAGACAGGAGGAGGAGGAGGAGGAGGGGCTGAGAGACAGAGGAGGAGGAGGAGGAGGAGGGGCTGAGAGACAGAGGAGGAGGAGGAGGAGGAGGGGCTGAGAGACAGAGGAGGAGGAGGAGGAGGGGCTGAGAGACAGAGGAGGAGGAGGAGGGGCTGAGAGACAGAGGAGGAGGAGGAGGGGCTGAGAGACAGAGGAGGAGGAGGAGGGGCTGAGAGACAGAGGAGGAGGAGGAGGGGCTGAGAGACAGAGGAGGAGGAGGAGGAGGGGCTGAGAGACAGAGGAGGAGGAGGAGGAGGGGCTGAGAGACAGAGGAGGAGGAGGAGGAGGGGCTGAGAGACAGAGGAGGAGGGGCTGAGAGACAGAGGAGGAGGAGGAGGGGCTGAGAGACAGAGGAGGAGGAGGAGGAGGAGGAGGAGGGGCTGAGAGACAGAGGAGGAGGAGGAGGAGGGGCTGAGAGACAGAGGAGGAGGAGGAGGAGGGGCTGAGAGACAGAGGAGGAGGAGGAGGAGGGGCTGAGAGACAGAGGAGGAGGAGGAGGAGGGGCTGAGAGACAGAGGAGGAGGAGGAGGAGGAGGAGGGGCTGAGAGACAGAGGAGGAGGAGGAGGAGGGGCTGAGAGACAGAGGAGGAGGAGGAGGGGCTGAGAGACAGAGGAGGAGGAGGAGGGGCTGAGAGACAGAGGAGGAGGAGGAGGAGGAGGGGCTGAGAGACAGAGGAGGAGGAGGAGGAGGAGGGGCTGAGAGACAGAGGAGGAGGAGGAGGAGGAGGAGGAGGAGGAGGAGGGGCTGAGAGACAGAGGAGGAGGAGGAGGAGGGGCTGAGAGACAGAGGAGGAGGAGGAGGAGGAGGGGCTGAGAGACAGAGGAGGAGGAGGAGGAGGAGGGGCTGAGAGACAGAGGAGGAGGAGGAGGAGGAGGGGCTGAGAGACAGAGGAGGAGGAGGAGGAGGAGGGGCTGAGAGACAGAGGAGGAGGAGGAGGAGGAGGGGCTGAGAGACAGAGGAGGAGGAGGAGGAGCTGAGAGACAGAGGAGGAGGAGGAGGAGCTGAGAGACAGAGGAGGAGGAGGAGGAGCTGAGAGACAGAGGAGGAGGAGGAGGAGCTGAGAGACAGAGGAGGAGGAGGAGCTGAGAGAGAGAGGAGGAGGAGGAGCTGAGAGAGAGAGGAGGAGGAGGAGGGGCTGAGAGACAGAGGAGGAGGAGGAGGAGGGGCTGAGAGACAGAGGAGGAGGAGGAGGGGCTGAGAGACAGAGGAGGAGGAGGAGGAGGGGCTGAGAGACAGAGGAGGAGGAGGAGGAGGGGCTGAGAGACAGAGGAGGAGGAGGAGGAGGGGCTGAGAGACAGAGGAGGAGGAGGAGGAGGGGCTGAGAGACAGAGGAGGAGGAGGAGGAGGGGCTGAGAGACAGAGGAGGAGGAGGAGGAGGGGCTGAGAGACAGAGGAGGAGGAGGAGGGGCTGAGAGACAGAGGAGGAGGAGGAGGAGGAGGGGCTGAGAGACAGAGGAGGAGGAGGAGGAGGAGGGGCTGAGAGACAGAGGAGGAGGAGGAGGAGGAGGGGCTGAGAGACAGAGGAGGAGGAGGAGCTGAGAGACAGAGGAGGAGGAGGAGGAGCTGAGAGACAGAGGAGGAGGAGGAGCTGAGAGAGAGAGGAGGAGGAGGAGCTGAGAGAGAGAGGAGGAGGAGGAGGGGCTGAGAGACAGAGGAGGAGGAGGAGGAGGGGCTGAGAGACAGAGGAGGAGGAGGAGGAGGGGCTGAGAGACAGAGGAGGAGGAGGAGGGGCTGAGAGACAGAGGAGGAGGAGGAGGGGCTGAGAGACAGAGGAGGAGGAGGAGGGGCTGAGAGACAGAGGAGGAGGAGGAGGGGCTGAGAGACAGAGGAGGAGGAGGAGGGGCTGAGAGACAGAGGAGGAGGAGGAGGAGGGGCTGAGAGACAGAGGAGGAGGAGGAGGGGCTGAGAGACAGAGGAGGAGGAGGAGGGGCTGAGAGACAGAGGAGGAGGGGCTGAGAGACAGAGGAGGAGGAGGAGGGGCTGAGAGACAGAGGAGGAGGAGGAGGAGGAGGAGGAGGGGCTGAGAGACAGAGGAGGAGGAGGAGGAGGGGCTGAGAGACAGAGGAGGAGGAGGAGGAGGGGCTGAGAGACAGAGGAGGAGGAGGAGGAGGGGCTGAGAGACAGAGGAGGAGGAGGAGGAGGGGCTGAGAGACAGAGGAGGAGGAGGAGGGGCTGAGAGACAGAGGAGGAGGAGGAGGAGGGGCTGAGAGACAGAGGAGGAGGAGGAGGAGGGGCTGAGAGACAGAGGAGGAGGAGGAGGAGGGGCTGAGAGACAGAGGAGGAGGAGGAGGAGGGGCTGAGAGACAGAGGAGGAGGAGGAGGAGGAGGAGGAGGGGCTGAGAGACAGAGGAGGAGGAGGAGGAGGAGGGGCTGAGAGACAGAGGAGGAGGAGGGGCTGAGAGACAGAGGAGGAGGAGGAGGAGGAGGAGGAGGAGGAGGAGGGGCTGAGAGACAGAGGAGGAGGAGGAGGAGGAGGAGGAGGGGCTGAGAGACAGAGGAGGAGGGGCTGACAGAGGAGGAGGAGGAGGAGGGGCTGAGAGACAGAGGAGGAGGAGGAGGAGGGGGAGGGGCTGAGAGACAGAGGAGGAGGAGGAGGAGGAGGAGGGGCTGAGAGACAGAGGGGGGGAGCTGAGAGACAGAGGGGGGGGAGCTGAGAGACAGAGGGGGGGAGCTGAGAGACAGAGGGGGGGGAGCTGAGAGACAGAGGGGGGGGAGCTGAGAGACAGAGGGGGGGGAGCTGAGAGACAGAGGGGGGAGAGCTGAGAGACAGAGGGGGGGGAGAGCTGAGAGACAGAGGGGGGGGAGAGCTGAGAGACAGAGGGGGGGGAGAGCTGAGAGACAGAGGGGGGGGGGAGCTGAGAGACAGAGGGGGGGGGGAGAGCTGAGAGACAGAGGGGGGGGGAGAGCTGAGAGACAGAGGGGGGGGGGAGAGCTGAGAGACAGAGGGGGGGGAGAGCTGAGAGACAGAGGGGGGGGAGAGCTGAGAGACAGAGGGGGGGGAGAGCTGAGAGACAGAGGGGGGGGAGAGCTGAGAGACAGAGGGGGGGAGAGCTGAGAGACAGAGGGGGGGAGAGCTGAGAGACAGAGGGGGGGAGCTGAGAGACAGAGGGGGGAGCTGAGAGACAGAGGGGGGGAGCTGAGAGACAGAGGGGGGGGAGCTGAGAGACAGAGGGGGGGGAGCTGAGTGACAGAGGGGGGGAGCTGAGAGACAGAGGGGGGGGAGCTGAGAGACAGTGGGGGGTCTGAGAGATAGTGGGGGGTCTGAGAGACAGAGGAGGGGGCTGAAAGAGGGGGGAACTGAGAGACAGAGGGGGCAAAGAGACAGAGGGGAGGGCTGAGACAGACCACATAGCACTGTCCCTTTCTGCAGTCCCTCCTCTGCTCACCTCCCTGCTGTCTCAGTCTTCTGGCATTTTTGTGTAGGATGCCAGGTACCTGATGGCCAGCAGCGGCAGCGCCGAGTCTCCTTCATCCGGGGGGTGCTCTCGCTGCTCTGCTCCTTACAGTGGCGCATGTTCTCTTCCTCCGGGCTCCCAGTCAGCCTGCCCTCCAGCCCAGGCCGCATGGTTCTTGGAGCAGAGAGGCGGTGGAGAAATCGAGGTTCTGGGAGCGCCAGGGTGACCGTGCTCGCTACTGTTCGCCTCTTCGGTGGTCAGGGAGGGGGAGGAGCTCTACTCCCTCCTCTGAATTTTACATCCAACTGCCCTCCTCGCTGGCCACCTTCCCCGAATCTCCACCGCTGTTTGCTGCCATGCTCCCACTGCCGCCGAACTGCATAAAAAAACAGGCCACAAAAAATAAAAAAAATAATAATTTTTTTTTTTTTTTTTTAAATGGCCCACTGAGCCATCGGCCCACCGGGAAACTCCCGGTAGTCCCTATGGCCAGTCCATCCCTGAGTACACCTCTAAGTAAAATCGTCCAAATTGGGCCCAAATTGTCAATATTTTGTGTGGCCACCATTATTTTCCAGCACTGCCTTAACCCTCTTGGGCATGGAGTTCACCAGAGCTTCACAGGTTGCCACTGCAGTACTCTTCCACTCCATGATGACATCACAGAGCTGGTGGATGTTAGAGACCTTGCGCTCCTCCACCTTCCATTTGAGGATGCCCCACAGATGCTCAATAGGGTTTAGGTCTGGAGACATGCTTGGTCAGTCCATCACCTTTACCCTCAGCTTCTTTAGCAAGGCCGTGGTCATCTTGGAGGTGTGTTTGGGGTCGTTAGGTTGGAATACTGCCCTGCAGCCCAGTCTCGGAAGCGAGGGGGAACATTACATGTTGGCATTCATGGTTCCCTCAAACTATAGCTCCCCAGTGCCGGCAGCACTCATGCAGTCCCAGACCATGACACTCCCACCACCATGCTTAACTGTAGGCAAGACACAATTGCCTTTGTACTCCTCACCTGGTTGCCCTCACACATGCTTGACACCATCTGAACCAAATACGTTTATCTGGTCTCATCAGACCACAGGACATGGTTCCATTAATCCATGTCCTTAGTCTGCTTGTCTTCAGCAAACTGTTTGCAGGCTTTCATGTGCATCATCTTTAGAAGAGGCTTCCTTCCGGGATGACAGCGAAGCAGCCCAATTTGATGCAGTGTGCGGCGTATGGTCTGAGCACCGACAGGCTGACCCCCTACCCCTTCAACCTTTGCAGCAATGCTGGCAGCACTCATATGTCTATTTCCCAAAGACAACATCTGGATAGGACGCTGACCACGTGCACTCAACTTCTTTGGTGGACCATGGTGAGGCCTGTTCAACCGCTGTATGGTCTTGGCCACAGTGCTGCAGCACAGTTTCAGAGTCTTGGCACTCCTCTTCTAGCCTAGGCCATTTTTATGTAGAGCAACAATTCTTTTTTTCAGATCCTCAGAGAGTTATTTGCCATGAGATGCCATGTTAAACTTCCAGTGACCAGTAGGAGAGGAGTGAGAGCGATTATACCAAATTGAACACCCATGCTCCCCCCATTCACACTTGAGACCTTACCAACACTAACAAATCACATGACACCAGGGAGGGAAAATGGCCAATTGGGACATTTTTACTTTTGGGGTGTACTCACTTTTGTTGCCAACAGTTTAGAAATTAATGGCTGTGTTGAGTTATTTTGAGGGGACTGCAAATTTGCTATACAAGCTGTACACTCACTACTTTACATTGTAGCAAAGTGTAATTTCTTCAGTGTCGTCACATGAAAAGATCTAATAAAATATTTACAAAAATGTGAGTGGTGTACTCACTTTTGTGAGATACTGTATATTTACATGTAGTTAAAACAAAATCTGTTACAAACCTCGCCAATTCAACCTGAGCATATGATGGATGCAATTAATTCCAGTCATTGATATCGGTTTTTAAGACCCGTTCACACCAGAAGGTGTGTTCAAAACGCATCAGATATGTTGCAAGTGCCAATGTATTCCTAATGACACCCCAGTGTTTGCACCTTCACCGGATCGCATGGTACTGAAGTACCATGCGATCTGGTTGCAGTGCATTTCTAAAAGTAGTGCATGCACTACTTTTTATGTGATCCAGTGCGATATCAGTCCATATAAATGAACAGGCTGTAAATCTCACTTCACTGAATGCACTGTGCCAAAGATCACAGTCATTCAATATTGCGTTTTGGCCTTGCTCTTGCGCACAGAAATGTCTCCAGATTCTCAGAATATATATTTTTTTAAATGTACTGCAGATGATATAGTTAGAGTCTTTGCAATTTAGAATTGAGGAACATTATTCTGAAATTGTTCAAAATTTTTTAGACACGGCTTTTCACAGATTCGTGCACTTCTGCCCATCTTTACTTCTGAGAAACTGACTCTCTAAGATGCCCTTTTTTGGCACAATCATATTAAATGACCTTTTTCCAATTAACCTAATTAGTTGCAAAATATTCTTTCAGCTCTTCCTTGTTCGTGCCACTTACCTTGCCAGGTTTTTGTTGCCCTGTCTCAAATTTTATCCAGACGTGTTGCTGCCATCAGTTTAAAAATGACCTTATTTTCTTAATAAAATGTTATATTTTCTCAGTTTAAAAAAGGGACACTAAAAGGTTCCCGTTTAAAAAAAAAAAAAAACAAACATGTTATACTTACCTCCACTGTGCAGCTCGTTTTGCACACAGTGGCCCCGATCCTGGTCTTCTGGGGTCCCTCGGCGGCTGTCTCGGCTCCTCCTCACAAGAAATAAACCCCCTTCATGGGAGCTCTCTCCCATAGGGGTTAGTTCTTGCGGGCGCGCTCCCGTGATACAGCCGGCGGCTATAGCCGCAGACTGTATCACTCGGCCCCGCCCCCCGGCGCATCATTGGATGTGATTGACAGCAGCGCGAGCCAATGGCTGCGCTGCTATCAATCCATCCAATCAACGGCCAGACTGAGTGGAGAAGAGGACGTCAGGGGCAAGCGCAGCAGGTGAACAGGCTCAGGTAAGTTAAACGGGGGGGCTGGAGGAGCCGTCATTGCCAGGTTTGTTTTTCACCTTAATGCATAGGATGCATTAAGGTGAAAAAATACCGAACCTTTACAACTCCTTTAAACATTTGATATTTTTATTCACAAAAAATCAAAAATAAAACCTATGGGATTATGGAGATTTGCAGATCAGTGCATTCGGTTTTTATGTAGATTTTACACATGCCAACTTTTTGGAAGTGGGCTTGCAAAATATCACATCATAAAATTGCAACATAGTGGGTAATTTTCTCAAAATTAAAAATAGAATCTTACCTATAAGACAAGCAAAGCACCAGCACCAAGATGAAAATAAATGAAATTGCAGCAGCAACCACAGCTAGTAGCACAATATTTTCCCTTGCACGGCTCTCATGAACACCCAGTGCAGTCACCAGTGACTGGTTATGGTAAGTGAAGAGAAGGGCAAAACCTCGGCCACGGTTAGTGGTTGTAATTAGCTCCAAAATTACCTCAATCATTTCAATGGGAGACCCAAAGGTCAGATTTTTGTTTAGGGGAGAATCTGATCCACAAAAGCGTGAGGAGTAAGTGACCAGGTCGGTGATGTAGAGGACATCCAGCGGGCAAACTTCCAGCACTGGAGGCAAAGTAGTGAAGGGGTCAGTTCCAATGTTTATAGATGAGGATGTTGCATCTTCACTCACCTGCTGAAAGACATTTGTTGTTACTCTAGAAGTGAAGGAGGCCAGAATATTCATAGGTTTGTTGTCATTTTGAGAAAGCCCATCAGAATTCTGTGTAACTATAGAAAGCAGCCCTGTTTGTGGTGTACCTGGCCCTTCACTCAAAGTATTTTGGTTGCTGGTCAAAACCTGAGATTTTAATATGGACTTTATGCCATTGTTCAACCCATCCCATCTCTCTGGAGTAATAACATTGTTACTGGCCTCATATGGGTAATCTGACTGTTCTGATGAAACCACTTCCAGATCATTTGGCAAAGTAGTTTGCTCCATAGCTCTTTTGTGAGATAAATGGTAGCTAAAGTCAGAAGATGAAAAGCTGGTAGCTGGATCACTGTCACTTGTACTCTCATATATGTCAAAGTCCAGAGTTTCCATCTCTATGCTGGAGCCAG
The DNA here is from genome assembly GCA_029206835.1 of Rana muscosa. Taxonomy (NCBI): domain Eukaryota; kingdom Metazoa; phylum Chordata; class Amphibia; order Anura; family Ranidae; genus Rana; species Rana muscosa. Next base: position 911,206,917 of record CM055116.1, on the reverse strand, counting down.
GAGGCACGAAAATCTGCCATAAACAATGAGAGCCAGGAAGGTAGTTGTTAGGGAAGCCCGGAGACATGATGAGGTCTTTACCTGTAGGGTCCATGACAGCACCACATCCATAATACACCTACAACAAACAGAACAGAAGGTTTTTTGAACATTTGACATTAAAAAAATCATTATAAAACTTTTCTGAGCAACTAGAATTAAAAATAGCCAGCAGAAGGAATTTGATGTATAATGTATAGGTACCTCTCCATTTAACCGGTCAGTTTTGATAAGTAAAGAATTAAATAAATGTTTATGATAACATATGAGATTAATGCAAACCTTTTCATGAGATCAGTTTTAGCTTGTGTTTTTCCTTGGCAGCATAAAATGAAGAACGGCACATAAACAATTTGCAATATAGCTTCATACTTGTGCTGCAATAATAAACACAAAGCACACTGATCACACCACAAAAGAGCATTCCAAGCATCGGATGTGTCTGTTTCATTTAAGGGAACATCTCTTTCATCTAACAAAAATAACTTTCACTGGCAAAAGTGGGAACAAAAATGCAGGACTTAAAAAGACATCTGGTTAACATCTACAATATGGGGAATGCATTTAAAAAATAAAACGGTCAGACTGGCTGGTTATCTGCTTAGACAAATGGAAAACTGGCATTGCTACAGAGAAAAAGAGAAGGAATCTTCACATATTACCCCAGATAATACCGTTCCTACTGTGTTGCAATGAACCCAAACATGAAAAGTGCACAGTTACAAAGCCACCAAGGGGAGCCTGTGACTAGCTGTGTTTGACTGGACAGATTCCATTACAGAGAATTAAGTAATCCCAGCTCTGCTTTCATGAGGAAGTGCAATTTAAAAAGTAAATTTAAAGTATTATTCAACAACGTGCTAAAACATTTTACCCGTGTGCTACTTTAAAATATCCTAACAGGTTTAGGGCAATTTAAAAGGTCAGTTCCATCCACAACGAAGGTCTAATTTTAGGTGGACACAAGGGAGTTCAATCACTTTGTAATAGTTGGAGAAATTGGGCAGTCATTAAAATCAAATATTGCCTGAAAAAAAAAATATATAAAAATATTGACATTCATGAGATTGGGTATTTGAAAAATCTAGGGTTTAAAGTTGTCCTTATGTAAAACTGTTTTTTTTTGTTTGATAGAACAGAATTGTGTTTTTTTTTTTTAGACCCAAATTATCAAACCTAAATGTTCTATCTATCTTGATAATCTAGAGAGCAAGTAATGTCCCTTTTGCTAAATAGCAGATCTAATCACCATAAAGACCTCTGTTCATTTTTATGATGAAGGGAGGTTACCGCAGGGCACACCACGTCAGCATTGGTCTACTGATCTGCAGACCAGCATTGACAGGAGATGAACCCTGCGGTAACCTCCATTCATCATGAAGATGAATAGAGGTTCATAGGCAGTTCCTATATGACAGTACTTAATTTTAATCCTGATTGTGCTCCTACAACACAGCTCAAAGTGATTGTCACTTTGCCGTTTAAGGCAAAGTATCTGTGTTAGAGCTTACACAGGGCTAGTGCTAAAGACTATTGACCCCCCTCTAAAGTTCTTGGGCCTAGTGATTGCCCACACAGACACTGAGCACTAAAATGTAAAAGCAAGGGGAGAAGGTCACCACTCTACTGGGTACTTTCAATAGCTCCTATAAAAGAAACATGTACTGAGAGAATATGAAGGCTGCCATGGATAACCTATCCCTCTGAAAATTAGAGTTGTCTGGCTACCATGCTGATTTAATGGCTTCAGCACTTTTTGAGGCAATGACCCAGTACAAGTATGCAAATCAGAAACACATACTTTTTAAAAAAAGGACCCTAGCATAATAAAAACGCAATTGACACAAAGAAGAGTTCTGGGTTGGAGGTGGGAGGCTAAAGCTAATCATTGGGGCTAAACCAAAAAACTAACATTCCTCCATCCACACAAACGAGGTGGCTGGAAGAATCCTCCTGTCTGGACAATGTATTCTGACAGTGGGAACACCTTGATAAGCAGCTGCAGCTGTCGATTGATGGAAAGTTTTCAAACACAATGATCAAAATTCAGCCAATAAGGGTGACATTGCCTGCAGGCAACTTGTTTAAAGCGACAGACAGCTTTCCCACTATAATCTGAGTTCAACATCCCTGGACTGCAAATGATATAGGTTGTTTTATATAATTTATGAACAAGTAAACAGAATTGGTCTCAGGGAAAAGTTCCGGGGCACCCCGCTTACAACTCCAGACCATTTCGAAATCTGACTCAATATGGGTACGGAAGGGCACTAAGAGTAACGAGGTGTTAAGAGTATAAAACAGCACTGTGAGTTCTGGGGGGGGGGGGTACTGTGAGTACACCCTCAGTAAGAGAATTAAAGGTGACTGGGAAGGACTGGGGGGCATAAGTACCAAACGGAGCTAGGAGTGTGCGATACTCAAACATTTAGGGCAAACATATGTAGCGGGAATCTCCTTTAAGGATCCAGGACTACGATACCCAGAACCCCATTCAGCACCCAAGGTGCATTGCCAACCGCAGAGACTCATGGGGTGGGCTATAAAGGTGAAGCGGAGGCGGAGCTCAGCCTCTTTGGACACCACCCTTCTAGCAAGAGGATCCCCTGTGCGGACTTGCTGCTGGTGCGAGGCCTGAAGCCTGGGCCTTGCGCACTTCCAAAGAGCCTTCCACTCCATTGCGGAGCCTGTGTGGCAACTGATCTTCATTTGTTTCTCACTGACATCAGGGAGGACCGAAGACCCGGCTATCGCAGACCCTGTGTGCGGATACACAGCGGTGGAAGTTACGGACAGGGACTAAGTCCGGTGTGGTGAGAGAGCACTTGCTCAAAGTTATAGCCAAGTACTTTGTTTAGGCCTACTGACTGCCTTGGCCCTTAGTGCTATATCAACTATACTAGCAGGAGACTATTTCCAGGACTGAGTTTTAGTCTCCTGGGAGTTTTTTACTTTGCTGAGACACTGTCCCGTTGGATTACAATTATTGCTCCTGATGTGCACCACCGTTTCCCTTGCATGCGAAGATTCTTCACCCTAAGACTATACCTTACTTTAAGTCAGGCCTGACTGGGTAGCGTAGAACATTATTGGGCGCCATATTGCTCACGGGGAGGATAGCTGCAGCGTGGTATGCTAGTATATTTTATACAGTATTGCTAAGTGTCACTAATATTGCAGGGCTCTGCATGTGTTAATATGTACTGTACTTCTACCTAACTTTTATACAAAAGTAAAGTTGCTATAGTTAAGTACTCCGGTATCAGTGTTAATTACTATACTTTATTACCGTTTGCTTTATTGTGGGGCTGAGTCATAGATGATTCGCAGAGACATTACCAGTCTATCATTCCCTAGACTAACTGTGCCAGGGGAGGGTCGAGTAGATTGCCGGGGGTTGGCAGTGCTGTGTACAGGGCCCGAAACAATATCAGCGGCTCTCTTAAGTTGGGGGTATCGCTACACATATATTTAAAATTTAAACAAAATGAAAGCCTATCAAAATATAAAAACATTTGATTATCCTCATTACGTTAGTGGGCAACATGTCCTACAGGAGTGGTGATGCGATGTGGCACAAATCTTGCTCCATGAATACGTTCCTTTAACAACCATTCAAGGGTGAATACTGCTGTGCGAGATGTGAGCAGATCGTTTGGGAGCCCAGATCCTGGATCTAGGGAATCAGCTAGTAACACTGCGAAGCATGAGCAACCTGGATCAGAGTGTGGACCCAACCCTTAAATTTCTGGCTTGGGCCAGTATAGAGGAGGGTGGTGATATGGAGGTGAAGGAACCAGAGGTAGGTTGCTGGGTTACAGTTCGAAGGCAGGGTAGAGGGAAAACCTGTTAGGACGTATCAACTTGGGACTAACCTCTCCAACAATTATGCCAAGTTGTGTGATGTTGGGCATATCAGCTCAGGAGTAGCAATGTTGGAGCAGACTACCTTCCCTAGATGCCAGGGGAATAATTATCCCTTACAGGCAGGGATAGACAGATACTGGTGGTAGGGGACTCAAATATTAGAAGGACAGATAGGGCAATGGTTGTTTACCAGGGACTTGGGTTCGGAACATTGGGATCTGATGGAGAGATTTTTGGGTGGGGCTGGAAAGGACCCAGCTTTCATTGTACATATTGGTACAAATGACAATGTCAAAGGAAGACAGAGGATCCTTAATGATTTCAGGGACTTGAGTACTATATTAAAGAAAAGAACCTTCAAGATAGTATTCTCAGAAATACTGCCTGTACCTCAAGCCACATCAGAAAGGCAGCATGAGCTTAGAGAGGTAAACAAATGGCTGAGGAACTGGTTTTAAAAAGGAGGAGGGTTTGGGGTTCAAGAACTGGGCTGACTTTGCAGTGGTTACTGGCGCTACAGCAGAGAGAATAATTCTATGCTCGGCTCCCAACCATCGGTCCCTAGTACCTGTATTGTCCTGTGGGGATCAAGTCTCAGCCAGAAGATGAGAATATGGTCTGGTAATCTGAATAGAACAGAAAATCAGTCCAGTCACCATCGGTTATGACATTGCTCCTCCTTGTTATTGGCTGCTGACATTGACTTCTCCATTGTATGTGTAGCGATACCCTCAGCTTAAGAGGGCTGCTTGTTTGCTTGGGCCCCTGTAATGCACCGCTACCAACCCCTGGCAATCGGCTCTGACTTCTCTCGTGACACAGTTAAAAAAGAGGGAAGTAGTGGTATAACTGTACTATCTCTATACATATATATTACACAGTACAACCCCCTTTGTATACCAGCACAATAATGGACACTCACAATCAAGTTACTTAACTATAAAAGGTTTACTGTAAGCAACAATATAAAAGTAATTGAGTACAATATCTTATGCAGATCCCTGCAATAAAGGTGTACACATCATATGCATATGACACTCAATTAGGCAATAATAACGATATTAACCCCGCTACAGCTTTCCTTCCTTGTGAGCAAAGAAATGGCGCCCAGCAATGTCCTAACTACCCAGTCAGGCCTGACTATAACTGTGGGTATAGTTTGGTGAGGAATCTTCGCTAGCAACTGTCGGTGGTGCACATAGAGAAACAAATTGTAATCCAATAAGGGGGGGGTTGTGAATAACCGCTGACTTGGCAAACCGGAGAGACTGGCAAACTCAGTTCAGGACAACAGTCTCTCCAAAGTATAACTATGTTCAATAGAAGGTCTAGGTAAAGTTATTGATTTAAGGTTCCGAGCAGACGCTCTCTCACCCTAACCGGACCGACACCTGTCCGGTTCCTCCGCTACTGTGAGTGGCGTCACAGTGGTCCACGATGCACCGAGTCTTTGGTCCTTCAGAAGATGATGGCACCTCAGGTGGATCGGATGCTCTGCAGACTCCCCAGCGGAACGGAAGCTCTCTGGAACAGGAATGCGAGACCCAGGCTTCAGGCCTAGCGCGCGCAGCAAGTGAGTGCAGGAGATCTTCTTGCAAGGAGGGTGGCGTTCCAAGAGAAAGAAACGAGCCCCGCACTTCTCTTTTAAAGTCCACCCCAGCAGTCCTTGCACGGGGAATGGCACCCTGGGTGCCGCAAAGCATCCCGGGAAATGTAGTCCTGCGGGTAAAACGACACCCCGCTACATATGTAATTATTTAATCTTAGAGATCCACAATTCTATAGGTGGGGGGGTCATGGTTTTCTTCCAACATAAGGGAATGCATGCGTACAGAGTAGATGGGTAAGTAGGGATTGTTTACATCTCTTTAAAAGACATCAGAGTCAGTTTGAAGAACATTTAAAACTAGGACAGGAGGGAGTGGAGAAAGGTATACCGTGGAGTGAGCAAGTGTCAGAGTGTACAGATGTTTCCAAGGCTAGTAGACTTTCTAAACCTAAAAGGGAATCAAAAAAGGTGTGCAAGGAAAATGTCCATTTGTACAAAATTAAAAAGGCATGTACACAAAACGCTAGAAGTCTTGTTAATAAGGATTGAGGAACTAGAACTTCTGCTACACAAGGTGGATTTTGACTTACTGGGAATAACAAAAAACCTTGTTTGACAGCTTACATGACTGGCCTGCGAATTTCCAGGGGTACTCCCTGTATCAGAGGGATATACTTTTAAGTTTAGAGCAATTTGATAGTGAATATGATGGATGACATTGCTAAGGGGGTTGGTGAGGAGGTGGACTCTTTGCAGCAGGAGTTTCAAAGGGATGAACTTTATTACGCTGCACTTTATACTACTATACTTCCCCCTGAGGAAGATACAAGTTAATCCCAGTATCAACACGCGTAGGGGAGGGGACAGGATGGTGCAGGGGCAGTGGAGGGTTCTCAGCTAAAAGAAAGGATGCATTACTTCAGCAGTATCCCTGAGCTTGTAAAGAGTGGTGCACTGTAGCACCCACGAAATGTGAGTACCCCACAGTAGGGGCCAAGTTTTATTTAAACAAATTGTTTAAACAATACCACGCTATCGAGTTTTTTTCATCATACACATGTGGAACACGTTACCAGCAACCAGCCCAGGATTCCAACATACCAGTAATCACTGAACCCAGAGGTGTTTCATATGCGTGTTCTGACCAGGCTTAATTGCAGGGTCACACGCTCTAAGGTGAGCACATATATACGGAAAGGGGGAGAACCAGAGTGGGACACAAGGACACGTTTTGCCATCACCAGTTGCTTTGGATTTTTTTGAACTGTGAATGGACTATTATATATTATGCATGTCAGTTTGTGAATAAAGCAAAATAGCACAAAGCACTTTTGTAGTGCATGGTAACACGTTTGTGAATATTTTGAGCACAATTATATTGGATGTATTTTATGACAGATGTTGTTATTTGAGCATTAATGCATATAATTTTTAAGTTGTGGCACTAATTAGCACTTTATTTATTGCCTATAGAAGATCACATGCATAAAGTGTGGATATATGGATAAGTAGAGAAATTAATTAATAGTTCACATGCTGCACTATAATTGAGCACTTTTTTTTTGATCAGTGCGAGTAGCTGACTTGATTAATTAATAGATATATGGTATTTCGCAAGAATTTCACTGTTTAGATCTATTTTCTGATCGCCGTATTAGTGTCATGGGTGACGCTAGTTAGCCAGTATGTTGGTTAATGGTACCCTCAGGATTTTATAGCATCAGGGTACCCCCATATATTACTTAAAGGTTTTAACCCCCTGATTGCCACCTAGTTAACCCCTTTCACCCCGTCACCAGGGATCACTGTATTAGTGTCTCGGGTGACACTGGTTGGTTAGTTCGTTTTTTATAGCGTCAGGGTACCCGCCGTATATTACCTAATAAAAGGTTTTACCCCCTAATCATGTCTGAATGGATCAATATCTTTGATCTGATCAGATCTATACTAGCGTCCCCAGTAGTTTAGGGTTCCCAAAAATGCAGCGTTAGCAGGATCAGCCCAGATACCTGCTAGCACCTGCGTTTAGCCCCTCAGCCCAGCATCAATTGAACACTGTCACTTACAAAACACAACACACATAACTGCAGCATTCGCAGAGTCAGGCCTGATCCCTGTTAACGTGGTGAGTCCCATAAGTGCAGTTCAAGGTGGTGCGGTGGCTAGTACAAGTAGTGTCCCGCAGCCCCAAGAAGACAAAAAGACAGCCCCGTTAAGCCCATAGTGCCCTTCCTGCAGAATATGTCAACCCTGATTGGGAGCCCACCACTTCTGCAGCACCCGTACTTTCTCCATTCACTGGCCAACCCGGAATTCAGGTGGAAACAGTTAATTTTACATTACTTGATTTTTATTCACAGTTTTTCCCAGAAGATCTCTATAGATCTATTGTGGATCAAAGCAATTTGTATGCTGGTTAATTCATCGCCGCTAATCCCCAGTTGACCCATGACAGAGATTTGAAACCTATTACGGTTTCCTAATTTAAGACCTTCCTGGGCCTATCCCTCCTCATGGGCATAACTAAAAAAAGTGAGTTGCGCTCACATTGGTCCATTGACCCAATTCACTATATGCCCATGTTCTCTGCTTCCATGACCAGGGAAGTAGATACGAGCAGATGTTGCGGTTCATGCATTTTAATGACAATGAACTCTGTCGTCCTCAGGGTGACCCTGGATATGATCGGCTCCACAAAATTCGGCCCCTCGTAAACCACTTTAACAGTTTGCAGCCTTGTTTATTCCCGATCAAGTTGTCTGCGTTGACGAGTCCCTGATTACATTTTCTGGCCACTTGTCTTTCAAACAGTATCTCCCCAGCAAGCGTGCCAGATATGGGGTCAAGTTGTACAAGCTCTGTGACAGGGCAACACGCTATACATATAGTTTACAAGGGAAGACGAGGAGCACGAGAACTGCCCAGACTACATAAGGATCGGTGGCAAGATTGTTTGGGACTTGGCGTCACCCTTTTTCGGAAAGGGGTACTACTTGTACAATTATTACACGAGCGTGCCACTTTTTAGTCACTTGTTCGATCATGGAATTGGCGCATGTGGCAGCATGCCATCTAATCGCCTCGGCTTCCCCTAATGGCATGTAGAATCCCGGCTCAGACGGGGGGAGCCTGCTTTAAGTGTAATAATTTGCTCGCAGTGAAGTGATAATTGGAATGTTTTCGTTCCGTCTTCCCTTCACGCAGATACGACAGTCCAAATTCCAATGGCGACTGGTGTTGTGGAGAAACCCCTCTGTGTCCACGAATACATCCTTAATATGGGGAGGGGTGGACCTCAATGACCAGTTGATGGCACAGTACTTAATTGCCCGTAAGGCCTGACGCTGGTAAAATAAATGTGCCTGTATACCCATTTCAATTGGCTCTGCTGAACGCTTATATGCTATATAAAGCATCAGGACGAACTGGATCCTTCCTTAAATTCGAGGAAGAGATCGTCACAGCCCTTCTGTTTCCAGACGGTGCTGTGCCCCCATTTCCAAATAAACAACCTGGAGGATGGGGTATACAGTTAAATCTCTATTTGCAGATGATACTAAGCTAAGCAGGGCAATTACTTCTCCGCAGGATGTGGAAACCTTGCAAATTGATCTGAACAAATGAATGGGGTGGGCAACTGCATGGCTAATGAGGTTTAATGTGGAAAAATTTTAAATAATGCATTTGGGTGGCAAAAATATGAATGCAATTTACTCACTGGGGGAATCAAGGATGGAAAAGGACCTGGGGGTCCTAGTAGATAGCAGCTTGGCATAGCATGCCACTGCTGAGCCTGCTAACAAAGCAAACAGAATATTGGCATGCATTAAAAAGGGGATTAACTCAAGAGATAAAGTGATAATTCTCCTACTCTACAAGACTCTGGTCCGGCTTCATCTGGAGAATGCTGTCCAGTTCTGGGCACTAGTCCTCAGGAAGGATGTGCTGGAAATGGAGCGAGTACAGAGAAGGGCAACAAAACGAATAAAGGGACTGGAGGACATTAGTTATGAGGAAAGGTTACGAGTACTGAACTTATTCTCTCTGGAGAAGAGACACTTGAGAGGGGATAGGATTTAAATTTACAAATACCATACTGGTGACTCCACAATAGGGATAAAACCTTTCCGCGGAAGGGAGTTTAATAAGACACATGGACACTCAATAAAATTAGAAGGAAAGAGGTTTAATCTTAAACTGCGTAGAGGGTTCTTTACTGCAAGAGTGGCAAGGATGTGAAATTCTCCAGGCGGTGGTTTCAGCAGGGAGCATTGAAAGTTTCAAGAAACTATTAGATAAGCACCTGAACGACCACAACATACAGGGTTATACAATGCAATACTGACATATAAAAAAAAAAAAAAAAAAAAAAAAAAATCACACACATAGGTTGGACTTGTGCCTTTTTTCAACCTGACCTACTATGTAACACACTAATATCTATCTATATATACACACACACACACACACACACACACACACACACACACACACACACACACACTTTCCGTATGTCCTCCCTGGTACCCCTACCCAACGATCACCCCAAAGAAGATGTTGTGTCTGTGGAAAACGTGGATATAGGCGTGACACCCGCTATTATTGTCCCTGTCCTGGCCAACCTGGTCTCTGCATCGGTGAATGTCACCAACGCTACCACACACTAGTGGAGTATTAGCGTAGGGAACAGCACAGTCTAGGGTACACTTTCACAGGGTTACCAAAAATGCCATCGCATTTTGACAGACCCGAACCTGGAACCGTTACAAATAAAAGTGTAAAAATTATATAATAAACAAAAATTGTTGTCGTTCTCTCCCTCTCTCTCCCCCCCTCTCCCCATCCTCTCCCCCCCCTCTCCCCCCCCCTCTCCGCCTCTCCATTTTTTAACTGCAATATTTTATTGTTACTTTGTTTTATCATGTTTGCTTTTCAGGTATGCAATTCTTTTATACTTTACTGTTTACTGTGTTTAATCGTTAACCATTATTTTATTTTCAGGAACGCCATTCAGCTTCAGCATTGATTTATTTATCTTGACAGCAACAGCGTTTGCTCTCACGATACGTAAATCAGTGACTCCATTGCAGTAGAAGGTGTTTTCACCACCACAGTTAAAAGAAATAATAAAAAATGGTGCATGTATGCCCATCATTAGAAGTGGGTGGATGCAGGGCGGTACTCCTATGGTGGGCATACCCACCAATCACTCTCTTTTTTTTCGTTCAGTCCACAGGCTGCATGAAAAAAAAACAAAAAAAACCCATATAATTATTTATATATATATATATATATATATATATATATATATATATATATATATATATATATATATATATATATATATATATATATATATATATATATATATATATATATATATATATACACACACACACACACACACACATATATACATACAGATGCTAAACATATACCAGTAACGTACTGGTATGTTGCTGGACTTTGAGTGGTTATACCAGAATGATGCCTGCAGGTTTAGGTATCGTTCTTTTCAGCCAGCGGTCATGTAGAAGCAATCGTAGTGGCCAATTAGCCGCTAGACTACTTTTACAAGCAGTGATAGGGAACGTCCCCTCCCGCCATCTTAAATGGTTTTCTCTGGCTCTCCTGTCCCACCGGGGAACTTAGAATGCAGCCGGTGGTTCCGCCAGCTGACCATAGAGCTGATCGTAGACCAGAATGGCTCCAATCATCCCTATGGCCTATGAAACTGGAAGCTACAAGCATTTCATGACTTTGGCTTTGCCGGATATAAACAGCGCCATTGGGAAAGCATCTTATCACTGCGATCTTGGTGTTGTCAGATGCTTTGAGGGCAGAGGAGAGATCTAAAGTCTAATAAAAAAAAAAAAAAAAAAAATATTTTTTTTTTTTTTTTTTTTAAAGGAGTACCTGTCACTACCTATTGCTATCATAGTGGATATTTACATTTCCTATACCAATAAAAATGATTAAAAACAAAACAACTAAAAAAGGAACAGTGTAAAAATAAAAAAGCAAAATAAATTAAAAAGCACCCCTGTCCCCCCCCCCCCCCCCGTGCTCGCCCGCACAGGCGAACACAAGCTTCGGTTTTGTGCCACATGTAAACAGCAATTGCACCATACATGTGAGGTATCACCACGAATGTCAGATTGAGGGCAGTAATTTTAGCAGTAGTTCTTCTCTGTACATCTAAAAGTAGTAACCTGTAAAGGCTTTTGAAGGCTTTTAAAAATGTATGTAGTTTATCGCCACTGCACGGTTGTGCGCAATTTTAAAGCATTTCGTGTTTGGTATCTACCGTATGTACTCAGCATAAGATCATCTTTTATATTTTACCAAACATTTGGGCAATATAGTGGGTTTCAGTGCATTAAAAAAACGCCCCCCCCCCAAAACAAATGCGTTTGAAAAATCGCTGCGCAAATACTGTGTGAAAAAAAAAACCTCCAACACCCACCATTTTAATCTGTAGGGCCTTTGCGTTAAAAAATATATATGTTTGGGGGTTCAAAGTAATTTTCTAGCAAAAAAAAAAAATAGGATTTTTTGTACTCACCATAAAATCCTTTTCTCTGACATCCATGGACTGACACGGTGTCACTTTACACGTGGGCTATGTCCCTGCTTGCAGGAGAAGACCTAGGCAGAATGTGAAATGTTATACATACATTCTAAAAGCCAGAGCTGAACAGCCCCATCCAGGGGGCGGTCCCTCCAGACATAACCCTCCCACTACAGTCAGCAGACTTCAGTTCGTAACAAAGCAGTACAAACTTTAAAAAGGAAGGGTGGGTGCCGTGTCAGTCCATGGATGTCAGAGAAAAGGATTTTGCGGTGAGTACAAAAAATCCTATTTTCTCTTACCATCCATGGACTGACACGGTGTCTCTTTACACTTTACACGTGGGATGTCCCAAAGCAGTGTCAAGAGGGATGGGAGCAGTATAAATGGAAAAACCAAAACTTCACTCCAATAAGGCAGAGCTCCTCAACGGAGGAGTCGCAACTTTAAACAGCGGCCTGCAGCACCCTGCCGCCGAAGGAAGCATCCGAAGATGCAGCCACATTAACCTTATAAAACTTAAAAGGCATGAACAGACGACCAGGTTGCCGCCTTGCACACTTGTGCAACCGACGCTTGATGTCAGAAAACCCAGGAAGCACCAATTGTCCTGGTGGAATGCGCCGTAACCGGAAAGGGAGGCGCCCGCCCTTTGAGAGCATAGGCTTGAATGACGGTTTGTCCGATTCCCCTAAAAATGATGGCAGACGAAACCGCTTGGCCCTGTTATGGACCAGAGACAGTCACAAATAGTGAGTCGGACTTCCGAATAGAAGCAGTAGCAGACAGGTACACCCGTAAGGCTCGTACCACCTCCAATATGTGCAGCGCAAACTCTCTGGGATGCGATGAGTGAGGACACAAGGACGGGAGGGCAATGTCCTCATGTAGGTGAAAGGTCGACACCACCTTTGGCAAAAAAGGAAGGTCGCGGATGCAACACCGCCTTATCCTTATGGATGACTAAATATGGCGACTTGCAGGACAAAGCCGTCAACTCAGACACTCGTCAAACAGAAGTGATTGCCACTAAAAAGGCCACCTTCTGAGACAAGACAAGAGGGGAATATCCCGGATATTCCCAAAAGGAGGTTCCTGGAGTACCGAGAGCACCAAATCCAGATCCCACGGTGGGAGAGGAGGCTTGACAGGAGGGAGCACATGGCGAACCCCCAACACAAGGTGCTAACCAAGAAAATGACCCGCTAGAGGTCGCTGAAAGAAGACAGCCAAGGCCGAAATCTGATCCTTGATGGTACTCAAAGCAAGCTTTTGGGTCACTCCACACTGCAGAGGACGCAGGATTCTGGGGACAGAATACGTCCGAGGACGCCAATCCAGCGCTTCGCACACGGCGATATAAGCTTTCCAGGTACGGTGATAGATCTGCCTGGAGGAAGACTTCCGTGTCCTTAACATGGTCAAAATGACCGAGTCCGAGAGACCTCGGTCCCTGAACACATGGCTTTTAACAGCCCTGTCGTTAAAGCCAGAGACTGTAAGCTGGTTGAAACATAGGACCTTGAGACTGAAGGTCCTCCCTCATCGGCAACCGCCAGGGAACGTCTGCGACGAGACGTACCAGATCAGCGTACCAGTGATGCTGAGGCCAATCCGGAACAATTAGTATCGCCGGAGTTTATATCAGGCGATAAGGACCCTATGGGGCCACCAACTCATCCGAGGCATCGCCCAAGGATCCCTGGATCTGGCCACAACCTCGACCCTTGCGATTGAGTCGAGAGGCCATCAGGTCCACATCCGGCGTGCCCCACCGTCGGTAAAGGAGTTGAAATATGCAAGGACCACTCTTCTTGGTCCGGTGTCTGGCGATTGGCGACTCAGATAGTCCGCCTGCCCATTGTCTATGCCCAGAATGTAAAATGGCCTACAGAGCCGGCACGTTTCTTCCGGCCCACTTCAGGATACGGACTACCTCGGAAGCCGCAGCTGAGCTCCGAGTTCCCCCTTGATGGTTTACATACGCCACCGCCGTGGTGGTGTCCGACTGGCTCCTGATGGAGCGACCCCGTACTCTCTCTGACCTGAGGAGAGACACAGTCCGATGGCCCGTATTACCAGAACAATGATTGGTAAATGGGCTCGTCCGGAGTCCAAGGCCTGAGCCGACAGGACTCCCCAGACTCCACCCCAGCCCGTCAGGCTGGTGTCCGTCGTGAGTACCGTCCATTGGATGGGAGGGGAACGACTTTCCGGACCGAAGAGCCGAGGATCTCAACCACCATGTCAGGGGCGCCCTGACCAGGTGAATCACCTGGATCTGAAAATCCAAGGACAACGGGGATTTGTCCCAGGTGGACAAGATCTCCTTCTGCAATGCCCTGGTGTGTGATTGGGCATACGGAACGGCCGCGAAGGAGGCCACCACGAGTCTCGGGACTCTCATGCAAAAAACGGATTGACAACCATTTTTGGGATGTCAGCACCCGCACCGCAGACTGAAGTGTCAGCAACTTCTCCAGAGGTAGGATACCTTTGCCTCCAAGGAGTCCAGAATCAGAACTAGATACTCCAGACACTGAGTCGCGACCAGGACTGACTCCTGAATGTTCAGGAACCACCCGAGTCCCTGAGGGTCTAATTGACGATAGTCACCTTTCCTCCAAGTCTGATCCACTTTCTGCTCTTAGCAGAAGATCATCCAGATAGCCCACGACAGCAATACCTCGCTGTAATAGAAGGCTAGAACCGGAGCAAGCACCTTGGTGAACACCCTTGGTGCCGAGGCTAGGCCGAAAGGAAGAGCCACAATCGATAGTGGACTTCGCTGATCGCAAAGCGCAGAATCTTCTGGTGACTTGCGCAGATCGGAACATGCAAGTAGGCGTCCTTGAAGTCCAAGGACGCCAGAAGAAAATCCCTTTGGTGGAGTGTAGCGATCACCGTGCGAATGGATTCCATGCGGAATTTCTGCACCTTCTCGAAGGCATTCAGGGCCTTGAGGTCCAGGATAGGTCGAACCACATCCTATTTTTGGGACGACAAACAGATTCGAGTAGAATCCCTGAAAACTCTCCTTTGACGGAATCGGCACAATCACTCCGGACCTGATCAAATCCTGTACAGCCCCCAAGAGGGCTGGCCGACAGGTAGGAAGGAGAGGAAGATTTGAGGGAAAGAATCTGTCTGGGGGCCAGGATTGGAATACTATCCTGTATCCTGGAGGTGACCTCCTCGCACACCCACCAGTCGGAGATTCGGGAGGACCACCGATTCGTGACCTGCGAAGTCGTCCCCCCACCCCAGAGTCGGGCGGAGGCAAGACTTCACGCGGAGGCGGGCTTGGGAGCCGCATGTTCGGCTTATGCACCCAGAGGCACTTGTGCCCACCAGCCGCACTGCCGTCAGTCTGAGAGGACCTACCCGTGGACTCTGACTGACGAAAAAAAAACCTTTTGCTGGAAAGGAAGGCCCCTGTTTGCGGCGGGCCTCCTCACCCTTGCTAGTCTAAGGAAGAAGAGTGCTTTTACCTCCCATGACATCCATGATGATGTCATCCAGAGCAGCACCGAAAGGTCTACCACCTATAAATGGTAGATCCGTCAGGAGCTTCCTAAGGCTAGGTCAGCAGACCAGCACTTCAACCAGATAAGACGACGCAATACCACTGCCGAGACAGAGGCCCTGGATATTAAAGGGGCCGCGTCCAACGTGGCGTCGCACACATAAACCAGGCCCTGAACCAGTTGGTGGGCCAAAGCAACTGTGTCTGGAGGAAGATTATGCTCCTGTACAGCTAGGTGCAACATTTTTTGCCCAACCTGTAAGTGTTTAAGACACAAGGGTCGCCGCTACCACAGGCCGTAGGGCGGATCCCAACAAGGCAAACATGGGTCTGCTCACCACTTCTGACCTCCTGTCAGTGGGGTCCTCAAATGCAGGAGTCCCCTCCATCGGGAGAGTGATGGCCTTGTTCAACCGGGCGACTGGAGGGTCGACCCTGGGGGAGAAGCCCACTTTTTAAGTAGGGCATCTTCAAGGGGTATCTGAGACAAACGCCACGGGACCATAAAAAAATTCTTCTGCGGCTTTTCCCAGACCTTATCAATGAGCTGGTCAAAGAAAGTACATATGGAAAAACCTCTTTAGAAGGCCTGGCCTTAAAAGAACCAAAGGAGACTGTATCCGCCTGAGGTTCTGCATCCGCAGCATTTTAGCTTGAGAGTGTCCCTCACCGCAGTCATGAGTACACTAACAAGCGCCCTGTCATTTACTGACTCAGAACTGGAGTTTTCCTCATAAGGAATGTCCTGTTCAAAACCATCCAATACATTCAGAACTAGGGTCCTGAGCGGTAGTGGCTAGGCCCATATCTGAATCAGCGCACTGCCCTCATGAAGTAAAGTGGGGAGAGGGTGCTTTTTTGCTCCCTTGCGCTTGCACACAGCTCCCATCCTGGTCAGAAATGATTCCAGGACTGCCCACAACTGGTCCCTAGGGACCGCAGGTGCTGAAGCACTGCCTGTTGTCCACTGACATTTAGGGGAAGCTGGTGACAGAGACTCCATATTGCCCCCCTCTGAGACTCCTCAGATAAAAAGTCCACCCACAGGCTGTGCTGACTGAGGAGGGGGCGCCCAGGGGACTCACCAAACCGGACCAGGGACCGCTCAGTTCCGCTGTCTGTACCGCGCTGTGTCAGCGCTGGTGAGCTGTGAGGAGATTGTGAGGAGATTTGCGCTGTTACAGCAGCGCTAGAGGCCATAACTAGTGCTGAAGAGCGCACGGGCTACAAGAAAATGGCCGCCGCACTTCACTGAGGCGATCTGTGGCAAGATGGCCGCCATGACTCAGCAAAAGTGAAAAAAAAACAGCACACACACACAGCGCCACTCGGCGCTCAGGCCCCAAAACACACAAAAAAAGGCCCCAAGCATATGTGCAGACCAGTATTAGCCCCTCCAAGAACAGTGTGACCCCCAGGCACCCCACACAGCACAGCGCCAGCAATGGTGACAGAGAGTGACAATGAAATACAGGGGGAGACAGGGAAAATCCACAGAGAAACACACAGCCTTTTTTACTCACCTGCAGGCAGGAGAGACTACTTACCCGTCCCCTGAGGGACCCACTGGTGTGTTTCTGACAGGACTATCACAGTGCAGTACTGAGTAGCTGTCGGCCCGGTCCACCGCGAAAGATACAGTCAGTCAGGAACTGTTCAGTCTTGAGAGGACCGTGGGAGCATGAAAGCAAACCCGGCCACCCCTGGAGTCATGGGGCCTGTCGTGAACTGAGTCTCACGCACACAAGGCGAGGATCAGCACGCTCGATGGTCGGACAGGGAAGACTACGAGGATATCTTGTACCCAACCTGTTGCCCAGCCGACAGTTGATAGAAAATTCTCAAAAATAAAATAAAAAAGAATTCCAGAAAAGGAATAAAAATAGGTCAGGAGACTGGCTCCTGAGAGAGCCATGTCTTCTCCTTCTGCTAGGCAGAAAAAAACTGAAGTCTGCTGACTGTAGTGGGAGGGTTATGTCAGGAGGGACCGCCCCCTGAGTGGGGCTGTTCAGCTCTGGCTTTTAGAATGTATGTATAACATTTCACATTCTGCCTAGGTCTTCTCCTGCAAGCAGGGACATAACCCACGTGTAAAGTGTAAAGAGACACCATGTCAGTCCATGGATGGTAAGAGAAAATATATTTTTTCATGTAAATAAAAAAATCAGAAATGGCTTTTCCTTCAAGTGGTTAGAAGAGTGGGCGATGTGTGGCATAAGCTTCCTAATGTTGTGCATAAAATACCAGGACAGTTCAACCTCCCCCCAAATGACCCCTTTTTGGCAAGTAGACACCCCAAGCTTTTTGCTGATAGGCATGTTGAGTCAATGGCATATTTTGACACAAGTTTATTTCCTTTTTTTTTTTTTTTTTTTTTTTTTTTACACAAAAGCTTCCACTAAATGATATATTGCTCAAACATGACATAGGTATATGTAGAATTACACCCTAAAATACATTCTGCTGCTCCTCCTGAGTATGGGGATACCACATGTCTGAGACTTTTTGGGAGCCTAGCTGCATACAGGACCCCGAAAACCAAATCACCGCCTTCAGGATTTCTAAGGGCGTAAAATGGTGATTTCACTTCCTTACTACCTATCAGTTTCGGAGGCTATGAAATGCCAAGCTGGCACAAAACATCCCCAAATTACCCTATTTTGGAAAGTAGACACCCCAAGGTATTTGCCAAGAGGCATTGTGAGTATTTTGCAGCTCTCATTTGTTTTTGAAAATTAAGAAAGAAAAAAGGAAAATGTATTTTATTTTTTCAATTTTCAAAACTTTGTGACAGAAAGTGAGATCTGCAAAATGCTCAATATGCCTCTCTGCAAATAGCTTGGGGTGTCTACTTTCCAAAATAAGGACAGTTTTTCGTGCTATCTGGGCATTTAATGGCCTCCAAAACTGTTATAGAGAGTGAGGAGTGAAATCAAAAATTTACACCCTTAGAAAGCCTGGAGGTGGTGCTTGGTTTTCAGGGGTCATGTACGCAGCTAGACTCCCAAAAAGTCTCACACGCGGTATCCCTGTACTCAGAAGCAGCAGAATGTATTTCAGGGTGTCATTTCACATATACCCATGACATGTGTGAGCAATATATAAATTTCAGTGACAACTTTGTGTACGTTTTTTTTTTTCCTTCCCCTTCTCCATTTTTCAATAACTTGTGACAAAAAATAAAATATTCAATGTGCTCAACATGCCTCTCAGCAAATTCCTTGGGGTGTCTACTTTCCAAAATGGGGTCATGGGGGGGGGTGCGTTGTACTGCCCTGCCATTATAGCACCTCAAGAAATTAGATAGGCAGTCATAAACTAAAAGCTGTGTAAATTCCATGTACCCTAACTTTTGCGCAAACCAAGAAATATGTTTATTGAATTTTTTTTTACCCGAGACGTGGCTGAATGCATTTTGGCCTAAATATGACTAAAATTGAGGTGTGTGTATATATATATATATATATATATATATAAATTTCTTTTCAAAATTTTCAGTCTTTTTTCGTTTATATCGCAAAAAAATAAAAAAAACGCAGAGGTGATCAAATACCAACAAAAGAAAGCTCTATTTGTGGGACAAAAAGGACGCAAATTTTGTTTGGGTACAGCATTGCATGACCGCGCAATTACCAGGTAAAGCAGCGCAGTGCCAAATTGTAAAAAGTGCTCTGGTCAGGAAGGGGGTAAAAATCTCCTGGGGCTGAAGTGGTTAAGGACAGTTTACTGACTGGAATGGTACCAGCAGATTTACAAAAAGCAAATGTGGTGCCAATATACAAAAAAGTGCCAAGGTATATACCTGGAAACTAGAGATCAGTCTTACATCAATAGTATGTAAACTATTGGAAGGATTGATAAAGGATCATATTCAAGAATTTGCTGATGAAAATAGATTAGTAACCAACATGGATTTACGAAGAACCTTTCAACATTCTTTGGGTTGAAAGCAGCCCTTCAGTCATAAAGCATAAAACATGAATGGACGTATTTTCTTTAGGTGGTACTGTTGCCCCACTATTCTACACAAGTTCGATCCTAATGTTTCTGACGTATGCTGGAGATGTTTGCAGGCCCCGGGAACATGACACACATTTGGGGTCTGTGCCCACGTGTTACCCCCTTTTGGGACAAGATTCTTAAGCTATGACAAACTTGTAGGGGACAATTATCCCAATGAACCCCGCTTAACAGTCCTATCTATGTTACTGGGGTCATACAAACAAATTAAGAAGAGTTAACCACTTAAGCCCCAGACCATTTTGTAGCTAAAGGACCAGGCCACTTTTTGCGATTCGGCACTGCGTCGCTTTAACTGACAATTAGGCGGTCGTGCAACATGGCTCCCAAACAAAATTGGCATCCTTTTTTTCCCACAAATAGAGATTTCTTTTGGTGGTATTTGATCACCTCTGCGGTTCTAATTTTTTGCGCTATAAACAAAAATAGAGTGACAATTTTGAAAAAAAAAAAAAAAAAATATTTTTTACTTGTTGCTATAATAAATATCCCAAAAAAAAAAAAATATATAAAAAAAAAAAAAAAAAAGAACATTTTCCTCAGTTTAAGCCAATACGTATTCTACATATTTTTGTTAAAAAAAAAAAAATCACAATAAGCGTATATTGATTGGTTTGCGCAAAAGTTATAGCGTCTACAAAATAGGGGATAGTTTTATGGCATTTTTATTAATTTTTTTCTTTTTATTTTTTACTAGTAATGGCGGTGATCAGCGATTTTTATCGTGACTGCGACATTATGGCGGACACATCAGACACTTTTGACACCATTATAGCGATCGGTGCTATAAAATGCACCGATTACTGTAAAAATTACACTGGCAGTGAAGGAGTTAACCTGTAGGTGGCACTGAAGGGGGTTTAGTGTGACCCAATGTGTGATTCTAACTGAAGGGGGGTGTGGCTTGGCGTGTGACATCACTGATCGTTGTTCCCTATGACAGGGAACAGACGATCACTGCCACTAGGAAGAACGGGGAAAGGTTTGTTTACACTCGCCTCTCCCCGTTCTTCAGCTCGGTGACCCGATCGCGGGACACCGGAGACCCAAGGCTGGGATCTTAAAGGGAACGTACCTTTACGCCCCTGTGCCCAGTGTGCCATTCTGTCAAAGTACATCGTCGTGCGGTGGTCCTTAAGTGGTTAATTTACCATTCGCTGACGGCTGCACGTTCAGTTAATGCCAGAGCGTGGCGTCAACCTGTGGTCCCCTCTCTAGCTTATTGGGCCTGTGAAATGGACAGGATCGAACATATTGAAAGGATGTTAGCGTGGGATGCCGATAAGCGTGAGACCCACACTATTACGTGGACCGTTAGTTTACAATTTTTTGACTCTTTTATAGCGGATACAGCTCCTACCGCTTCCCCAGGGCCCTCTCATGAGTAGTGTGATATCCCCTCTTCCCACTTTCCCCTTTTTTTTTTCCCATTCCCAGCCTCCCCTCCCCCTACACCCCACCCCCCCTTTTTTTTTTGTTTTCTCTCCTTATTTCTCCTCCCGTACCTTTATAAGATTATAGTAATCTTCCGGTAGATTCACAGCACTTTCAGGCCATATGTGTTGAGCCTTGTTTTTTTTCATTTTCTACACCACTGTTTATAGTGGTCTACTGGTTACTTAGTTTACCATCACTTGATTTATTTCTACGTTTATTAAGGATTTCTACTGGACTATGCAGGGAAAGGAAAGATCTGAGGGGAACTGCACTAGGTGCTTTGGATTGAGGCTAGTAGACACTATAGAGGGGTATGCATTGTTCATTTTTAGGTTCAGAGGTTTACAACCACTTTAAAGAAACAGTATAACTGATCCGCAAATACACGTTTGCTTATTTAAGGGTGGTACAAGTTTAAAAAGATGAAACCCATTTGGTTGCCATGAGGAATGAGCCTATTTCCGCAGTTACATTTTTAGGCCCCTTTCACACAGGCGCCTCTGTTTGACGGAATCCCTTTGCTAAGCAGGGGATCGCTCCACTGATCCCCACTGAGCAGGCAGATGACAGGTCTGTCTCTGCTCACTATGCAGAGCGGACACAGCCCGCTCTCCTGGATGAAAACTAAACGCCAGTCCATTTTCATCCGATCTTCCAGACGAATCCGTCTGGATTTTGCATAGCAGTGGACATGCGTCTGCTGAAATCCGCCACTCCATAGGGGAGTCTGCAAGCTCCGATCAGGCCCTCCTGAAAAACAGACAAGCGGACCTGATCGGACAACCCGTGAGCAAAAGGGGGTTTAAGAGAACTACAAAATGTAACCAGCATTTCTACAGTTAACCTCTTAAAAATAACAGAACTAGTATTGAGGGGGAGCGCTCTGGGAAACTTGCTTTTCTATAGACAGATACGCAAGAAAAAAAAAAAAAATATCCAAAGTTTAGCCTCTCAAAGGCATTAATGTCTAAATTCTCTCCTGCAGATTTTCCTTATTTTTTTTTAAGCTGGTCTGCTTTGTAAAAGAAAAAAAAAAAGTGAACATGTAAAGAATCACTTTTCAGCTGAATGCACGGACCTGTTGATCAATAAAAGGATCTGCAACAAAAATCCATTGTGCAATCAGCTTCATAGCTAACAGATTAACCCTCTAACAATGCTGAGAAATTTTTGCTATGCTTCTGGGGACAACATATGCTGAGCATTTCAGTCACTTTACTGTAGCAATATAACAGAAGACTGCTGTTTCCTCACTTCACATCAAACATTCTGGGTCAGAAGCAGGATACAAGAGGGCAAGCACTCTACCCTTTTAACCGAGTAACAAGTCACTTTAGAGGTCTTTGTTTACTAGATAGTTCAATTACGTAGCTGGAGTACTATGTAGGGAGATTTTAAGCCATGTCTTCGGACAAAGACCATTACATGTGTAAATCCTAAAAATGAACTTCTCTTATTTGCTCCCTTCTGGTCTCATAAATATACCATTGAAAGTGCATAAAAATTGTAATAAATAAATAATATATATATATATATATTGTGACAGCAGGAAGGTAAAGTCACCTGGTTGCATCCAGGGGGGTAGATATATTTCGCCCAGATTCAGGCTTTACGCCGATTTATACAGCTAGGTGGAGAGTTGTATAAGCCCAGCTGAGACTAGTGGGCTCATTGATGACTCATACCTCTAGGGAGAGGGCTGGGCGTCGTGCAGGCAGGGAGTTGATGAGGCCAGCTGAAGCCTGTCAGTTCGTTTAAGGCCTCTATAAAAACTCCCAGATTCATTAGATGTTAGCTCATGCCTGGAAGCAGACCTGTGTGGACTGTCTAGGGAGAGTGAACCCCTGTGCGGTGAGAGAAAGCCTGTGTGGCTATATTTTGCTTGGACATTTAAAACCAGGGACTAGGACAGCACTAGGCTGATCCCAGTTGTTAGTTAGGAAACCTGTATGTTTAGTCAGAGGTCAAGTTGACCAGGATTTATTTTGTTTATGTTTTTTTTGCCTTGCTGTGTTTTTGTCACTGTAAATAGAAAATAAACCGCACCTTTTTGATTTTGAAAACCACAACCTCCGTCTGCTGGGCCTGTTTTTGTGTGGGGAGCCCATCCCGGGGGTCACACACACCCGCTGCCGAGCTAACCCCCTCACAGTTGGTGGAGAACCAGTGGCAGTTTTTTTTTAAGCCAGCATGGAGGAGATACTGAAACAGCTGGCTCTAGCAAATGCCAATCAACAGCAGACAAATGCAGGTTTGCAAAAGAGCCTTGCAGCTCAACAACAGAACTTCGCAGCCCAGCAGCAAGCTCATCAACAGAGCCTTGCAGCCCAGCAGCAAGCTCACCAACAGAGTCTGGAAGCTCAGCAACAAGCCCAGCAACGATCTGAGGCCCGCTTCATAGACCTATTACAGAAGCAAGAGCAGAGACTACAACAAATGGAAGCAGTAATGCAGCAACGTCCGCAGACCAGTGAGGAAAGCCGTCCCACTAATACCGCGTCCTTTGGGGTGAGTCGTTTATTGACAAAAATGACTGGAGAGGATGATCCAGAGGTATTTTTGACCACGTTTGAAAGGACTGCTGAAAGAGAAAAGTGGCCTGAGGAGCAGTGGGCTGGACTGGTGGCTCCTCTGTTAACGGGTGAATCGCAGAAAGCTTACTATGACCTAGAGCCTGACCAAGCAAAAGACTATGTGATGCTAAAAGCTGAAATATTGGCAAGGCTGGGTGTCACCCTGGCTGTCCGGGCTCAGCGTGTGCATAACTGGACTTTCCAGCTTGGAAAACCCCCCAGGTCTCAAATGTATGATCTCATTCACCTGAGCAGAAAGTGGCTACAGCCAGAGACTTTGTCCGCACCAAAGATTGTGGAACGTGTTGTAATGGATCGGTTTTTGAGAGCTCTTCCTACTGCCATCCAAAAGTGGGTAAGCCATGGAGACCCAGAGACGGCCGATGGTCTTGTGGATCGTGTGGAGAAATACTTGGCTACAGAGAACCTGACGGCCTCTTCCAGAGACACTCGGACTTTCCACCCTAAGACCAGACCATCCCCAGGGGCGGATAAGATGATTCCAAGGGGTAAGGGTGGAGAGAGTGAGAGGGTGGGAGCTTTACCCCAAGTTTGGCGAGAACAGCCTGGGAAATCAGCGGCTCAAGAGGCGGCAAGAAGGATCATTTGCTACCGCTGCCGGCAAGCGGGACATATTGCAGCAAATTGCCCGGTTTTGGAGGAACCCATGCAGTGTGACTTTCTGACGGGCAGACGTCAGTCGCTGTGTGCGACAGTCGCATGCACTGCCATTCGGGGAACTGAGAAACATTTATGCAAAATGTGTATTAATGGTAGAAATGTTGTGGTATTGCTGGATTCAGGTAGCCTTGTGACCCTGATAAAGGCTGAATTAGTTAAAACAGAGGTCTCTGGGAATAGCAAGGTAGCTGTTATTTGTGTGCATGGGGACACCCGAGAGTATCCAGTGACTACAGTGTGTTTCGAGACCCCCAAAGGTACCCTTTCTCATCCAGTGGGCTTAGTGTCTCAGTTACCGCATGACGCCATTGTGGGAAGGGATTTTCCGAAGTTCTGGGAACTGTGGGATGATCCTGAGCCCCCCACTGGTGCCCCTATGTACCAGGAATATGATAGCCAGAACTCCTCTGAGAGTGGTGAGGACTCTCCCGAATTTCCCTTGTCAGTATTGGCAGGGGAGACTCAAGAAACTGGAGAGGAGCCCACCTCCTCAGACGAAAACCTACCGTCTGTGGAGTTTTCTGATCTTGAGGTTCACAGGGAAAACTTTGCCACAGAACAGTTGAAAGACCCCGCCCTAATAAAGGCACGGGAAAACGTAGTGAAAATAGATGGCGAGTTAGTGAACCCAGATAATACCTGCACTTACCCATACTTCAGCGTAGAGAAGGACCTACTGTATCGGGTGGCAAAAAGGGCAGAAGAAACCGTTGAGCAGCTTGTGGTGCCCAAACCTTACAGGAAGTTGGTGTTGGAGTTGGCCCATGGGCACATTCTTGGAGGTCATCTGGGGACAGAGAAAACCCGAGAGAGGGTATTACAGAGATTCTATTGGCCTGGGGTGATGAAGGACATAGAAAATTATTGTTCCTCCTGCCCTGTGTGTCAGAGGTCGGCCCCGATGCCACACTTCCGTAGCCCGCTGGTCCCTCTACCCATCATTGAGGTCCCGTTTGAGAGAATCGCAATGGATTTGGTAGGTCCTATAATCAAGTCCGCTAGGGGGCACCAGTACATATTGGTTATAATGGACTATGCCACCCGTTATCCAGAAGCGATCCCTCTCAGAAATACCTCGGCCAAAACCATAGCCAAAGAGCTATCTCTTGTTTTTAGCCGGGTGGGTATTTGTAAAGAACTGCTTACGGACCAAGGTACACCCTTTATGTCCCGGGTTATGAAGGAGCTGTGTAAATTGTTCAAAGTGACGCAATTACGTACATCTGTGTATCACCCCCAAACCGATGGGCTGGTTGAAAGATTCAACAAAACCCTAAAACAAATGTTGAAGAAAGTGGTGGATAGGGATGGAAAGGATTGGGACTGTCTACTTCCTTATTTGATGTTTGCTATTAGGGAGGTGCCCCAATCCTCTACGGGATTCTCCCCCTTTGAGTTACTGTATGGGAGACACCCAAGAGGGCTGTTGGATATTGCCAAGGAAACTTGGGAAAGTGAGAGTTCTCCCCACAGGAGTCTGATTGAGCATGTCGCCCTGATGCAAGATCGAATTGCACAGGTAATGCCCATCGTGAAGGAACATTTGGCCCAAGCGCAGTTGGCACAGCAGAGAGTGTACAACCGTGGAGCCAAGACCCGTACCTTTTCCCCGGGGGATAGGATATTGGTACTTGTCCCTACGGTTGAAAGTAAATTCCTTGCCAAATGGCAAGGCCCCTACGAGATAATGGAAAAAGTGAGCGAAGTGAATTACAAGGTCAGACAACCAGGAAGGCGAAAGCCCGAACAGATCTATCACGTTAATCTGTTGAAAGCCTGGAGGGATAGAGAGTCCCTAGTCGCAGACACTTGGTCACCAGCTCAAACTGGTTGCGTGATTCCTGAGGTTGGAATCGCAGCCACCTTGTCACAACCCCAACAACAGGAGGTTAAGGAGTTTGTGCTTCGCAACAAGGAGGTATTCTCTGAGCTGCCGGGACAAACATCTGGGGTAGAGCATGACATTATTACCCCGCCCGGTGAAAGGGTGAAGTTAAAACCCTATCGGATCCCAGAGGCCCGACGGGAGGCAATACGGGAGGAAGTACAGAAAATGCTGAACTTAGGGGTGATAGAGGAGTCCCAAAGTGATTGGTCTAGTCCCATTGTGTTGGTGCCTAAACCGGATGGGAGCTGGCGATTTTGTAACGATTTTCGTCAGTTGAACAAAGTTACAAAATTTGACACCTACCCCATGCCACGTATAGATGAGTTGATCGACCGGCTGGGAACAGCCCGATACATGACGACTCTTGACCTCACAAAAGGGTATTGGCAAATCCCCCTGGCCAAGTCAGCCAAAGAGAAAACCGCATTTGTAACCCCAGACGGGGCGTTCCAATATAAAAGAATGCCGTTCGGGTTACAGAATGCGCCGGCCACATTCCAGCGGAAAATGGACCAGATGCTGAGGCCCCATCGGAAGTATGCTGCGGCTTACCTGGATGACGTAATTGTCCATAGCACAGATTGGGCCTCACATCTGCCAAAAGTGCAAGCAGTCCTGGACTCTGTTCGGGAAGCAGGGTTTACGGCTAACCCCAAGAAGTGTACCATTGGGCAGGAGGAGGCCAAATATCTTGGGTACACCATTGGGAGGGGAGTAATAAAACCCCAACTCAACAAAGTCGAGGCCATCCAGAGTTGGCCACGTCCCAACAGCAAGAAGCAGGTAAGAGCCTTTCTGGGAATCGCTGGGTATTATCGGCGATTCATTCCCCACTTTGCTTCTAAGGCTGTGCCCCTAACCAACCTGACGAAGGGGAAAGGGTCGGTCATGATTAAATGGACCCCCGAGGCTGAGGCAGCATTCCAATTCTTGAAACAAGCCTTATGTAGCCAGCCAGTGTTGTACTCACCCGACTTCTCTAAAGACTTTGTCGTACAAAGTGATGCGTCAGATGTGGGGTTAGGAGCAGTATTGTCCCAGGTCTGGAACGGGGAAGAGCACCCAGTCATTTACCTCAGCAGGAAGTTGAAGTCCCATGAGGTAAATTACGCCACCGTTGAAAAGGAGTGTTTAGCGGTGAAGTGGGCTCTAGATTCCCTTCGGTACTACCTGCTAGGTAGGCACTTTGACATGGTTACGGATCACGCTCCGTTAAAGTGGATGGCTCAAAACAAGGAAACAAATAGAAGAGTGAATAGGTGGTTCCTGGCCCTCCAGGAATTCAACTTCACAGTAAAGCATCGCCCTGGCGTTCAAATGGGGAATGTGGATGCTTTGTCTCGAGTACATGAATGCCTGATTGCTGGTGTTCCAACCCCGAGGTTAAAACAAGAGGGAGGGGTATGTGACAGCAGGAAGGTAAAGTCACCTGGTTGCATCCAGGGGGGTAGATATATTTCGCCCAGATTCAGGCTTTACGCCGATTTATACAGCTAGGTGGAGAGTTGTATAAGCCCAGCTGAGACTAGTGGGCTCATTGATGACTCATACCTCTAGGGAGAGGGCTGGGCGTCGTGCAGGCAGGGAGTTGATGAGGCCAGCTGAAGCCTGTCAGTTCGTTTAAGGCCTCTATAAAAACTCCCAGATTCATTAGATGTTAGCTCATGCCTGGAAGCAGACCTGTGTGGACTGTCTAGGGAGAGTGAACCCCTGTGCGGTGAGAGAAAGCCTGTGTGGCTATATTTTGCTTGGACATTTAAAACCAGGGACTAGGACAGCACTAGGCTGATCCCAGTTGTTAGTTAGGAAACCTGTATGTTTAGTCAGAGGTCAAGTTGACCAGGATTTATTTTGTTTATGTTTTTTTTGCCTTGCTGTGTTTTTGTCACTGTAAATAGAAAATAAACCGCACCTTTTTGATTTTGAAAACCACAACCTCCGTCTGCTGGGCCTGTTTTTGTGTGGGGAGCCCATCCCGGGGGTCACACACACCCGCTGCCGAGCTAACCCCCTCACAATATATATATATATATATATATATATATATCCCCCTCTATCTTGCTGATCCTGCAAGAAATTCAGTGAACTCAGAACACACTTTCAATGCGTTCTGCCTCTGCTGTACTGGAACTTTAAAGCTATGTTATTAGCACTGCCCAGTATATCTCCCTGAACTACAGAAAACGTTCCCTTGGTTATGCAGAATGGGAAGTTTTCTGTAGTCCAAATCAGTAGCGAACAGCCCAGAGTGACAATACTGCTCATCCACAGATTCAGTACAGCAAGTTGTCATCCTAGGACAGGTAGTCTGTTACTAGCAGGGTCACCAGGTAATAAAGCCTAACAAGTAATCTAATGTAGCCATCACATCCAAGGACTGGTAAGTGGCAAAATACTTTTGTTCGTGGATTTAAATATACTTAAGGCAAAAATAAAAATAAATAATATATAGAAAAACACAATAACGAAAGACCAAGTTCAACCACTCACAAACTAATGAGTTTGGTCCAAATGAAGGCAAAATATATGGCCATATTTGTCACTCCATGAAAAAAGAATATACCCTAGTCAACAATTAAATAACATAACTGCCATAGTATCACAAAAACATTGACGAGTGGGGGTAGAAAAAAAAGTCAAAGTGGTCCATCGAATCTATCTTTAGTAATTATAACTTTGGGTACAATTAAAATGAAGTACGTGTATATGTCAAGGCAACGGCATAGTACAATCTCTGCAATAAATGCACGTTTCTCCATGTTTGGTCCCTTTAAAACACACTGCAAGTATAGAAAAAT
Source organism: Rana muscosa (assembly GCA_029206835.1). Taxonomy (NCBI): domain Eukaryota; kingdom Metazoa; phylum Chordata; class Amphibia; order Anura; family Ranidae; genus Rana; species Rana muscosa. Next base: position 911,177,968 of record CM055116.1, on the reverse strand, counting down.
AACTAATTATGTGTCAAAATATAGTGTGCTCCTACCTTTCACTTTGACATGACAACAGTGTATTTTTGGTCCTGAATTCCAAAGCACATGGAGTCTTCATTTCAACAACCACTTCTTCTATACAGAAGGAGAGCAGAGGAAGTCACCAGCTCAAGACATTTTTGCTCTTAAAGTGGAGTTCCACCCAAAAATGGAACTTGTGCTTTTTAGAGGGTTTCAGCTCCCACTACCTCCCTGGGCACCGCGGCGCCGGAAGGAAGGTCACCTCTCCCTCTCGGCAATCATCTGGGACACGTCACAAGTCCCAGATGATTGCTCGGCCAATCACAGTGCGCAGTGCGTGCCCGGCTGTGAATCCAGGCACCCACAGTAGTGATGCCGGCGCCGCAGAGAGGAGGGGAAGATGAGCGGGGCTTCGTTCCCCCGCATCGCTGGACCCTGGGACAGGCGAGTGTCCGATTATTAAAAGTCAGCAGCTGCAGTATTTGTAGCTGCTGACTTAATATTTTTATTTTAGTAGGAACTCCGCTTTAATGAACAGATATAACAAAAACACTTTCAAATCGTATTTAAGAGACCATAAAGAAGTTCATAAAGGTTAGTTTTTTGGTTTTTTTTATATTGGTGGAATGAGATAGACTTGTGTCCTGCTTTGTAAATATGTTAAAGGTTTACAAAAATTTTAAGAAAACATAAAACCTTGCTTTCCAATTGTGATATTAAAGTTACAATTCCATATTAAACCCACCTAGTCTTACAAATGCACCTATACTGACTAACCTGTGTAGAAAAGATGTATATAGTTACCTATTGTCAGGTCGGTCCGGTCATGTGACCTGGCTCCCCTCTGTCAGCCAGTGGTGGCTGCAGGAGGGGAGGGAGCATCGACAACAGGGTCCTATGGGTGAAGTTACTGCTCCAGGCTTTACCAGCCATTGGCAAGCACTCTCGTCTCCCCTCTACTGGCTGACATAGGGGAGATCACATGACCAGATTAGAGAGGGCTGAAAATAGGTAACTACGCATATACATCCTTCTTACACAGGTTAGTCAGACTAATTAGGTTTAGTCTGGAATTTTACTTGCCTTTATGTCTTTTTTTTTTTTTTTTTAAAGGCTTTCCACATCCATCATTCTAGAAAAAAATAAAAAATGGCCCCATTGGGCGGAAGTGATGTTTTGACATCGCTTCCGCCCTGCAGTGGTATGGAGATGGAGGGGGGGGGGCCCCATCGTCTCCAGGCCACTGACACAGAAAGATCCAATCACCTCCGCCGCTGCCGACGGCTCCGGTAAGCGGTGGAGGGCGGCGGGTGCCCCTCTCCCGCCGCTGATAAAAGTGATCTTGCGGCGTATCTGCTGCAAAGACCACTTTTATCTGAAAGAGGACTGCCCGCTGACGAGGATACCGGGGTTATGGTAGCTAGCTGCTACCATAACAACGGTATTCCTCTTCAGAGTAGCGATGTATTCCTGCAGCGGGCAGTCCGTAAGTGGTTAACCACTTGAGACCCACGCTATAGATGAAAGACGTCTGCAGCGCGGCTCGCAAGTGCCGGGTGAACGTCCCTGGACATCCTGCTGTTTACATTCCCCCCGTGCGCGGTGGGGAACAGCTGTGCCCGCCGTGTCACGTGTTGCCGTTGCGCGTGACACGGCGGCCGCGATGTCCGCGCGATCGTCTGTTACAGAGGCAGGACGTGGATCTCTGTGTGTAAACACAGAGATCCATGTCCTGTCAGGGAGAGAGGAGACCAATGCTTGTACATAGGGACACAGATCAGTCACCTCCCCCAGTCACTCCCGGGAACATATTTAACACCTTGATCGCCCCCTAGTGTTAACCCCTTCCCTGCCAGTCACATTTATACAGTAATTAGTGCATATTTATAGCACTGTTCGCTGTATAAATGTGAATGGTCCCAAAGTGTCAAAAGTGTCCGATATGTTCGCCGCAATGTCGCAGGCCTGACAAAAATCGCAGCTAACCGCCATTACTAGTAAAAAATATATATATTAACCTCACCCCTTCTCATTCTCGGCTTGTCTGTCTTTGTCTAGGGGCGTTAGTACGGGGGGGGGTGAGATACACCACGGCCCATGTCCTTCATAGTAAAGAGGTGAAGGCCAGAAAGATCGGGCTTTGTGTAGGTGTCCTAGAGTCAAATCCTTTCCTCCTTCCTTGACTCCCCCTTTGCTCCTAGTAACCAGAGTTCCACACACTGAATAGATCCAACACAGTTTTATTCTTCTCAGCGAATAAACATACAGCACAGTCAAGTTGGGACCTTTGCAACAGTTCAGTATTAATGGGAGTAGGTCGAGGCACAATCCTTTAAAGTATCGCTAACCACTGTGGTGTCAACAGTGGCGAATAGTCACTGCCACTGACTATATGAGGTAGAACATGAATTACCTTCGCTAGCACAGCCCCTGTCAGGGAAGGGATATCCGTCCAAGGGAGTCACTGGAGGCCTCTCGGTCACCAGCAACGCTGCGCCAGACTCTCCAGAGAAGTTACGCTCACCAGTCTCCTCGACCTCAGACACGGGCACCCAAGGAGTTAGGGCCCCCTCGGATTCCTCCACCCTCGCGGAACTCAGTCGAAGGTACTGAGCCCCAGGCATCCGCCATAGTACCTCACCCCAGGCTAAAGGTGCCTGAGATGGACTCCATCTCCCACTCCGGCCAGGTCAAGGGCACCTGGGCCCGGAACACCAGCACCAAGGCTGAGGGTGCCCGAGTGCGGCCGTGTCCTCCGACTCCGAACCCCGTGGTAAGGGCGTCCGCCCCTTTTATCCCCTCTCCCTTTGCGTCACAGCGGGTTCCCCGCCCCGCCATACCAGCGCCAGGGGAGGACAAAAAGGCACAGTCTTGCGGTGTGGGTTCAACTCCGGCCAGGGCGACAATGCCACCTGCAGGGAACCTCACACCACCAGAGTCCTCCAAGAACCATTAAAGGGTCTCTGATTACCTAGCAATCAGTGCATCTGGGTTACACTACCACCCAGATGCTTCCCTTAAATTCAAATTCCGCTATATTAATAAAAATGTCATAAATCTATCCCCTATTTTGTAGGCGCTATAACTTTTGCGCAAACCAATCACTATACGCCTATTGCAATTTTTTTTACCGGAAATATGTAGAAGAATACGTATCGGCCTAAACTGAGAAAAAAAAAAAAATTTTTTTTTCAAAAATTTGTCTTTTTTTGTTTATAGCGCAAAAAATAAAAACCGCAGAGGTGATCAAATACCACCAAAAGAAAGATCTATTTGTGGGAAAAAAAATATATAAAAATTTAATTTGGGTACAGCGTTGTATGACCGCGCAATTGTCAAAGTGCATCAGCGCTGAAAGCTGAAAATTGGTCTGGGTACGAAGGGGGTTTAAGTGCCCAGTAAGCAAGCGGTTAATATGTATGGAATGGGTTGTTCTTGACGTGGTGAAAATGTTATGTTCTTGACGTGTTCAATACTTACCCGCTGTGTGTGTAGCGCATTTATTTGTAAGCCAAGACTGGTTTTCAGCAAATACACAAATTACCTGCTGATCTTGTGGGAAACGAGTGTCCTTGTCACTTCCTGTGTGCTGCAACAAAGAATATCTGCCTACCTAGATATCTTCTGTAAACTATCAATTGCCCTGCCCTCCATGTAATGGAGATGAAGAGATAAGGACATGTTCGTAGTCTATATCAGAAGAGCAGCCTAGGGTGATAACCATGGCTCCCTCCATAGATACAGTGGAGGAGTGATTTAGCCACCCACAGACAGGAAGTGTGGTGTTTGCAAGATTACCATATTGCAATAAAGCAAAAGAAGCTTCTAAAAAGAAAACAAGTGCAGCCACCATCCCAAATACTAGTGAGCTGTATTGTATTACATTTTTGGTTTTGTGTTCAGATGCACATTAAGCTCAGGGAATGTCACTGCCATCTCTCTCCCAGAGACTGGGTTTTACCCCTATACTTGTCTGAGTGATCTGATAACCCCATTCTGTGGAATCCTAATGCAATCATTCAAAGGGACGAGCCTGTATTGCGCGTTTCACTAATTAATGACAAGTAGCAATAGTTTACTAATTAGACAACATTCTTTGCTAATTGAGAAGTAAATGTACGCTTTTTTAAGGGCGAAAAAATTGATTTCACAGGAAAAAAAGGTCTAGAGATTAATTCCCTGCAAATTGTTCAGTTCTGAGGTGAACTCAGTAACAAAAGCTTGTACGCGTTTTTTGAATTCTTGGATTTACCCATATAGTATAGGCGATTCACTAAAGCGTAAAGCTAACCTGTATTGACTACAACCAATCATGTAGAGTGAAAGTCCTACTTTTCTCCCCTTTGTTTATGTCTGAACTAAAAGTTCTCTTCATGCTTTAGTTAATCTGGGCCAAACTTTCATTCCCTACTTTAACATTAAAAAAAAGGCGCTTTTACAGAATCATAAAAGAACTCTGTATATATCCATCATGGCAAACATACAGCAAGACATACTATGCAAGCAAACTAACAAAAAATAACATGGGGGGTGAAGTCAATTATCTTGGATGTCATCCTGTAGTAATTATCCTACTTGACTACTTCTGTTGTTTCACCCACAGTCAGACTTTTAATTGAAAAGGGTATGGCAAACAAATCGGATAGAAAATAAAAAAAAGTATAGAATATAGGTAGCCAGAGAAAAAAAACTTTTATATTTAGTATGATTATCAAAGGCTCAATATTTTATGATGGGAGATGGATCAGTTGGTATGAAATAAACAAATGTGTGTGTTATCCAGAAATAACATATACTTGGGATTAAAATAGAAAATTACTCTTGACATATTGGGAACTGTAGACACAGCTGAGTTGACAAGCTGTTGTGTTTATGTAGGCAGAACTTTTTAAGAGGCCATTCTTTAGAAACAGCTGTGTCCACAGTTTCCCTGCAGAGATATGCAAATCTTAAAAAGGGAACCTGTCATATCATTATCAAGAGCATGGCTTAGGGCTTGTTCACACCATGTTCACTGAGCTGCAATGCTCTGCACACCATCGTACATGTATGGTATGGACAGGGCTCATAGAAATGGGAAATGTATAGATACTAAACAACTAGATAGGGAACAGTATTCTGAATTCTTCTCTCATCCTGTGTGTTTTAGCCAGGCAGCAAATAGGTTTTTACTTAAAGAGTATTATTTCTTTACGTTGCCCTTCCTTGTTTTTCTAGCGGAAGGGAGAGGCACAAATATGGCCATATGCCCATAGCCTTGCTGCTAATTTTAAGTAGTTTTTAATAACAGACGACTGGTTAAATGTGACTTTAATTGCCACGCGTTACCAGTTTTACTGTAGCCCATGTAGTTTCCCCTATAAGAATATCACATTGCTTTATTTTCATAAATTGTTTATCCGTGTAATTTTTATTTTACTGTATTGTTTTATTTATATTATTAATTTGCAACTGTTAAAAAGGAAATCTGTAAGCAATTAAATTCAGATTTTAAAATAAATAAAAAAATAAAAATAAAATAAAAAAAACGCACACAACATTATGATCTTATTTTTCACATTTGAGATTTGGATTTGTTTTCTCTAAAGATAATATGTTTAGAAGAATCTGTCAAATTGTTGTTTTAAGTCTATTTCATGTCTCTCTGACCACGCTGGACATTTATGAATGAAAAGACTGGGAACACTGCAAAGATTTCAAAGGAATCTACACTAACCTACCGATATATCAGCTAATATGACAGCTGCACCATTCAACTGAAAAAAAAAAAAAAAAATATTAGCAGTTTGTATGTATACAGTTCAGATCCATCTCCTGAAACGATCATAAAACTTAATTCACAAGCATCAGCATAAAGGTCTCATTATACCCTGATTTTGGTGAACAGGAAAATTCACTTTCATTTTAGAAAATATGTATGTTTTATTTGCCCACCTCAAGCTCTTTAGCCAAGGCAATGCACTTTTAATTAGATTGAGCTGCACAATCAATGCAGCCGTGTCCTCAAATAACTGGACTGCATTCCAAAGGGGGGTGCACTTCTCTGGCTAAGGTAGGCGTGAAATTGATTAAGAACAGCAGTCATAGGCAAGCAAGAGGAACAACTGGCTCAGGTTCCAAAAATCCCACTTCCCAATGCATGCACTCACATTCCCATATAGTATTCGGCATCCGCAACAACACTGGCTTGTGCGCCAAATGGTCCCCTTCGAAAAGTTGCATGAACGCGCAGCCTTCGTTCACACAAATTACAACTAAAATCTGGCTGTACTGGATATTGGAGTTTGTGTCTATGGAATTTAAAGTATAATGAAACAGGGACATAATTATACATTTCTAGGAAAAAAATAAATAAAAAAAAACATAGTCCCAGTAACCTGGCTAACCAAACTGAATATGTGAAGTTTTAAAAGTTTAGTAATAGAATAAGGAGTGCGTGAATTTGCTTAAAAAAATAAAAATAAATAAATACACAAAAAATGCCCAATGACACAGGCACAACCAAACTTGTGGTTAAATGATAATAGAGGACATTTCTAAATGATTGATAAAATGCATATATTTTTTTAAAGTATAAATTCACATTATGCATTTGGGTGTGGCCAGTTTAGTTGCATTTCGAGAAAAAAAAAAAAAAGAATTGTGTGCGTCCAGGATCCGATTTAGCCTTATTCACACTGGACCTGTGTTTATAGCACATTTCCAAACGGTTATAAATCAGTATAACGATTTTTAGGGCCGGTGTGGTGGAACTGCGCTGAGCAGTCTTTCCCAGTGCAGTCCCAATGCAAGACAAGGCATTTTACCTTGTTTACATTTGGCGCGGTTCACACCACTGCAACGTAGTGGTTTGCGCTGCAAAAAAGTGCAGCGTGCAATTTTTTTGTTTTTTTGCAACAGAGCATGGTACAGCGTAAATCGACTGCATTGCTGTGCATTGTCAACAGAACTGAATAAAATGTCGCAGCACATCGGCAGCGCAGACGTCTCACTATGTGAATGGACCTTTAGGGCTCATTCACATGGACGCTGTGGCCCGTACAGCGTGAATGACTGCTTTGTTTCTGCGGCTGGAGCCGCGTGCAGGCAGCCCATGTTCCTCTACAGGGGGGAAAGGAGGGGGCCGGTCACGTTAGGATGAGCGGCTACATGGGCTGCCTGCGTGCGGCTACATGGGGCAGCCTGCGAGCTACATGGGGCAGCCTGCAAGCGTGCGGCTACATGGGCAGCCTGCGAGCGTGCGGCTACATGGGCAGCCTGCGAGCGTGCGGCTACATGGGCAGCCTGCGAGGAGCTTCAGCCTCATAAACAAGGCGCTTATTTACACTGCAGGAGCTCCTGTGTGAATGAGCCCCAAATGGTCAAATCACTGTACAATTAGGTGCATTTAGAGAAAATAGGCATCCTGGGGCAGATTAGAGGGGTCTGAATGCATCTAAAAAACACATGTAAACACAAATACATTTAAATCAGCAGAACTTGATCTGGGAAGCATAATGTTTTTTGTTACCTCCCAAATATGCAAGTCACCCAAACACAGATTAGTAAACATACTTTTCTTGGACTCATTCAGAGAAGTGGCAATTTTCTCCTGCACCCCCATAGGTTTTAAAGATCCGCAGCCCAGATCCCATAGACCTGCAGCCCAGAGGTGACTACAGCTCTGCAGAGGCTGCACTGATCCTCTACACATGCACTCATATGTTTTTCATCCCAATTGGTAGTCATGTCCAGGGTAAAGGATGGTTCCTTCTAATTGCCCAGGCACACCTGAAAGGTACAATACACTGCTGAGCAGAGATGCAAATACCTTGCTTTCTGTTTCTGCATTCCACAGGAACAAGGTTGCCAGGAATATCCATGCTGCAGAAGCTGTCCTCATATCGGCAGCTATTTCCAAGGCAGAGGAGTCAGTGATGTGAATGTCGGAGGTCTGTTAGACACTGGCTTCCCCACCCTGGACCCCTCACTCTGGCTCAACCTTCCACTCTCAATTTCACTCCCTCCCCACATGGGTCAATTACCTGCCGTACTGGGACAAAAGGCGCTTCGCCCTCTGCCGGCCACTCAGGGAATCGCCTCTTGGATGGGATTTGTATTTCTTCCTCCAGCAGATATTTATGGGCTATAATAATTGAAACAAAATATATTATGAACATTAACGAGCATAACGAACAAACATTAACCACTTCAGCCCCGGAAGGTTTTACCCCCTTAGTGACCAGAGCATTTTTTTGCGATATGGCACTGCATCACTTTAACTCACAATTGCGCGGTCGTGCAACGCTGTACCCAAACAAAATGTATGTCCTTTTTTTCCCCACAAATAGAGTTTTTTGTTGGTGGTATTTGATCACCTTTGCGGTTTTTCTTTTTTGCGCTATTTTGAAAAAAAAACTTTTTTTTTTTTTACTTTCTGCTATAATACATAAAATATATATATAAAAAAATAATTTATTCATTAGTTTAGGCCAATATATATTCTTCTACATATTTTTGGTAAAAAAAAAAAAAAATCGCAATAGGCGTATATTGATTGGTTTGCGCAAAAGTTATCGCGTCCACAAAACTACGGGATCAATTTAGGGACTTTTATATTTTTTATTGTTTTTACTGTTGCGGCGGACAAATCTAACCCTAAATTACACCTTTTGGGGGACCAGTGACATTTTTACATTGATCAGTGCCCGTCGACAAGTCGTTAAATAGGAACTGCTCCAGTGACATTTTTACATTGATCAGTGCCCGTCGACAAGTCGTTAAAGAGGAACTGCTCCAGTGACATTTTTACATTGATCAGTGCCCGTCGACAAGTCGTTAAAGAGGAACTGCTGTCTGCTCACATAATTTTTAATAAAAACATATTTGCCATTCTGAAGCTTCCCTCCAACCACTTTGCATATTATTTTATATATACTGTGATTCTGTACTTACCAAATATGCTGCAGAAATCTTCCTCCACTAAGTCTGGCTGCATCCATTTTAACTGTTGGCAGCTGAAGCTGCTTACCCTTTACTTCCTTGATTTACACAGACACACACCTCCAGCTCTGCAGCTCTCATTGGCCCTCTTATGATTCATCCCCCTCCCTTCCTGGCAAACTCTCACAAGAGTGAGAGAGAGAGAGCTGTACATGATGTCATAAGCCTAGGCTAATGACCAGACAAGAAACAGGAAGTGGGCTGTATAAGGAATTTACTGGCAGAAAAAAAATGTTTTACTATCCAAAGTTAAAACATCAAGGGCAGAAAATGTAACAGATGCAAAGATGAAAAAAATGACTGAGGTTCCGCTTTAAGTCCCCAGCCTCACCTTAACCACTTCAGCCACTGGAAGGTTTACCCTCCTTCATAACCAGGCCATTTTTTGCAATATGGCACTGCGTTATTTTAACTGACAATTGCACGGTTGTGTGACACTGTACAAAAACAAAATATATTGATTGGTTTGCAAAAAAGTTATAACGTCTACAAACTATGGGATATATTTATGGCTATTTTATTTATCTATTTATTTTTTTACTAGTGTAGCGCATACACCTCACTCTTACCTGCATTAACTTTGGCTCCACGCAGGAAGAGAGAGGCACACCGCACTAACAGCCTGTATCCTCCTGTGTGAGGAGGTTGAGCGGTGTTATTGTTCGGTCTTCCACGGTCAGAACATGAAAACCTCCAGAGCCTGATTCTCACCTCTATGTTAAAGTAGAGACAAGCCTTTGACTTCCCAGTAAAGTGAATGTCCACACCAGCTGAAACTCCAACTCAGAGTTTATTTTCTCTTAGCCAAATAACACAGTCTCTGATAGGAAAAAGGTTGGAGCAAGAAACAGAACAGTACAAGGTGTGGAGGAGGTCCAGGCACAAACGTTACAGATGTTTGCTCAAATTCTCAAGCAAGTTTAACTAGGCACACAGTCTCTGCCACAGACTGTGAAGTTGGTCTCTGCCACAGACCTGGTGAAACTGATCCCCTTCTTTAGCTATGGCCCCTTTTTAGGAGAAGACATCCCTCCGGAGAGTTACCGGGACCCTACCGTCACCATGACACTGCACTGGGTCTTCGGAGAGTTCCTTTCCCAGCCTCCTCATCCTAGATACGGGTCCCCTCGCAAGGCGGCACCCTGAGAGTCCTCGATCCTCGATGGACCCCAGCCGAAGGTGCTGGGCCCCAGGCCTCCGCTGCATCCCCTGGGCTTACATATCCAGGGCGGACAGGAACAGCATGGTAGTACCTCACCCTAAGCTAAAGGTGCCCAGGATGGAACAGGAACACCCACCCCTGGGCCTAAGGTGCCCAGGGCGGACAGGAACACACACTCCCTGGGAGTAGGACTCCCGACGACCGAACCCGACAGGCAGCGTCTGCCCCTTTTATGTCCTCTCCCAGCATGCCCAGCAGGTAGAACACACCCACCATATGGCTGCTGAGAGGGGACACACAAGGCACAGCACTGTATCAGCGGTTCAACCCTAGCCTACTATGGCAGCGCCACCTGTAGGCCACAGGGAACTGTACACCGATACTCTCCCTGTGGATAAAAATGGTTGCAAAAACCCTGACAAATTAGAGTGTTTGAGTAAACTACCACTCAAACACTGCCCCTAAATTTAGCACCCCGCTACACTAGTAATGGCGGCGATCAGCGATTTTTAGCGGGACTGAGATATTGCAGACAAATCGGACACCTAACTGACACTTCTGACACTTTTTTGGGGACCGGTGACATTTATACAATGATCAGTGCTAAAAAAAAATGCACTGTCACTATACTAATGACACTGGCAGGGAAGGGGTTAACATCAGGGGTGATCAAAGGGTAAAATGTGCTCCTAGGGAGTGCTTTCTAACTGTGTGGGGGTTGCTTTGACTGTGGAAAGACAGAGATCCATGTTCCTGTATAGTAGAAACACAAAATCTCAATCTTGCCCTCTCACAGAACGGCGGTCTGCCTTGTTTACATAGGCATACCGCCATTCTGCCTCTTCTGAAAAGGATTGCGGGGTGCCGGCGAACATCAGGTCTGTCGGACCCGCTGATTAGCTCCTGCTGTGTCCAATCACATCGAAAGCGGGCTGCCGACGGCGCGCTCGCGTGCCCCAGACCCAGTGCACGAAATCACGTACAGGTACGTGATTTCACGCAGGAGGGCTACCCTGCCGCAGTATATCTGCATGGGGCGGTCCAGAAGAAGTTAATAAACAAAAAGTGCGCCTAGTAAGAAGAGCCTAACATGACCTGAGAATTCACAATGAGGACCAGCCTTCAAGGCTAAGTTCACTTAAAAATAAATGCACAAATTTATTGCAAAGCATTGCTCCTGCGATCAGCAGATTGCGGGTGCGATGCCAGGAACCTGCAGACTCTTAAGCCTCGAACACACGACCAAGTTTTTTGTCGTTAAAAACACGTAGTTTTTCTCGACGAGATTCTTGTCAAGCTTGACGAGATTCTTGTCAAGCTTTCCTTGCATACACACTGTCAATTCCAAATCTCGTCGTTGTTCTGCGTGGTCACGTCCAGCACGTACGACGGCAGTATAAAGGGGAAGATCGATTTCAATGGCGCCACCCCTTGGGCTGCTTTTGCTGATCTCGTGTCACCGCGTGTGAAGTAAAAGTTTGGGAAGAGACGATTTGCGCTTTTCGGTCTTCGTGCTTTCAGTTCGTTTTCTGCGGTTCAGTTTGTGCTTGTGGGTTCGTATCTTGTCTTTCAGGGCGTGTAGGCAGGTCGTATCTGTTTTACAGTGCGTTCTTGCCCGTTAGTTTCTGAATTTCAGTTCGTTCTTCATAGGCCTTGCTGTTCTTAAGTGCGTTCTGTTTATTACGTTCTGATCAGATGACCGTCTCCTAGCCATGTCGCGGGTACGTTCTCGTCGTCGAGTTCGTGCTGTGCGGGCGCTTGGTGTTGGTCTGCTTGTCTTGGACCAAGAGGAGTCCATGAACGGGGTGAGGAGGAGTTCATGGACCAAGAATTGGTTGCTCCAGCGGGACCAATTCTGTAATATGCCTCTGCTGCGGGAGATCGTGGAGAATAATCCTGAGGACTACAGGAATTTTCTGCAGATGTCTGACCCCGTTTTTCAGCATCTGTTGGCTTTGGTGTCCCCCTATATTACCAGGCAGGACACAGTTATGCGGGAAGCCATCAGTGCTGAGCAGAGGCTCATCGCCACGTTACGTTACCTGGCGACAGGGAGAAGTCTGCAGGACTTGAAGTTCACGACAGGCATCTCCCCCCAGGCTCTGGGCCTCATAATCCAAGACACCTGTTCTGCCATTATCCAAGTCCTGCAGGAGGACTATATGAGAGTAAGTTTTCTCCTTTAACATCCCATTCTATGTATTTCATGTATGCTAATGTGTTGTATTTCTTTCATCCTTCCCTAATTACCATGATTGTAATATGCTGAGAATGTCCCCTTTGTCCTCATGCATGCTGTAAGCTTTTAAATGCCCCTTTTTTCTCCTCCATGCATATTTCCCTTCACTAACCTCCCCAGCAGTGGCGGTTGGTGCTCAAAATGTTTGGGGGGCCACCCCAAAAATTTAAAAGGAAAAAACATCCATTTCCGCGACTGTGCCTATTAAACGCCACCAGTTGTCCCCTCAAACGCAGCCAGTTTGTCCCCTCAAATGCAGCCAGTTTGTCCCCTCAAATGCAGCCAGTTTGTCCCCTCAAATGTAGCCAGTTTGTCCCCTCAAATGCATCCAGTTTGTCCCTTCAAATGCAGCCAGTTCCCCCTCCAGCCCTGCACTTACCTTCCTCTGGTCAGCGCCGTCCTTCTTCTCTCCTCGATGTCTCCCGCCCTCGATGTTGCATGAGCCAATCAGGTTACCGGTAAACAGACTCGGTGAACATGATTGGCAGAGGAGCCTGTCAGTGTTTAACCAAGGAACGCACCCCCCCCTGCGTCCCCTGGTTACCTTTTTGGAAGCCAATTACAGCCCTCGGGCTGTAATCGGCAAGCCTATCAGAGCCGCTGGCTCTGATAGGCACTTCCCAAAAAAAAAAACAGACGCTGTTAGTCAGATGGCCGCCGCTCAACAGGGGCCATCCACCTGAATAGTGGGCGGCATCAACAATACATAGGTTCATGCAAGGCATGAACCTATGTATTGTTCTGAGTGACGGGCGCAGGAGAGAGGGGGCAGCGCTCCTGTGCCCACTCTGGACGCACCGCCACTGTAATGCTATCCTGTGCCCAAACACACCTAGCCGAGTCACTTCCCAATGTATTTCTGCAGCTCCATTGTAGTGCTTTACCCTCCCCCCCCCCTAATCACCCCCTAAAATTTCTCTAAATGTTAGTTCTCCTTATTTTTGAGCATTCCCAAACTCATCTAGCCCCCCTCAAATATTTTTAGAATGGACCATCAGAGGGGGTGATGAATATGATACTTGAGCCTTCGCTTTGAGTTTTTTCAAACACATTAAACGGAAACTTAGAATGATGTTGGGCTAGAATGTATTTTTTTATAATCTGCTTGCAATGTTATGTGCAAAAGTAATAATATTTTTTTTTCTTGTTTGACTCCACAGCTTCCTTCCACGCCACAGGAATGGCAGACTGTGGCATCGGAGTTTGCCACGCGGTGGGACTTCCCCAACTGCGGTGGAGCCATTGACGGGAAGCACGTCCTCATCGTGCCGCCACCCCGTTCTGGGTCCTACTTCTACAACTACAAGGGGTTTCATAGCATTGTGCTGATGGCGGTGGTGTCAGCACGGTATGAATTCCTCTATGTGGATGTGGGGAAGAATGGCCGGATATCCGATGGGGGATCCTTCAGCCAGACGGAGTTTGCCCTCCGTCTCCAGAGTGATGACCTTGCATTGCCACCGGATGCAGGGAATGTTGAAGGACTCCCCTTTGTGTTTTTGGCTGATGAAGCCTTCGGACTGGGAGCGCATCTCATGAGGCCATTTCCCCAGAGGACCCTGACCCCGGAGAAGAGGGTGTTCAACTACCGGCTGGCCAGGGCCCGAAGAGTCGTGGAGAATGCCTTCGGGATAATGGCCAGCCGGTTCCGCCTTTTCATGACACCAATTCACTTGGCGGAGTACAAAATTAACTACGTTGTTTTCTGTTGCTGTGTGCTACATAATTTTCTTATCAGGAAATCCACAAATTATATTGCCTCAATTGTGCCTGAGGCAGGACTTCTAACTGGCAATACCCTGCCGAGCCTAGAATATAGCCGTCCTGGCTTGCCCCCCAAAATGCCCGTGAGGTTCGCCAGAAATATCTTGAATATTTTACGGGTAGGGGGGCAATTCCTATGCCAGGCCATGTCTGAATATTTCTTGAGAAAGAACAAAATAAAAATCTGGTTTAATCTGTATTTTTTTTTTTTTTTTGCTGTCTCCTAGTTTGTCTTAGTGCATTTGTAGTGCCAAGTGTATTTTCCTTTAGTAAATACCAACCATTTCACTAGTAACACCAAAAATATACACAAATAAGGTTAGAGCGTATTTGATAAAGAAGCTACACTTTGTGGTTGTTCAAACATTTTACTCTGTGCACATTCACACACATGGTAAATAGAACACTATGTTTTTGTTTTTTTTTGGCTGCCCAGGAAAAGGGCTTTTTTTTTGTAAGAAAATACAAAACCATCAGTAGCATCCAACAAACTACAACATTGTATACCTCTCGGCAATATGAGACATTCAATCTCACAAAAAATGTCTCTATCTGCCCGTCATAATATGGGGTATTGGCACCCCTGACCAAACCAAAATTTGAAGATGCACACAATTTAGTCATTTTAAAATGGGATTTTTGACTCCTGATCCCTATTGTCAACATGTGCTATCTGCCATCAGGGGTGATCAATGGACGTGTTTTGGGGGTGCAACCCCTTCTTAATTTCACCTACTTGAGATGCAAGGAAGGGGTTGCACCCCCAAAACCCGTACATGGATATCCCCTGATGGCAGATGGCACATGTTGACACACTGTGTGCATCTTCAAATTTTGGCTTGATTGATTGTCGAAAAGCAAAAAAAAGGGGGAAGAACAATCAGAAAACAAAAATGGGGTGTTTGGTGCCTTATTCAATTCGCCCCAAAACATCTAGGATGTCCTTAAAGGTTTGATCCATCACATTAATTCTTTGCTTAATTCTGTCCAGTTCTGTACTACATTCCATCACTTGCTGGATGATTCGTAGGGCACTGTCAGCAGAGAAATGTGTACTTTCTTTCACCACAACATTTTTATCCCCTATAAAAAAAAAAGGTGTTTTAACTCTGCAGGCCTACATCTCTTACCTGAAGCTGTGGTGACAGATACTGACCTGTTGTGGTGACCAGTTCCATTACGTCATCCACTTCTCCTTCCTCCACTTCTCCTTTCTCCACCTCTTCAACTTCCTCAACATCCTCAGGTTGGGGTTCTTGGTGAGGTTGGGGTTGTTTAGAAGGTGTGGGGTTCCTGTGCTCCCTGGAGTGGTGTCCTCCCAGTCTTCTCTCCCATATGAGAATCAAACAAAAGGTATACTTAGCACACAGATATTTTTTTTTAAATAAATGAACATGATACATTGCTTGGAAGTGGGGTACAAGTGTCTGTTTGGGAGGAATTTCAAGATGAAGGCATTATTATAAAAAAAAAGATTCTTGACTATTCACCTTTGGCTGACAATTTTTACACATGGAGGCACCCCAAAAATGCACTGATGCACCTGTGTGGGGCACCCTAAAAGGGTGGTTCTGGTGGCCCACACTATAGTGCTCAAGAGTCCAGATGTGGGAACAGCTGCTGAGTGTCCTCTCCTTTACACTGATTAAAGTTTGCATTTCATTCTCTTTCCAAACACATCATCTAGCCAACAATGTACTAACATTTATGGAATAAAAACAGGCATCTCTGTAAATTATTGGAACCCTGTAAAATCGCAAAACATTGTATATAGTGGACGAACGATGTGTCTGTAACGACCGATTACTGGGCCAAACCAAGTCCTAACGATGACATTTTGTAAGGTACAATTGTAAAATGCAACAACATGGAGCAACATGCAAGTTCTGAAATACAATAATAGAAACACAGGAAAAAAAGTACTTACTTTTTTCTAGCATTCTCTTAATGCTCCTTAACTGCTCCGGCTCCCTCAGTTTGAGGTCAGACCACCTCTTTCTGAGCTGCTCCTTTGATCGTTTCACCCCAAAATTCTTCTTCAGACTTTTCACTATTTTCTTCATTATTTTGGACTTCCTTAGATTAGGGTGGGTATACGTCCACCATCTCCGCCATCTCCGCGTGAGACGTATTAGATGCCTTGAATCTCCTCCTTGATCGTGACGTTTCACGGTCTGGGCTGGTCTCCTCCTCGTTATTTGATGAATTAGCAGACACCTGCTGTGACTCCGCCATATCTGTCTGCGCGCCGAAAGAGAAGGGGCGGGGAAAAGTTGATACTTTGAATGTCATGGGCGGCGACGTGTGCGGAGTTTCACGCATGCGTGGTGTATATAAAGCAACCACACATGTGACGATACTACGTTCGGTGTGCGGAGAGAGGAGGAAAAGTGACGGACGTGAGAACGAAGGTATGTGATTTTTATACTTTGTGAAATCGGTGGCCTATACTGCCTAGAGATTGTTGGAGGATATATATGGGGAATCAGATTTACAGGAGGTTAGACTGTGTGACTGACATTAGTTTTTTTGTCTTGTTTTTTGGCTTGCAGAACCAAAATGAATGCTTTCATCAGTGATCGGGAATTCCTGGCTGAATTTATAGACCGGGTAAAGGAGCTGCCCGCTCTGTGGGAGACCAAAAACCCCATTCACAGGAAGAAAGATGTAAGGAAAGCAGCGCTGGAGACTTTGCTCCCATTTGTGCGGACAAAGGGACCCACAGCAACCACAAAACAGGTGGACAGTAAAATTGGGAGCTTGAGAGGCACATACAGGACTGAGCGCTTTAGGGTCCTGGCTTCTCAGAGGTCAGGAGCAGCAGCAGATGATGTATATGTCCCAAATTTGTGGTACTATAGCAGGATGTCCTTTCTGAACGACCACCTTGAGGCAAGGCCATCACTGTCCAGTCTTCCCCCCAGTCTTCCCTGCAGCCAACCTGAGCCTTCCCTGGAGCAAGAGGAGGCAGCCATCCTGGAAGAACCTGATTTGGACATCTGGAGCCAGGTATAGTATTTTCTCAAAATGTATTGTGAGAAAAATAATGCATGAAAAATAAGATAATATGTAATTCCCCCAAAAAATTGGGAGCAAAAAGTGATCTCAATATCAATAGACAGTAGCGGGCCCAAAATTGGGGGAGAAGAATGAAATCTGATGGGGTCATAATAATAGTCTTTTCTATTGATTTACATTCAATTTGCAACAGTCATGAGCTATAATTTGTGTGAAAATGATGAACCACAAACTAAAACTATGTCCCTTTTTCATACACAGGATGACATCAGCCAGGAGGAGGGTCTGGAAAGTGTCAGGCAGGAGGAGGCAGGGCCCACTGTGAGCCAGGAGGAGGCAGGGCCCAGGGTGAGCCAAGAGGTGGCAGGGCCCAGTGGCACACAGGAGGTGGCAGGGCCCAGTGGCACACAGGAGGTGGCTGGGCCAAGTAGCAGGACCAGATCGCAGGTGCCTCCCATCCGCCTTCCTAAAAGATCTAGGAGGGACAGGAGCAGGGCCGGTCCGAGACGGGGTGCAGGGGGTGCACTGCACTGAGGCGCCAGAGGAGAGGGGGCGCCAAAGTGTCAGGAGCAGGAGTGTGTTGCCAAAGAGTCTTTCGCCGCCCACTGACCCGCCCGCCGACACGCCCGCAGCAGTGTCAACATCCCCCGCCCGGTGACCTGCCAAGAATTGCAGCTGTACAAGGAGGGAAGAGGAGGTAAGTTAGGTCCGCCAATGTATCCCCTGTGCCTGCCCACAACCCCTTGTGCGGCCAATCTGTGCCTGGAAAGGGGTGTGGGCGGGAGATTTCAAATCACCCAGATGCCAGTGACACGCCACACAGGCACTACTCTCCGAGTCCTATCATTGAACTTTGCCCTGCCTTCCGAGATCTGTCAGTGTCCACTGACATGGAGGTGGCTCAAGAAGACATACTCTGCTTTCCCCCACCTGCAGCCTTAGCCCTTCACACATGATGGATGAGCAGGGAGTCGGGACCGAGAGCACTCTGCTACAGGACATGAGTGAGTAACTTCAGCAGAACGACTGGAGCTTCCTTTTACTTCAGATGCTGCACTGTAAACTATGCAGCCTGGGACATAGGAGTGGAAGGGACAGGGTTAGTGATCCATTTTTCACTCCTCCTCTTCTTCCCCCCTCCTCCTCCTCTCCCCCCCTCCTCCTCCTCTCCCCCTCCTCCTCCTCTCCCCCCCCCTCCTCCTCCCCTTCCCTCCTCCTCCTCCTCTCCCCTCCTCCTCCTCCTCTCCCCCCTCCTCCTCCTCCTCTCCCCCCCTCCTCCAACTCCTCTCCCCCCCTCCTCCTCCTCCTCCTCTCCCCCCCTCCTCCTCCTCCTCTCCCCCCTCCTCCTCCTCCTCCGCTCCCCCCCTCCTCCTCCTCTCCCCCCCTCCTCCTCCTCCTCTCCCCTCCCTCCTCCTCCTCTCCCCCCTCCTCCTCTCCCCCCCCTCCTCCTCCTCTTCCCCCCTCCTCCTCCTCCTCTCCTCCTCCTCCTCCTCTCCTCCTCCTCCTCTCCCCCCCTCCTCCTCCTCCTCCTCTCCCCCTCCTCCTCCTCCTCTCCCCCCCTCCTCCTCCTCTCCCCCCTCCTCCTCTTCCTCTCCCCCCTCCTCTTCCTCTCCCCCCTCCTCCTCCTCCTCTCCCCCTCTCTTCTCCTCCTCCTCTCCCCCTCCTCTCCCCCCTCCTCCTCTCCTCTTCCTCCCCCCTCTCTTCTCCTCCTCCTCCTCTCCCCCACTCTTCTCCTCCTCCTCTCCCCCACTCTTCTCCTCCTCCTCTCCCCCACTCTTCTCCTCCTCCTGCCCCCTCTCTTCTCCTACTCCTTCTGCCCCCTCTCTTCTCTTCTCCTCCTCCTCCTTCTCCCTCTCTTCTCTTCTCCTCCTCCTCCTTCTCTTCTCTTCTCTTCTCCCTCTCTTCTCTTCTCCCTCTCTCCCTCTCTTCTCTTCTCCCTCTCTTCTCTTCTCCCCCTCTCCCTCTCTGCTCTCCCCCTCTTCTCTTCTCCCCCTCTCCTCTTCTCTTCTCCCCCTCTCCTTCTCTTCTCTTCTCCCCCTCTCCTTCTCTTCTCTTCTCTTCTCCCCCTCTCACTCTCTTCTCTTCTCCCCCCTCTCCCTCTCTTCTCTTCTCCCCCTCTTCTCTTCTCCCCCTCTTCTCTTCTCTCCCTCTCTTCTCTTCTCTCCCTCTCCTTCTCTTCTCCCCCTCTCCTTCTCTTCTCTTCTCCTCCTCTCCCTCTCTTCTCTTCTCTACTCCTCCTCTCCCTCTCTTCTCTACTCCTCTCCCTCTCTTCTCTACTCCTCCTCCCCCTCTCTTCTCTCCTCCTCCTCCCCCTCTCTTCTCTCCTCCTCCTCCCCCCTCTCTTCTCTTCTCCTTCCCCTCTCTTCTCTTCTCCTTCTCTTCTCCCCCTCTCTTCTCTCCTCCTTCTCTTCTCTTCTCCCCCTCTTCTCTTCTCCTTCTCTTCTCCCCCTCTCACTCTCTTCTCTTCTCCCCCTCTCACTCTCTTCTCTTCTCCCCCCTCTCACTCTCTTCTCTTCTCCCCCCTCTCACTCTCTTCTCTTCTCATCTTCTCCCTCTCTTCTCTTCTCCTCCTCTCCCTCTCTTCTCATCCTCTCCCTCTCTTCTCTTCCTCTCCCTCTCTTCTCTTCTCCTCCTCCCCCCTCTCTTCTCTTCTCTTCTCCTCCTACCCCTCTCTTCTCTTCTCCTCCCCCCTGTCTTCTCTTCTCCTCCCCTTCTCTTCTCTTCTCCTCCCCTTCTCTTCTCTTCTCCTCCCCTTCTCTTTTCTTCTCCTCCCCCTCTCTTCTCTTCTCCTCCCCCTCTCTTCTCCCCCCTCTCTTCTCTTCTCCTCCCCCCTCTCTTCTCCTCCTCCCCCTCTCTTCTCCTCTCACTCTCTTCTCCCCCTCTCACTCTCTTCTCTTCTCCCCCTTCTCCCTCTCTTCTCCCTCCTCTCCCTCTCTTCTCTTCTCCATCCTCTCCCTCTCACTCTCTTCTCCTCCTCCTCCTCCCTCTCTTCTCCTCCTCCCCCTCTCTTCTCTTCTCTTCTCCTCCCCCTCTCTTCTCTTCTCCTCCCCCTCTATTCTCTTCTCTTCTCCTCCCCCCTCTCTTCTCCTCCTCCCCCCTCTCTTCTCTTTTCATCCTCCTCCTTCTCCTCTCTCCCCCTCCTCCTCCTCCAATGGGCACAGTGACACTGATTAATGGGCACAGTGGCTGAGTTTTTATGGGCACAGTGACGCTTTCGGAGGGGCACAGTGATGCTGATTAATAGGCACAGTGGCTGCTTTATGATGGGCACAGTGAGGCTTCTTTATGATGGGCACAGTGACGCTAAAAAATGGGCACAGTGAGGCTGCATTTTGGTGGGCACTGATGAGGCTGCATTTGGTGGGCACTGATGAGGCTGCATTTGGTGGGCACTGATGAGGCTGCATTTGGTGGGCACTGATGAGGCTGCATTTGGTGGGCACTGGTAGGCTACAATTGGTGAGCAATGGTAGGCTGCATTTTGTGGGCACTAGTAGGCTACAGTTGGTGAGCAATGGTAGGCTGCAATTGGTGGACACTGATGAGCTGCATTTAATGGGCACTGGTGAGGCTGCATTGATCTCTTTTACCATGGCTGCAGTCTCTGACCATCTCCTGTATTATGTCTGCAATCTCTGACCATCTCCTGTATTATATCTGCAGTCTCTGACCATCTCCTGTATTATGTTTGCAGTCCCTGACCATCTCCTGTATTATGTTTGCAGTCTCTGACCATCTCCTGTATTATATCTGCAGTCTCTGACCATCTCCTGTATTATGGGGGGCTCTTTCTAAACAAACTCTCTAACAGAGGCCCTCTCTGTGTCCATTAGAGAGACCCCCCTCCAGGTCCAATTAGAGTACTCTGCTTCTCATCCTGTATTTTGTTTATTGTTAAGAGATCGTGGGAGGATCCCAGGGTAACGATGACTCCTTAGGGGAGCATCTCAGTGTTTGAGTCCTTGCCATAGAAACATTTGTAAAGGGGGAGGAGTTAGTAAGGTGACCACGCCTTTGTAGGGGCGCCAGAAATATCTCTGCACCCAGGCGCATGTGACCCTAGGATCGGCCCTGGACAGGAGCACAAGCGAGGCAGCAATGGCCCCTATTAGAGAGGCACATGCCACCCTCCAGGAGCCCACATCCCCTGAAGAGGCCATTGCCGGCCTAGTTGAGGCCAAGTTCAAGGTGATGAGCATGGAGCAACGCCTCCTATGCGAGCCCCTGCTCATCGCCTTGCTGAACAAGGGGGTGATGGAGAGAATTACCCCCAATACGGCCATATGTGAGGTCGCCCAGCTTTCCCAACCTCAACCTCCTCCTCCTCCTCCTCCTCCATCTTCTTCTTCTCCTCCTCCTCCACCTTCTTCTTCTCCTCCACCTCCTTCTCCTCCTCCTGACACGAGTACACCTCCAGTGGCACAGCCTCCAGCCACACGCAGAAGGAAGGCTGCAGGGAAGGCTTCAGGGAAGGATGCAGGGAAGGCTGCCAAGAAGACCAGGAAGTGATGGCCTTGCTTCATTGTGGTCTGACAGAAGGCAGCCTGTTGTAGTACCACAGACTTGGGACATGTATATCACCTGCTGCTGTTCCTGACCTCTGGGAGTCCAGCATCAGATTGTGCTCACAACTGTTGTGCTTCTCAAGCTCCCAATTTTATTGGCCACACAGGGTTGATGTGTGCTCTGGGGTCCCATGGATGCACAAATGGCAGCAGGTTCTCCAGCGCTGCCTTCTATTTATTTTGTTATAGACCAGAAAAAATTGGGTTTTTTTTACAGTTAATACTTGACTATGTGTTTTTATAATAATTATAAATTTAGCTTTGGAGTAGGCAGATACATTTTAACAAATAAAATAAAAGGGACAGATAACACAAAAAAATCTCCTTGAAGGTCTCAAAAAATAAAATAAAAAAAATAAGGGGTAAACTTGACACAACAAAAATAATAAATACAATCATGGAGATCACTATAAAATAAAGAAGCATTTAAAATGAAGATCTGTATTCAAAATTAAAATAATATAATTATTAAGGAGATCTTGCTCGATATAATACAGCTAAATATTCATGAGATCAGCATGAAAAAGGTTTAAAATAGTTAGTCAGAACTCTGTGTGAATATCAGCAGCAAAACAAGTTCTTTAGTTTTCATTATTGTAACATTCTAAAGAAGATTTAAATGCGCAACATTTAAACGATGCAATAATTTACAGCGGGAGGAATGTGCTACCTCCATTATGAAGGCTTGTTTTACTTTTTGAAGACTCGTAAAAGCATACACACGAACGTTTTTCTCGTCGCAAAACAGGCCGACGAGAAACACGACGAGAAAATCGAGAATCCGGACGAGAAAAAAGAGAGCAGGTTCTCTATTTTTCTCGTCGAGATTCACGGCAGTTTTCTCGACGAAAAACCATACACACGAAAGTTTTTCTCGACAAGAAAGCTCTCTCTGCAGTTTTCTTGTAGTTTTTGGACGAGAAACTCGGTCGTGTGTACGAGGCTTGAGTATAGCTGTCTGCCTGTACTGGTAGACAGTTACTGAAGATCAGTGAACTACAAGAGCGCTCACCAGCGCCCTTGCATTTTATTGAGAACTATAAGCTCAGTGCACACCCTAATCACTCTGTGCAGTGCCAATTTCCCCTACTACCCGGGCTTCCACCTGTGTTGCACCCCCCACAGTTCTACTGGCTTACCTCCACTTTTCTCCCCCCAGCTGCTGCTTTTCTAAATGAACATAGTAAAGTGTTTTACTTACTAAGTGTTTACTATGCTTGCGTTTGTAAATGAACAGGAAGCTGCTCAGCACAAAGTACTTCCCATTCATTAACTGTGCATTGCAGCTGAGGCTGCAGAGAGAGGCGTGTGTGTTTGAGCTTTGGGGTGCACACCCTAATGCAATTGGCTGTGCACACCAATGCGTCTGCCGCTATGACAGATGGTAGAACACTGTGAATGAATGACAAGGCTGTTTGGGCGGAGCCCCGCATGGCCACACTTTTTTTAAATTGTAACAGCTGGTGTGGGAGAAGATCCCCCAGCTGCTGTGGCAGCGGGGGATCAGGGGGTGCGGGCAGGTGCTCTTTAGTAACATGTTACATGTTATATCCTAAGGCTTGGTTCACACTGCCGCGACTTGGGATCTGACGTGTGAGACCCCGAGTTGCATGACATACAAAATTCCATGTTAGTCACTGAGAGCTGTCTTACTTAGCACTACTGAAGTCGCTCCGACTTTAGAAAAGGTTCCTGCACTACTTCAAGGTGACTTTTATCCGACTTGTGCCCATAGACTTTAATGGAACCTTCAAATTGGATCCTCATCTACATTGATGTGATTTGGATCTGACATTACAGGAAGATTACCCAGGCATTCCCTGAAAGTTGTTTCTAAAGACGCATCAAAGTAGTAAAGTCGCCAGAAAATCACCAGGAAGTCACCTGGCAAAGTCACACCGTAAGTCATGTAATTTTCAGGTTGCAGTAGTGTGAACAGAGCCTAAATACGGGTATAATATGTTACCAAAGGTTAACTTATCTTTTAACTGCAGTCTAGTAAAACAACTTCCATTAGACTGAAACATTATCTATGTTTCACGAGGTAAAAGGGTTTCAATTCCTAAAAAGGTCCTGTCACCAACACTATTTAAAAATGTGTACTTGCAGCATTTTTCCTTTCCATAAATAGAAAAATCAATTTAATTTATTTATTTGACTTGCAATGTGCCTCTGACCTTGCTAGGGAATTGACACTCCAGAAAGTGTCAAATTCCTGGCACAGCCAACATCCTCATTGCATGTCATAGCGCTCTCCTCTTCTGGTCCAACTCCTCCACCCCTCCCGCTAGCTCCCTACATAACTTTTTTTTCAAAAGTGAAAGTAAATCCACAAATAAACAAAGCACACTACAAGTCCCAGCTTTAAATGTCCAATGTCAGTGGCATCAATAAAATTCAATCCGATCAGAAGGATAATCAATGGGTAGCTAATGAGAGGATCTTGCAGCTTCAATAGGAGATCCGGGATGATCCAAGGCAGCTCAAACAAAAAGAAAACAGGAGCGCGCCATTCTCATTAGCATGACAGTTTACATTTATTGAAAAAATAAATAAAACATAGCCTGCACACAGCCCTGCTTTGTGTCCATCTTGGTGATTCCTACCCCCTAAGCAAATTTTTAAGAATTTTACCTGTAAGTGTGCTATTTTTTTCCTTATAATAAATGTATAATGTCATGCTAATGAGGATCCTGTGCTCTTGTTTTCTTGCTGTTTGACATAACCTTTTATGTAGCAGCTGGGGAAGAGCAAAGGGAAATACAATAGAGCATTCACCTCCGTAACACCTCCGTAACAATAGAATTCACATCCGTAACATCTCTAAAATTCACTCCTTTTTAACAAATTAAACCACCAAACTCCTCATTCACTCCCTTGTTATCTCTCGCCTTGACTATTGCAACTCCCTTCTAATTGGCCTGCCTCTCTATAGGCTATCCCTTCTTCAGTCTATCATGAATGCTGCTGCCAGACTTATCCACCTTACCAACCGCTCAGTGTCTGCCAAACCTCTCCTCCAATCCCTACACTGGCTCCCGATCACCCAGCGAGTTAAATTCAAAATACTAACCACAACCTACAAAGCCATCCACAACTCTGCCCCGAGCTACATCACCAATCTTGTCTCCAAACATATCCCAAACCGTCCTCTCTGCTCTTCTCAAGACCTCCTACTGTCAAGCTCTCTCGTCTCCTCCTCCCATGCTCGTCTCCAGGATTTCTCCAGAGCCTCTCCCATCCTCTGGAACTCACTACCTCAACCTGTTCGGCTATCCCCTACTCTTGCTACCTTCAGGCGATCCCTGAAAACTCACCTCTTCAGGGAAGCCTATCACGTCTCCAACTAATCTTTTACCACTTCCATCACCTCATTCCCCACAGTTACAACCTTTTGTAGCACCTGCCCCACCCTATTAGATTGTAAGCTCTTCTGAGCAGGGCCCTCTTAATCCTCTTGTATTTTATTGTATTGTAACTGTATTGTCTCCCTTTTTTTATTGTAAAGCGCTGCGTAAACTGTTGGCGCTATATAAATCCTGTATAATAATAATAATAAAAATAGAGCAGCAATTCTCAACCAGGGTTCCATGGAGCTTCAGAATTTGCTCAGGGCTCCTTGAGCTGTGGGCTGATTGACCTCCCATTTGATGTTGCCTGCACAGTTCCAGGGTCAAGGCCACTTGGAAGAGTCAGCAGCAAGACACAAATTATCTTTTTTTGTTGTCTATAAGGGTGGCATTCTCATCACTACTGTAAGGGAAGTATTTTTCCAACTGACCATCAATGAATTGGCTTTAAATAGGGTTCCCCGAGAACTGAAAATAAATTGGCTTTAGATAAGGTTCCCCAAGAACTGAAAATATTTTCAAAGGTTCCTTTGAAGAGTTGGGAGGATTGGGAAAGGCTAAAATAGAGTGTCATCCGAGTGACAGCTCTGAGTCTGCTGAGGTTGCTGACATCACATCCAAAACGACAGTGCCCAACAACAGTGTCAGGGCTTTTGGATATATACGTGTAGCGGGGTGTTCAATTTAAGGGAAGTGTCTGAGTGGTAACCAGGCTCAGACACATTAAATTGATAGAATTCATGGACCATTTTTGTTCTCAGGGGTTAATGCTGGTGATGTGTTCCCTGTGGCCGGTGGGTGGCGCTGCCATTCTGGGCCAGGGTTGAACCGCTAGCGCAGTGCTGTGCCTTTTGTGTCCCCTCTCGGCAGCCGTACAGTAGGGTGGGGAACCTGCTGTGCATGCCGGGAGAGGGTATAAAAGGGGCGGGCATCTTCTGAGAGGGGTCTTCGTCCGTCCACGCCCAGGCACCTTCAGCCTGGGTGTGTGGGAGTGTGGTTCGTCATCTCCGGGTGCCCTAGGCCCGGAGGCCTTGTTCCGGTTCCACCTCAGGCACCTTTAGCCTGGGGTGAGGTACTACCTCACCGCTCCTGTTCGCCTGGGCATGGAGGCCCAGGAGTTGCAGTGATGGCCTGGAGCCCATCAGCCTTCGGCTGGAGTCCGCAAGGGATCAAGGAGTCCAGGGTGCCACCTTGCGAGGGGACCCACACCCTAAGAGAAGGGAGGACCTGTTCCGAAGGATCAGTGTTGTGGACACGGTGAAGGAAGGGGTCTGTTGACTCTCTGGGGGGATGTCTTCTCCCTAAAAGGGGCTATGTCCTAGGAAGGAAATCCATATTCACCAGGTCAGTGGCAGTAACCATATTCACCAGGTCAGTGGCAGTGACCATATTCACCAGGTCAGTGGCAGTGACCCTGTTCGCCAGATCAGTGGCAGTGACCTTATCCACCAGGTCTGTGGCAGAGACCAACCTCATGGTCTGTGGCAGAGACCATGCGCCAAAACTGTTTGAGAATCTGAACAGTTCTAAGAGTTTGAGCTACGTTTGTGCCTGGACCTCCTCCACACCTTAAAGCTGTCCTGTGTCTTTACTCCAACCTTTCGTCTATCCAAGAGAATATGTGTTGTGCAAGTGAAAAATAAAGATTGAGTTGGACTTTCAGCTGGTGTGGACAGTTACATTCCTGGGGAAGTCAGGGACTTGCATCTACACACTGTGGAGGTGAGAATCATTCTCGGGAGGTCTTTATGCCCCGGCTGCAGACAAGGCCCAAAAACAACACCGCCTAACCTCTTAACACAGGAGGGTACGGGCTTGTGGTGCGGTGTACCCCTTTCTCCTAAGAGGAGCCGAAACAGACAAGGAGAAGGGGGTGTGTGCTCTACATACGCAAAAGAGGCTATGGCCTCATTTACATGGGCTAATCAGTACACCCATGCATATGGCCATATTTATGCCTCCAGGAGGCAAAGGTGGTCAATGCACGGGAAGATGGCTGAAAGGATATCCACACACATCCTTGGGTGTATAGCCATATGGTTATGATGCTCAGCTCAGAATGCAGGCTTTCAGCATTTTGAACTGTGAATCAATCCCAGATGGAGCTATCTTCCTTTTGAAATTAACTGACAGTATCATTTATGCAATTGTCACAAACCACTCTTATGTTGTCACCCATGTGGATACAAATCGTAAAATATACATTTTCTGTCTGGCCTTTCATCTTTCCTGCCAGTGGCTGCACAGTAGCAATGCATTCATATATTGCATTTATACATATACCACTTTAAAAAGCATCCCTGCAGATGTCTTTCATGACAGTGGCTGTGCAGTAGTGGCATGTTGATATCTTTGATCTATGCTGAACGGCGCTGCTTAAACACTACAGCGATATCGGCGTTCGCCGCACACAGCCGCAAGGAACTCCATAATCGGGGAATCAGGATGGCTATACCGCACTCCTGCTATTGACGGCGATCCTACTATCCTACAACCGCCAGCAGCATATATCTTCAGATACTCGCCTTTGTTATGGCGTCAGATGCATGGGAAACCCTGTCCTGAATCCTACCTACCGCAGAACTCCGGTCAGTACTTAAAGCACCTATGGATGGACTGGTAGGTAGATTATTCATTATTGTTTAAAGGATTCCCACCTGGCTTTAGTGAGCGGAACAGTGACACATAAGAGACCAATAACTATGCATTGATAAATAATCACTTGCAGCAAGATTACAAGTGTCCAAGTTTCCCTGCTCAAGCCGTGATACTGAATACTAGACAGTGAGCAGTGACCTGGATAAATCCATGACATATTCTAATTAACATCAACTGAGTCAATACCAGCAGTATTCCTTTTGTCCATTACTCAGTATAAGGACAGGTGTAAACAGCCCCCTATCGCCGGCTGTTATACTCCTTGAATATTTCAGGACTTATGTTATATAATTTTTACTTGAATTATTTCCGGTCATCTCCATCACCCTTCCTCCTTTCCCTCCACGCATGGACCAACCCAGTGCAGACCACCTTCAAATTGAACTTATAGGGAGCATTTGCCCCTCAATTTTAAAGTATTTTCCTGTTGGAATGGTGTAACTGCATGGGCTGCTCCAGCACGTCCGGACTAGCACAGTGTCAGTGTTGTGTTGTGTGTTATTTGTTTGTCCCGTGTTGGGTTTAATCTATGGCAAAAACATACCTTTGCCAGGCGCCTTCAACTGTTGAGTTTCCAATGTTTTTGTACCACATGATTGATATTTAATAAATACTAATTTTATACAGTACTATCAATGAGTATCTTTTCATGAGAATCGTTAATATTTGTTGCCCTAAGTTACCCCTTTTCCAGCCTGTTTCTCCAACAGGCAATCCCCATACCCTTTTCATTATTCTAAGCTATATGGTCACGGCAACGACACCTTATTTGGTGAACGATTCATAACCGATCTAATTAATTACATTTGATCGACTATTAGTGGTTAGCTTGCTTCCCTCCCCTTTCCCTTTTCCTTATTTATCTTTGTCTATTTCACCTGTCAGTCATGGCACATTGTGAGTGTATAGCAAGATTGTGCATGGATAGCCATGTTCCATGAAAGCGGCAACAATTTTTGTCTTTTTTATGTAGCGCTACTCCCATAGAAGCTGCAGGATTACTGGCCACATCTTCCCCACAGGCTTTGCCTCACAGCCAGGCACACAGGCTTATTCACGTGCTTCATCATAAAATAGTCTAGTGGATGTTGCATTGTGGTTTTAATTTTTGGAGAACTTGGATAGGGTTGAGTGTAGTGGTAGTGGTGGGATACTCTAAAAACAAGAACTATGTATAACTGAGGACTTAGGTATTCTTCAGGACAAGCTATATTGAAGTCCGGGCTTGAAACAAACAGTAAACTTCAGCTTAGTAGTAAGAGTAAGAGCCACAAGAGCAGAGTCCCTTTAACTAGGAGATTAGATGGACAATACAATTTCCCAATAGGGGGATTCCTTCATCTACCTGACTTACTGTAAAGTGGTTTTAAAGGCAGAAGGTTTTTTATCTTACTGCATTTTATGCAGTAAGATAAAAAGCCTTCTGTGCGCAGCAGCCCCCCTCAGACCCTCTAATACTTTCCTGAGCCCCATCTCTATCCAGCGATGTTGCTTGAGAGACTCGGCTGCCTGGGACGCTCCCTCCTCATTGGCTGAGACAGCAGCGTAGCGCCATTGGCTCTCGCTTCTGTCAATTATAGTCAGTGAGCAAATGAGGAGAGAGAAGGGGCGGGCCACAGCTCTGTGTCTGAATGGATACAGGGAGCTGCAGCTTGGTTTGTTGCTGTGGGGGCACTCAACAGGAGGGAAGGGCCAGGAGTGCCCAAGAGGGACCCGAGAAGAGGAGGATCTGGGCTGCTCTGTGCAAAACCACTGCACAGAGCAGGTAAGTATAACATGTTTGCTATTTTTAACAACAATAAAAACGAGACTTTAGTATCACTAAAAAAAAAAAACTTCTCCTATTTGATCCCTTTTGGTCTAGTAAACATACCATTGAAAGAGTTCTGTTATATATGTTCAATAAATGCAATATAAATAATAGTTGTTCCTGCCAGTTATCTTGTTAGCTCATAAATCATACTTATAACTTATCATTCTCTCTGTGAGCTGCTGAACATCTACTCCCTATTCTTTGGAGAGGAGGAGAATGGTGGGGGTACTGTAGCCCTTCCTAGGGTGACAACACTCCTTCTCCATAAGGCTGGGTTCACACTTGAGAACGCAGCGGCTTACAGCAGGAATCCAGTGCATCTTCATTCACCATTTCAGGTCCAATTTCAGCCCGAATCTTGGGCTGAATTCGGACCTGAGAGGGGCCAAAAGACGCACAGAACTCCTGTGCAATTTGCACTGGAGCCGCTGCCGAGATGTGCGAACCGGCTTTATAGAGAGCCGGTCACAATCTCCTGCTATGCGAATTTAATGCAGGGAAACCTGCATCCAATTTGCAATAGTGTGAACCCGGAGGTGTGTTACTGGCAGTATCAACATGTACACACACTGCACCTGAGCAAATTATGGTTTTAATGCTATCTGTTAATTACTATCAGTTTCTGATTTCTGCCACACTACATTAAAAGGAAGCTTTGTAGACTCAAAGAGGGTCCATGTAAGTGCAATGCATACATATGCACGCTAACTAGTTAATTTAGGGTTCGTTCAGAATTACACCCATATTTAGGGTGTAACATGTAACATTTCTAAGCATCCCCACCTCACCCCCATTCTCTGTGACAGCAGGTCAGAGTTTATCTCCCCGCAGCCACCTTTACATTTTAAAAATGGCGTGGCTTTGCCCGCACAGTTGCATCATTCATTCACAGAGGTCTGTAAATTAATGAACTATAAGTACCGTCTGGCATCTGCCAGCCTTTAAGAAAGTATATTTTGCAGACAGTCGCTGATATTAAAAGATGTGAAACAACTGACATGCAGTGAGATTTATGCCGCGTACACACGACCATTTTTCTCGTTCGGGAAAAATTAAATTTTTTCTCTTTGACGAGAAAAACGACTGTGTGTGGGCTTTCCTGCATTTTTCCCGACGAGAAAAACGGCAAGAATCACGATGAGAAAAATTAGAACATGCTCTAATTTTTCTCGTTGTGATTCACTGCATTTTTTTCAGCTGCAGTTTTCCCATAGGGAAACACTGCCAGGGAGCCTACACACGGTCGTTTTTCTCGACCAAGAGAAAAAATGTCGGGAAACCCGGCCGTGTGTAGGGGACCAAGCCGTTCCTCGTTTTTCCCGTCGATTTTCTCGATGGTGTTTTCACCGTCGAGAAAATCGATCGTGTGTACATGGCATTAGGCTGGGTTCACACTATTGTGAATTGGATGTGGGTTTCCCTGCATTCCAATTCACATGACAGGAGACTCTCAATGGAGCCGGTTCACACATCTCCGGGGTGGCTGCGGAGCGAATTGCACAGGGATCCTGTGCCTCTATGGCTCTGTTTCAAGTCTGAATTCAGGCAAAAATTCAGACCTGATTCGTCCCTGAAACGGAGAACAGGGACGCACTGGATCCCTGCTGTGGGCCGCATCCGAATTAAATGTGAACCCAGCCTAATAGTTTTCTCTGAGCTTCTGAGTTGGTTTTATTGTGCTTTTGGGTTTTACACTCCTTTCTACACTGACACAAAATGCTAAAGGACACTTCACTGACCCACAGTATAAAGTGGCATTTCACCACAGCCAATGTAGAGGGCACTTCTTCAATGGCATTCAATGTAAAGGGACACTTTTCCACTGACTATAGACAAAAGAGGCCATTACAGTACTCCACTATGTAAAGAGGGAAATGTCTCCACTGACCATCAATGTAAGGCTTTTCTGCACTGACTACTAGTGTAAGCAGATTTTTATCCACCGACTATCAATGTAAGCAAGCATTTATCCACTGATCACCAATGTAAGGGGGGACTTTGCCAGTGGCTACTAATGTAAGAGGAACTTCTCCACTGACTACCAATTTAAAGAAAGAATAACTCCACTAACTGCCAATGTAAGGAGACATTTTTCCACTGGCTACTAGGGATGAGCTTCGAGTTCGAGTCGAAACCCATGTTCGACTCGAACATCGTCTGTTCGGCAGTTCACTGAATTTCGAACATTATGGGCCGTTCGCGCCAAATCCGAGTGACGCGTCACGGCCCATAATTCACTGCGGCATCGCAGTGCATTGCTGGCTGATGATTGGCCAAGCATGCACTATGACCCGCATGCTTTGGCCAATCACAGCGCGGAAAAAACAGAGAGCCATAATTGGCCAAAGCCAGGGTGGCTTTGGCCAATTATGTCTCAGGGGGTTTAGTACACACCCCACACTATATAAGGCCGCCTGCGTGGTGGCCTTGTGTAGTGTGTTGCGGCTGTGGTTAAAGACAGACAGAGAGAGAGAGAGACAGTGTCATTTAATTTGAGTTAGATAGAGCAGGCAGGCGAGTCAGTAAGCTTCAGTTACAGTGTGTAGAGGATATATATGCATCCTAGGTGTTGTATATATATTTATACACTGTATTCAGTTTAGCTAGATCCGTTCCTGTTATTCTCTTCATAATATACTGACAGGCAGGCAGGTGATTGTGCTAGCTGCAGTATTTTCACTTAGTGTACTGTGTCCTTTGCACAGTGTGCACCTAAAGCTTACCTGAATACAATTGCTGGTGTTCTCATACAAATACAGGCAGGGAGCTGCAGTATTTTGATTTAGTGTTCTTTGCACAGTGTGCACCTAAAGCTTACCTGAATACAATTGATGGTGTTCTCATACAAATACAGGCAGGGAGCTGCAGTATTTTGATTTTGTGTCCTTTGCACAGTGTGCACCTAAAGCTTACCTGAATACAATTGCTGGTGTTCTCATACAAATACAGGCAGGGAGCTGCAGTATTTTGTTTTAGTGTCCTTTACACAGTGTGCACCTAAAGCTTACCTGAATACAATTGCTGGTGTTCTCATACAAATACAGGCAGGGAGCTGCAGTATTTTGTTTTAGTGTCCTTTGCACAGTGTGCACCTAAAGCTTACCTGAATACAATTGCTGGTGTTCTCATACAAATACAGGCAGGGAGCTGAAGTATTTTGTTTTAGTGTCCTTTGCACAGTGTGCACCTAAAGCTTACCTGAATACAATTGCTGGTGTTCTCATACAAATACAGGCAGGGAGCTGAAGTATTTTGATTTAGTGTCCTTTGCACAGTGTGCACCTAAAGCTTACCTGAATACAATTGCTGGTGTTCTCATACTAATGCCACAGGCAGGGAGCTGCAGTATTTTTAGTTGGTGTACTGTGTCCTCTGCACAGTGTGCAACTAAAGCTAGCTGAAGACAATTGCTGGTGTTCTCATACTAATAATACTACAGGCAGGCAGTTAATTCTGCTAGCAGCAGTATAATTAGTATATATATACATCCCAGATTTGTGCAGCTACATCTCCCTGCAGGCCATTAGTATGTCTGGAAGGACAACAAGGAGAGGCAGACAGTCACGAGCCAATAAAAGAGGGCAAGCAGGCTCTGTGTCTAGAGGCAACAGTGCTGGTCGTGGACACGGTGCATCCTCATCAGCACCGTGTTGAGCCGCAACATGCCGAAGACTTGGTAGAGTGGATGACCAAGCCGTCCTCATCCTCATTCACCCAGGCTCAGGGTACTTTGTTTGGCAAAGCAGCTGCCAAAGCGGCCTCTTCCCTCGGCTCAATGGCATCAGTCACTCCTTCCCTAGCCCCACCATGTCCTCCTGAGGAGTCCCCCGAACTGTTTGACCACAGTGTTGGGTACATGCTCCAGGAGGATGCCCAGCGTTTTGAAGGCTCCAATGATGGTACCTAGCTAGATGAAGGCAGTAACGTGAGCCCAGAGAGAGGGGGTGCCCAAGAAGGACAGCAATCTGGCAGTCATGTTCCCCCAGCTGCAGTATACTGCCAGGTTTTAACAAAACTAAAACCCGCGCTAACAGACTGTGCAGTGATAATTGATTGAAGTGAATAAATAAATAAATAGCTCCGCAGCTGCTGCAACAAAAGGTCTAACACCTCAACACAATGAAAAAAATAGGTATTTGCAGCGCTTGCAGAAAGGTATATAAACAAAAGGAAATGTGTCACAAACATCTATAGGTGAATAGCTTACTAACATATGACATATCATCAATTAATGGTGTATCCACTGTGCTCATGAATGAAAATATGTGAAAACAATAAGTGAACAAACTTTAAAGTTCATTAAATAGCAGCTGTACCAATCCTGGAGAACTGAAGCCTCGTACACACGGCCGAGTTTCTCGTTGAAAAAAACACGTCGTTTTTTTCGACGAGATCCTTGGACAAGAAACTTGTCCCGGCTGAGTGTACAGACGCTCGATTCAAAGAACCCGCGGTTCTTTGAATGGAGCGTACGCGGTGACGTCATCGACTACGACGAGCATGCGCTCGTCACATTCGATGCCGTCGCCGCCATCTTGGGATACCCTACATATGCCTAGGAAGCTACCGCGCATGCGTCAAATTCATTTCGAACATGCGCGGGCTTCCCGGAGGACAGGTAAGTGTACACACACTCACTTTTCTCGTCGAGAAACAGGCTGACGAGAATCTCGACGAGAAAATAGAGAGCAGGTTCTCTATTTTCTCGTCGAGATTACTTGTCGGTTTTCTTGACGAGAAACCATACACACGAACGAATTTCTCGGCAAGACATCTCTGCCAGCAAGTTTCTTGCTGGTTTTTGCCGAGAAACTTGGTCGTGTGTACGAGGCCTGAGTGTTTCCACACCAGAAATCAGATGTTGGTTCCTAGATAAAAATTCCCCTCTTATGGCCCCACTCATCAGATAGGGGAATAATATAAATACGAGATCTCACCAAGTAAAGTCCAGGCAAAGTTCATCTCATGTAGATAGGCTCCATAGTATCAGCAGCAAAGGCATTTAAGTGACCATAGGGAAAGAAAGGGAAAAAAAACATTCATGTGACGTACCGCTAGTGAACAGACAGCATGGCGCTGCTAGCAAAGAGACTCACAGGACTGCAGTGATAAAAGAGCATCAGTGTTGTTCCGGGTACACAGCGTGCGTTCCACCGAAACCGGAAGTAGCGTCACTGGTTCTGGATTGGCCGGAAATTGCGTCCAATTGACGCAATTTCCGGCCAATCCAGGATTGACGCAATTTCCGGCCAATCCAGAACCAGTGACGCTACTTCCGGTTTCGGTGGAACGCACGCTGTGTACCCGGAACAACACTGACGCTCGTTTATCACTGCAGTCCTGTGAGTCTCTTTGCTAGCAGCGCCATGCTATCTGTTCACTAGCGGTACTTCACATGAATGTTTTTTTTCCCTTTCTTTCCCTATGGTCACTTAAATGCCTTTGCTGCTGATACTATGGAGCCTATCTACATGAGATGAAGTTTTCCTGGACTTTAGTTGGTGAGATCTCGTATTTATATTATTCCCCTATCTGATGAGTGGGGCCATAAGAGGGGAATTTTTATCTAGGAACCAACATCTGATTTCTGGTGTGGAAACACTCAGTTCTCCAGGATTGGTACAGCTGCTATTTAATGAACTTTAAAGTTTGTTCACTTATTTTTTTCACATATTTTCATTCATGAGCACAGTGGATACACCATTAATTGATGATATGTCATATGTTAGTAAGCTATTCACCTATAGATGTTTGTGACACATTTCCTTTTGTTTATATACCTTTCTGCAAGCGCTGCAAATACCTATTTTTTTCATACTGCCAGGTTTGCTACAGTGATGAGGAGGGAGGGGATGATGAGGTTACGGACTCTACGTGGGTGCCTGATAGGAGAGAGGAGGAGGAGGAGGAGGCACATCTCCAACGAGGCAGGATGCCCTCTAGGGGCCAGCTTAAGGGCAGCACACCGACAGCTTTGGAAGAATTGCTTAAACGTGCATCCTCACAGGGTGACACTGTGGATGCACAGGTATAAATGTGCCAACGTCCCGGTATAACAGCTTACTGCTAGGAGCGCTCCAGACTGGTCAATAGTGATGAGCCGAACACCCCCGGGTTCGGTTCGCACCAGAACCCGCGAACGGACCGAAAGTTCGTACGAACATTAGAACCCTATTAAATACAATGGATGCGAACGTTCGAATTCTAAAGTGCTAATTATAACAACTATTATGCATGTTATTGTCCTAAAAAGGGTTTGGGAACCCGGGTTGTGCACCAGGGGACATGTATCAATGCAAAAAGAAGTTTTAAAAACGGTCGTTTTTCGGGAGCAGTCATTTTAATGATGCATAAAGTGAAAAAAAAAAAGTCAAATATTCCTTTAAATATCGTACCTGGGGGGTGTCTAAAGTATGCCTGTGAAGTGCCACATGTTTCCCGTGTTTAGAACTGTCCCTGCACAAAATGACACTTCTAAAGGAAAAAAAAGCCATTTAAAACTGCTTGCGGCTTTAATGTAATGTCTGGTCCCGGTAATATGGATGAAAATCTTTAAGAAAAATGGCATAGCTACCCCATGACCCCCCCCCCCACCCCAGCCCATTACCAGCCCCTTTGGGTCTTGTATGGATATTAAGGGGAACCCCGCACATAAAATAAAAAAGGCCCTATATACTCTGAACAGCCGTATACAGGCGGTGCATACAAGACAGGGACTGTAGGTTTGTTCTTATGTAGAATCTGTTTGTAATTTTGAACAGGTACATTGTTGAAGTGTAGCTCCAGCCCAAAAATCTATTTTTAAACTTTTTGGAAAACATAGGTAAGGGTTATCACCCCTGTAACATTTGTTTTGCTGTCTGTGCCCCTGTTCAGAACATTTCACCTCACTTTCCGTCCCAATGACAACTGTTTTTGAAATGTGGTGTTTTTCTTGAAACAAGGATTGCTGATAAAGCATCAGTACAGAGGAGACACCTTTCTCCCATATTTATTCTTACAGGAGAGAATTTTCCTTCCTAGTGGTAGATTTCCTCTCACTTCCTGTTGTCTTCTTGCGTTTGCAAGTAGGAGTCGTTTGTAAGTTGGATGTTTGAAAGTAGGGACCTGCCATATATACTCTGCAGAAATAGGCCCCTTAGTTGTTGGTGTTGGCACAACACTGTAAGCACTCACAGTTACTCTTGGTTGGTGCTGGAACGCCCTGCTGTCAACTATTATATCAGGAATTTTAATTACATATAATTGTTGAACAGTGGTAGTAAAAATTGGGCCTTTGATGGTGGTGCTGGTGCCACAACACTGTAAGCCCTGACAGTTACTCTTGGTGGGTGCAGCAATGGGCCCTGCTGTGAATTATTAGATCAAGAATTGTAATTGCATGCCCCTGTTGAACAGGGGCTGAAAAATTGGGCCTTTCGTGGTGGTGGTGGTGGTGGTGGTGTTGCCACAACACTGTAAGCCCTCAGAGTTACTCTTGGTGGGTGCAGCAATGGGCCCTGCTGTGAATTATTAGATCAAGAATTGTAATTACATGCCCCTTTTGAACAGGGGCTGAAAAATTGGGCCTTTCGTGGTGGTGGTGGTGGTGGCGTTGCCACAACACTGTAAGCCCTCAGAGTTACTCTTGGTGGGTGCAGCAATGGGCCCTGCTGTGAATTATTAGATCAAGAATTGTAATTGCATGCCCCTGTTGAACAGGGGCTGAAAAATTGGGCCTTTCGTGGTGGTGGTGGTGGTGGCGTTGCCACAACACTGTAAGCCCTCAGAGTTACTCTTGGTGGGTGCAGCAATGGGCCCTGCTGTGAATTATTAGATCAAGAATTGTAATTGCATGCCCCTGTTGAACAGGGGCTGAAAAATTGGGCCTTTCGTGGTGGTGGTGGTGGTGGCGTACCACAACACTGTAAGCCCTCAGAGTTACTCTTGGTGGGTGCAGCAATGGGCCCTGCTGTGAATTATTAGATCAAGAATTGTAATTACATGCCCCTTTTGAACAGGGGCTGAAAAATTGGGCCTTAGGCACTGGTGGCACAACACTACAACCCCTCACAGATACTGTACTTGGAGCACAGCAATGAGCCCTGTTGCAAAGTATTGCTTCAAAAATTGTAATGACACGCCCCTGTTAAACAGGGGCTGAAAAATTGGGCCTTAGGCACTGGTGCCACAACACTCCAACCCCTCACAGATACTGTACTTGGAGCACAGCAATGAGCCCTATGGCAAATTATTGCTAAAAAAATTGTAATTACACGCCCCTGTAAAACAGGGGCTGAAAAATTGGGCCTTAGCCACTGGTGGCGGCACCCATAAACAAAAATGATCTTCCAAGCTATCATCATCAATCGTATCATTGAGGACTCGGAGGAGGAGGATAGCCAGTCAACATAACAGCACAGGCACTCAGCATCAGCATCAGTCTTGAAGGGATGTGACATGTTAAAATCAATTAGTCTGTTATATCAGCATCAGGTGTGTGGTAGCTGGTGGTGATCCAAGACTGGTTCATCTTGATGAAAGTCAGTCGATCAACCGAGTCGGTGGACAGGCGCACCCTGTGATCCGTGACAAATCCTCCAGCAGCACTGAATGTGCGTTCCGAAAGAACGCTGGATGCAGGACAGGCCAGTAGCTCAATTGCATACTGTGCAAGCTCTGGCCAGTGATCCATCCTCAAGACCCAGTAAGCCAGAGGATTTTCGGTGGGGAAGGTGTCCAAGTCTGACCTTGCCCCTAGATATTCCTGCACCATGTTTATCAGACGCTGGCGATGGTTGCTGGAACCGATCATACTTTGGGGCTGCGGACTAAAGAATTGTCTGAACGCATCGGTCAGACGTCCACCTTCCCCACCGCTCCTTCTTTGACTGGCCGAAGCCTCAGCAACTCGTTGTCCAGGACCAGGAGTTTGTAACCTCCCAGTCTCTGGGAACGCGTTGCACAGACCTTTCTGCAAGGCCTCCCAGAGTTGTCTCATCCTCTGCTCCCTCTGGGACGGTAACATAAGGTCCGCAACCTTACCCTTGTACTGTGGATCAGGGAGAGTGGCCAGCCAGTAATGGTCCCTCTCCTTGATCCGAAGAATACGAGGATCCTTCCGCAGACTTTGCAGGATCAGGGAGGCCATGCAGCGTAGGTTTGCTGAGGCATTCGCTCCGGAGTCCTCTGGGTCACTAAGGACGACATGATCCGCAGCCACCTCCTCCCAGCCACGTACAAGTCCACTGGTTTCTTGGGACTGTAAATCATCCCTAAAAGACTGCTGCTGATGATGCTGAGTGCCAGCCTCCACCTCCATGCTGACACAATCCTCCTCCTCCTCCTCCTCCTCCTCTTCCTGTGCGATGGGTGGGACAGAAGGAACACTGTCTGGGTAAAGGGGGCCTTGAGAGGCAAGGAAGTCCTCCTCTTCCTGCCTCTGTTCTGCCTCAAGTGCCCTGTCCATTATTCCACGCAGCGTGTGCTCCAACAGGTGGACAAGAGGTACAGTGTCACTGATGCATGCACTGTCACTGCTCACCATCCTCGTGGCCTCCTCAAATGGTGCCAGGACAGTGCATGCATCCCTGATCATGCCCCACTGGCGTGGAGAAAAAAAACCAAGCTCCCCTGACCCTGTCCTGGTGCCGTAGTCGCACAGGTACTCATTGATGGCCCTCTGCTGCGTGTGCAGCCGCTGCAGCATGGCCAACGTTGAGTTCCACCTGGTGGGCATGTCACATATAAGGCGGTTCTTGGGCAGGTTCAACTCCTTTTGCAGCTCAACCAGGCGAGCACTGGCATTATAAGATCTGCGGAAATGCACACAGACTTTCCTGGCCTGCCTCAGGACATCCTGTAAGCCCGGGTACCTGCCCAAGAACCGCTGCACCACCAGGTTAAGGACGTGAGCCACACAGGGCACATGGGTCAGTTGTCCCTGTCGGAGGGCGGAGAGGAGGTTGGTGCCATTGTCGCAAACCACCATTCCTGGCTTAAGCTGGCGTGGCGTCAACCACCTCTCGGCCTGGCCCTGCAGAGCAGACAGGACCTCTGCCCCAGTGTGGCTTCTGTCCCCCAAACACACCAGCGCAAGCACGGCATGGCATCTTTTTGCCTGCGTACTTGCGTAGCCCCTTGAACGCCTACGGAGCACCGCTGGTTCCGAGGACAAACCACAGGAAGAGGCCATGGAGGAAGAAGAAGAGGAGGGGGTGGAGGAGAGAGGTGTGTCACAACCAGTAGTAGCATTTTGGAGGCGTGGCGGTGGAACAACCTCCAACACTACTGCACCTTGTCCTGCATCCTTCCCAGCTGCCAAAAGAGTGACCCAATGGGCCGTGAAAGAAAGGTAACGTCCCTGTCCATGCCTGCTGGACCATGAGTCATCGGTAATATGCACCTTACCGCTGACCGCCCTGTCCAGCGAGGCCAAGACATTGCCTTCCACATGCCGGGAGAGAGCCGGAATAGCCTTCCGTGAGAAAAAGTGGCGTTTGGGAACCTGCCACTGAGGAACCGCACATTGCACAAACTCACGGAAGGGGGCCGAGTCTACCAACTGAAAAGGCAGCAGTTGAAGCGCTAGCAATTTAGCCAAGCTAGCATTCAACCGCTGGGCATGTGGATGGCTGGGAGTGAACTTCTTTCGACGGTCCAGCAGCTGGGGCAGGGAAATTTGCCTGCTAGAATCGGACGTCGGTGTACTGCTAGCAGAGTGGCCGCAAGTACTTGGCTGTGACACACCTAATTCTACACCTTCATTCCTCTCAGTGCATGTTTCAGAGAGGACTGAAGTTATAGTGGGGTTGGAGATCCCAGCTGATGCGGTGCAAGGAGAGGTCCGCTTTGTTCTTTGGTGTGGGTCTTTGAGGTAGGCTTGCCAACGAGCTGCATGGCAGGTCAACATATGTCTGGTCAGGCATGTGGTACCCAAGCGGCTGATGTTTTGGCCACGCGATATACGCTGGAGACATATGTTGCAAACAGCAGCTGTGCGATCTGATGCACTAGCCTCAAAAAAGGCCCACACCAAAGAACTTTTTGAATGACGGGCAGAGGCAGCGCCCTGCACAGGCGGAGCTCTGCGGTGTGATTCCGTCGGTGTACTGCCCTTACGCTGGCCACCAAAGGGCATCCTGCCTCGTTGGAGATGTGCCTCCTCCTCATCCTCCTCCTCCTCCTCTCTCCTATTAGGCACCCACGTGGAGTCAGTGACCTCATCATCCCCTCCCTCCTCATCACTGGAGCCAATCTGGCAGTATGCTGCAGCTGCTGGAACATGACTGCCAGATTGGTGTCCTTCTTGAGCATCCCCTCTGTCTGCTCTCACGCTACTGCCTTCCTGTAGCTGGGTTTCATCATCAGACCCTTCGAAACGCTGGGCATCCTCCTGGAGCATGTACCCAACACTGTGCTCAAACAGTTCGGGGGACTCCTCAGGAGGAGGACATGGTGGGTCTAGGGAAGGAGTGACTGATGATGAGTCTGACATTGATACCAGGGAAGAGGACGCTTTGGCAGCTGCTTTTCCAGTACCCTGAGCCTGGGTGAGAGAGGATGAGGAGGAGGAGGAGGGCTTGGTCATCCACTCTACCAAGTCTTCGGCATGATGTGGCTCAACATGTCCAGCTGCCGAAAAGAAGGACAAGCGTGTCCCATGGCCATGTGCTGATGACAATGCACCGCGTCCACGACCAGCACTGTTGCCCCCAGACACAGAGCCTGCTTGCCCTCTTTTATTGCCTCCTGACTGTCTGCCTCTCCTTGTTTGCCTTCCAGACATTCTAATAGATGGCCTGCAGGGAGATGGGAAAAAAGCAATAAGGGCTACCTTCAGGTGTCCTTCTCTGTCCCTTTACTTAAGGATTTCTAAATATGGTTGAGGATGATTGCTTTTGCACAGAATAGCACAACGACAATTTCCCTGACTGTCCAAAAAAACAAGGATTTCAAAGATGGTTGATGAGGAATGCTTTAGCACACTATAGCACAAGGAGAATTTCCCTCACTGTCCTTCCCTGTCCCTAGAAACAAGGATTCGCACAGTAAAACACACTGACACTCTCCCTACCTATAGTTTTCTGTCCCTAGAAAAAATGTTTTTTTAAAGCACACTATAGCACAAGGAGAATTTTCCTCACTTTACTTCTTTGTCCCTAGAAACAAGGATTATCACAGTGAAAGAAACTGACACTCTTCCTTCCTATAGTTTTCTGTCCCTAGAAAAAATGTTTTTTTAAAGCACACTATAGCACAAGGAGAATTCCCTCACTGTCCTTCCCTGTCCCTAGAAACAAGGATTCGCACAGTAAAACACACTGACACTCTCCCTACCTATAGTTTTATGTCCCTAGAAAAAATGTTTTTTTAAAGCACACTATAGCACAAGGAGAATTTTCCTCACTTTCCTTCTTTGTCCCTAGAAACAAGGATTATCACAGAGAAAGAAACTGACACTCTTCCTTCCTATAGTTTTCTGTCCCTAGAAAAAATGTTTTTTTAAAGCACACTATAGCACAAGGAGAATTCCCTCACTGTCCTTCCCTGTCCCTAGAAACAAGGATTCGCACAGTAAAACACACTGACACTCTCCCTACCTATAGTTTTCTGTCCCTAGAAAAAATGTTTTTTTAAAGCACACTATAGCACAAGGAGATTTTTCCTCACTTTCCTTCTTTGTCCCTAGAAACAAGGATTATCACAGTGAAAGAAACTGACACTCTTCCTACCTATAGTTTTCTGTCCCTAGAAAAAATGTTTTTTTAAAGCACACTATAGCACAAGGAGAATTTTCCTCACTTTCCTTCTTTGTCCCTAGAAACAAGGATTATCACAGTGAAAGAAACTGACACTCTTCCTACCTATAGTTTTCTGTCCCTAGAAAAAATGTTTTTTTAAAGCACACTATAGCACAAGGAGAATTCCCTCACTGTCCTTCCCTGTCCCTAGAAACAAGGATTCGCACAGTAAAACACACTGACACTCTCCCTACCTATAGTTTTCTGTCCCTAGAAAAAATGTTTTTTTAAAGCACACTATAGCACAAGGAGATTTTTCCTCACTTTCCTTCTTTGTCCCTAGAAACAAGGATTCGCACAGTAAAACACACTGACACTCTCCCTACCTATCCTTCTCTTTCCCTAAACTAAAGGAATCCAGGTTAAGCAAGAAAAAAATAAATGTCACTGTCCCTGCCTATGCTTCTCTTTCCCTGCTCCGGAACACACTACACTAGGCCGCCGTGCTGGCGGCCTTTTATAGTGTGGGGCGTGTACTAAACACCCTCAGCAATAATTGGCCACAGGCATCCTGCCTGTGGCCAATCATTGCTCTCCTCGCTGCCGGCGCTGTGATTGGCCAAGCATGCGGGGTCACAGTGCATGCTTGGCCAATCACAGCGCCTGGATGACACTGCGATGGCGTAGTGCATTGTGGGCCGTTCGCGTCACTCGAATTTGGCACGAACGGCCCAAATCGTTCGATCTTCGTCGAACGATCGAACACGAAGCTCATCCCTACTGGTCAACTTTTGCTGAATGTGCAGGTTTACAATCTGGCCATTTACACTACTGTAGGCTCCCTGTGGTTAGATACTCTCTGCCCAGCCTACACCAGGATTTATACTGGTGTATACCTAGCCTCTCTCCTTCATTTTGGGTATTTATAGCCTGAAAGTTCTGGAGGATACTATATGTTGCTCCTTACCAGCAGCAGCCTCTACCTAGCAGTTCATCCAGCTGTCGATTATTGCGATGTTTACCATTATTGGCTAGTTGCCATAGACAAATAGCCAATTTAAATTTACCCAGGTTTGTGTTACACCTTGCAACACATTCGGCCTACTATTATGCTCCTGAAGAAGCGTTAATTTGCGAA
This sequence comes from Rana muscosa, assembly GCA_029206835.1. Classification (NCBI taxonomy): domain Eukaryota; kingdom Metazoa; phylum Chordata; class Amphibia; order Anura; family Ranidae; genus Rana; species Rana muscosa. Next base: position 911,134,554 of record CM055116.1, on the reverse strand, counting down.
ACTGGTAGAGCAATTCAAGACTACATCTGATACATTGGACCCATGGCTAATGCCACCTGCTTCATACGCTTACTGTTCTACTAGCCTTTGTTTGCTGGTTATGTATCTCATTTACGGTGGAGTGCATCTATGTTTCTATATATTTTGAAGCGTTGTTAGAGCATTAGCCTGAGCCTTGTATCAAGAACAATAAGACTGTCATTTTTGAATGTTTATATGTATTTTTTTATTATTTGTTTAAAATAAAAACCCCTAGCTTTTTACATTATCTATCCATGTGCCGCCTAAAGTCCATTTTTTAGTCTATTTACAGCACACCGACAGCATCACACCGCAGAGCTCCGCATGTGCAGGCCACTGCTGTCTCTGTGCGTTATTCCAAAAGTTCTTTGGTGTGGGCCTTTTTTGAGACGAGTGCATCAGATCGCAGCACTGCTATTTGCAACATATGTCTCAGGCGTATCTCACGTGGCCAAAACATCACTTGGGCATCACATGCTTGATCAGACATATGTTGACCTGCCATGCAGTTCGTTGGCAAGCACACCTAAAAGACCCACACCAAAGAACAAACCGGACCTCTCCTTGCTCCTCATCAGCTGGGATCTCCAACCCCACTATACCTTCAGTCCTCTCTGAAACCTGCCCTTAGAGGAATGAAGGTGTAGTATTAGGTGTGTCACAGCCAAGTACTTGCGGGCAATCTGCTATCGGTACACCAACGTCAGATTGTACCAGCCAATTTTCCCTGCCCCAGCTGCTACACCGCCGAAAGAAGTTCGCTCCCAGTCATCCACATGCCCATAGGTTGAATGCTAGCTTGGCTAAATTGCTAGCACTTTACCTGCTGCTTCTTCAGTTGGTAGACTCTGCCCCCTTCCATGAGTTTGTGGAATGTGCAGTTCCTCAGTGGCAGGTTCCCAAACGCCACTTTTTTTTCACGGAAGGCGATTCCGGTTCTCTACCGGCATGTGGAAGGCAATGTCTTGGCCTCGCTGGACAGGATGGTCAGCGGTAAGGTGCATATTACTGCTGACTCATGGTCCAGCAGGCATGGACAGGGACATTACCTATCTTTCACGGCGCATTGGGTGACTCTGCTGGCAGCTGGGAAGGATGCAGGACAAGGTGCAGTAGTATTGCAGGTTGTTCCGCCACCACGCCTCCAAAATGCTACTACTGGTGATTCTGACACACCTCTCTCCTCCACCCACTCTTCTTCTTCCTCCATGGCCTCTTCCTGTGCTTTGTCCTCTGAACCAGCGGTGCTCCGTAGGCGTTCAAGGGGCTATGCAAGTACGCAGGCAAAGAGATGCCATGCGGTGCTTGAGCTGATGTGCTTGGGGGACAGAAGCCACACTGGGGCAGAGATTCTGTCAGCTCTGCAGGGGCAGGCTCAGATGTGGATGACGCCACGCCAGCTTAAGCCAGGAATGGTGGTTTCCAACAATGGCACCAACCTCCTCTCCGCCCTCCAACAGGGACACCTGATCCATGTGCCCTGTTTGGCTCACATCCTTAACTTGGTGGTGCAGCGAGTCTTGGGCAGGTACCCGGGCTTACAGGATGTCCTGAGGCAGGCAAGGAAAGTCTCTGTGCATTTCCGCTGGTCATATAATGCCAGTGCTCGGCTGGCTAACCTGCAAAAGGAATTTAACCTGCCCAAGAACCGCCTAATCTGTGACATGCCCACCAGGTGGAACTCAACGTTGGCCATGCTGCAGCAGCTGCGCACGCAGCAGAGGGCCATCAATGAGTGGGGAAAGGGAGTTACCGCTCCAGGTGAGTAGATTCTGCTGATCACTTGAATATTCAGAAAACCTTGGGTGCTGGCGATGCACAAGGCAGGCAAAAAATGGATGAATGAAAATGGACAGCCGCACTCCAAAAAAAACTCTTACGGTTGCCTTTTATTGTAAAACAGACACAAAACAATTGTAAGTTAAACTTTATGACTTTGTGTGGATTGACGGTTATAAATGGATTAGTTGTGATGTGGCTAGCGTGTATTCGAGCATCCCTCATCACTTGGGTTTACTAGCAGTTACTACTCTCTTAAAAGATCCAGGTACCGTATCTTTAGTCATGTAGGAGTTCATCATCCAGTCTCTCTTGAGTATCTACTAGACTTGTGCACAACGGAAAAATTCGTTCCGTTTCGGTTCGTTTCTTTCCGGTCCTGTTGATTCGTAATCATTCGTAATTTTGCTAGACGGGATTTTTCGTGTTCGGACTCATTCGTATTTTTGCAAGCGACATTTTTCGTTGAATTTTTTGTTGCTTTATAATTCGTACTTTCGGTAGAGTACGTTGTTTTTCGTTGATTCTGGACACAACTCCTACTTTCGTAACTTTTTTTGGGTTCGTACTTTCGGTAGAGTACGTTGTTTTTCGTTGATTCTGGACACAACTCCTACTTTCGTAACTTTTTTTGGGTTCGTTGATTCGTAATTTTCCGTGTCTCTCTCACAACGACGCTGCCTATTATGCCTAATGTGCTTCGAATGGATTTGTACTTTTCTAAATACATTGCGGTTATTTGTAACGATTCGAAATCTCGTATTTTACTTTCGTTTTTAACATGCGGCTATAGGCTCCGCCCCTGTACACCATTTTCAGAGGGTTCAGCACGGTGAGGGAGAAGCAGAGAGCAGAGCAGAGTGAGTGTTATTGTGCTTCGAATGGATTCGAAATCTCGTATTTTACTTTCGTTTTTTACATGCGGCTATAACCTCCGCCCCTGTACACCATTTTGAGAGGGAGTTCAGCACGGTGTGGGAGAAGCAGAGAGCAGAGCAGAGTGAGTGTTATTGTGCTTCGTATGGATTCGTACATTCGTAACTTTTTCATAACGAATTATGCCGAAGACATTCGGGCATTCGCTATTTGCGGTATAATTTATTTCGGATTCGGTCTTATTCGTAATTGCTTTGTTCGGAAATTCGAATGCTTCCGAATGTCCGAAAGTTGCTAAATTCGGACGAATTTCAATTCGTTACGAAACGAATTGCACAAGCCTAGTATCTACTTACCCACAATTTTTTTATGTTCGATGGGTGCTACTATCTCCAGAGATGCGGGGCCTCTATGGGAGCCAAATTTTCTCCCTCCCTAGCAAACCTATACATGGGTTGGTGGGAGAGGTCCCGCATCTTTGGACATGGTAGCCCCCGTCGTTTGGACACTGCTTTTTATTGTCGCTACATTGATGACCTCCTGTTCATCACCTCAGACAGCTCCGCTAATTTAGAGACATGGCTTCTATACCTAAATGACAATAATCTTAACTTGAAATTTACAGGCAACCTTCAATCCACCTCTATAGATTTTTTGGATGTTAAACTTAGCGGCATTAATGGCCGCATTGCCACCAGTTTATACAGAAAAGATACTGCGGGCAATATACTTCTCAGGGCAGATTCAGGCCACCCAATGCACACCATTAAGGGGATTCCTTTCGGCCAATTCTTGAGGCTTAAACGCCTCTGCAGCACAACAGATGAATTTACAAGAGAAGCCATAAATATGTCAAATCGTTTTAAGAACAGGGGCTATCCCATCAAAGTTATCAACAAAGCATTAACTAAAGTAAATTACATCCAAAGATCATCATTGTTATTGGATAGAAATAGGAACAATTCCAAGAAACAGCCATCAGCGTTTAACAATATACCTGTATTTTCCACGTTATACAGTTCGGAGTTCAACAAAATAAAACAAATTGTTGTTAAATATCTTCCTGTACTATTCAATGATGTAGCCTATCAGGAGGTTTTATCCAAGGGGATTAAAACGGTGTCCAGGAGGGCCCCCACACTGGGTAGCAGGCTTGCTCCCAGCTTATTCCTCAGTAAACCTGCAGCCACCAATTGGCTGTCATTTAGGGGCACCTTCAAATGTGGAGCCAAGGGCTGTCAGTACTGTAAACATATTGGGACAGGACAGTCCATACATTCGTACACCACTGATAGAAGTTATGAAATACAACAGTTCATTAACTGTAACACAAAGTTCGTGGTGTATGTAATCAGCTGCCATCTATGTGAAATACAGTATGTGGGTAGAACAATTAGAAGACTCAAAGATAGACTATATGATCATTTACATGATATAGAGAAAAACCACAATACAAATGTGGCCAATCATTGGAACAATATCCATTCCAAGGATGTTTCCAGTCTGTCTATACAGGGAATTGAAAAATTACTGTCCCCATCAGAGGAGGGGACAGATTCAGAGGCAAGGTTTTTTGGATATTCACCCTGAATACTAGAATACCGAAAGGGTTAAATTTTGAATGGGATGTCTCGCATTACTATGATTGAGCATCGCGTCTGCATCGGCCTTCTCTGCTTCCCTTCTCTTCCCCGGGTTGTTCCATACCTTTTTCTACTTTGTTTTTTATTATTTAATTTTTATTTATTTTTCATTTTTTATTTTTGATTCATTTCGTTTTTCAAATCTCTACATATGAAATATATTTTATATTTATTACCATTCTCCTTTCGCTGCCTAGGGATATGCGGCTATCCATGGCCATTAATTTTTCCAACAACATCTTTAGCCCATTTATACATATATATCTTTTAGGTTTTTTATTTTAATTTTATTATTATTATTTTTTCAGTTTGTAACAAGATATGGGCCATGTTGGTTTTACCATGGACTTAGTACACTTACTATTCTGTGTGAGGGGGTTAGCTCGGCAGCGGGTGTGTGTGACCCCCGAGATGGGCTCCCCACACAAAAACAGGCCCAGCAAACGGAGGTTGTGGTTTTCAAAATCAAAAAGGTGCGGTTTATTTTCTATTTACAGTGACAAAACACAGCAAAGAAAAAGAAACATAAACAAAATAAATCCTGGTCAACTTGACCTCTGACTAAACATACAGGTTTCCTAACTAACAACTGGGATCAGCCTAGTGCTGTCCTAGTCCCTAAGTCCCTGGTTTTAAATGTCCAAGCAAATAGCCACACAGGCTTTGTCTCACCGCACAGGGGTTCACTCTCCCTAGACAGTCCACACAGGTCTGGGTCCAGGCATGAGCTAACATCTAATGAAGCTGGGAGTTCTTATAGAGGCCTAAATGAGCTGACAAGCTTCAGCTGGTCTCATCAACTCCCTGTCTGCACGACGCCCCACACTCTCCCTAGAGGTATGAGTCATCCATGAGCCCACTAGCCTCAGCTGGGCTTATACAACTCTCCACCTAGTTGTATAAGTCGGCGTAAAGCCTGAATCTGGGCGAAATATATCTACCCCCCTGGATGCAACCAGGTGACTTTACCTTCCTGCTGTCACATACCCCCCCTCTTGTTTTAACCTCGGGGTTGGAACACCAGCAATCAGGCATTCATGTACTCGAGACAAAGCATCCACATTCCCCATTTGAACGCCAGGGCGATGCTTTACTGTGAAGTTGAATTCCTGGAGGGCCAGGAACCACCTATTCACTCTTCTATTTGTTTCCTTGTTTTGAGCCATCCACTTTAACGGAGCGTGATCCGTAACCAAGTCAAAGTGCCTACCTAGCAGGTAGTACCGAAGGGAATCTAGAGCCCACTTCACCGCTAAACACTCCTTCTCAACGGTGGCGTAATTTACCTCATGGGACTTCAACTTCCTGCTGAGGTAAATGACTGGGTGCTCTTCCCCGTTCCAGACCTGGGACAATACTGCTCCTAACCCCACATCTGACGCATCACTTTGTACGACAAAGTCTTTAGAGAAGTCGGGTGAGTACAACACTGGCTGGCTACATAAGGCTTGTTTCAAGAATTGGAATGCTGCCTCAGCCTCGGGGGTCCATTTAATCATGACCGACCCTTTCCCCTTCGTCAGGTTGGTTAGGGGCACAGCCTTAGAAGCAAAGTGGGGAATGAATCGCCGATAATACCCAGCGATTCCCAGAAAGGCTCGTACCTGCTTCTTGCTGTTGGGACGTGGCCAACTCTGGATGGCCTCGACTTTGTTGAGTTGGGGTTTTATTACTCCCCTCCCAATGGTGTACCCAAGATATTTGGCCTCCTCCTGCCCAATGGTACACTTCTTGGGGTTAGCCGTAAACCCCGCTTCCCGAACAGAGTCCAGGACTGCTTGCACTTTTGGCAGATGTGAGGCCCAATCTGTGCTATGGACAATTACGTCATCCAGGTAAGCCGCAGCATACTTCCGATGGGGCCTCAGCATCTGGTCCATTTTCCGCTGGAATGTGGCCGGCGCATTCTGTAACCCGAACGGCATTCTTTTATATTGGAACGCCCCGTCTGGGGTTACAAATGCGGTTTTCTCTTTGGCCGACTTGGCCAGGGGGATTTGCCAATACCCTTTTGTGAGGTCAAGAGTCGTCATGTATCGGGCTGTTCCCAGCCGGTCGATCAACTCATCTATACGTGGCATGGGGTAGGTGTCAAATTTTGTAACTTTGTTCAACTGACGAAAATCGTTACAAAATCGCCAGCTCCCATCCGGTTTAGGCACCAACACAATGGGACTAGACCAATCACTTTGGAACTCCTCTATCACCCCTAAGTTCAGCATTTTCTGTACTTCCTCCCGTATTGCCTCCCGTCGGGCCTCTGGGATCCGATAGGGTTTTAACTTCACCCTTTCACCGGGCGGGGTAATGATGTCATGCTCTACCCCAGATGTTTGTCCCGGCAGCTCAGAGAATACCTCCTTGTTGCGAAGCACAAACTCCTTAACCTCCTGTTGTTGGGGTTGTGACAAGGTGGCTGCTATTCCAACCTCAGGAATCACGCAACCAGTTTGAGCTGGTGACCAAGTGTCTGCGACTAGGGACTCTCTATCCCTCCAGGCTTTCAACAGATTAACGTGATAGATCTGTTCGGGCTTTCGCCTTCCTGGTTGTCTGACCTTGTAATTCACTTCGCTCACTTTTTCCATTATTTCGTAGGGGCCTTGCCATTTGGCAAGGAATTTACTTTCAACCGTAGGGACAAGTACCAGTATCCTATCCCCCGGGGAAAAGGTACGGGTCTTGGCTCCACGGTTGTACACTCTCTGCTGTGCTAACTGCGCTTGGGCCAAATGTTCCTTCACGATGGGCATTACCTGTGCAATTCGGTCTTGCATCAGGGTGACATGCTCAATCACACTCCTGTGGGGAGAACTCTCACTTTCCCAAGTTTCCTTGGCAATATCCAACAGCCCTCTTGGGTGTCTCCCATACAGTAACTCAAAGGGGGAGAATCCCGTAGAGGATTGGGGCACCTCCCTAATAGCAAACATCAGATAAGGAAGTAGACAGTCCCAATCCTTTCCATCTCTATCCACCACTTTCTTCAACATTTGTTTTAGGGTTTTGTTGAATCTTTCAACCAGCCCATCGGTTTGGGGGTGATACACAGATGTACGTAATTGCGTCACTTTGAACAATTTACACAGCTCCTTCATCACCCGGGACATAAAGGGTGTACCTTGGTCCGTAAGCAGTTCTTTACAAATACCCACCCGGCTAAACACAAGAGATAGCTCTTTGGCTATGGTTTTGGCCGAGGTATTTCGGAGAGGGATCGCTTCTGGATAACGGGTGGCATAGTCCATTATAACTAATATGTACTGGTGCCCCCTAGCGGACTTGATTATAGGACCTACCAAATCCATGGTGATCCTCTCAAACGGGACCTCAATGATGGGTAGAGGGACCAGCGGGCTACGGAAATGTGGCATCGGGGCCGACCTCTGACACACAGGGCAGGAGGAACAATAATTTTCTATGTCCTTCATCACCCCCGGCCAATAGAATCTCTGTAATACCCTCTCTCGGGTTTTCTCTGTCCCCAGATGACCTCCAAGAATGTGCCCATGGGCCAACTCCAACACCAACTTCCTGTAAGGTTTGGGCACCACAAGCTGCTCAACGGTTTCTTCTGCCCTTTTTGCCACCCGATACAGTAGGTCCTTCTCTACGCTGAAGTATGGGTAAGTGCAGGTATTATCTGGGTTCACTAACTCGCCATCTATTTTCACTACGTTTTCCCGTGCCTTTATTAGGGCGGGGTCTTTCAACTGTTCTGTGGCAAAGTTTTCCCTGTGAACCTCAAGATCAGAAAACTCCACAGACGGTAGGTTTTCGTCTGAGGAGGTGGGCTCCTCTCCAGTTTCTTGAGTCTCCCCTGCCAATACTGATAAGGGAAATTCCGGAGAGTCCTCACCACTCTCAGAGGAGTTCTGGCTATCACATTCCTGGTACATAGGGGCACCAGTGGGGGGCTCAGGATCATCCCACAGTTCCCAGAACTTCGGAAAATCCCTTCCCACAATGGCGTCATGCGGTAACTGAGATACTAAGCCCACTGGATGAGAGAGGGTACCTTTGGGGATCTCGAAACACACTGTAGTCACTGGATACTCTCGGGTGTCCCCATGCACACAAATAACAGCTACCTTGCTATTCCCAGAGACCTCTGTTTTAACTAACTCAGCCTTTATCAGGGTCACAAGGCTACCTGAATCCAGCAATACCACAACATTTCTACCATTAACACACATTTTGCATAAATGTTTCTCAGTTCCTCGAATGGCAGTGCATGCGACTGTCGCACACGGCGACTGACGTCTGCCCGTCAGAAAGTCACACTGCATGGGTTCCTCCACAACCGGGCAATTGGCTGCAATATGTCCCGCTTGCCGGCAGCGGTAGCAAACGATCCTTCTTGCGGCCTCTTGAGCCGCTGATTTCCCAGGCTGTTCTCGCCAAACTTGGGGTAGAGCTCCCACCCTCACCCCTTGGAATCCTCTTATCCGCCCCTGGGGATGGTCTGGTCTTAGGGTGGAAAGTCCGAGTGTCTCTGGAAGAGGCCGTCAGGTTCTCTGTAGCCAAGTATTTCTCCACACGATCCACAAGACCATCGGCCGTCTCTGGGTCTCCATGGCTTACCCACTTTTGGATGGCAGTAGGAAGAGCTCTCAAAAACCGATCCATTACAACACGTTCCACAATTTTTGGTGCGGACAAAGTCTCTGGCTGTAGCCACTTTCTGCTCAGGTGAATGAGATCATACATTTGAGACCTGGGGGGTTTTCCAAGCTGGAAAGTCCAGTTATGCACACGCTGAGCCCGGACAGCCTGGGTGACACCCAGCCTTGCCAATATTTCAGCTTTTAGCATCACATAGTCTTTTGCTTGGTTAGGCTCTAGGTCATAGTAAGCTTTCTGCGATTCACCAGTTAACAGAGGAGCCACCAGTCCAGCCCACTGCTCCTCAGGCCACTTTTCTCTTTCAGCGGTCCTTTCAAATGTGGTCAAAAATACCTCTGGATCATCCTCTCCAGTCATTTTTGTCAATAAACGACTCACCCCAAAGGACGCGGTATTAGTGGGATGGCTTTCCTCACTGGTCTGCGGACGTTGCTGCATTACTGCTTCCATCTGTTGTTGTAGTCTCTGCTCTTGCTTCTGCAACAGGTCTATGAAGCGGGCCTCAGATTGCTGCTGGGCTTGTTGCTGAGCCTCCAGACTCTGTTGCAAAGTTGCGTTTGTCTGCTGCTGGGCTGCAAGGCTCTGTTGATGAGCTTGCTGCTGGGCTGCGAAGTTCTGTTGTTGAGCTGCAAGGCTCTGTTGATGAGCTGCAAGGCTCTTTTGCAAACCTGCATTTGTCTGCTGTTGATTGGCATTTGCTAGAGCCAGCTGCTTCAGTATCTCCTCCATGCTGGCTTAAAAAAAAACTGCCACTGGTTCTCCACCAACTGTGAGGGGGTTAGCTCGGCAGCGGGTGTGTGTGACCCCCGAGATGGGCTCCCCACACAAAAACAGGCCCAGCAAACGGAGGTTGTGGTTTTCAAAATCAAAAAGGTGCGGTTTATTTTCTATTTACAGTGACAAAACACAGCAAAGAAAAAGAAACATAAACAAAATAAATCCTGGTCAACTTGACCTCTGACTAAACATACAGGTTTCCTAACTAACAACTGGGATCAGCCTAGTGCTGTCCTAGTCCCTAAGTCCCTGGTTTTAAATGTCCAAGCAAATAGCCACACAGGCTTTGTCTCACCGCACAGGGGTTCACTCTCCCTAGACAGTCCACACAGGTCTGGGTCCAGGCATGAGCTAACATCTAATGAAGCTGGGAGTTCTTATAGAGGCCTAAATGAGCTGACAAGCTTCAGCTGGTCTCATCAACTCCCTGTCTGCACGACGCCCCACACTCTCCCTAGAGGTATGAGTCATCCATGAGCCCACTAGCCTCAGCTGGGCTTATACAACTCTCCACCTAGTTGTATAAGTCGGCGTAAAGCCTGAATCTGGGCGAAATATATCTACCCCCCTGGATGCAACCAGGTGACTTTACCTTCCTGCTGTCACATCTGTTATAGCTCCCAGAGTTGTTCGTTGGGTATATATTATTTCATCCTATGTTTGTGTAGATCGGTTCCGATCACAACACACATTAAGATGATAAACACATTATACTTTTACTTAACGTTTACAATGATGGTCAGATAAGTCCTACTTTATAGAAACACGTTGTGTATATCCATGTTTATATGAGTTTTTTTCTTTTTTCTTCTTTACAGCTTATATAGCTTTGACATATAAACAACAAAAAGAAAAAAACATGTAGTGAGGTCATTTGAGATCAACAAAAATCTAGTTGTGATCTAGGTTATACGATCCTCCAAACAAGACCACACATGGAATATATCATGTAATCTTCTATGCACTTCTTTTTAGGTGTGGGTATACATGTAATTTTACATGTTTTATGTGCTTTTTATGTGGTTGTTTTTTTTTTTTGGGTTTTATAATTATATATATTGAATTTTTATATAAATGTCAAATGCGCTACAAGACTCACTAAATATCAAATGTAACCATCAGTATTTTTAACCAGAGATGAGTTTTTATGCATATTTAGATTTGATATTAGTCTTCTCTTATTTGGACATGTCCATATCATATATTATAGTCAGGTCATTACATAATCTCGATATTGTCAACGGGGGTATACCTGTATATTTCTCCCTTTTCTTTAAGGGTGTTTGCATAGCCCTATCTCCATTGACACTGACCAGACTATAGTATATATATTATTTATATGTATATGTATACAGGATGTCCTACTATGTTCACAGCGTTAGCCCAGGTTCACACTGGGGCTGCGGGAGTGAAGCCTGCGAGTTCAGCTGAACTCGCACGATTTCACTCCTGCTGGCAGCCCCGATTTCAGCCGGGATTTCAAAGACATCTGAAACAGATGTCAATGTAAATCGTGGCTGAAATCGCAAAAAGTAGTACAGAAACTACTTTTTGTAATCGGTGCAGCGCCGCATATGCGGCGTCGCACCGATTAGGATGGTGCCATTGCCCGCAATTTGCGGCAAATTTCGCCGATTTGACATGTCAAATCGCATGTCAAATTGCACCAGTGTGAACCAGGGCTTAATGGAGATCGGTTCATGTGCTTCTTTCTGCTAAAGAACCTTTATTGCATCATTCGCTTTTCATTAAAGGGGTTGTAAAAAGGTACCATTTTTTTTCCTAAATAGCTTCCTTTACCTTAGTGCAGTCCTCCTTCACTTACCTCATCCTTCGATTTTGCTTTTAAATGTCTTTATTTCTTCTGAGAAATCCTCACTTTCTGTTCTTCTGTCTGTAACTCCACACAGTAATGCGAGGCTTTCTTCCTGGTGTGGAGTGTCATGCTCGCCCGCTCCCTTGGACTACAGGAGAGTCAGGACGCTCTCTACGTTGCAGATAGAGAAAGGAGCTGTGTGTTAGTGGGCATCACATTTTATTATATACTTTTTATTTTTTATCTTTTATTTCTCATCTCTACACAATAATATGGCAACAAGATATGTTTTGGATATGTATACACTGATGGAAATATATGCACCAGGGTGTTTTAAAGTGGTAATCCATTCATTTGTTTCAGGTGGACTCTTGTCAATCTAGTTAATTGTAAAGTTTTAGTCATTGGCCTATGCTCATCACATGATTATTTGGTCTTTGGTATATATTAGAAGTGTCATTTTGTATGTATTTAGCTATGAGTAAGCACTGATATTACAGTGTGAAACGCGTCAGTGATTCCTTGCTTTGCTGTGACCTGTAGTGCACTTGTCTGTTTTACAATAAAAGGCAACCGTAAGAGGTTTTTTTGGAGTGTGGCTGTCCATTTTCATTCATCCATTGTTTGCCGGCCATCAATGAGTATCTGTGCCAATATGGCACCAGGACAGGGTCAGGGGAGCTTGTTTTTTTTTTGTCACGCCAGTGGGTCATGATCAGGGATGCATGCACTGTCCTGTCACCATTTGAGGAGGCCACGAGGATGGTGAGCAGTGACAGTGCATGCATCAGTGACACTGTCCCTCTTGTCCACCTGTTGGAGCACACGCTGTGTGGAATAATGGACAGGGCACTTGAGGCAGAACAGAGGGAGGAAGAGGAGGACTTTCTTACCTCTCAAGGCCCCCTTTATCCAGACAGTGTTTCTGCTGGCCCGCCTATCACACAGGAAGAGGAGGAGGAGGAGGAGGATTGTGTCAGCATGGAGGTGAAGCCTAGCACTCAGCATCAGCAGCAGTCTTCAAGGGATCAATTACAGTCCCAAGACACCCATGGACTTGTATGTGGTTGGGAGGAGGTGGCTGTGGATCATGTCGCCCTGAGTGACCCAGAGGACTCCGGACCGAATGCCTCAGCAAACCTACGCTGCATGGCCTCCCTGATCCTGCAAAGCCTGCGGAAGGATCGTCGTATTCGTGCTATCAAGGAGAGGGATCATTACTGGCTGGCAACCCTCCTTGATCCACGTTACAAGGGTAAGGTTGCGGACCTTATCTTGCCGTCGCAGAGGGAGCAGAGGATAAAACATCTTCGGGAGGCCTTGCAGAAAGGTCTGTGCAACGCGTTCCCAGAGACTGGGAGGTTACAAATTCCTGGTTCTGGACAACGTGTTGCTGAGGCTTCGGTCAGTCAAAGAAGGAGCGGTGGAGACAGAGGCGTTGCTAGGGGGGTGCGGGGGGTGCGGTCCGCACCCGGGTGACACCCGCTAGAGGGGTGACACCCTTCCGACGGTGAGAAAAAATTTTTTTTATTTTTTTTTTACTTTTTTTTTTTTGGACTTTTTTTTTTTTTTTACAGCTGACACTTTAATTCAGCAACTTCACCCCGCTGGGCTGGAACAACACTTCCAGCGCCGCCGCGCCTGGTGTGTGTGTGTCCTCCGGTTCCTTATTCTTCTTCCTCCTCCCTCCCTACCCTACAGAGCGTCAGCCTGTCACATCATCACACTGCACTGTGATGATGTGACGTCACACACAACTTTCTCCGGCTGCACGCTGTGAGGGTCGCTGCCCAGCCCTCCTCCTCTCCAGTCAAGACTCCAGAACAGGTGGGGGGGGTCTCCACCGCCGGCCCGACTCTCGAGCACAAGCACAAGATGAGGTAGGTGTGTGTGTGTGTGGGGAGCGGTTGCCATTGTAAGAGGCAGAGCTACTAGCTAGTGTGGGAGGAGGACTCAGTCTGTCTGGCGCCCTGACCTGTATTGTATGATAATGAAGAGGGGGGGTGCAAGGTGGCCTGCTGCGACACAGCTATAGATTATATATAGATATTATGTAATATAGCTGGTCCATCCGCCCCTCCCCCCACCAGTCCAGCTAACTCAACTACTGTGCCTATTATATGTAATATAATATATCTATATCCAGCATCACCCCCCCCCCCCCCGCCCATTATCAGACAGACAACACTGACTATATAATTTATATTAGCTGACTGAGACACCCCCACCCTGAGCTGGTCTGATGATGATAATGGGGGGGGGGGTGATGCTGGACACAGATATATTATATTACATATAATAGGCACAGTAGTTGAGTTAGCTGGACTGGTGGGGGGAGGGGCGGATGGACCAGCTATATTACATAATATCTATATATAATCTATAGCTTTGTCTAGCAGCAGCAGACCACCTTGCACCCCATGATGGAGTCCTAACCTGGCACCATACCACCCCAGCCTGCCTTATGCCACCGCAACCTGCCTTATGCCACCGAAACCTGCCCTATGCCACTGCAACCTGCCCTATGCCACCCCAGCCTACCCTATAACACCCCAGCCTGCCCTATGCCACCCCAGCCTGCCCTATACCACCGCACCCTGCCCTATGCCACCCCAACCTTCCCTATACCACCGCAACCTGCCCTATGTCACCCCAGCCTGCCCTATGCCACTGCAACCTGCTGTATGCCACGCAAACTGCTCTATACCACCCCACCCTGCCCTATGCCACCGCACCCTGCCCTATGCCACCCCAGCCTTCTGTATACCACCGCACCCTGCCCTATGCCACCCCAGCTTTCCCTATACCACCCCAACCTGCCCTATGCCACCACAACCTGCTCTATGCCATCACACCCTGCCCTATATAACCCCAACCTGCCCAATGCCACCCAGCCTGCCATATACCACCCCAACCTGCTCTATACCACCCCAACCTGCTCTATACCACCCCAACCTGCCCTATGCCACTGCAACCTGCTCTATGCCATCACACCCTGCCCTATATAACCCCAACCTGCCCAATGCCACCCAGCCTGCCATATACCACCCCAACCTGCTCTATACCACCCCAGCCTTCCCTATACAACCCCAACCTGCCCTATGCCACCCCAGACTGCACTATACCACTGCAACCTGCCCTATATTACCCCAACCTGCCCTATATCGCTCCAGCCAGCCCAATACCACCCTATACTTTAATTTACAGGGGTCATTTGGGGGTGCGCCTCGTGACTGTGCGCTGGCTGGAGGGCGCTGGGCAGGATAGACAGGAGGGGGGGTGACACCATGTTTTGCCGCACCAGGTGACACCAACCCTAGTGACGCCACTGGGTGGAGAAGGTGGCCGTCTGACCGAAGCGTTCAGACAATTTTTTAGTCCGCAGCCCCAAGGTATGATTGGTTCCAGCAACCATCGCCAGCGTCTGGTTTACATGGTGCGGGAATACCTAGGGGCAAGATCAGACTTGGACACCTTTCCCACTAAAAATCCTCTGGGTTACTGGGTCTTGAGGATGGATCACTGGCCAGAGCTTGCACAGTATGCAATTGAGCTACTGGCCTGTCCTGCATCCAGCGTTCTTTCGGAACGCACATTCAGTGCTGCTGGAGGCTTTGTAACTGATCACAGGGTGTGCCTGTCCACCGAATCGGTCGATCGACTGACCTTCATAAAAATGAATCTGTCTTGGATCACCACCAGCTACCAAGCACCTGATGCTGATGTAACCAAATTATTTTTTTGGAAATGTCAGATCCCTTCAAGACTGCCTATGCTGATGCTGAGTGACTATCCTGTTATGCTGAGTGACTACCCTCTTCCTCCTCAATGATCATGCTGATAGCTTGTAAGAACATTTTTGGTTCTGGGCACCGCCACCAGTGGCTAAGGCCCAATTTTTCAGCCCCTGTTTAACAGGGGTGTGTAATTACAATTTTTGATGCAATACTTTGCAGCAGGGCTCATTCCTGGGCTTCAACTAGAGTATCTGTGAGGGGTTACAGTGTTGTGGCACCAACACCAGTGCCTAAGGCCCAATTTTTCTGCCCCTGTTTAACAGGGTCGTGTAATTACAATTTTTGATGCAATACTTTGCAGCAGGGCTCATTCCTGCGCTCCAACTAGAGTATCTGTGAGGGGTTGCAGTGTTGTGGCACCAGCACCAGTGCCTAAGGCCCAATTTTTCAGCCCCTCTTTAACAGGGGCGTGCAATTACAATTTTTGATGCAATACTTTGCAGCAGGGCTCATTCCTGCGCTCCAGCTAGAGTATCTGTGAGGGGTTGCAGTGTTGTGGCTCCAGTGCCTAAGGCCCAATTTTTATGCCCCTGTTCAACAGGGGCATGTAATTACAATTCTTGATCTAATATTTCACAGCAGGGCCCATTTCTGTGCCCACCAAGAGTAACTGTGATGGCTTACAGTGTTGTGGCAACACCACCACCACCACCACCAAAGGCCCAATTTTTCTGCCCCTGTTCAACAGGGGCATGTAAATACAATTATTGATCTAATATTTCACAGCTGGGCCCATTCCTGCGCCCACCAAGAGTAACTGTGAGGATTTACAGTGTTGTGGCACCAGCACCACCAAAGGCCCAATTTTTCCTACCACTGTTCAACAATGGCATGTAATTACAATTCTTGATATAATAGTTCACAGCAGGGCGTTCCAGCGCCCACCAAGAGTAACTGTGAGGGCTTACAGTGTTGTAGCAACACCAACACCTAAGTGCCAAATTTCTGCAGAGTATATACGTCAGGCCCCTACTTTAAGGTGACCAGATTTTTTAAATGAAATCCGGGGACATATTTTTTTTACCAGTAATGGCGGCAGTTAGCGACTCTCTGCCGGTCGCCGCCCCCTCACAGCCTTTCAAGTCTTACTCTCCTGGCCCCAGGTACTACTGGTTGGGGAGGGGAGGAAGATCACTCTGCCAGGGCAGGCAAGGAGATAAGCAGGCAGGCAACAGGCCGGGACTTGAGCCAAGATAGAAGAACATACAAGCGGAGCTGAATGGGCATTGTGACAGCAGGAAGGTAAAGTCACCTGGTTGCATCCAGGGGGGTAGGTATATTTCTCCCAGATTCAGGCTTTATGCCGACTTATACAACTAGGGAGAGAGTTGATGAAGCCCAGCTGAGGCTAGTGGGCTCATGGATGATTCATACCTCTAGGGAGAGTGCTGGGCGTCATGCAGGCAGGGAGTTGATGAGACCAGCTGAAGCTTGTCAGCTCGTTTAAGGCCTCTATAAAAACTCCCAGCTTCATTAGGTGTTTGCTCATGCCTGGACCCAGACCTGTGTGGACTGTCTAGGGAGAGTGAACCCCTGTGCGGTGAGACAAAGCCTGTGTGGCTATTTGTTTGGACATTTACTAAACCAGGGACTTAGGGACTAGGACAGCACCAGGCTGATCCCAGTTGTTAGTTAGGCAAACCTGCATGTTTAGTCAGAGGTCAAGCTGACCAGGATTTATTTTGTTTATGTTTCTTTTTGCTTTGCTGTGTTTTTGTCACTGTAAATAGAGAAATAAACCGCACCTTTTCATCTTGAAAACCACAACCTCCGTCTGCTGGGCCTGTTTTTGTGTGGGGAGCCCATCCAGGGGGTCACACACACCCGCTACCGAGCTAACCCCCTCACAGTTGGTGGAGAACCAGTGGCAGTTTTTTTTTAAGCCAGCATGGAGGAGATACTGAAACAGCTGGCTCTAGCAAATGCCAATCAACAGCAGACAAATGCAGGTTTGCAAAAGAGCCTTGCAGCTCAACAACAGAGCTTCGCAGCCCAGCAACAAGCCCAGCAGCAATCTGAGGCCCGCTTCATAGACCTGTTGCAGAAGCAAGAGCAGAGACTACAACAACAGATGGAAGCAGTAATGCAGCAACGTCCGCAGACCAGTGAGGAAAGCCGTCCCACTAATACCGCGTCCTTTGGGGTGAGTCGTTTATTGACAAAAATGACTGGAGAGGATGATCCAGAGGTATTTTTGACCACATTTGAAAGGACTGCTGAAAGAGAAAAGTGGCCTGAGGAGCAGTGGGCTGGACTGGTGGCTCCTCTGTTAACTGGTGAATCGCAGAAAGCTTACTATGACCTAGAGCCTGACCAAGCAAAAGACTATGTGATGCTAAAAGCTGAAATATTGGCAAGGCTGGGTGTCACCCTGGCTGTCCGGGCTCAGCGTGTGCATAACTGGACTTTCCAGCTTGGAAAACCCCCCAGGTCTCAAATGTATGATCTCATTCACCTGAGCAGGAAGTGGCTACAGCCAGAGACTTTGTCCGCACCGGAGATTGTGGAACGTGTTGTGATGGATCGTTTTTTGAGAGCTCTTCCTACCGCCATTCAAAAGTGGGTAAGCCATGGAGACCCAGAAACGGCCGGTAAACTTGTGGATCGTGTAGAGAGATACTTGGCTGCAGAGAACCTGACGGCCTCTTCCAGAGACTCTCGGACTTTCCACCCTAAGACCAGACCATCCCCAGGGGCGGATAAGATGATTCCAAGGGGTGAGGGTGGAGAGAGTGAGAGGGTGGGAGCTCTGCCCAGGGTTTGGCGAGAACAGCCTGGGAAGTCGGGGGCTCAAGAGGCAGCCAAAAGGATTGTTTGCTACCGCTGCCGGCAAGCGGGACATATTGCAGCAAATTGCCCGGTTGTGGAGGAACCCATGCAATGTGACTTTCTGACGGACAGACGTCAGTCGCTGTGTGCGACAGTCGCATGCACTGCCATTCGGGGAACTGAGAAACATTTATGCAAAATGTGTATTAATGGTAGAAATGTTGTGGTATTACTGGATTCAGGTAGCCTTGTGACCCTGATAAAGGCTGAATTAGTTAAAACAGAGGTCTCTGGGAATAGCAAGGTAGCTGTTATTTGTGTGCATGGGGACACCCGAGAGTATCCAGTGACTACAGTGTGTTTCAAGACCCCCAAAGGTACCCTCTCTCATCCAGTGGGGTTAGTATCTCAACTACCGCATGATGCCATTGTGGGAAGGGATTTTCCGAAGTTCTGGGAACTGTGGGATGATCCTGAGCCCCCCACTGGTGCCCCTATGTACCAGGAAGGTGATACCCAGAACTCCTCTGAGAGTGCTGAGGACTCTCCAGAATTTCCCTTGTCAGTATTGGCAGGCGAGACTCAAGAAACTGGAGAGGAGCCCACCTCCTCAGACGAAAACCTACCGTCTGTGGAGTTTTCTGATCTTGAGGTTCACAGGGAAAATTTTGCCACAGAACAGTTAAAAGACCCCGCCCTAATAAAGGCACGGGAAAACGTAGTGGAAATAGATGGCGAGTTAGTGAACCCAGATAATACCTGCACTTACCCATACTTCAGCGTAGAGAAGGACCTACTGTATCGGGTGGCAAAAAGGGCAGAAGAAACCGTTGAGCAGCTTGTGGTGCCCAAACCTTACAGGAAGTTGGTGTTGGAGTTGGCCCATGGGCACATTCTTGGAGGTCATCTGGGGACAGAGAAAACCCGAGAGAGGGTATTACAGAGATT
Organism: Rana muscosa; assembly: GCA_029206835.1. Classification (NCBI taxonomy): domain Eukaryota; kingdom Metazoa; phylum Chordata; class Amphibia; order Anura; family Ranidae; genus Rana; species Rana muscosa. Next base: position 911,115,502 of record CM055116.1, on the reverse strand, counting down.
CTATTGGCCTGGGGTGATGAAGGACATAGAAAATTATTGTTCCTCCTGCCCTGTGTGTCAGAGGTCGGCCCCGATGCCACATTTCCGTAGCCCGCTGGTCCCTCTACCCATCATTGAGGTCCGGTTTGAGAGGATCGCAATGGATTTGGTAGGTCCTATAATCAAGTCCGCTAGGGGGCACCAGTACATATTAGTTATAATGGACTATGCCACCCGTTATCCAGAAGCGATCCCTCTCCGAAATACCTCGGCCAAAACCATAGCCAAAGAGCTATCTCTTGTTTTTAGCCGGGTGGGTATTTGTAAAGAACTGCTTACGGACCAAGGTACACCCTTTATGTCCCGGGTTATGAAAGAGCTGTGTAAATTGTTCAAAGTGACGCAATTGCGTACGTCTGTGTATCACCCCCAAACCGATGGGCTGGTTGAAAGATTCAACAAAACCCTAAAACAAATGTTGAAGAAAGTGGTGGATAGAGATGGAAAGGATTGGGACTGTCTACTTCCTTATTTGATGTTTGCTATTAGGGAGGTGCCCCAATCCTCTACGGGATTCTCCCCCTTTGAGTTACTGTATGGGAGACACCCAAGAGGGCTGTTGGATATTGCCAAGGAAACTTGGGAAAGTGAGAGTTCTCCCCACAGGAGTGTGATTGAGCATGTCGCCCTGATGCAAGATCGAATTGCACAGGTAATGCCCATCGTGAAGGAACATTTGGCCCAAGCGCAGTTGGCACAGCAGAGAGTGTACAACCGTGGAGCCAAGACCCGTACCTTTTCCCCGGGGGATAGGATATTGGTACTTGTCCCTACGGTTGAAAGTAAATTCCTTGCCAAATGGCAAGGCCCCTACGAGATAATGGAAAAAGTGAGCGAAGTGAATTACAAGGTCAGACAACCAGGAAGGCGAAAGCCCGAACAGATCTATCACGTTAATCTGTTGAAAGCCTGGAGGGATAGAGAGTCCCTAGTCGCAGAAACTTGGTCACCAGCTCAAACTGGTTGCGTGATTCCGGAGGTTGGAATAGCAGCCACCTTGTCACAACCCCAACAACAGGAGGTTAAGGAGTTTGTGCTTCGCAACAAGGAGGTGTTCTCTGAGCTGCCGGGACAAACATCTGGGGTAGAGCATGATATTATTACCCCGCCCGGTGAAAGGGTGAAGTTAAAACCCTATCGGATCCCAGAGGCCCGACGGGAGGCAATACGGGAGGAAGTACAGAAAATGCTGAACTTAGGGGTGATAGAGGAGTCCCAAAGTGATTGGTCTAGTCCCATTGTGTTGGTGCCTAAACCGGATGGGAGCTGGCGATTTTGTAACTATTTTCGTCAGTTGAACAAAGTTACAAAATTTGACACCTACCCCATGCCACGTATAGATGAGTTGATCGACCGGCTGGGAACAGCCCGATACATGACGACTCTTGACCTCACAAAAGGGTATTGGCAAATTCCCCTGGCCAAGTCGGCCAAAGAGAAAACCGCATTTGTAACCCCAGACGGGGCGTTCCAATATAAGAGAATGCCGTTCGGGTTACAGAATGCGCCGGCCACATTCCAGCGGAAAATGGACCAGATACTGAGGCCCCATCGGAAGTATGCTGCGGCTTACCTGGATGACGTAATTGTCCATAGCACAGATTGGGCCTCACATCTGCCAAAAGTGCAAGCAGTCCTAGACTCTATCCGGGAAGCGGGGTTTACGGCTAACCCCAAGAAGTGTACCATTGGGCAGGAGGAGGCCAAATATCTTGGGTACACCATTGACAGGGGAGTAATAAAACCCCAACTCAACAAAGTCGAGGCCATCCAGAGTTGGCCACGTCCCAACAGCAAGAAGCAGGTACGAGCCTTTCTGGGAATCGCGGGTTATTATCGGCGCTTCATTCCCCACTTTGCTTCTAAGGCTGTGCCCCTAACCAACCTGACGAAAGGGAAAGGGTCGGTCATGATTAAATGGACCCCCGAGGCTGAGGCAGCATTCCAATTCTTGAAACAAGCCTTATGTAGCCAGCCAGTGTTGTACTCACCCGACTTCTCTAAAGACTTTGTCGTACAAAGTGATGCGTCAGATGTGGGGTTAGGAGCAGTATTGTCCCAGGTCTGGAACGGGGAAGAGCACCCAGTTATTTACCTCAGCAGGAAGTTGAAGTCCCATGAGGTAAATTACGCCACGGTTGAAAAGGAGTGTTTAGCGGTGAAGTGGGCTCTAGATTCCCTTCGGTACTATCTGCTAGGTAGGCACTTTGACATGGTTACGGATCACGCTCCGTTAAAGTGGATGGCTCAAAACAAGGAGACAAATAGAAGAGTAAATAGGTGGTTCCTGGCCCTACAGGAATTCAACTTCACAGTAAAGCATCGCCCTGGCGTTCAAATGGGGAATGTGGATGCTTTGTCTCGAGTACATGAATGCCTGATTGCTGGTGTTCCAACCCCAAGGTTAAAACAAGAGGGGGGGGTGTATGTGACAGCAGGAAGGTAAAGTCACCTGGTTGCATCCAGGGGGGTAGGTATATTTCTCCCAGATTCAGGCTTTATGCCAACTTATACAACTAGGGAGAGAGTTGATGAAGCCCAGCTGAGGCTAGTGGGCTCATGGATGATTCATACCTCTAGGGAGAGTGCTGGGCGTCGTGCAGGCAGGGAGTTGATGAGACCAGCTGAAGCTTGTCAGCTCGTTTAAGGCCTCTATAAAAACTCCCAGCTTCATTAGGTGTTTGCTCATGCCTGGACCCAGACCTGTGTGGACTGTCTAGGGAGAGTGAACCCCTGTGCGGTGAGACAAAGCCTGTGTGGCTATTTGTTTGGACATTTACTAAACCAGGGACTTAGGGACTAGGACAGCACCAGGCTGATCCCAGTTGTTAGTTAGGCAAACCTGCATGTTTAGTCAGAGGTCAAGCTGACCAGGATTTATTTTGTTTATGTTTCTTTTTGCTTTGCTGTGTTTTTGTCACTGTAAATAGAGAAATAAACCGTACCTTTTGATCTTGAAAACCACAACCTCCGTCTGCTGGGCCTGTTTTTGTGTGGGGAGCCCATCCAGGGGGTCACACACACCCGCTACCGAGCTAACCCCCTCACAGCATGCACCCGAAACTGAAGAAATATTCCCTCCGCTCCGACCAGCACATGATCATCAGAAAGGTGCACAGATAATGGAGAAAAATACACCCTCTATGCTAGTGGGAGCAGCCGAGCGGGGGGTGTGTAATTCAGATTTTTTTTTTTAATTCTGCACTGACTGTCTTTGAAATTGCCCCAGCCCCTGTTCAAATCCAATCCGGGGACAAAACCGGGGACAGACTTGGTCCGGGGACAGTGTCCTCAATCCGGGGATTGTCCCCGCCGGAAACCTAGGATGTCTGGTCACCCTACCCTACTTTCAAACATCCAACTTACAAACGACTCCTACTTGCAAACGGAAGGAGACAACAGGAAGTGAGAGGAAATCTACCCCTAGGAAGGGAAATTCTCTCCTGTAAGAGTTAATATGGGAAAAACGTGTTTCCTCTCCACTGATGCTTTATCACCAATCCTTGTTTCACAAAAAAAAAAACATTTGTCATTGGGACGGAAAGTGAGGTGAAATGTTCTGAACAGGTGCACAGACAGAAAAACAAATGTTACAGGGGTGATAACCCTTCCCTATGTTTTCCAAAAAGCTTAAAAATAGATATTTTGGCTGGAGCTACACTTTAAAAATGTACCAGTTCAAAATTACAAACAGATTCTACGTGACAACAAACCTACAGTACCTGTCTTGTTTGCACCGCCTGTATACTGCTGTTCAGAGTATATAGGGCCTGGGGGCCCCACGCCTTTCCTTTTTTTAATTTGGGTGCAGGGTTCCCCTTAATATCCATACAAGACCAAAAGGGGCTGGTAATGGGCTGGGGGGGGTACCCATGCCATTTTTCTGAATGATTTTTATCCATATTGCCGGCACCAGACATTACATTAAAGCCGTAAGTAGTGATGAGCCGAACACCCCCGGGTTCGGTTCGCACCAGAACCCGCGAACGGACCGAAAGTTCGTACGAACATTAGAACCCTATTAAATACAATGGATGCGAACGTTCGAATTCTAAAGTGCTAATTATAACAACTATTATGCATGTTATTGTCCTAAAAAGGGTTTGGGAACCCGGGTTCTGCACCAGGGGACATGTATCAATGCAAAAAGAAGTTTTAAAAACGGTCGTTTTTCGGGAGCAGTCATTTTAATGATGCATAAAGTGAAAAAAAAAAAGTCAAATATTCCTTTAAATATCGTACCTGGGGGGTGTCTAAAGTATGCCTGTGAAGTGCCACGTGTTTCCCGTGTTTAGAACTGTCCCTGCACAAAATGACACTTCTAAAGGAAAAAAAAGCCATTTAAAACTGCTTGCGGCTTTAATGTAATGTCTGGTCCCGGTAATATGGATGAAAATCTTTAAGAAAAATGGCATAGCTACCCCATGACCCCCCCCCCTACCCCAGCCCATTACCAGCCCCTTTGGGTCTTGTATGGATATTAAGGGGAACCCCGCACATAAAATAAAAAAGGCCCTATATACTCTGAACAGCCGTATACAGGCGGTGCATACAAGACAGGGACTGTAGGTTTGTTCTTATGTAGAATCTGTTTGTAATTTTGAACAGGTACATTGTTGAAGTGTAGCTCCAGCCCAAAAATCTATTTTTAAACTTTTTGGAAAACATAGGTAAGGGTTATCACCCCTGTAACATTTGTTTTGCTGTCTGTGCCCCTGTTCAGAACATTTCACCTCACTTTCCGTCCCAATGACAACTGTTTTTGAAATGTGGTGTTTTTCTTGAAACAAGGATTGCTGATAAAGCATCAGTACAGAGGAGACACCTTTCTCCCATATTTATTCTTACAGGAGAGAATTTTCCTTCCTAGTGGTAGATTTCCTCTCACTTCCTGTTGTCTTCTTGCGTTTGCAAGTAGGAGTCGTTTGTAAGTTGGATGTTTGAAAGTAGGGACCTGCCGTATATACTCTGCAGAAATAGGCCCCTTAGTTCTTGGTGTTGGCACAACACTGTAAGCACTCACAGTTACTCTTGGTTGGTGCTGGAACGCCCTGCTGTCAACTATTATATCAGGAATTTTAATTACATATAATTGTTGAACAGTGGTAGTAAAAATTGGGCCTTTGATGGTGGTGCTGGTGCCACAACACTGTAAGCCCTGACAGTTACTCTTGGTGGGTGCAGCAATGGGCCCTGCTGTGAATTATTAGATCAAGAATTGTAATTGCATGCCCCTGTTGAACAGGGGCTGAAAAATTGGGCCTTTCGTGGTGGTGGTGGTGGTGGTGGTGTTGCCACAACACTGTAAGCCCTCAGAGTTACTCTTGGTGGGTGCAGGAATGGGCCCTGCTGTGAATTATTAGATCAAGAATTGTAATTACATGCCCCTTTTGAACAGGGGCTGAAAAATTGGGCCTTTCGTGGTGGTGGTGGTGGTGGTGGCGTTGCCACAACACTGTAAGCCCTCAGAGTTACTCTTGGTGGGTGCAGCAATGGGCCCTGCTGTGAATTATTAGATCAAGAATTGTAATTGCATGCCCCTGTTGAACAGGGGCTGAAAAATTGGGCCTTAGGCACTGGTGGCACAACACTACAACCCCTCACAGATACGTTACTTGGAGCACAGCAATGAGCCCTGTTGCAAAGTATTGCTTCAAAAATTGTAATGACACGCCCCTGTTAAACAGGGGCTGAAAAATTGGGCCTTAGGCACTGGTGCCACAACACTCCAACCCCTCACAGATACTGTACTTGGAGCACAGCAATGAGCCCTATGGCAAATTATTGCAAAAAAAATTGTAATTACACGCCCCTGTAAAACAGGGGCTGAAAAATTGGGCCTTAGCCACTGGTGGCGGCACCCATAAACAAAAATGATCTTCCAAGCTATCATCATCAATCGTATCATTGAGGACTCGGAGGAGGAGGATAGCCAGTCAACATAACAGCACAGGCACTCAGCATCAGCATCAGTCTTGAAGGGATGTGACATGTTAAAATCAATTAGTCTGTTATATCAGCATCAGGTGTGTGGTAGCTGGTGGTGATCCAAGACTGGTTCATCTTGATGAAAGTCAGTCGATCAACCGAGTCGGTGGACAGGCGCACCCTGTGATCCGTGACAAATCCTCCAGCAGCACTGAATGTGCGTTCCGAAAGAACGCTGGATGCAGGACAGGCCAGTAGCTCAATTGCATACTGTGCAAGCTCTGGCCAGTGATCCATCCTCAAGACCCAGTAAGCCAGAGGATTTTCGGTGGGGAAGGTGTCCAAGTCTGACCTTGCCCCTAGATATTCCTGCACCATGTTTATCAGACGCTGGCGATGGTTGCTGGAACCGATCATACTTTGGGGCTGCGGACTAAAGAATTGTCTGAACGCATCGGTCAGACGGCCACCTTCCCCACCGCTCCTTCTTTGACTGGCCGAAGCCTCAGCAACTCGTTGTCCAGGACCAGGAGTTTGTAACCTCCCAGTCTCTGGGAACGCGTTGCACAGACCTTTTGTCAGGGAAATCCGTCCAACAGCGCCAATCAACGCCCAATGCGCGTGCGCGGCGGAATGATGCTTCCGCGCATGCGCGTGCGTGGGACGGCGCTTCTACGTTCTCGGGTGCGCGCGCCGACGCAGCGGCGCGCGCGCATGCGCGGCGGCGCACCAATAGGAATCCAGGCGGGCCTATTTAAAGAGACCCAGTTGCACTGACAAGTTGCTGGTTTGTCAGCTTTCCTGTATTCCCAAGACTCTGGAAAACTATCCTGAAAATCTCCTTGTGACCCGGACTGGCTTGACTCCTCTGATCTCTCTCCTGGACCTGACCCTCGGCTTGTGATACGGACTTCTGCCTTCTCCTGTGTTTGACCCTCGGCCTGTGACTCGGATCTGCTGCCCGTCTCCAATCCTTGACCTCTGGCCTGTACCTTTTGGACTTCCGCGTTTCCCTTGAACCCCTGCCGGGTTCCCGGTACTCTCTGGACTTGTTACCTTTTACTGTGTTTGACCCCCAGCCGGGACCGTTACCTAGCCATTACAACCCGGACTCAGCCTGCACCGGCTTCCATTATCTCCTGCTGTTTGAACTTTACCAATCCGGCTAGTTCCTGCTTGAAGCCTGTTCTTCAGTCTACTCAGCTCTGCCGGACCGTCTACAAATACCCACCACCTGCCGGTAGCCGGTGCCGCTTCTCGCCATCCACTCCCTGTCTCAACTCCAGGGGGTGGAGTGCGTCAAGTCGCAAAGGTGAACCACTCTCGGCATCTCGGCCTCGGTAAGTACATACCCTTACACCTTTCTGCAAGGCCTCCCGGAGTTGTCTCATCCTCTGCTCCCTCTGCGAAGGTAACATAAGGTCCGCAACCTTACCCTTGTACCGTGGATCAAGGAGAGTGGCCAGCCAGTAATGGTCCCTCTCCTTGATCCGAAGAATACGAGGATCCTTCCGCAGACTTTGCAGGATCAGGGAGGCCATGCAGCGTAGGTTTGCTGAGGCATTCGCTCCGGAGTCCTCTGGGTCACTAAGGACGACATGATCCGCAGCCACCTCCTCCCAGCCACGTACAAGTCCACTGGTTTCTTGGGACTGTAAATCATCCCTAAAAGACTGCTGCTGATGATGCTGAGTGCCAGCCTCCACCTCCATGCTGACACAATCCTCCTCCTCCTCCTCTTCCTCTTCCTGTGCGATGGGTGGGACAGAAGGAACACTGTCTGGGTAAAGGGGGCCTTGAGAGGCAAGAAAGTCCTCCTCTTCCTGCCTCTGTTCTGCCTCAAGTGCCCTGTCCATTATTCCACGCAGCGTGTGCTCCAACAGGTGGACAAGAGGTACAGTGTCACTGATGCATGCACTGTCACTGCTCACCATCCTCGTGGCCTCCTCAAATGGTGCCAGGACAGTGCATGCATCCCTGATCATGCCCCACTGGCGTGGAGAAAAAAAACCAAGCTCCCCTGACCCTGTCCTGGTGCCGTAGTCGCACAGGTACTCATTGATGGCCCTCTGCTGCGTGTGCAGCCGCTGCAGCATGGCCAACGTTGAGTTCCACCTGGTGGGCATGTCACATATAAGGCGGTTCTTGGGCAGGTTCAACTCCTTTTGCAGCTCAGCCAGGCGAGCACTGGCATTATAAGATCTGCGGAAATGCACACAGACTTTCCTGGCCTGCCTCAGGACATCCTGTAAGCCCGGGTACCTGCCCAAGAACCGCTGCACCACCAGGTTAAGGACGTGAGCCACACAGGGCACATGGGTCAGTTGTCCCTGTCGGAGGGCGGAGAGGAGGTTGGTGCCATTGTCGCAAACCACCATTCCTGGCTTAAGCTGGCGTGGCGTCAACCACCTCTCGGCCTGGCCCCGCAGAGCAGACAGGACCTCTGCCCCAGTGTGGCTTCTGTCCCCCAAACACACCAGCGCAAGCACGGCATGGCATCTTTTTGCCTGCGTACTTGCGTAGCCCCGTGAACAGCTACGGAGCACCGCTGGTTCATAGGACAAACCACAGGAAGAGGCCATGGAGGAAGAAGAAGAGGAGGGGGTGGAGGAGAGAGGTGTGTCACAACCAGTAGTAGCATTTTGGAGGCGTGGCGGTGGAACAACCTCCAACACTACTGCACCTTATCCTGCATCCTTCCCAGCTGCCAAAAGAGTGACCCAATGGGCCGTGAAAGAAAGGTAACGTCCCTGTCCATGCCTGCTGGACCATGAGTCAGCGGTAATATGCACCTTACCGCTGACCGCCCTGTCCAGCGAGGCCAAGACATTGCCTTCCACATGCCGGTAGAGAGCCGGAATAGCCTTCCGTGAGAAAAAGTGGCGTTTGGGAACCTGCCACTGAGGAACCGCACATTGCACAAACTCACGGAAGGGGGCCGAGTCTACCAACTGAACAGGCAGCAGTTGAAGCGCTAGCAATTTAGCCAAGCTAGCATTCAACCGCTGGGCATGTGGATGGCTGGGAGTGAACTTCTTTCGACGGTCCAGCAGCTGGGGCAGGGAAATTTGCCTGCTAGAATCGGACGTCGGTGTACTGCTAGCAGAGTGGCCGCAAGTACTTGGCTGTGACACACCTAATTCTACACCTTCATTCCTCTCAGTGCATGTTTCAGAGAGGACTGAAGTTATAGTGTGGTTGGAGATCCCAGCTGATGCGGTGCAAGGAGAGGTCCGCTTTGTTCTTTGGTGTGGGTCTTTGAGGTAGGCTTGCCAACGAGCTGCATGGCAGGTCAACATATGTCTGGTCAGGCATGTGGTACCCAAGCGGCTGATGTTTTGGCCACGCGATATACGCTTGAGACATATGTTGCAAACAGCAGCTGTGCGATCTGATGCACTAGCCTCAAAAAAGGCCCACACCAAGGAACTTTTTGAATGACGGGCAGAGGCAGCGCCCTGCACAGGCGGAGCTCTGCGGTGTGATTCCGTCGGTGTACTGCCCTTACGCTGGCCACCAAAGGGCATCCTGCCTCGTTGGAGATGTGCCTCCTCCTCCTCCTCTCTCCTATTAGGCACCCACGTGGAGTCAGTGACCTCATCATCCCCTCCCTCCTCATCACTGGAGCCAATCTGGCAGTATGCTGCAGCTGCTGGAACATGACTGCCAGATTGGTGTCCTTCTTGAGCATCCCCTCTGTCTGCTCTCACGCTACTGCCTTCCTGTAGCTGGGTTTCATCATCAGACCCTTCGAAACGCTGGGCATCCTCCTGGAGCATGTACCCAACACTGTGCTCAAACAGTTCGGGGGACTCCTCAGGAGGAGGACATGGTGGGTCTAGGGAAGGAGTGACTGATGATGAGTCTGACATTGATACCAGGGAAGAGGACGCTTTGGCAGCTGCTTTGCCAGTACCCTGAGCCTGGGTGAGAGAGGATGAGGAGGAGGAGGAGGGCTTGGTCATCCACTCTACCAAGTCTTCGGCATGATGTGGCTTAACATGTCCAGCTGCCGAAAAGAAGGACAAGCGTGTCCCATGGCCATGTGCTGATGACAATGCACCGCGTCCACGACCAGCACTGTTGCCCCCAGACACAGAGCCTGCTTGCCCTCTTTTATTGCCTCCTGACTGTCTGCCTCTCCTTGTTTGCCTTCCAGACATTCTAATAGATGGCCTGCAGGGAGATGGGAAAAAAGCAATAAGGGCTACCTTCAGGTGTCCTTCTCTGTCCCTTTACTTAAGGATTTCTAAATATGGTTGAGGATTATTGCTTTTGCACAGAATAGCACAACGACAATTTCCCTGACTGTCCAAAAAACAAGGATTTCAAAGATGGTTGGTGAGGAATGCTTTGGCACACTATAGCACAAGGAGAAATCCCCTCACTTTCCTTCTTTGTCCCTAGAAACAAGGACTGGCACAGTGAAAGAAACTGACACTCTCCCTACCTACAGTTTTCTGTCCCTAGAAAAAATGTTTTTTTAAAGCACACTATAGCACAAGGAGAAATCCCCTCACTTTCCTTCTTTGTCCCTAGAAACAAGGACTGGCACAGTGAAAGAAACTGACACTCTCCCTACTGTGAGGGGGTTAGCTCGGCAGCGGGTGTGTGTGACCCCCGGGATGGGCTCCCCACACAAAAACAGGCCCAGCAAACGGAGGTTGTGGTTTTCAAAATCAAAAAAGGTGCGGTTTATTTTCTATTTACAGTGACAAAACACAGCAAAGCCAAAAGAAACATAAACAAAATAAATCCTGGTCAACTTGACCTCTGACTAAACATACAGGTTTCCTAACTAACAACTGGGATCAGCCTAGTGCTGTCCTAGTCCCTAAGTCCCTGGTTTTAAATGTCCAAGCAAATAGCCACACAGGCTTTGTCTCACCGCACAGGGGTTCACTCTCCCTAGACAGTCCACACAGGTCTGGGTCCAGGCATGAGCTAACATCTAATGAAGCTGGGAGTTCTTATAGAGGCCTAAATGAGCTGACAAGCTTCAGCTGGTCTCATCAACTCCCTGTCTGCACGACGCCCCACACTCTCCCTAGAGGTATGAGTCATCCATGAGCCCACTAGCCTTAGCTGGGCTTATACAACTCTCCACCTAGTTGTATAAGTCGGCGTAAAGCCTGAATCTGGGCGAAATATATCTACCCCCCTGGATGCAACCAGGTGACTTTACCTTCCTGCTGTCACATACCCCCCCCCTCTTGTTTTAACCTCGGGGTTGGAACACCAGCAATCAGGCATTCATGTACTCGAGACAAAGCATCCACATTCCCCATTTGAACGCCAGGGCGATGCTTTACTGTGAAGTTGAATTCCTGGAGGGCCAGGAACCACCTATTCACTCTTCTATTTGTTTCCTTGTTTTGAGCCATCCACTTTAACGGAGCGTGATCCGTAACCATGTCAAAGTGCCTACCTAGCAGGTAGTACCGAAGGGAATCTAGAGCCCACTTCACCGCTAAACACTCCTTTTCAACGGTGGCGTAATTTACCTCATGGGACTTCAACTTCCTGCTGAGGTAAATGACTGGGTGCTCTTCCCCGTTCCAGACCTGGGACAATACTGCTCCTAACCCCACATCTGACGCATCACTTTGTACGACAAAGTCTTTAGAGAAGTCGGGTGAGTACAACACTGGCTGGCTACATAAGGCTTGTTTCAAGAATTGGAATGCTGCCTCAGCCTCGGGGGTCCATTTAATCATGACCGACCCTTTCCCCTTCGTTAGGTTGGTTAGGGGCACAGCCTTAGAAGCAAAGTGGGGAATGAATCGCCGATAATACCCAGCGATTCCCAGAAAGGCTCGTACCTGCTTCTTGCTGTTGGGACGTGGCCAACTCTGGATGGCCTCGACTTTGTTGAGTTGGGGTTTTATTACTCCCCTCCCAATGGTGTACCCAAGATATTTGGCCTCCTCCTGCCCAATGGTACACTTCTTGGGGTTAGCCGTAAACCCTGCTTCCCGAACAGAGTCCAGGACTGCTTGCACTTTTGGCAGATGTGAGGCCCAATCTGTGCTATGGACAATTACGTCATCCAGGTAAGCCGCAGCATACTTCCGATGGGGTCTCAGCATCTGGTCCATTTTCCGCTGGAATGTGGCCGACGCATTCTGTAACCCGAACGGCATTCTTTTATATTGGAACGCCCCGTCTGGGGTTACAAATGCGGTTTTCTCTTTGGCCAATTTGGCCAGGGGGATTTGCCAATACCCTTTTGTGAGGTCAAGAGTCGTCATGTATCGGGCTGTTCCCAGCCGGTCGATCAACTCATCTATACGTGGCATGGGGTAGGTGTCAAATTTTGTAACTTTGTTCAACTGACGAAAATCGTTACAAAATCGCCAGCTCCCATCCGGTTTAGGCACCAACACAATGGGACTAGACCAATCACTTTGGGACTCCTCTATCACCCCTAAGTTCAGCATTTTCTGTACTTCCTCCCGTATTGCCTCCCGTCGGGCCTCTGGGATCCGATAGGGTTTTAACTTCACCCTTTCACCGGGCGGGGTAATGATGTCATGCTCTACCCCAAATGTTTGTCCCGGCAGCTCAGAGAATACCTCCTTGTTGCGAAGCACAAACTCCTTAACCTCCTGTTGTTGGGGTTGTGACAAGGTGGCTGCTATTCCAACCTCAGGAATCACGCAACCAGTTTGAGCTGGTGACCAAGTGTCTGCGACTAGGGACTCTCTATCCCTCCAGGCTTTCAACAGATTAACGTGATAGATCTGTTCGGGCTTTCGCCTTCCTGGTTGTCTGACCTTGTAATTCACTTCGCTCACTTTTTCCATTATCTCGTAGGGGCCTTGCCATTTGGCAAGGAATTTACTTTCAACCGTAGGGACAAGTACCAGTATCCTATCCCCCGGGGAAAAGGTACGGGTCTTGGCTCCACGGTTGTACACTCTCTGCTGTGCTAACTGCGCTTGGGCCAAATGTTCCTTCACGATGGGCATTACCTGTGCAATTCGGTCTTGCATCAGGGCGACATGCTCAATCACACTCCTGTGGGGAGAACTCTCACTTTCCCAAGTTTCCTTGGCAATATCCAACAGCCCTCTTGGGTGTCTCCCATACAGTAACTCAAAGGGGGAGAATCCCGTAGAGGATTGGGGCACCTCCCTAATAGCAAACATCAGATAAGGAAGTAGACAGTCCCAATCCTTTCCATCTCTATCCACCACTTTCTTCAACATTTGTTTTAGGGTTTTGTTGAATCTTTCAACCAGCCCATCGGTTTGGGGGTGATACACAGATGTACGTAATTGCGTCACTTTGAACAATTTACACAGCTCCTTCATAACCCGGGACATAAAGGGTGTACCTTGGTCCGTAAGCAGTTCTTTACAAATACCCACCCGGCTAAACACAAGAGATAGCTCTTTGGCTATGGTTTTGGCCGAGGTATTTCGGAGAGGGATCGCTTCTGGATAACGGGTGGCATAGTCCATTATAACTAATATGTACTGGTGCCCCCTAGCGGACTTGATTATAGGACCTACCAAATCCATGGCGATCCTCTCAAACGGGACCTCAATGATGGGTAGAGGGACCAGCGGGCTACGGAAATGTGGCATCGGGGCCGACCTCTGACACACAGGGCAGGAGGAACAATAATTTTCTATGTCCTTCATCACCCCCGGCCAATAGAATCTCTGTAATACCCTCTCTCGGGTTTTCTCTGTCCCCAGATGACCTCCAAGAATGTGCCCATGGGCCAACTCCAACACCAACTTCCTGTAAGGTTTGGGCACCACAAGCTGCTCAACGGTTTCTTCTGCCCTTTTTGCCACCCGATACAGTAGGTCCTTCTCTACGCTGAAGTATGGGTAAGTGCAGGTATTATCTGGGTTCACTAACTCGCCATCTATTTTCACTACGTTTTCCCGTGCCTTTATTAGGGCGGGGTCTTTCAACTGTTCTGTGGCAAAGTTTTCCCTGTGAACCTCAAGATCAGAAAACTCCACAGACGGTAGGTTTTCGTCTGAGGAGGTGGGCTCCTCTCCAGTTTCTTGAGTCTCCCCTGCCAATACTGATAAGGGAAATTCCGGAGAGTCCTCACCACTCTCAGGGGAGTTCTGGCTATCACATTCCTGGTACATAGGGGCACCAGTGGGGGGCTCAGGATCATCCCACAGTTCCCAGAACTTCGGAAAATCCCTTCCCACAATGGCGTCATACGGTAACTGAGATACTAAGCCCACTGGATGAGAGAGGGTACCTTTGGGGGTCTCGAAACACACTGTAGTCACTGGATACTCTCGGGTGTCCCCATGCACACAAATAACAGCTACCTTGCTATTCCCAGAGACCTCTGTTTTAACTAACTCAGCCTTTATCAGGGTCACAAGGCTACCTGAATCCAGCAATACCACAACATTTCTACCATTAACACACATTTTGCATAAATGTTTCTCAGTTCCTCGAATGGCAGTGCATGCGACTGTCGCACACAGCGACTGACGTCTGCCCGTCAGAAAGTCACACTGCATGGGTTCCTCCACAACCGGGCAATTGGCTGCAATATGTCCCGCTTGCCGGCAGCGGTAGCAAACGATCCTTCTTGCCGCCTCTTGAGCCGCTGATTTCCCAGGCTGTTCTCGCCAAACTTGGGGTAGAGCTCCCACCCTCTCACTCTCTCCACCCTTACCCCTTGGAATCCTCTTATCCGCCCCTGGGGATGGTCTGGTCTTAGGGTGGAAAGTCTGAGTGTCTCTGGAAGAGGCCGTCAGGTTCTCTGTAGCCAAGTATTTCTCCACACGATCCACAAGACCATCGGCCGTCTCTGGGTCTCCATGGCTTACCCACTTTTGGATGGCAGTAGGAAGAGCTCTCAAAAACCGATCCATTACAACACGTTCCACAATCTTTGGTGCGGACAAAGTCTCTGGCTGTAGCCACTTTCTGCTCAGGTGAATGAGATCATACATTTGAGACCTGGGGGGTTTTCCAAGCTGGAAAGTCCAGTTATGCACACGCTGAGCCCGGACAGCCTGGGTGACACCCAGCCTTGCCAATATCTCAGCTTTTAGCATCACATAGTCTTTTGCTTGGTCAGGCTCTAGGTCATAGTAAGCCTTCTGCGATTCACCAGTTAACAGAGGAGCCACCAGTCCAGCCCACTGCTCCTCAGGCCACTTTTCTCTTTCAGCAGTCCTTTTAAATGTGGTCAAAAATACCTCTGGATCATCCTCTCCAGTCATTTTTGTCAATAAACGACTCACCCCAAAGGACGCGGTATTAGTGGGACGGCTTTCCTCACTGGTCTGCGGACGTTGCTGCATTACTGCTTCCATTTGTTGTAGTCTCTGCTCTTGCTTCTGTAACAGGTCTATGAAGCGGGCCTCAGATTGCTGCTGGGCTTGTTGCTGAGCTTCCAGACTCTGTTGGTGAGCTTGCTGCTGGGCTGCAAGGCTCTGTTGATGAGCTTGCTGCTGGGCTGCGAAGTTCTGTTGTTGAGCTGCAAGGCTCTGTTGATGAGCTGCAAGGCTCTTTTGCAAACCTGCATTTGTCTGCTGTTGATTGGCATTTGCTAGAGCCAGCTGCTTCAGTATCTCCTCCATGCTGGCTTAAAAAAAACTGCCACTGGTTCTCCACCAACTGTGAGGGGGTTAGCTCGGCAGCGGGTGTGTGTGACCCCCGGGATGGGCTCCCCACACAAAAACAGGCCCAGCAAACGGAGGTTGTGGTTTTCAAAATCAAAAAAGGTGCGGTTTATTTTCTATTTACAGTGACAAAACACAGCAAAGCCAAAAGAAACATAAACAAAATAAATCCTGGTCAACTTGACCTCTGACTAAACATACAGGTTTCCTAACTAACAACTGGGATCAGCCTAGTGCTGTCCTAGTCCCTAAGTCCCTGGTTTTAAATGTCCAAGCAAATAGCCACACAGGCTTTGTCTCACCGCACAGGGGTTCACTCTCCCTAGACAGTCCACACAGGTCTGGGTCCAGGCATGAGCTAACATCTAATGAAGCTGGGAGTTCTTATAGAGGCCTAAATGAGCTGACAAGCTTCAGCTGGTCTCATCAACTCCCTGTCTGCACGACGCCCCACACTCTCCCTAGAGGTATGATTCATCCATGAGCCCACTAGCCTTAGCTGGGCTTATACAACTCTCCACCTAGTTGTATAAGTCGGCGTAAAGCCTGAATCTGGGCGAAATATATCTACCCCCCTGGATGCAACCAGGTGACTTTACCTTCCTGCTGTCACACTACCTACAGTTTTCTGTCCCTAGAAAAAATGTTTTTTTAAAGCACACTATAGCACAAGGAGAATTCCCCTCACTTTCCTTCTTTGTCCCTAGAAACAAGGACTGGCACAGTGAAAGAAACTGACACTCTCCCTACCTACAGTTTTCTGTCCCTAGAAAAAATGTTTTTTTAAAGCACACTATAGCACAAGGAGAAATCCCCTCACTTTCCTTCTTTGTCCCTAGAAACAAGGACTGGCACAGTGAAAGAAACTGACACTCTCCCTACCTACAGTTTTCTGTCCCTAGAAAAAATGTTTTTTAAAGCACACTATAGCACAAGGAGAATTCCCCTCACTTTCCTTCTTTGTCCCTAGAAACAAGGACTGGCACAGTGAAAGAAACTGACACTCTCCCTACCTACAGTTTTCTGTCCCTAGAAAAAATGTTTTTTTAAAGCACACTATAGCACAAGGAGAAATCCCCTCACTTTCCTTCTTTGTCCCTAGAAACAAGGACTGGCACAGTGAAAGAAACTGACACTCTCCCTACCTACAGTTTTCTGTCCCTAGAAAAAATGTTTTTTTAAAGCACACTATAGCACAAGGAGAAATCCCCTCACTTTCCTTCTTTGTCCCTAGAAACAAGGACTGGCACAGTGAAAGAAACTGACACTCTCCGTACCTACAGTTTTCTGTCCCTAGAAAAAATGTTTTTTTAAAGCACACTATAGCACAAGGAGAATTCCCCTCACTTTCCTTCTTTGTCCCTAGAAACAAGGACTGGCACAGTGAAAGAAACTGACACTCTCCCTACCTACAGTTTTCTGTCCCTAGAAAAAATGTTTTTTTAAAGCACACTATAGCACAAGGAGAAATCCCCTCACTTTCCTTCTTTGTCCCTAGAAACAAGGACTGGCACAGTGAAAGAAACTGACACTCTCCCTACCTACAGTTTTCTGTCCCTAGAAAAAATGTTTTTTTAAAGCACACTATAGCACAAGGAGAATTCCCCTCACTTTCCTTCTTTGTCCCTAGAAACAAGGACTGGCACAGTGAAAGAAACTGACACTCTCCCTACCTACAGTTTTCTGTCCCTAGAAAAAATGTTTTTTTAAAGCACACTATAGCACAAGGAGAAATCCCCTCACTTTCCTTCTTTGTCCCTAGAAACAAGGACTGGCACAGTGAAAGAAACTGACACTCTCCCTACCTACAGTTTTCTGTCCCTAGAAAAAATGTTTTTTTAAAGCACACTATAGCACAAGGAGAATTCCCCTCACTTTCCTTCTTTGTCCCTAGAAACAAGGACTGGCACAGTGAAAGAAACTGACACTCTCCCTACCTACAGTTTTCTGTCCCTAGAAAAAATGTTTTTTTAAAGCACACTATAGCACAAGGAGAATTCCCCTCACTTTCCTTCTTTGTCCCTAGAAACAAGGACTGGCACAGTGAAAGAAACTGACACTCTCCCTACCTACAGTTTTCTGTCCCTAGAAAAAATGTTTTTTTAAAGCACACTATAGCACAAGGAGAAATCCCCTCACTTTCCTTCTTTGTCCCTAGAAACAAGGACTGGCACAGTGAAAGAAACTGACACTCTCCCT
This sequence comes from Rana muscosa, assembly GCA_029206835.1. NCBI lineage: Eukaryota > Metazoa > Chordata > Amphibia > Anura > Ranidae > Rana > Rana muscosa. Next base: position 911,097,716 of record CM055116.1, on the reverse strand, counting down.
ACCTACAGTTTTCTGTCCCTAGAAAAAATGTTTTTTAAAGCACACTATAGCACAAGGAGAATTCCCCTCACTTTCCTTCTTTGTCCCTAGAAACAAGGACTGGCACAGTGAAAGAAACTGACACTCTCCCTACCTACAGTTTTCTGTCCCTAGAAAAAATGTTTTTTTAAAGCACACTATAGCACAAGGAGAAATCCCCTCACTTTCCTTCTTTGTCCCTAGAAACAAGGACTGGCACAGTGAAAGAAACTGACACTCTCCCTACCTACAGTTTTCTGTCCCTAGAAAAAATGTTTTTTTAAAGCACACTATAGCACAAGGAGAAATCCCCTCACTTTCCTTCTTTGTCCCTAGAAACAAGGACTGGCACAGTGAAAGAAACTGACACTCTCCGTACCTACAGTTTTCTGTCCCTAGAAAAAATGTTTTTTTAAAGCACACTATAGCACAAGGAGAATTCCCCTCACTTTCCTTCTTTGTCCCTAGAAACAAGGACTGGCACAGTGAAAGAAACTGACACTCTCCCTACCTACAGTTTTCTGTCCCTAGAAAAAATGTTTTTTTAAAGCACACTATAGCACAAGGAGAAATCCCCTCACTTTCCTTCTTTGTCCCTAGAAACAAGGACTGGCACAGTGAAAGAAACTGACACTCTCCCTACCTACAGTTTTCTGTCCCTAGAAAAAATGTTTTTTTAAAGCACACTATAGCACAAGGAGAATTCCCCTCACTTTCCTTCTTTGTCCCTAGAAACAAGGACTGGCACAGTGAAAGAAACTGACACTCTCCCTACCTACAGTTTTCTGTCCCTAGAAAAAATGTTTTTTTAAAGCACACTATAGCACAAGGAGAAATCCCCTCACTTTCCTTCTTTGTCCCTAGAAACAAGGACTGGCACAGTGAAAGAAACTGACACTCTCCCTACCTACAGTTTTCTGTCCCTAGAAAAAATGTTTTTTTAAAGCACACTATAGCACAAGGAGAATTCCCCTCACTTTCCTTCTTTGTCCCTAGAAACAAGGACTGGCACAGTGAAAGAAACTGACACTCTCCCTACCTACAGTTTTCTGTCCCTAGAAAAAATGTTTTTTTAAAGCACACTATAGCACAAGGAGAAATCCCCTCACTTTCCTTCTTTGTCCCTAGAAACAAGGACTGGCACAGTGAAAGAAACTGACACTCTCCCTACCTACAGTTTTCTGTCCCTAGAAAAAATGTTTTTTTAAAGCACACTATAGCACAAGGAGAAATCCCCTCACTTTCCTTCTTTGTCCCTAGAAACAAGGACTGGCACAGTGAAAGAAACTGACACTCTCCCTACCTACAGTTTTCTGTCCCTAGAAAAAATGTTTTTTTAAAGTACACTATAGCACAAGGAGAAATCCCCTCACTTTCCTTCTTTGTCCCTAGAAACAAGGACTGGCACAGTGAAAGAAACTGACACTCTCCCTACCTACAGTTTTCTGTCCCTAGAAAAAATGTTTTTTTAAAGCACACTATAGCACAAGGAGAATTCCCCTCACTTTCCTTCTTTGTCCCTAGAAACAAGGACTGGCACAGTGAAAGAAACTGACACTCTCCCTACCTACAGTTTTCTGTCCCTAGAAAAAATGTTTTTTTAAAGCACACTATAGCACAAGGGGAAATCCCCTCACTTTCCTTCTTTGTCCCTAGAAACAAGGACTGGCACAGTGAAAGAAACTGACACTCTCCCTACCTACAGTTTTCTGTCCCTAGAAAAAATGTTTTTTTAAAGCACACTATAGCACAAGGAGAAATCCCCTCACTTTCCTTCTTTGTCCCTAGAAACAAGGACTGGCACAGTGAAAGAAACTGACACTCTCCCTACCTACAGTTTTCTGTCCCTAGAAAAAATGTTTTTTTAAAGCACACTATAGCACAAGGAGAATTCCCCTCACTTTCCTTCTTTGTCCCTAGAAACAAGGACTGGCACAGTGAAAGAAACTGACACTCTCCCTACCTACAGTTTTCTGTCCCTAGAAAAAATGTTTTTTTAAAGCACACTATAGCACAAGGAGAAATCCCCTCACTTTCCTTCTTTGTCCCTAGAAAGAAGGACTGGCACAGTGAAAGAAACTGACACTCTCCCTACCTACAGTTTTCTGTCCCTAGAAAAAATGTTTTTTTAAAGCACACTATAGCACAAGGAGAATTCCCCTCACTTTCCTTCTTTGTCCCTAGAAACAAGGACTGGCACAGTGAAAGAAACTGACACTCTCCCTACCTACAGTTTTCTGTCCCTAGAAAAAATGTTTTTTTAAAGCACACTATAGCACAAGGAGAATTCCCCTCACTTTCCTTCTTTGTCCCTAGAAACAAGGACTGGCACAGTGAAAGAAACTGACACTCTCCCTACCTACAGTTTTCTGTCCCTAGAAAAAATGTTTTTTTAAAGCACACTATAGCACAAGGAGAATTCCCCTCACTTTCCTTCTTTGTCCCTAGAAACAAGGACTGGCACAGTGAAAGAAACTGACACTCTCCCTACCTACAGTTTTCTGTCCCTAGAAAAAATGTTTTTTTAAAGCACACTATAGCACAAGGAGAAATCCCCTCACTTTCCTTCTTTGTCCCTAGAAACAAGGATTCGCACAGTAAAACACACTGACACTCTCCCTACCTATCCTTCTCTTTCCCTAAACTAAAGGAATCCAGGTTAAGCAAGAAAGAAATAAATGTCACTGTCCCTGCCTATGCTTGTCTTTCCCTGCTCCGGAACACACTACACTAGGCCGCCGTGCTGGCGGCCTTTTATAGTGTGGGGCGTGTACTAAACACCCTCAGCAATAATTGGCCACAGGCATCCTGCCTGTGGCCAATCATTGCTCTCCTCGCTGCCGGCGCTGTGATTGGCCAAGCATGCGGGGTCACAGTGCATGCTTGGCCAATCACAGCGCCTGGATGACACTGCGATGGCGTAGTGCATTGTGGGCCGTTCGTGTCACTCGAATTTGGCGCGAACGGCCCAAATCGTTCGATCTTCGTCGAACGATCGAACAGCCGAGGTTCGAGTCGAACGTATGTTCGACTCGAACACGAAGCTCATCCCTAGCCGTAAGCAGTTTTAAATTACTTTTTTTCCTTTAGAAATGTCATTTTGTGCAGGGACAGTTCTAAACACGGGAAACACGTGCCACTTCACAGGCATACTACAGACACCCCCCAGGTACGATATTTAACCACTTCAATACCATGCACTTACGCCCCTTCCTGCCCAAGCCAATTTTCAACTTTCTGCGCTGTCGCTGTTTAAATGACAATTGCGACACTGCAGCCAAACAGAATTTTTATCATTTTGTTCCCACAAATAGAGCTTTATTTTGGTGGTATTTGATCGCCTCTGGGGTTTGTTAATTTTTGCTATACAAATAAAAAAAGACCGAAAGTTTTTAAAAAAATAAAAGTTTTTCTTTTTTTTCTGTTATAAAATTTTGTAATTAAGTACGTTTTCCCCTTCACTGATGGGCACTGATAAGGCGGCACTGACGGGCACTGATAAGGCAGCACCAATGAGGCGGCGCCAATGAGGTGGCACTGACGGGCACTGACGATGGGCACTGATATGCAGCACTGATATGCGCCACTGTTAAGCGGCACTGTTGGGTGGCACTGATATGCAGCACTGATGGGCATTGATAGGCGGCACTGATGGGCACTCATGGGGGGCACTGGTGGGCACTGATAGGCGACACTGATGGGCACTGAAAGGCTGCAATGGTGGGTACTTATGGGTGGCATTGATAGGCGGCACTGCTGGGCACTGATAGGCGGCACTGCTGGGTATTGATAAATGGCACTGATGGGCACTAATGGGCACTGACATGCAGCACTGATATGCAGCACTGATGGGTATGCCTTGTGGCACTGGCAGGGATTTTGGGTGGGCACTGGCAGGGATTTTGAATGGGCACTGGTTGGCAGCTGCCTGGGTATTTGGCAGCTGCCTTGGCACAGATTGGCACTCCCTGGTGGTCTAGGGGGCATACCTGGTGGTCCAGTGTGGATGCCCATCCCTGGTGGTCCTGGGGGGCATGCTGGTGGTCCTGTGCAGTGATCCGAGGGGGGGCTGCGCTGATAAACTATCAGCACATACCCCCCCTGTCAGGAGAGCAGCCGATCGGCTCTCCTCTACTCGCGTCTATCAGACGCGAGTGAGGAAAAGCCGATCAGCGGCTCTTCCTGTTTACATTGTGATCAGCTGTGATTGGACACGGCTGATCACGTGGTAAAGAGCCTCCGCCGGAGGCTCTTTACCGAGATCGGTGTAGTAGTGTGTCAGACTGACACACCGCACCACCGATCGCCGCGATGCGCGCCCCCACAGGCGCGCGGCGGCTGTTATCCTGCTGGACATCATATGACGCCCAGTCAGGATAACGAAACCACCACCCGGCCGTCATTCTGCTATAGGCCGGACGGGAAGTGGTTAAAGGAATATTTCACTTTTTTTTTTTCACTTTATGCATCATTAAAACTGCTCCCGAAAAAACGGCCGTTTTTAAAACTTATTTTTGCATTGATACATGTCCCCTGGGGCAGGACCCAGGTTCCCAAACCCTTTTTAGGACAATAACTTGCATATTAAACTTTAAAATCAGCACTTTTGATTCTGAACGTTGGAGTCCCATAGACTTTAACGGGTTCGATAGTTTGCGCAAACTTTCGGTCTGTTCGCAGGTTCTGGTGTGAACTGAACCGGGGGTGATCGGCTCATCCCTACTGGCTACCAATGTAAGGAGGAATGTCTCTACTGACTGACAATGTAGGGGCAATTTTCCACTGATCACCAATGTAAGAGGACACTTCTACACTAATCACCAATGTAAGGGGAACTTTTCCACTTAAAGGGGAGTTCCAGCCTTTTTATGTTTATTAAAAGTCAGCAGCATAGGCGTGCGCAACCTGTTGCATTAGGGTGTGCACCCCAAAGCTCAAACACATACTACCGATCACTCACAATGAAAGGGAAGGGGCCAGTAAGTTACATATTTACCAGGCCCCTTCCCACACTCATCCTAAAACATCCCCGCAGCAACAGCCGAAGGGAGAGCCGAGTAGGGAAGCCGGCAGTGCTGCGGGGGGAAGGAAGGGCAGTAGGGAGAATCTGTGCTGCACAGGGTGATTAGGGTGTGCCTGGGCACACCTGGCACACCCTGTGTGCACGCCTATGGTCAGCAGCTACAAAAATTGTAGCTGCTGACTTTTAAAAAACAGACACTTACCTGCTCCACGGTCCAGCGATGCGGCCTGCCCGGAGCGTCGCTCCTCTCCCCCCCCTCTCCGCCGGCGCCTCCATTCACATTGTGGGCACCCGGCCGTGACAGCTTTCGGCTTCACGGCCGGGTACGCACTGCGCATGCGTGAGTGGCGCTGTGCTCTCTGAGTGGACAGGTGATCTCCTGGGACCTGTCACGTGTTCCAGGAGATCGCCTAGAGGGAGGGACTGCCTAAGGCGAGAGGAGGAGTCGCCGAGGCGGTCCCTGGGCGGAAGGAGGAAGTGGGAGAGGAAGTCCCACTCCTACCGAAGCCCACACTCCCCCCCAAAAAAATGTCATGCCAAATGTGGCATGTAAGGGGGTGAGGAGTGATTAAAGGGGAAGTTCCACTTTTGGGTGGAACTCCGCTTTAACACCAATACTGTATAAGGATGCTCTTCTCCAGCAGGGGTGCTACTGTGCTGTGAGCAGTGGATATAATCATTTTTAGCTGAGGTTCCCCACCGAGACCTAAACGTTATTTATAGGGTTTCTCTGTGGCAAGAAGGTTAAGAAACACTGACTTGGAGGATAAGTGTAAATTGGATGAAAATCAAAAATTGGGGTAGGGTGTTAGGCTGCATGGAGACTGACTAAGGGGTTGATTTATTAAAGGCAAATCCACTCTGCACTACAAGTGCACTGCAAGTGCACTTGAAAGTACAGTCGCTGTAAATCTAAGGGGAAGAACTGAAATGAGGGGAAGCTCTGCTGATTTTATCATCCAACCATGTACAAGCAAAAATGCTGTTTTTTATTTGTAGTGAAACGTGGATTTGCCTTTAATAAATACCCCCCCCCCCATCAGCTTAGCACAGATATGGCATTCTGGTCTATCTCTTGAAGTACACTGCCTGTCCTTCGTGTTTAGTATCAGGAACATGCAGTGAGCAGCGCACAAGTAATCGTTAAACATGTAATCCCAATGGTTTAGATCTCTAATGAGCCCAGTGTGTGCTCCTCAACCAGAATTTCGGGAAAGCATTAAAGAGAGGGACAAAGTAAAGAGGAACTAATTATAGCTAAGGCCATGGGGCACTAGAATAGAAAATAACACTAGCTACATTGATAATGGTAAATATTAACTACTAGTTGTGTTGAGCTTCGATAGCAAAGTTACACTGAGGGATTAATACTACTTTAATCTAGGGTTATGCAGTCTTCCCCCCTGCTGGTTTAGGTTGTGATTACTGGTCCTCTGTAGCCTTTTTGCTTGCGGGTCCCTTTCACTGAAGCCATCATGCTGGTCCTGCATAAAAATTACTTTGGGCGTGTTTGGCTACTAGCCCTGTACAGGTGACAGCTCCCTGAAGGCTTGGTTATGTGGGTTTGGAGTTGTATCTGAACATGCCTAAGCTCCTCCCTAGTCCTGAATTGTAGGTAATGACGTACAGGGCTCGCTCACATTTGAGAGTAAGGATGAGCTCCGGCGTGCTCGTAAACCCCACGTGCAGAGCCTGCCAGGAAGTCAGCACTACGCTACGCTAATCACAGGCAGTGAGACATTGTCCCGATGTGTGGCTGCACATTGGGACAAAGGGACCCACAAGCAAAAAGGCTACAGAGGACCAGTAATCACAACCTACTGCCTGTGATTAGCGCAGCGCAGTGCCCGACTTCCTGGTGGGCTCTGCACGTGGGGTTTGCGAACACGCCGGAGCTCAAGCTCATCCTTATTTGAGAGCTTAAAGTGGTTGTAAACCTCAGTCATGAAATCTGAACAAAGCACATATATCTGTAGTGTTTGCTGGTCTATCTCCAAAGCTCTAAGTGTTGTTTTGCTCTTGTGCTTTGTTCCTCTGTTATCAGCATGTCTCACTTCTGAGATAAATTTGTGACGGGGGAGGGAGCTCACCACACAGCTTGTCTATTCAGAACACAGCTCTGTATCCTTTTTTTGTCCCTGTACAGTGTGTGGAGAGGGGGGTTTCCCTTTCCTCCAATCAACTCTCACACACTGTAACTGCAGCTCTCCACCCCCTACTCTCTATGCTCCTCACAGATTCAGAAGGATTTTATGACAAAACTGCACTTTGGAAGGGATGTAGGAAAGAGAATACTGCAGATAAAGAAATAAAGAAATTACTGTATTATTATTATTAATGTATGTAGGAGGATTTGTTTAATCTCTGTGTATCACCTGAAGCCAGTCACTTCACTGGGTATATGAGAGGATTTACGGCTACCTTAAAGCGGAGGTTCACCGGGATTTTTTTTTTAAAAAGCCAGCAGCTACAAATACAGCAGCTGCTGACTTTTAAAAAATGGACACTTACCTGTCCAGGTCGCCCGCGGCGTCGGCAGCCGAAGCCGAGTTGCTGCTCGGCTCTCGGCTTCCCCCGCCGCCATCCTCGGAGAGGGAATCGGGAAGTGAAGCGCTGCGGCTTCACTGCTCGGTTCCCTACTGCGCATGTGCGAGTCGCGCTGCACGTCCTAACAGGTCCCCGCTGTGTCCTGGGAGCCGAGTGTTTCCCAGAACACAACGGGGGGGGGGGGGTACGCGAAGGGGCGGGACTCCAATCAACTCTCACACACTGTAACTGCAGCTCTCCACCCCCTACTCTCTATGCTCCTCACAGATTCAGAAGGATTTTATGACAAAACTGCACTTTGGAAGGGATGTAGGAAAGAGAATACTGCAGATAAAGAAATAAAGAAATTACTGTATTATTATTATTAATGTATGTAGGAGGATTTGTTTAATCTCTGTGTATCACCTGAAGCCAGTCACTTCACTGGGTATATGAGAGGATTTACGGCTACCTTAAAGCGGAGGTTCACCGGGATTTTTTTTTTAAAAAGCCAGCAGCTACAAATACAGCAGCTGCTGACTTTTAAAAAATGGACACTTACCTGTCCAGGTCGCCCGCGGCGTCGGCAGCCGAAGCCGAGTTGCTGCTCGGCTCTCGGCTTCCCCCGCCGCCATCCTCGGAGAGGGAATCGGGAAGTGAAGCGCTGCGGCTTCACTGCTCGGTTCCCTACTGCGCATGTGCGAGTCGCGCTGCACGTCCTAACAGGTCCCCGCTGTGTCCTGGGAGCCGAGTGTTTCCCAGAACACAACGGGGGGGGGGGGGGGGGGTACGCGAAGGGGCGGGACTCCCGCGGGAGTCTATACCCGGAAGTGGTGCAAATACCTATTTTATACAGGTATCTGCACCCCCTCCCCCCTGAAAGGTGTCAAATGTATGTGACACCAGAGGGGGGGAGGGTTCCGAGAAGCGGAGGTTCCATTTTGGGTGAACCTCCGCTTTAAGAGAATAGGATCAACAGGGATCATGCTGGCACTGTAAATTGAGCTGTGCATGCGCAACTTGGTTTACATGCAGGTAGGTGTATTTTATTGCAGAAGAGACGTTGCATGTCTCTTCTGAGATAAATAGCCTGCCTGCTTGCAGTTTATGACAGCGGAGCTTTAGTTCTGCTTTCAGCAAAATAATAATCTCTAATGTTTAAATGTATAAATCAATACAATTAAGAATTAATGTATACATAAACATAACGTCTGTGAATTCTGGGGATCCCCCAACACCCACTGTACGCAAATGCCCACCACTTACAGCACTGTAGCATATCCTCTGTCTCCCACAATCACAGCTGTGGGTATGATATAGTGTCATGGCTGGCTATTAAAGTTAGAGCTGACTTATCCCTGTCTACTGTTTATTCCCCCTCCATCTGTTTGTATGTTTGAAGTGTAAAAAGCTCACCTAAAATACCATACAACCTTAACTCCTGTAATGTTTACATTGACAGCCAACATCACAGACAACACTACATTTCTTCCAGCTGTCACCGGAAGTTGTTGGTGCAACCCGCTGACTTTCACTCGGAAACCAGGAAGAGTAATATTTGTTGGAAAGTGGCGCTATTGTCAATAGCTGGGTGCCTCTATGTGCTCTATTCATCTTTAGCTGCAGCTCAGAGCGGAATGTGACAGGCACTGTCATTGTCAGACGTGCAGCTGCCGCACCGCACTATGGTTCCGTGTGGGACTTGTTTCTACGGGGAAGGAAACTGAAGAGACGCCAGACCGGTCACTGAGAGCCACGTCTAATGGGAGAGGCCGACCGGGGGGACAAGCTGGAGCTGGGACTGGAGTGACAGGAGCCAGGGGAGCTGGGTCAGCATACACTACGGTGAGACCCCCCTCCATATACAGAGTCTCCATTCCTTATACTTCACTTCACTTCATACACTATCATACATACACACACCTATCATTCTTTATTTCCTTAGACAGTGCTAAATCCATATACAGAGCCCTCGTTCCATATACACAGAGCCTTCTAGATACACAGCCTTCATTCCGTATACACAGAGCCTTCATTCCGTATACACAGAGCCTTCATTCCGTATACACAGAGCCTTCATTCCGTATACACAGAGCCTTCATTCCGTATACACAGAGCCTTCATTCCATATACACAGAGCCTTCCATATACACAGCCATCATTCTATATACAGAGCCATCATTCTATATACAGAGCCATCATTCCATATACACAGAGCCTTCATTCCATATACACAGAACCTTCATTCCATATACACAGAACCTTCATTCCATATACACAGAACCTTCATTCTATATACAGAGCCTTCATTCTATATACAGAGCCTTCATTCTATATACAGAGCCTTCATTCCGTATACACAGAGCCTTCCATATACACAGCCATCATTCTATATACAGAGCCATCATTCCATATATACAGAGCCATCATTCCATATACACAGAGCCTTCATTCTATATACACAGAACCTTCATTCTATATACAGAGCCTTCATTCTATATACAGAGCCTTCATTCTATACACAGAGCCATCATTCCATATACACAGAGCCATCATTCCATATACACAGAGCTTTCATTCCATATACACAGAACCTTCTAGATACAGAGCCTTCATTCCATATACACAGAGCCTTCATTCCATATACACAGAGCATTCATTCCAGAGCCTTTATTCCATATACACAGAATTCATTCCAGAGCCTTCATCCCATATACACAGAGCCCTCATTCTAGATACACGGAGCCCTCCATTTTATATATATATATATATATATATATATATTCCATAAACATAGCCTTCGTTCTATATACAGAGCCCCATCCCAAAAGAGAGCTCACATATTCTACATACAGAACCCTCGTTCTTTATGTAGAGCCTTCATTCCATATACAGTGCCCTACACAGAGCATTCATTCTCTGTACGGAGCCCTCAACTGAGCATTCATTCTATATACAGGGCCCTCATTCCCTATATGAAGCCCTATACAGGGTAATCGTTCCCTATACAGAGCCCTCATTCCCTATACGGAGCCCTCTACAGGGCATTTCTTCTATATACAGAGCCTTCATTTCTGTGTCATGCCATTGAGCCGGATAGTGACAGCCACTCTGAGCAGAACTTGGCATTCTCTCCCCTGCCACATCCTCACATAGCAGAGACGGACAGGGAGAGCAGTGTGCTGACACTGTGCCCTGACCAGGCTTTCCTGTGTATAGTGCATGTCTCATTTAATGCCTGTGAGGGGAAGTTACTAAGACTGGAGCAAACAGAATCTGGAGTAGTTGCGCATGGTAACCAGTCAGCATTTAGCTTTCATTTTTAAAGCCTAACTGAACATGTTGAAACTATGGAAACATCTGTGCATTTTATGAAAAGGGCCAGGGACCTTTTTTTGTTTTATGGTTCCATAGACTTCAATGGATCAAAAATGTGTATTGAAAAACGCAAAATGCAACCTGCATAGGTTTGAATAAGGTCTAATGCCACGTAAACACGATCAGAAATTCTGACAAGAAAAGTTGGATGTAAGCTTTTTGTCGGAAATTCCGACCGCGTGTAGGCTCCATCTTAATTTTTTTCTGTCTGAATTTTCGTCAAGAAAAATTTGAGAGCTGATTCTCAAATTTTCCGACAAAAGTTCTTGTAGGAAATTCCGATTGTCTGTATGCAATTCTGACGCGCAAAAAAACACGCATGGAATTTGGTGTGACTGTGTGTATGCAGAACTAGTTTGAGCCAACATTCCGTCTGAAAAAAATCCATGGGTTTCTTGTCGGAATTTCCGATCGTGTGTACGTGGCATTAGTATACAAGCTGAAGTTCGCATCTGATAGGTGCAACTATATACATAGTAACCAAATTCTGTGTTCTCCACTTTTAATAAATCTTCCCCCGTGTTCTTCTTATATATGTCCAGAAGATTAGCACAGATATTTCTATGTATCCTATGTCCATACCATTACCACAGAGCCTTCTGTGTATCCTGTTTGTGATATTGTCACAGACATTTCCGTAGTACATCATAAAAGTGACACATCTGCCGTTTGCAGGTGTTTTACAAGAGTTTCTGCACGTGTATCAAGCTTCAGGCAACTAACTGCAGCTGCCATACATTTTATGTTGTATAATCGTACAATCAGGGGAATTTACTGAAACTGGAGCAGCTCAGCTGTGTATAGTAACCAATCGGCTTTTTTAGTTAAGCTTTGAGAATCAATGCCAGAAGCTAATTGGTTGCACAGATCCTGTCCGTCCCAGACTTAGTAAATTAAGTGAGTTACTGATGACTTTCTTTGTAAGTAATTAGCTAAACTTTTTTTTTTTGCAAGTAAAACTAAGCAATTGCATGGTCTCTAGCTTTTTAAAAGCTCTATAATCATATTCTTAGTTAGTGTTTTTTTTTTGGATGTATATGATTTTAAATAACATGATTTTTCCTTGTGAGAAAGCAGACATGCACTTGTTTGAGATTACCTTGTTGCTAAGACTGGTGAATGTGAAAGCTGTAATTATCTAGTATACAGACTGTGCAACCATGCATTTTTTTTTTTTTTTTTTTTTTACAATGCCCTTATCTTTCAGGTCGTTTTTAAAGTGATGAACTGACAATTGTGTGTTGTCAATCTGTTTATGGAAGCCACTCCACCATGCTCATCCATTGGATTATGGCAATACAGCGAATATTGGAGATTTTTTCATTTTAAAGCGAGCACAAGTGATTACCCCATTTACAGTAAAGTGCAGATATGAGCACACAGCCTGGATATGACCTTCCTGGTGTCCATTCTGGCACAGTTGTTGATACTGAGACTCCTCTCAAGCAGGATGGACTTGCTGATGCCAGAGCTGAGCTGAACACATCACTTGGTGATGATGGCAATATTGGTGAGTTGCATAGATTTGCCTTTAATTGTTGTCTGATAAGATGAAGTTAGAAACCTTTTCTAACAGGGTTTGTGAAATAGGACTGAATGTATTGCTTTGTTTCTGACCACTTGATCTAAACCAATGTTTCTCAACCCCAGTCCTCAAGTACCTCCAACAGGTCATGTTGTCAGGCTTTCCATTATTTTGCACAGGTGATTTGATCAGTTTCACTGCCTTGGTAATTACCACGTTTCATCTGAGGGAAATTGAAGACTGAAGTTGAGAAACCTTGATCTAAACCAGTGGTTCTCAACTCCTGTCCTCAGGACCCACTAACAGGTCAGGTTTTAAGTAATACCTTGGGGAGATGCAGACTAGAATTCTGCAATCACTGAGCAGAAAATGATGTTATCTTGCAGACCTGACCTGTTAGTGGGACCTGAGGACAGGATTTGAGAACCGCTGATCTAAACAAACCAGTGTAGATATAACATCATATCTTGGTGTAAATAATGCAAAAAAAACAACATAACAGGGGAATAAACAGGGTATTTCAGTACTTAGTATGAATACATGGGGAATTCAATGAAGTCTTTACAACACTTTTCTGTAGGTAGGTCCTTTGGAAACTACCTGAACTGCAGCTTGCAAATCACGTGACAGTACTAAAGCTATTTAAAAATGTAAGTTTGGTATGTTCATGACTATTACGTTTCTGTATTTGTTTTCTGCCACATTACAAGACCGGATACAGGATATATTTGTTGTAGAGGCTACAGCCCACAGTTTACGGATACTTTTACATTGTAGTGGTGGAACCTCGTCTGTTATTTCATTGCTATCCATTGATACCTGTTGTTGTGGTTGTATTTTTCTTTATATTTTGGATTTCATTGACCATGATTTGTCATGTCAGTTAGTTTTTTCTTTTTTTTTTTTTTTTTTCCTTTTTTTTTTAAAGCAGAGTATCGCCCAGAAATGGAACTTCCGCTAATCCGGTCCCCCCCCCCCCCTTCCAGTGTCACATTTGGCACCTTTCAGGGGGGAGCAGTTGCCTGTCTAATCAGGTTTGGCAGAATCCACGGCAAACTACGCTATGTCCGGCCCCTCCTCTGTCCTCCCCATTTGTCTTCTGGAAGACACACAGTTCCCAGAAGACAGCAGGGACCATTCAGAACGTGCTATGCGACTCGTGCATGCGCAGGTGGGAACCAAGCTGTGAAGCCGCAAGGCTTCACTTCCTGATTCCCTTACTGAAGATGCCTGCACCCAGGAGCCGAGGGATGGGTTGGCTTCGGGTGAGGACATTGCGGGCGCCCTGGACAGGTCAGTGTCCTTCTTATAAAAGTCAGCAGCTGCAGTGTTTGTAGCTGCTGACTTTTAATTATTATTATTATTATTATTATTATTATTATTATTATTTTTATTTTTTTCCGGGACTCCGCTTTTAGGTGCAGCATAGCTAGGGAACCCATAAACATAGCCATTCTTTATACATTTTTATCATAGTTTACAGTGGAGTGGAGAGGGATTAGAACCCTTGTCAAGTTTCATAGCTGTCTGTGCCCCCCCTGTTAAGGAGATTCACCTTCTCTGTTTGTCACGTTTACCATTATCGGTGAAAGTGAAAGTGAACAAAATCCCAAATTGTGGGTTGTCCCCAGAAAGGTAATAGAGGGAAAATATTCAAATGAGGACGCTAGTTTTAGTGACCTGGGGGTCCCCAAGGGATTCCCTTATAGTTGTTGTAAAGGCAGAAGTTTTTTTTTATCCTAATGCATTCTATGCATTAAGATAAAAAACCTGTGTGCAGCAGCCCCCCCTAATACTTACTTGAGGTCTATCTTTGTCCAACAATATCCACGAGTGTCTCAGTCGTACGAGATTCTCCCTCCCTGATTGGCTGTGACAGCGGCGGCGCCATTGGCTGCCGTCAATCAAAGTCGGCTAGCCAATCAGGAGAGAGGGGCGGGGCCAAGTCTGGGTTCCGTGTCTGAATGGACACAGGGAGCTGTGACTCGGCTCGGGTGCACCCATAGCAAGCTGCTTGCTGTGGGGGGCACTGAACAGGAGGGAGGGGCCAGGAGCACAGAAGAGAGACCCGAGAAGAGGAGGATTAGGGCTGCTTAATGCAAATCCACTGCAACAGAGCTGGTAAGTATAATATGTTTGTTATTTTTATAGGGGAAAAAAAACAAGACTTTACATTCACTTTAATTCTACGCATTAACCACTTGCTTACAGGATACTGCACAATATTTTTTACTATTTTCTATAATAAATATCCCAATTTAAAAAAAAAAATATATATACATTTTTTACTCAGTTTAGGCCGATACGTATTCTTCTACATATTTTTGTTAAAAAAAACCGCAATAAGCGTTTATTGATTGGTTTGCGCAAAAGTTATAGCGTCTACAAAATAGGGCAAAGTTTTTTTTTTTATAGCATTTTTATTAATAATTTTTTTTTTCTTACTAGTAATGGCGGCGATCAGCGTTTTTTTTATTTTTTTTTATTGCGTACACATCAGACACTTTTGACACCATTTTGGGACCATTGTCATTTTTACAGTGATCAGTGCTATAAAAATGCACTGGTTACTGTAAAAATGACACTGGCGGTGAAGGGGTTAACCACTAGGGGCGCTGAAGGGGTTAAGTGTACCTAAGGGAGTGATTCTTACTGTGGGGCGAGGCGACCGATGGTTGTCCCTATGTACAAGGGACACACGATCGGTCTCCTTTCCCTGACAGGACGTGGATCTCTGTGTTTCCACACAGAGATCCACGTCCCTGTCTCTGTAAATGCCGATCGCGGGTACCTGGCAGACATCGCGGCCTCCAGGCACGCGCATCGGCACCCGCGTGACGCGGCGGGCACAGAAGTTTCCCGATGCGCGGTCGGAACGAGGAAAGAATAGACGTCCTCCCGGCATTCTAGGTCCGCGCTGTAGCCGTCATTCGTCATTAGCGCGGGCCTCTAGTGGTTAAGATAAAAAAAAACTGTGTGTGGCAGCCCCCCTAATACTTACCCAAGCCCCATCTCTATCCAGCGATGTGCACGAGTGCCTCGGCCATCTGGGACTCTCTCCCTCCTGATTGGCTGAGACGCAGCAATGGCGCCATTGGCTCCTGCTATTGTCAATTGGTCAGTTAACCTATGAGGAGGGAGAGGGGACGGTCCGAACCGTGTCTCCGTGTCTGAATGAACACACTGAGCTGCAGTTTGGCTCGGGTGCTCCCATAGCAAGCTGCTTGCTGTGGGGGCACTTGACAGGAGGGAGGGGCCAGACATGCAGAAGAGGTACCCAAGAAGAGGAGAATCAGGGCTGCTCTGTGCAAAACCATGTCACAGAGCAGGTAAGTATAACATGTTTGTTTTTATAGAGAAAAAAAAATTAGACTTCTGTGTCACTTTAATTTGCAGAGATTTCCTCTCACTTCTTGTTTGGCTATGGGACAGGAAGTGAAAGGAAATCTCTGCAATGGGACTCAGATGATGAAAAAATATTGGACAGAGGTTATACAGTAACCCTTCCTTGCTTTATCCAAAATGGAAAAAAAAAGTTTTTGCCTTAGGCTAATACAACTTAGATTACAGATGTTACTTCCACCTTATTGATTCCCACTACCTACTTTGATTAACATTGATATAGAATATATAATTACTGCACTATATTTTGTGCATACCGAATGCTGTGGGGGCACCTGGGCAGGCTTGGTCATGAGCCACTGCTCTGTGTGTCAATACAGAGACGGACGCAACTCTCTCCTCATTGGCTCACTGACTGTGATTGACAGTAGCGAGGGGGGGGGGGGGAGCTGGGGGCTGCTGCTGCACAGAAAATTTTTTTTTTAACCTTCATGCGTATGCATGAAGGTTAAAAACCTTGAGACTTTACAACCACCTTAAGCCATATTTTTTTTGGGGTCATTGTCCTGCTGGAAGGTGAACATCCGTCCTAGCCTCAAATCACACACAGAGTGGTACAGGTTTTGCTCAAGAATATCCCTGTATTTAGCACCATCCATCTTTCCCTCAACTCCGACCAGTTTCCCAGTCCCAACTGCTGAAATGACCAGGCCACTTTTTGCGATTCGGCACTGCGTCGCTTTAACTGACAATTGTGAAACGTGGCTCCCAAACAAAATTGTCGCCCTTTTTTTCCCTTTTTGCTATAATAAATATCCCCCAAAAATATATAAAAAAACTAATTTTCTCTTATCGTCCATGGACTGACACAGCTCTCATACTGTTTACGTGTGGGTATATGTCCCTGCTTGCAGGAGAAGACCTAGGCAGAATGTTAGAAACATTCTAGAACAAAACCAGAGCTGAACAGCCCCGCCCAGGGGGCGGTCCCTCCGGACATTACCCTCCCACTTGCAGCTAGCAGCCTCAGTTTTTTTCTGCCTAGCAGAAGGAGAAGACGTAGCTCTCTCAGGAGCCAGTCTCCTGGAAGATTTTACTTTTAACTTTTATTCCTTTTATTTTATTTTTGAGACCTTCAATCAACTGTGTCGGCTGGGCAACAGGTTGGGTACACTGGTATCCTCATAGTCTTCCCTGTCCGACCATCCAGCGTGCTGATCCTCGCCTTGTGTGCGTGAGACTCAGTTCATGACATGCCCCATGACTCCAGGGGTGGCCGGGTTGCTTTTATGCTCCCGCGGTCCTCTCAAGATTGAACAGTACCTGTCTGTATCTTTTGCGGTGGACCGGGCCGACAGCTACGCAGTACCACTCTGTAATAGGTCTGTCTGAAACAAGCCAGTGGGTCCCTCTGGGACGGGTAAGTAGTCTCTCCTGCTGCAGGTGAGTACATGCTGGCGGTGTTTCTTTATATGGGGGATTTATCCCCCCCCCCGTTATGCTGCTCCCTGCACCCGGTACTGGTGCTGTGCTGTGTGGGGGTGCTTGGGGGTCACTCTGGCCTGGCTGGGGGTGTTCATGTCTGTTTTAGTGGAACTGGGAGAGGATCAGTGTTCTGGTGTGTGTGTGTGTGTGTGTGTGTGTGTGTGTGTGTGTGTGTGTGTGTGTGTGTGTTTATTACTGTGTGTGCCATTAGCGCTGTGAGGTGATTTGAAAACCGCGCTCGGCGGCCATCTTGCCGTGGATCACTGGCGCAGTAATGCATGCGGCCGGCGGCCATTTTCTTGAAGCCGCTGCGCTTTTAGTTTAGTTTTCGGCCTCTATCGGCGCTGCTGACGGCGCAAATCTAACATTCTCCTCACATTCTCCTCACATCGCCTCACATCCTCCTCACATCCTCCTCACACTCCTCAGGCTTCACTTGTGCTGCAGCGCCGTTTCATACAGCGGATCTGAGCGGTCCTTACAAGGGTTGGTGAGTCCTCTGGGTATCCCCTCCTCAGCCTCAGCGCAGCCAGTCGGTGGACTGTACTATTCACTGTAATAGGTGTATAGGGTCTCTGAGGGTGGCAGTATGGAGTCTGGTTCAACTGCTTCTCCACACTGTCTGAGGCAACTGGCAGTGCTCCTGCACCTGCGGTCCCTAGTGACTAGTTGTCGGCAGTCCTGGAATCATCCTTGTCAGGATGGAAGCGGTGTGAGAGCGCAAGGGAGCTGTAAAGCGCCCCCTCCCCACACATTCTTCTGTAGGGGAGTGCTCTGTTTCAGATATGGGCCTAGCTACTGCTGCTCAGGACCCTAGCTCTGAGGATTTTCTTGTTTTTGAACAGGATATTCCCTGTGAGGAAGACCCCAGTTCTGAATAACTGACAGGGTGCTTGTAAGTGAATTAATTGATGCTGTGAAGGACACTATCAAGCTGAATGTTGAGGCTGAGGTTTCTTTAAAGCCGTTTATTCAAAAAAGGTTTTTCCATATGTGCCCTTTTTTTTTATTTATTTATTTATTTTATACATTCATTTACCAAGTCTGGGATAAGCCGCAGAAGACTTTGACGGTCCCGCAGCGCCTAGCCATGAGGTACCCCTTGAGGAGGACCTGGTTAAGAAGTGGACTCTCCCCCCCAGTGGTCGACCCCAGCCCCCCCCCGGTCGCCCGTTTGAATAAGGCTACCACGCTCCCAATGGAAGGGACTCCTGCATTTAAGGATCCCACTGACAGGAGGTCAGAAGTGGTGAGTAGAACTATGTTTACCTTATTGGGGTCTGTCTGCCTTACGCACTATAGTGGCGGCGACACTTGTGTCTCAAGACACTCACAGGTTGAGCAAAGATTTTGCACCAGACAGTACAGGTGCATTATTTCCCTCCTGAGACCATTTCCCTGGCTCACCAACTTGCGCAGGGTTTAGTCTGTGTGCAAGGCCACTTGGATGCGGCCCCTTTTATTATCTGGGGCCTCTATCTCTGTGGTGCTGCATCGCTTTATCTGGCTGAAATGCTGGTCGGCCGACCTAGCTTCCAAATAGCTCCTGGCTGACTTGCCCTTTAAGGGCGGTAGACTATTTGGGCCGCCCTGGATGACATTTTCTTTTTCGTACATCACGGGACACAGCGACTTAGTCATTACTAATGGGTTATATAGATACCTTCAGGTGCTGGCACTGGCAACTTCCAAAACCGGAAGTACCCTCCCCTATATAAGCCCCTCCCATCCGGGAGCACCTCAGTTTTTTGCCAGTGTCTAAGGTGTTGGCCAAAGAGTAACATGTGTTTTCACTGGGCTTGCGTACAGGTTCTTTTACGGGCCTTAATAAGCTGTTCCGGATCCGACCAAAAAAGCTTCATAGCTAAACGGTCGGTACCCGGGCCTTGCAACAGAAGAGCAAGGTTTTGCCTGTAATGCCTCTCTTAGGAGGGCTGGACCCTGGGATCCAGAGCTCTGGTCATACCCACGACCAAGATGTTTTCTGTGCAGGGTGCTATACAGGTCCAGGGGAGTGGAATCCTTGGGAACCCGGTCCCTGAAGGTTTAATTACAATGCCTGCCGTGATAGGTGAAGTTTGGGCTTCTGTGGACCAAACAAAGTCCTGCGGCGGGGAACAGGTAAGTGGGGGCCCCCAGGAACTTGGTTCTATTGGGGGACCCCCAAGCCTAATTTGTCTTTCTGTCTGTTACCTTACGGTATTCCCGCTAATATCTGTGTATGCCTGTAACTACTGGAAAATGTAAAATTTTAATAGTAGTCAAGAAAAAAAAAAAAAATGGTTAAACCGCGGTACCTGTGTTACACCACTAGAGGCCGCTGTGGTCCATTTTTCTTGTCATGTGGATCTTTGGCTTTTTCAAGTCAAAAGATCCAGGCAGTTGGTAAGTTTCTCTGTGGGAATCCACTTCCTCTGCCCTGTTGCTGCGCTCATCCACTGCACAGGCCCTCCGGCAAAAAGGGCCCTGGCTCCTAGTCCCTGCTTGTCTTCAAAAAAGGCGCCAAAGGCGCACGGGCGCGCGCGGGCCTCCTATGAAAGGAAAGGGGCGGGGCGGGTGGATGACGCTCGATCCGCGGCGCTTCTGCGCATGTGCAGGCGTCCCAGCATGGATAAAAGACACAGTACAAGTGTCAGCTGGATGCAAGCAGAGCTAGCAACAAAACGGTGGCGCACAGAGGCGGTTGATGCAGGCATCCCCATAGAAAGACACTTTAGTGGACACCAGCTGGTATATAGCAGCAACTGTGTTAGACTATTACCAGCAAAATTGGTGTATGACGACGGGAATACCTCAGCTTTGTGCTTAAAGGATATGTCGTCCAGACGCTCTGGAAATAAGTCTTCCAAGAAGCGAAAGGTGTCTCCATCGGGCTCTGAGGATTTTGGGCATGCTTGTACTGCACCAATCTCCCCTGAAATTTCAGAGGCCAGTAGCCGTAGGAACCCCGCAGGAGTACCTGGTGCTGCGGCTGTCCCCAGTCCACCTGCTCCTGTATATATAACAGAGGAGGTTTTTTCCTCAACTCTGGGAGGATTGGAAGAGAGATTAACAGCATTGATCGCTGCTTCCCTGTCACAGGGAAAGCGCGTCCGATCTCCGTCTCCTCCTTCAGAGTGCCTGTTAGTGGAGGAACAGCCCCACACAGAGATCGACCTACCTGAAGGGGATCAGGATGAGGTTGATTCAGTTATGGAGGAATCAACAGTGGAAGAACCTTTCTCAGCATCTCAGGCTGAAAGATTATGGGTTCAGTCTCTGACTAACATGGTCCGATCAGCATTTAAAATGCCTCTTGCGGAGCCATCAACCACTACTGTCTCCTCGCTGGGGTCGCTGAAAGCTCCCCAGACTGTCTGTTCCTTCCCAATCCACCCTTTATTGGAAGGGCTTATTTACCAGGATTGGGAGCATCCTGATAAAATATTTACTCCTCCCAAGAGATTTCCGGTGATCTATCCCATGGAGGATAAGTTCATAAGAAAAAATGGAGGGTCCCTACAGTGGACGCAGCCATCTCTTGTGTGAATAAATCACTGACATGTCCAGTAGATAATGTTCCAATGTTCAAAGACCGAATAGATAAAAAATTGGAGTCTTTACTAAAATCTGCTTTCTCTACAGCAAGCATGGTGACACAACCTGCAGTAGCAGCGATTGGGGTCTGCCGAGCAGTGAAGGATCAGTTGAAACAAGTCTTAAGGGACTTACCAGATCAGCAGGCTCTTGCCCTAGCTGACCTACCTAGAGCCTTGTGTTTTGCGGTGGACGCCATAAAGGATACAATCCAACAGGTCTCCCGCTTTACGCTGTCTGTAGTACATATGCGTAGGCTTCTATGGCTCAAAAACTGGTCTGCTGATTCTCCCTGTAAGAATTGCTGATTAGCTTCCCATTTCATGGAGAACGCTTATTCAGAGAAGATCTGGACAAGTATATCCAGAAAATTTCTGCCGGTAAAAGTATACTCTTGCCGGTTAAGAACAAGGGTAGAAGTCCTTCTTTTAAGAGGCCTACTTCTCCAGTCCCTGGCACGTCGGCTGTGAAACAGTTCCGACGGCCTCCACGAACAAATCCAGGAGGCAGAAATCAGGGACAATCACAGGGTAACAAGAAACCCTGGGTCAAGAGAGGTACAAAACCTCCCCCCAAGTCATGAAGGGTTGCCCCCACTCAATCGGGTGGGGGGAAGACTTCAGTTGTTCACAGAGACCTGGCAGGACACCATCAGAGACAGATGGGTGATCTCCGCAGTAAGTCTGGGATACAGGCTGGAGTTAAAAGACATTCCTCCTGCCCATTTTATGAGGTCAAACGTGCCAAGCGATCCCCAGAAGAGAGGATCCCTCCTTCTGGCACTAGAACAACTATTGCTCCAAGGTGTAATCATGAAGGTTCCCTTGGAAGAAAGCGGGTTCGGGTTTTACTCGAACCTTTTCACAGTCCCCAAACCAAATGGGGACATGAGGCCCATATTAAATCTAAAAGGGCTAAACAAGTTCCTACATATCAGGACTTTCGGATGGAGTCGATCCGATTGGTGGCCACCGCCCTTCAAGGGCAGGAATGGTTAGCCTCGATCGACATAAGGGATGCTTATCTGCATATTCCCATCTTTCCGGCCCACCAGAAATTTCTACGCTTTGCAGTAGAAGGGCGCCATTTTCAGTTCAGAGCCTTACCTTTCGGTCTGGCCACAGCACCACGAGTGTTCACAAAAATTCTGGCCCCACTATTGGCCAATCTAAGAACACAAGGTGTAACGATAATGGCATCTAGACGACTTGTTGCTGATAGACCACTCAGTGAAAAAACTAGAAGTGGTCGTTCACAAGACAATCAAGTATCTGGAATCTCACGGTTGGATTATCAACCGAGACAAGTCAGCCCTAAAACCAGTCAAAAGTCTGGAATACTTGGGGCTAAGGCTGGATTCAAATCAGAGAAAGATTTTCTTACCTCCAGAGAAGGTGTCGTCTTTGAAAGATTTGACCCACTTAGTGGGTACAAAAAGAAAACCATCCATATGCCTGTGCATGAGGCTGCTGGGAAAAATGGTGGCTTCATTCGAAGCAGTACCCTACGGTCAATTCCATTCAAGGAATTTGCAGAGGGCCATACTGTCAGCCTGGAACAAAAAAGTTCAGGCTTTAGACTTACCAATGTCCCTGTCCCCTTCCGTTCGCAAGAGCTTCCATTGGTGGTTGGTGCCCCAGAATCTGGAAAAAGGGAAACCCTTCAGTCCGGTTTCTTGGAAGGTGGTCACTACAGATGCCAGCCTCATAGGCTGGGGGCAGTACTGGAGCAATGGTCTCTCCAGGGCAAGTGGTCAGAAGCAGAAAAGGCCCTGCCCATCAATCTCTTAGAGATACGAGCAGCCCGGTATGCCCTAGTAGCATGGACATCCAAACTCCAAGGGTCCCCTGTCAGAATTCAATCAGACAATGCCACAGCAGTGGCATATATCAATCACCAGGGTGGCACCAGGAGAGTCGTGCAGCCCAGAGGGAAGCGAATTGCATCCTGGAATGGGCAGAAAGATATGTCCCAGCCATATCCGCGGTTTTCATCCCAGAAGTGGAAAATTGGAGAGCGGACTTTTTAAGTCGCCAGCAATTATGCCCGGGGGAATGGTCTCTTCACCCCGAGGTTTTCCAGGCAATATGCCAGCGGTGGGGAACACCGGATGTAGATCTGCTAGCATCCAGATTCAACGCAAAGGTGGACAGATTTGTGTCTCGCACAAGGGATCCCCTAGCTTGCGGCTCGGATGCCCTAGTGTTCCCTTGGGATCAGTTCAAGCTGATATATGCATTCCCACCGCCACAATTGTTACCGCGATTAATCCGCAGAATCCGGGTAGAAAAACCGGTGATTCTGGTGGCTCCAGCATGGCCCCGAAGGGCATGGTACGCGGAGATTGTAAAAATGTCTGTGGGGAGTCCTTGGACCCTCCCACATCGTCCGGACCTGCTTTCGCAAGGACCGATATACCACCCTTCCTTACCAGCCCTAGGTTTGACGGCCTGGCTATTGAAGCCCACATTCTAAAAAAGAGAGGTCTCTCTAATCCTGTGGTATCTACCATGATCAATGCCAGGAAGCCGGTATCCAGGCAGATCTATTATAGGATCTGGAAGGCGTACATCGCGTGGTGTGAGGCCAAGAA
Organism: Rana muscosa; assembly: GCA_029206835.1. Lineage (NCBI taxonomy): Eukaryota > Metazoa > Chordata > Amphibia > Anura > Ranidae > Rana > Rana muscosa. Next base: position 911,074,250 of record CM055116.1, on the reverse strand, counting down.
ATGGCATCCACGTAAATACGTAATAGGTAGGATTCTGGACTTCCTACAGTGGGCTGTGGATAGGAAGCTTGCCTTGAGTACTATCAAGGGTCAGATTTCGGCCTTGTCAATATTTTTTCAAAGGCCCTTGGCTTCGCATTCACTAGTCAAAGCTTTCATACAAGGAGTGATGCGTATTAGCCCTCCGGTTAGTATTCCCGTATGTCCATGGGACTTAAACCTGGTTCTGTCGGTTCTACAGAAACAACCATTTGAACCATTGCAGCACATTTCCTTGGTTCTTCTCACCAGGAAATTTGATTTTCTTAGTAGCCGCCTTGTCCTGTAAGGAGCCATATCTGGTTGTCCATAAGGACAGAGTAGTATTACGTCCTCATCCAGCTTTTCTTCCTAAGGTTGTATCGAGGTTTTCATTTGAACCAAGATGTGGTTCTTCCTTTTTTTTTTTTTTTTTCCCAAACCTAACTCGGTAGAGGAAAAGTTATTGCATTCTTTGGATGTAGTAAGAGCAGTTAAAGCTTATCTAAAAGCCACTGCTCAGATTCGTAGAACGGATACTTTGTTTGTTCTGCCGGAAGGCCCCAGAAGGGGTCAGGCAGCATCAAAATCTACTTTAGCCAAGTGGATTCGACAGGTCATAATACAAGCCTATGGCTTGAGAAGGAGACCGCCTCCGTTCAAAGTTAGGGCGCACTCCACAAGAGCAGTTGGAACTTCATGGGCAGTGCATCACCAGGCCTCCCTGGCTCAGATCTGTAAGGCCGCAACATGGTCTTCAGTACACACGTTTACTAGATTCTACCAGGTAGACGTTAGAAGTCAGGAGGATGTCGCCTTTGGGCACAGTGTGTTGCAGGCCGCAAAAGATCCTCATGCCTGATAGCGCCCAGCTTATGTATAGTGTATCCCTCCCCTCATTTGGCATTGCTTTGGGACGTCCCATTAGTAATGACTAAGTCGCTCTGTGTCCCGTGATGTACGAAAAAGAAAAAGGGATTTTTATAACAGCTTACCTGTAAAATCCTTTTCTTGGAGTACATCACGGGACACAGAGCTCCCACCCCTCTTTTTGGGACATTTATTGCTTTGCTACAAAACTGAGGTGCTCCCGGATGGGAGGGGCTTATATAGGGGAGGGTACTTCCGGTTTTGGAAGTTGCCAGTGCCAGCACCTGAAGGTATCTATATAACCCATTAGTAATGACTAAGTCGCTCTGTGTCCCGTGATGTACTCCAAGAAAAGGATTTTACAGGTAAGCTGTTATAAAAATCCCTTTATTGTTGCCTACCAAGCTAGCTCCCAAGCCGCTGCCGCATGAAGTCTTGCCCCGGTCCGACTCTGGGGCGGGGGGGGGGGGGACGTCCTTGCTGGTTCACGGTTCAGTGGACCTCCCGGATCTCCGACCGGTGGGTGTGCGAGGTGGCCACCTCAGGATACGGGATAGAGTCCCGTTCCTGACCCGAGACAGATTCTTTCCCTCAATTCTCCCTCTCCTTCCTGCCCGTCGGGCGGCCCTCTTAGGGGCCGTACAGGATGATCAGGTCCAGAGTGATTGTGCCGGTTCCGTCACAGGAGAGTTTTCAGGTTTTCTGCTCGAATCTGTTTGTAGTCCCAAAAGAGGGACAGGGTTCGGCCAATCCTGGGCCTTAAGGCCTGAATGCCTTGGTAATGGGGAAAAAGTTCCACACTCCATCAAGGTTTTTTTTTCTGCCATCCTTGGACATCAAGGACGCCTACTTGTATGTTCCGATCTGCGCAAGTCACCAGTAGTTTCTGCGCTTTGCGATCGGCGAAGTCCACTATCAATTTGTGGCTCTTCCCTTCGGCCTAGCCTCAGCGCCAACGTTTTTTTACCAAGGTGCTTGCTCCGGTTCTAGCTTTGCTGAGACAGCGAGGCATTGCCATTGTGGGATATCTGGGCGATCTTCTTCTAAGAGCAGACAATGGCTCAAAATTAGAAGAAGTGTGACTATTGTCAGTCAGACCCTTAGGGACTTCGGGTGGCTCCCGAACATTCAAAAGTTGGTCCTGGTCCCGGCTGAGCATTTGGAGCATCTCGGTCTGATCCTGGACTCCATGGAGGCGTAGGTATTCCTAACCCTGGAGAAGTTACTGACTTTTCAGCCTGTAGTGCAGGTCCTGACGTCTGGGAAATGGTCGTCAACCCGTTTTTTGCATGAGACTCCTGGGACTCATGAGGGCCTCGTTCGAGGCTGTTCCGTATGCCCAATCACGCACACGGGCATTACAGTAAGAAATCATGTCCACTTGGGACAAATCCCCGTTGTCCTTGGATCTTCAGATCCAGATGAGTCGCCCACTCAGGGCATCCCTGGCGTGGGGTTGGGGTCCCCAGCTCTTCAGTCCGGGAAGTCGTTCCTCCCCATCCAGTGGGAGGTGTTCATGACGGACTGGGGTGGAGTCTGGGGAGTCCTGTCAGCCCCCAGGGCTTTGGACTCCGGACGAAGCCCGTTTACCGATCAATGTTCTGGAAATACGGGCAATCAGACTATGCCTCCCCACGTGGTCTCTATCGGCCATCTACATTCAAGCATAGACAATTGGCAGGCGGACTATCGGAGTCGCCAGACGCTGGACCAGGAAGAGTGGTCCTTACACCTGGAGGTTTTTCAAAATCTGTGCCGGCGGTGGGGCATGCCGGATGTGGACCTGAGGGCCTCGCGACTCAATCGTAAGGTGTCAAGGCTTGTGGCCAGGTCCAGGGATCCTTGGGCGGATGCCTCGGATCCGTTGGTGGCCCCATTATCACCTGATATCCGTTTATCCTCGGCTGCAGCTGCTTTCTTGCCTGCTGCGCAGGGTTGTGGCCGAGGGGATTCCGGTAATCCTCTTTGCGCCGGGTGGGTCTCGGCGTCATTGGTACGCTGATCTGGTACGTCTCATGACGGACGTTCCTTGGCGGTTGCCAATAAGGAAGGACCTTCTGTTTCAGGGTCCTATTTTTCATTCTGTTTTACAGTCTCTGGCTTAACGGCATAGCTATTGGAAGCCAGGTGCTGAGCGTACGAGGTCTCTCGGATTCGGTCATTTCGACCATGTTCAGGGCACGGAAGTCTTCCGCTTGAAAGATGTATCACCGTACCTGGGAAGCTTACATCGCTATGTGCGAAGAGCTGGACTAGCGTCCACGGACGTATTCCGTCCCCATGTATCCTGCGGTCCTTGCAGCGTGGTGTGACCCAAATGCTTGCTTTGAGTGCCCTTAGGGGTCAGTTTTCGGCCTTGGCCGTCTTCCTTCAGCAACCGCTAGCGGGTCATTCCTTGGTAGCACCCTTGTGCAGGGGGTTCGCCATGTGCTCCCTCCTCTTAAACCTCCTCTCCCTCCTCCGGGATTTGAATTTGGTGCTCTCGGTTCTCCAGGAACCTCATTTTGAAAATATCAGAGATATTCCCCTCTTGACCTTGTCTCAGGAGGTGGCCTTCTTAGTGGCCATTGCTTCTTCAGACGGGTGTCTGAGTTGGCGGCATTGTCTTGCAAACCGCCTTACTTGGTCATCCATAAGGATAAGGCGGTGTTGTGTCCGCGACCTTCCTTTTGCAAAGGGTGGTCTTGGCTTTTCACCTACATGTGGACATTGTCCTCCCATCCTTGTGTCCTCATCCATTGCATTCCAGAGGGTTTGCGCTTCACACATTTTATGTGGTACGTGATATGACTCACTAGTTGTGTCTGTCTCTGGTCCGAAACATGGGCCGAGCGGTGTCGTCTGCCACCTTTTTCTAGATGGATCAGACAGACTGTTATACAGGCCTATGCCATTAAGGGTGTGGCACCTCCTTTTCCAGTTACGGCGCATGCCACCAGGGCAATTGGTGCTTCCTGGGCTTTCCGACATCAAGCGTCAGTTGCACAAGTGTGCAAGGTGGCGACCTGGTTCATGCCTTTTCAAAATTCTATAAGGTTCATGTGGCTGCATCTTCGGAAGCTTCCTTCAGCCGCAAAGTGTTGCAGGCCACTGCTTAATGTTGCAACTCCTCCATTGAGGAGCTCTGCTGGTTTGGAGTGAAGTTTTGGTTGTTTCTTTTACTATTTGCTCCCACCCTTTTCTTATACTGCTTTGGGACGTCCCACACGTAAACCGTATGAGAGCTGTGTCAGTCCATGGACGATAAGAGAAAATAGGATTTTTGTACTCCGTAAAATCCGTTTCTCTGATGTCCATGGACTGACACAGCACCCACCCTTCCTTTTAAGGTGTGTACTGCTTTGTTACGAACTGAGGCTGCTAGCTGCAAGTGGGAGGGTAATGCCTGGAGGGACCGCCCCCCTGGGCGGGGCTGTTCAGCTCTGGTTTTGTTCTAGAATGTTTCTAACATCTAACATTCTGCCTAGGTCTTCTCCTGCAAGCAGGGACATATACCCACGCATAAACAGTATGAGTATGAGAGCTGTGTCAGTCCATGGACGTCAGAGAAACGGATTTTACGGTGAGTACAAAAATCCTATTTTTTCCTCAGTTTAGGCCGATACGTATTCTTCTACATATTCTTGGTAAAAAATATCGCAATAAGCGTTTTTATTGATTTGCGCAAAAGTTTTAGCGTTTACAAAATAGGTGTTAGTTTTATGGCAGTTTTATCTTCTTTTTTTTTTTTTTATCGTGGCTGCTACATTATGGCGGACACATCAGACACTTTTTGACGCTATTTTGGGACTATTGTCATTTATACAGCGATCAGTGCTAAAAAATGCACTAATTACTGTGTAAATGACACTGGCAGGGAAGGGGTTAACCACTAGGGGGCGAGGAAGGGGTTAAGTGTGTCTTATGGAGTGATTCTAACTGTGTGGGGGATGGGCTACATGTGACATGACACTGATCACCGCTCCCGATGACAGGGAGCAGAAGATCAGTGTCCTGTCACAAGGTATAACGGGAAGATGCCTTGTTTACACAGGCATCCCCCCCGTTTTTCAGCTCCGTGCCACGTTTGCGGGACAACGGCTGACATTGAGCCCGCGGTCACAGTCACGGAGCTCGCGGCAGGGGCGCACGCACGGCACGAAATTCAAAGCAGTGTGTGTGTGTGTGTGTGTGTGTGTGTGTATATATTATAACGCACATAGATCCATCTACTTTTAGCTGATCTCCTTGCAGGCCGATTCCCAGTGCAGCTACCAACCACTGGAAAAATCGATAGCAGGATGCAAAAAACACACACAAAGGCAGCGCTCGATGGGAATACCATTTAAAACTTTTATAGTCTTCAAGTAGGGAACAAAATAAATATTGCACTGGAGATAAAATCGATGTAGCTACATAAGCTGTAAAAATGGTGCGAGTAATACCAAACGGTAGCAAAAGCAGTCATAAAAACATGTAGCTAAGTATGATACTGGTATAAAAATGTGTACAACGATGCCACTGCTGAATCCAGATGAGAAGGGGCTAACATCAGTCCGTCGGCATGTAGATGTCCCGTGAAGGGAACTATCACAACTCCCAGTGGATGGCTGTAGAATCCCAGGTTGATAGAGGGAAGTGTAACAGCCCTTGCGTGTGGCAGATAGTAAGGTCCCGCCGGCATGCAGATATAAAGGCACAGCAAAGGAGCCCTTCAGATGGACACGGCAAGCCGTGACGTCACCGGATCTCCCTGAAGACCCGGAAGTCGGGGGAGAGGTGAGTACCAATCAAAAGAATTTTGATTGATCAAAACAATTAATCGAGGAATTAATAATTAATTTCCACAGCCCTAATATATATGTGTGTGTGTGTGTGTGTGTGTGTGTGTGTATATATATATATATATATATATATATATATATATATATACACGTTGCTTTGCGCAGCCGTGCCATTCTGCCGACGTATAAGTGCGTGGGTCGGTCAGCAAGCGGTTAAACTCCCGCAAATAAGTTTTTTTATCCCTATTGTGCGGTCAGCAGTACAGTATTTGTAAATTGAAATCACTGTTGTGATGGTAATGTTGTAAAGACTGTCTTGCAGTGATCTGATTTATTTAAGGATATCCTTTTAAAAGGTCATGATGTGCTTGAGCAGAACAATTGATTTCTTAAAGTTTTTTTCATCCCATTTTTATTTGTAAGCGTATACTAGTTTGTGTAAGTTTTTATATTTACAGCGTATGAATAAACACTTTTTTTAATTTGAATTATTACCATTTTAAACTGAAGTGTAGTGTAATTTCAGAGGGAAATAGATAAGATTTTATAATATCGAAGTCAATAGGCTCCTTGATAAAGGCAGAAGTTAACCACTCAGAGGTACGCATTTTGAACTTTTGATGCCGCGTACACACGATCGTTTTTAATGTCATTGAAAAAAACTGCATTTTTCTCAACGTGATTTTTCGTGTTTCCTCTCAAGCCTGCCTTGCCTACAGACTATCGTGGAAAAAAATGCTTGAGTAAAGCGCGGTGACGTACAACACGTACGACGGCACTATAAAGGGGAAGTTCCATTCGGATGGCGCCACCCTTCATGTTAGTAAAGTTTTGTTGAGAGACGATTCACGCTTTTCAGCCTCGTGCTTTTCAGTCCGTTACAGTGTGACGAATGTGCTATCTCCATTACGAACTCTAGTTTTACCAGAACGAGCGCTCCCGTCTCATACTTGATTCTGAGCATGCGCATTTTTTTTCACGTCGTTAAAGCCCACACACGGCCGTTTTTCATGACGAGAAAAACGACGATGTAAAAAAGTAATTTTTCACGTCGAGCATGTTCCAATTTTACTCGCCGTGATTCTCTCTGCGTTTTTCTCGCCGGGAAAAATGCTGGAAAGCCCACACACGATCATTTTTAATGACCATTTTAAAAAATTTAATTTTTCTCGTCATTAAAAACGATCGCGTGTACGCGGCATTAGATGTGGGGGCATCTCAGTTTCCATTTAAATTGCAAGTAGCGCATGTCTGGATTTGGGGTTCTCTATGAATAAAATATTTGCAGGCACCTTAGAGGTGTCTGCCGTGAGGCTGATAACACACGAGTACAATTTTAAACAGATACTTATGTAGGGAGCGTTTTATTAGATATGTTTTGTGTTCTCAAAGGTCAGAAAAATACAAACCCCTGTTCAAAATCATGATTTCACCTGCCATATGACTCCACAAAGACCCTGCAATAAATATCATACTTTCAGATCTCAGGAGAAGATTCTTTAGTCTACAATTGCATTCTGTCTGAGACAAAGATGTTGTAATTCTGGTGCAGTGAAAACCAGCATTTATTCTGGTCTATATTTTAAATAAAATATGTCTAGATAATGTTTTGATAGTCCAGTGTAGTGCTGCATAGCTAATTGGAAACACTTTTTTAATTGGTCACCATGGCTGGAAGTAGAACTTTGCATGGTCGTATGTTGTTACACTACTGCCTGTTTGGGTTATTATAACATGTTCATATACCCCATTATTATATTATTTTTGTACTGTGCAATAAAGATTTGCTGGCATTACCTAAACCACTCAAGGTTCCCACATTGATCCACAGAGAACTCTTTCCCTCATAGCAGGTGTTTTGATGATTTGTTATGTGTTCGGTTTTATTATTTGTACATCATTGAGATTGATGTTTGAGATTATTACTAAATAAATCTGAAATTCTTGTGGTTGGAGCATTTTTTAGAAAGAAAGACAAACTGAGTTATAATAAAGTGTTAGGTAGTTTATTTTTCCAGCATCTACTAAAATATAAGTTTTGGCTGAACTGACCCTTCAAAGCAGTGTTACACCGCCTCCAACTGTGCAGCTTGCTTCCTAATTATTAACTGAACGACTTGATGTTTATAATCTCATACCATAATTCAACCTTTTTTATAGTCTCTTTACATTCCTTAAGCAGAATTTTTTTCCTGCAGTTCTATTTTTACTATCCTACCATAAATGTACAGGTTTCAGTATTTCTTTCCTTGTTGCCTAAAGGTCAAAAAAATTAAAGCTTTGAGAAACTGTAAGGTGTGGTCTACTGTACATCTTTTTGAATAAGACGGTCAAAATGTGTGTTTCTCTTTTAAATGCCAAAAATGGGAGAATGAATTCAAACTTTTTTTTTAATACTTGGTCACCAATTCGTAAAACATCACTTTACAAATGTTAACTTTCAAACCTATGTTATATAACATTGAAATGGGGGGGGGGGGGGGGGGGGGAGAGAAACAAAAAGTCTCGCTCTCGCGCTCTCTCTCTCGCGCTCTCTCTCTCGCGCTCTCTCTCTCGCTCTCGCCCTCTCTCTCTCGCCCTCTCTCTCTCGCGCTCTCTCTCTCGCGCTCTCTCTCTCGCGCTCTCTCTCTCGCGCTCTCTCTCTCGCGCTCTCTCTCTCTCGCGCTCTCTCTCTCTCGCGCTCTCTCTCTCTCGCGCTCTCTCTCTCTCGCGCTCTCTCTCTCTCTCGCGCTCTCTCTCTCTCGCGCTCTCTCTCTCTCGCGCTCTCTCTCTCTCGCGCTCTCTCTCTCTCTCGCGCTCTCTCGCGCTCTCTCTCTCTCTCGCGCTCTCTCTCGCGCTCTCTCTCGCGCTCTCTCTCTCTCGCGCTCTCTCTCTCCGCGCTCTCTCTCTCGCGCTCTCTCTCTCTCGCGCTCTCTCTCTCTCGCGCTCTCTCTCTCTCGCGCTCTCTCTCTCTCGCGCTCTCTCTCTCGCGCGCTCTCTCTCTCGCGCGCTCTCTCTCTCGCGCGCTCTCTCTCTCTCGCGCTCGCGCTCTCTCTCTCGCGCTCGCTCTCTCTCTCGCGCTCGCGCTCTCTCTCTCGCGCTCGCGCTCTCTCTCTCGCGCTCGCGCTCTCTCTCTCGCTCGCGCTCTCTCTCTCTCTCTCTCGCGCTCTCCCCCTCTCTCTCTCTCTCGCGCTCTCCCCCCTCTCTCTCTCTCTCGCGCTCTCCCCCTCTCTCTCTCTCTCGCGCTCTCCCCCTCTCTCTCTCTCTCGCGCTCTCCCCCTCTCTCTCTCTCTCGCGCTCTCCCCCTCTCTCTCTCGCGCTCTCCCCCTCTCTCCCCCGCATTGACGTCGGGGCGGTCTGTGCAGTGCATGACATTTGTTCTCACTGTCACGATCTTCTCCACCTGGGCGGCGTGGCTGAACACTGTCCTCTCCAGCTGCCGTCCAGGTGGGGGTTTGTCCAAAGGGGGGGGATGGTTTGTGGGGGGGTCTGTTGTAATGGAAGGGGGCGGTTTGGGGGGTCTGTACTAATAGAGGGGGGATGGTTTGCGGGGGCCAGGGGGGTCTATACTAATGGAGGGGGGATGGTTTGTGGGGGGTCTGTACTAATGGAAGGGGGTGGTTTGTGGGGGCCAGGGGGGTCTGTACTAATGGAGGGGGGATGGTTTGTGGGGGGTCTGTACTAATGGAAGGGGGTGGTTTGTGGGGGCCAGGGGGGTCTGTACTAATGAAGGGGGATGGTTTGTGGGGGTCTGTACTAATGGGCGGGTGGTTTGTGGGGGTCTCTACTAATGGAGGGGGGGTGATCTGTACTAATGGGGGGGTGGTTTGTGGGGGGTCTGTACTAATGGGGGGGGTGGTTTATCTTGAAGGGGGTGGTTTGTGGGGGGACTCTATTAATAGAGGGGGGTGTTCTGTACTAATGGGGGTGGTGGTTTGTGGGGGGTCTCTACTAATGGAGGGGGGTGTCTGTACTAATGGAGGGGGGTGGTCTGTACTAATGGTGGGTTGGTTTGTGGGGGATCTGTACTAGTGGGGGGGTGGTTTGTACTAATGGAGGTGGGGGTGGTTTGTGGCGGGGTCTCTACTAATGGAGGGGGGTAGTTTGTCCTGAGGAGGGTCTGTACTAATAAAGGGAGAATGGTGAGGGTGGGTGGTCTGTACTAATAGGTGGGCTGGGTCTGTACTAATGGAGGGGTTTATACTTGGTAGGGAGTCTATACTTAATACAGATCTGGACTCAGTGGAGTCACTACGGGCAATTCAGAGTGAGCTGACTCCTGATCAGAGGAACCGTTGTTGCTGTATCGCTGGGTCGGGTGAGAGGGCCGATCAGCCATTATCTCCTGTACTATGTCTGCAGTCTCTGATCATCTCCTGTACTATGTCTGCACTCTCTGTCTCCTGTACTATGTCTGTACTATGTCTGCACTCTCTGTCTCCTGTACTATGTCTGCACTCTCTGTCTCCTGTACTATGTCTGCACTCTCTGTCTCCTGTACTATGTCTGCACTCTCTGTCTCCTGTACTATGTCTGCACTCTCTGTCTCCTGTACTATGTCTGCACTCTCTGTCTCCTGTACTATGTCTGCACTCTCTGTCTCCTGTACTATGTCTGCACTCCCTGTCTCCTGTAATATGTCTGCACTCCCTGTCTCCTGTAATATGTCTGCACTCCCTGTCTCCTGTAATATGTCTGCACTCTCTGTCTCCTGTAATATGTCTGCACTCTCTGACCATCTCTTGTACTGTGTCTGGGGGCTCTTCCTAACACTCTCTAACAGAAGCCCCCTCTGTGTGCATTAGAGAGACTCCCCTCCAGGTCTCATTAGTGTACGCTCTTCCTGTATTTTCTTTATTGTTAAAGGATCATGGGAGGATCCTAGGGTAACAACGACTTCTTAGGGGATCATCTCTGTGTTTGAATCATTGCCATAGAAACATGTGTAAAGGGGAGGAGTTTGTAGGATGACCACGCCCACCTGGGGGCACCAGAAATATTTCTACACCCAGGTGTCTGTGACCCTAGGATCGGCCCTGGGCCTGCCGTTGCCTTACTGTTCCGTATGCTCGTCTCAGGGGTTCTCCTTGAAGAGTTGTCCTGAAGAAGTTTGCACCAACACTAAGTCTCTTTTTTCAAGGGTTTTATTGCATAAAGTTTCCAACAGAGGGGAGTTGAAGGAATTGGGAGGACTTGGGTACCTTCGTTGCGGATCACAGGAATTTTCCTAGGTCCAGAGGAACAACTGTCTCCATGCTGGACTCATTAAACACCGGATAGGCCCAATTTCACTGGCCTAGCAACCGATATATAGCTCGATCACCTACAGTCTCTGCCACAGACTTGGTGTAGCCCTTCCCTGGGTTACCTTCTGAATTAAGAACACAGCTCTCAGTACCAGGATCTTCCAGCCGTTCCGGCAGCACTGTGAGGTAGATTATGACCCAGATGCATCCTTCAATTGAGTCCTCAATTGCTTGGTCCCTTCCATAAGGTAGGGCGACACAGGATCATCCCTGGATCAGTAGGCCCCCAGTAACTCCTGGGCCTACTCTTCAGTAATGGAGCCTCAGGCCAACATGGCCCTGAGGCGGAAACTGCCAGCACTTCCCTGAGGCCATAAGGGCCCTCAGGTCGGGGTCGGGCGGGTGGTGCCCACCACCAATGGACCACGACCCCCAACTCTCTCAAAAAGCCCCACACTAATGGCGTCTGTCCCTTAAGAACCCCCTCCCAGCATGCACAGCGGCTTGGGTGCCATTTTCTTTCTCGTACATCACGGGACACAGAGCGGCATAGTCATTACTATGTGGTTATATAGTTTACCTTCAGGTGCTGGCACTGGCAACTTCCAAACCGGAAGTACCCTCCCCTATATAAGCCCCTCCTATCCGGGAGCACCTCAGTTTTTTTGCCAGTGTCTAAGGTGTTGGCCAAGAAGTAACATGTGTTTTTCACTGAGCTTGCGTACAGGTTCTTTTGGGCCTCAGTAAGCTATTCCGGATCCGACCAAAAAAGCTTCATAGCTAAACGGTCGGTACCCGGGCCTTGCAGAGAAGAGCAAGGTTTTGCCTGTAATGCTTCTCTTAGGAGGGCTGGACCCTGGGATCCAGAGCTCTGGTCATACCCACGACCAAGATGTTTTCTGTGCAGGGTGCTATACAGGTCCAGGGGAGTGGAATCCTTGGGAACCCGGTCCCTGAAGGTTTAATTACAATGCCTGCCGTGAGAGGTGAAGTTTGGGCTTCTGTGGACCAAACAGAGTCCTGCGGCGGGGAAAAGGTAAGTGGGGGCCCTTCAGGAACTTGGTTCTATTGAGGGGACCCCCAAGCCTAATATGTCTTTCTGCCTGTTACCTAACCGTATTCCCGCTAAATATCTGTGCATGCCTGTAACTACTAAAAAATGTAATAATTTTAAGAGTGGTCAAGGAAAAAAAAAAAAAATGGTTAAACCGCGGTACCTGTGTTTAAACCACTAGAGGCCGCTGTGGAACGTTGTTTTCTTGTCATGTGGATTTTTTCTTTCCAAGTCAAAATCCAGGCAGATGGTGAGTTCTCTGGATGGGAAACTGTTTCCTCTGCCATGTTGCAATGCTCGTCCATCCCCTGGCCCTGTGGCAAACAGGGCCCTGGCTTCTGTCCCTAGTTCCTTTCAAAAAAGAGCGCCGAAGGCGCACGTGCCCGCGCGCCTCTATTTATAGAGGTGAGCTGGAAAAAGGGGCGGAGCTTGGTGGATGACGCTCTGTGCGCGCCGCAGCGCTTCTGCGCATGTGCGGGCGTCCCAGCATGATAAAAAGAACAATTAGGTGTTGTCAGCTGGTTATGGAAGGCAGAAACAAAGCTGGCAACATTTAGAAAGGCATACAGCAGGCGGTTGATGCAGGCATCCCCATAGAAAGGCACATTAGTAGACACCAACTGTTTATATAGCAGCAATTGTGCTAGACTATTGTCAGTAAGTGGTGTATTTCGGCTGGAATACCTCAGCTTTGGGCTTAGGAATATGCCGTCTAAAGTCTCCGGGACTAAGAATCCCAGGAAGCATAGGGGGTCTCCATCGGGCTCTGAGGATCTTGGGCATGCTTCGGCTGCACCAATCTCCCCTGAAAAATCAGAGGTTAGTGACCGTAGAGCACCCTCAGGAGTACCTGGTACTGTGGCTGTCCTCAGTTCACCTGCTCCTGTGTATATAACAGAGGAGGTTTTTTCCTCAGCTCTGGGAGGACTGGAAGAGAGATTGACAACATTGATCGCTGCTTCCCTGTCAGAGGGAAAGCGCGCCCGATCTCCTCCCTCAGAGTACCTGTTAGCAGAGCAACAGTCCCATACAGGGATCGACCTACCTGAAGGGGATCAGGATGAGGTCGATTCTGTTGTAGAGGAATCAACAGTGGAAGAGCCATTCTCAGCATCACATGCTGAAAGATTATGGGTTCAGTCCCTGACTAACATGGTCCGATCAGCATTTAAAATGCCCCTTGTGGAGCCATCATCCACTTCTGTCTCCTCGTTGGGGTCGCTAAAAGCTCCCCAGACTGTTTGTTCCTTTCCAATCCATCCTTTACTGGAAGGGCTCATTTACCAGGATTGGGAACATCCTGATAAAATATTTACTCCCCCCAAGAGATTTCCGGTGGTCTATCCCATGGAGGATAAGTTCATCAAAAAATGGAGGGTCCCTACAGTGGACGCAGCCATCTCTTTTGTGTGAATAAATCACTGACATGTCCAGTAGATAATGTCCAAATGTTCAAGGACCCAATAGATAAAAAATTGGAGTCCTTATTAAAATCTGCTTTCTCTACAGCAGGCTTGGTGACACAACCAGCAGTGGCAGCTATTGGGGTCTGCCAAGCAGTGAAGGATCAGTTGAAACAGGTCTTAAGGGACTTGCCAGATCAGCAGGCTCTTGCCCTAGCTGATCTACCTAGAGCCTTATGCTTTGCGGTTGACGCTATAAAGGATTCAATCCATCAGGCCTCCCGCCTTACGCTGTCTGTAGTACATATGCGCAGGCTTCTATGGCTCAAAAACTGGTCTGCTGAAGCTCCCTGTAAAAAATTGCTGGTCAGCTTTCCCATTTCATGGTGAACGCTTATTCGGGGAAGACCTGGACAAATATATCCAGAAAATTTCCAGCGGTAAAAGTACACTCTTGCCGGTTAAAAACAGAGTTAGAGGTCCCTCTTTTAAGAGGCCTGCTTCTCCAGTCCCTAGGACATCGGCTGTGAAACAGTTCCGACTGCCTCCTCGGTCAAATCCCAGGGGTAAAAATCAGGGACAATCGCAGGGTAACAAGAAACCCTGGGTCAGGAGAGGTACAAAACCTCCCCCAAAGTCAAATGCATGAAGGGTTGCCCCCACTCAATCGGGTGGGGGGAAGACTTCAGTTGTTCGCAGAGACACGATCAGAGACAGATGGGTGCTCTCCGCAGTAAGTCTGGGATACAAATTGGAGTTGAAAGACTCCCCTCCTTCCCATTTTATAAGGTCAAACGTGCCAAGGGATCCCCGGAAGAGAGGATCCCTCCTGTTGACACTAGAACAACTATTGCTCCAAGGAGTAATTATGGAGGTTCCCCTGGAAGAATGGGGGTTCGGGTTTTACTCAAACCTCTTTACAGTCCCGAAGCCAAACGGGGACGTGAGGCCCATATTAAATCTAAAAGGGCTAAACAAATTCCTACATATCAGGACTTTCCGGATGGAGTCGATCCGATCGGTGGCCACTGCCCTACAAGGGGAGGAATGGTTAGCCTCGATCGACATCAAAGATGCTTATTTGCACATTCCCATCTTTCCAGTCCACCAAAAATTTCTACGCTTTGCAGTAGAAGGGTGCCATTTTCAGTTCAGAGCCTTACCCTTCGGTCTGGCCACAGCACCACGAGTGTTCACAAAAATTCTGGCCCTATTATTGGCCAATCTAAGAACACGAGGTGTAAGGATAATGGCATATCTAGACGACTTGTTGCTGATAGACCACTCAGTGGAAAAACTAGAAGTGGTTGTTCACGAGACAATCGAGTATCTGGAATCTCACGGTTGGATTATCAACCGAGACAAGTCAGCCCTAAAACCAGTCAAAAGTCTGGAATACTTGGGGCTAAGGCTGGATTCAGACCAGAGAAAAATTTTCTTGCCTCAAGAAAAGGTGTCGTCTTTGAGAGATTTGATCCACCTAGTGGGTACAAAAAGACAGCCATCCATACGCCTGTGCATGAGGCTGCTGGGAAAAATGGTGGCATCATTCGAAGCAGTACCCTACGGTCAGTTCCATTCAAGGAATTTGCAAAGGGCCATACTGTCAGCCTGGAACAAAAAAGTTCAGGCCCTAGACTTACCAATGTCCTTGTCCCCTTCCGTGCGCAAGAGCCTCCGTTGGTGGTTGGTTCCCCAGAATCTGGAAAAAGGGAAATCTTTCAGTCCGATTTCTTGGAAGGTGGTCACTACAGATGCCAGCCTTATAGGCTGGGGAGCAGTACTGGAGCAATGGTCTCTCCAGGGCAGGTGGTCGGATGCAGAAATGGCCCTGCCCATCAATCTCTTAGAGATACGAGCAGCCCGGTATGCCCTAGTAGCATGGACATCCAAACTCCAAGGGGCCCCTGTCAGAATTCAATCAGACAATGCCACGGCAGTGGCATATATCAATCATCAGGGTGGCACCAGGAGTCGTGCAGCCCAGAGGGAAGTGAATTGCATCCTGAAATGGGCAGAAAGATATGTCCCAGCCATATCCGCAGTATTCATTCCAGGAGTGGAGAATTGGAAGGCGGACTTTCTAAGTCGCCAACAATTATGCCCAGGGGAATGGTCCCTTCACCCCGAGGTTTTCCGGACAATATGTCAGCGGTGGGGAACACCGGATGTAGATCTGCTAGCATCCAGATTCAACGCAAAGGTGGACAGGTTTGTCTCTCGGACAAGGGATCCCCTAGCTTGCGGCTCGGATGCCTAGTGTTCCCTTGGGATCAGTTCAAGCTGATATATGCATTTCCACCGCCACAATTGTTACCTCGATTACTCCG
This sequence comes from Rana muscosa, assembly GCA_029206835.1. Taxonomy (NCBI): domain Eukaryota; kingdom Metazoa; phylum Chordata; class Amphibia; order Anura; family Ranidae; genus Rana; species Rana muscosa. The sequence continues at coordinate 911,058,587 of CM055116.1, read as the reverse complement.
CAGAATCAGGGTAGAAAAGAAACCAGTGATTCTGGTGGCTCCAGCGTGGCCCCGAAGAGCAGGGTACGCGGAGATTGAAAAAATGTCTGTGGGGAGTCCTTGGACCCTCCCACATCGTCCGGACCTGCTTTCGCAAGGACCGATATACCACCCTTCCTTACCAGCCCTAGGTTTGACGGCCTGGCTATTGAAGCCCACATTCTAAAAAAGAGAGGTCTCTCTAATCCTGTGGTATCTACCATGATCAATGCCAGGAAGCCGGTATCCAGGCAGATCTACTATAGAATCTGGAAGGCGTATATCGCCTGGTGTGAGGCCAAGAAATGGCATCCACGTAAGTACGTAATAGGTAGGATTCTGGACTTCCTACAGTGGGCTGTAGATAGGAAGCTTGCCTTGAGTACTATCAAGGGTCAGATTTCGGCCTTGTCAATATTTTTTCAAAGGCCCTTGGCTTCGCATTCACTAGTCAAAGCCTTTATACAAGGAGTGATGCGTATTAGCCCTCCGGTTAATATTCCCATATGTCCATGGGACTTAAACCTGGTTCTGTCGGTTCTACAGAAGCAACCATTTGAACCATTACAGCACATTTCCTTGGTTCTTCTCACCAGGAAACTGATTTTTCTAGTAGCCATTTGTTCGGCTAAAAGAGTGTCGGAATTAGCCGCTATGTCCTGTAAAGAGCCATATCTGGTTATCCATAAGGACAGAGTAGTGTTACGTCCTCATCCAGCCTTTCTTCCTAAGGTGGTATCAAGGTTTCATTTGAACCAAGATGTGGTTCTTCCTTCCTTTTTCCCCAAACCTAGTTCAGTAGAGGAAAAGTTATTACATTCTTTGGCTGTAGTAAGAGCAGTTAAACCTTATCTAAAAGCCACTGCTCAGATTCGCAGAACGGATACTTTGTTTATTCTGCCGGAAGGCCCCAGAAAGGGTCAGGCAGCGTCAAAATCTACTTTAGCCAAGTGGATTTGACAGGTCATTATGCAAGCCTATGGCTTGAGAAGGAGACCGCCTCCGTTCAAAGTTAGGGCGCACTCCACGAGAGCAGTTGGAACTTCATGGGCAGTGCATCACCAGGCCTCCCTGGCTCAAATCTGTAAGGCTGCAACATGGTCTTCAGTACACACGTTTACTAGGTTCTACCAGGTGGACGTTAGAAGTCAGGAGGATGTCGCCTTTGGGCGCAGTGTGTTGCAGGCCGCAAAAGATCCTCATGTCTGATAGCGCTCAGCTTATGTATGGTGTATCCCCCCCCCTCATTGGGCATTGCTTTGGGACGTCCCACATAGTAATGACTATGCCGCTCTGTGTCCCGTGATGTACGAGAAAGAAAATAGGATTTTTATAACAGCTTACCTGTAAAATCCTTTTCTTGTAGTACATCACGGGACACAGAGCTCCCACCCCTCTTTTGGGGACACTTATTGCTTTGCTACAAAACTGAGGTGCTCCCGGATGGGAGGGGCTTATATAGGGGAGGGTACTTCCGGTTTGGAAGTTGCCAGTGCCAGCACCTGAAGGTAAACTATATAACCACATAGTAATGACTATGCCGCTCTGTGTCCCGTGATGTACTCCAAGAAAAGGATTTTACAGGTAAGCTGTTATAAAAATCCTATTTTTTGCTGCGCCAACGCCATTTTTAGTGTGTCTGTTTTCTCTATTGAAATTTCCATTGGTGCCCATTTTGTAGTGGCCGCGCTGTGGCGCAGGTCGGTATTGCGGGTGCCCATTTTCTTGTGGTCCGCGCCCTTTTTATCTGAGGCGTCTGGCGTCCATTTTGGAGTGGGTTTTGGCCTCTAGCACTGGTTTTCTGAATAACGCACAGCTCATTTTCCTCACACACACGCTTTGTATACAAGGAAGGCGGGCAGCGGTGCTGAGCGGTCTTCCTCTGGGTCGTGAGTCCCCTGGGTTACCCACCCCCCCCCCCTGGTCGGTGCAGCAAGGAGGGTGGACTTAAGTGTTTTTCACTTGGTCCCTGAGGGCTGTCAGTGGGTGTTAATGGAGTCAGTATCTGGCTTTTCCTCCCCTTAAATTGCCAGAGACAGCTAACGGTGCCCCTGCGGTTCCCATGGAAAAGCCCCCTCCCCCCACCATCTTCTGGGGAGTGCAAGACATGGCACTTGTGAGTGCACTTCTTGATGCTGTGAGGGACACTCAAGCTGGTAGATGCAGCTGGGACTTCCGCAGAGGAGTCTGTCTCCTTTGGGTCACACAAATCTAACCACTTTTTGTGAAAGTTTTTCCTTATGCTACTTTCTTTGATAAGTTCATAGATAAGGAATGGGAACGGCCGCAGAGGTCCTTTTGTGGTCCCTCAGCGCATGGTGGTCCGTTATCCTTTTGGGGAGAGCCTTTTTAGAAAAAAAATAGTCTCTCGGCTACATAAGGTAACCACTCTCCCGGTAGAGGGAACCCCTGCCTTTAAGGACCCTACTGATAGGAGGTTCGAAGCGATGACACGCTCCAGGTTCACCATGCTGGGGTCAGCGTTGCGACCTATATTGGCTGCGACTTTGGTGTCTCAGACATTCACTGAATGGGCAAGGATTTTGCAACAGACAGAGGAGCATCAGCTTCCTCCAGAGTGCGTAATGCTGGCTGACCAATTGGTACAGGGCTTTCTGTATGCCTGTGATGCCACTCTGGATGCAGCCCCCTTGATTTCCAGAGCCTCTGTATCTGCGGTGGTACTGCGCCGTCTGATTTGGCTGAAATACTGGTCCGCTGACCAAGCATTCAAAGGTGCTCTGGCAGATTGCCTTTCAGAGGCTTTTTGGTACCTCGCTGGACGACATTAATAAGGATGTCACTGGAGGTAAGAGCACACTTCTCCCGCAGTCCTCTAAGGGGAAGGAGCCGCGCCGTTGGCCGGGGCCCTCCTATTCCACGCAGTAGCGGTATTTTCGTCAGTCAGGGTCAGCCGGCAGATCCTCCCAGATTGCCAAGGCTCTAGCTGGGGGACAGAAGCGTCCCTGGGTGCGTAAGCCGAACAAGCCTGCTAACGCATGAAGTTTTGCCCCCGCCCGACTCAAGGGTGGGGAGCGAGTTTGCAGCTCAGTGGACCTCCCTGCTCTCCGACCAGTGGGTCTGCGAGGTGGTCACTTCGGGGTACAAGATGGAGTCTCTTTCTTGTCCACCAAACAGATCCTTCCCTCAAATCTTCCTCTCCTTCCGGCTCGTCGGTCTGCTTTGATGGGAGCAGTACAAGACTTGCTCAGGTGCGGAGTAATTTTACCTGTGCCCCTGGAGGAAAGGTTTCAGGGATTCTATCCAAATCTGTTGGTAGTCCCAAAGAAGGACGGTGCCCGTCCAATCTTGGACCTCAGGGCCCTCAATACCTTTTGTGAGGGGGCGAAAGTTCAGGATGGAATCCATTCGTTGGGTGGTTGCTACGCTCCATCCGGGGGATTTTCTGGCGTCCTTGAACATCAAGGTCGCATACTTGCATGTCCCCATCTGCAACAGCCATCAGAGGTTTCTGCGCTTTGCGATTTGGCATAGCGTCAGCACCATGAGTTTTTAACAAGGTGCTCGCCCCGATCTGGCTTTGTTGAGACTGCGAGGCATTGTTATCGTGGGCTACTTGGACGATCTTCTGAGAGCCGCTTCTGGCTCAGAATTAGACGACATGTCTATAGCCAGTCAGACCCTTCGGAAAATTTGGTTGGGTACTGAACGTACAGAAGTCGGTGTTGGTACCGACTCAGCGTCTGGAGTACCTAGGCTTGATCCTGGACTCCTCGGAGGCGAATGTCTTCCTTTTTGGAGCAGTTGCAGACGCTCCAGTCGGCGGTGAAATTGTTAGCATCCCGCAAATGGTCATCTCTCCGTTTTTGCATGCGAATTCTGGGCCTCATGGTGGCCTCCTTCGAGACAGTACCGTATGCCCAATTCCACACTCGAGTATTGCAGAAGGAGATCCTGTCCAAATGGAACAGATCTCCATTGTCTCTGGATTCAGGTAAGTCACCTGCTCAAGGCTTCCCTGAGTTTGTGGCTGAGATCCCTGGCTCTTCAGTCCGGGAGGTCGTTCCTTCCTTTCCATTGGACTGTGATCACGACGGACGCCAGCCTCACAGGTTGGGGGGGAGTCTGTGGGGTCCAGTCAGCCCAGGGGCGCTGGACTCCGGACGAATCTCGCCTGCCGATCAATGTCCTCGAACTTCGAGGGATCAGACTGCCTCTCCAAGTGGTCGCAGAGACTTCAAGGGCATCCGGTCAGGATCCAGTTGGACAACGCCACGGGGAGGAACAAAGAGCTCGGCCGCAGCATCGGATGTCGCTTACATCCTAAGATGGGCCGAAAGGAGCGTGCCGGCTCTATCGGCTGTTTACATTCTGGGCGTAGAAAACTGGCAGGTGGACTATCTGACTCGCCAGATGCTGGACCAAGGGGAATGATCGTTACACCCGGAGGTGTTTCAACTCCTTTGTCAGAAATGGGGCACACCAGTTGTGGATCTCCTGGACTCTCGACTCAATCGCACAGTGTCAAGGTTTGTGGCCAGGCCCAGGGATCCCTGGGCAGATGCGTTGGTGGCTCCATGGGGTCAGTATCGGCTAATTTATGCCTTTCCCCCAATGAAATTGCTTCCTCTTCTGCTCCGCAGAGTGGAGGCCGAGGGGATTATGGTGATTCTAATTGCCCCAGACTGGCCCCGGCGTCCCTGGTACCCCGACCTCGTGAGACTGGTAGCAGACGCTCCCTGGCGGCTGCTAATGCGGAAGGACCTTCTGTCTCAAGGTCTCATACTTCATCCTGCTTTACAGTCGCTGGCTTTAACGACATGGCTATTGAATGCCAGGTACTAAGGGACCGTTGTCTGTCAGATTCGGTAATCTCCACCATGTTGAGGGTCCGGAAATCTTCTTCCCGGACGATCTACTATCGCACCTGGAAAGGCCTACATCTCTATGTCTGAAAAGATGGCTTGGCGCCCACGGGCATATTCGGTTTCTCGGATCCTGCTGTTCTTTCAGAGCGGAGTGATCTGAAACTTGCCTTAAGCACTATTAAGGTGCAAATTTTAGCCTTGGCTGTCTTCTTCCAACGATCCCTGGCGGCTCACTCACTGGTAAGTCCATTTGTACAGGGGGTCCGACACGTGGTTCCCCGATTGGACCACGCTTCCTCCGTGGGACTTGAATCTGGCGCTCTCTGTACTTCAGGCACCTCCCTTTTGAGAACATCAGGGAGATTTCTCTCAACGCTTTCTCAGAAAGTTGCCTTTCTAGTTGCCATTACATTGGTCAGAATGGTTTCTGAATTGGCGGCCTTGTCTTGTAAGTCACCTTAATTGGTCCTCCCTAAGGATAAAGCGGTGCTACGCCCGCAGTCTTCATTCCTTCCTAAGGTAGTTTCGGCTTTTCACCTAAACGAGGACATTGTACTTCCATCCTTGTGTCCTCGGCCATCGCATCCCAAGGAGGCTGTTCTACATACCTTGGACGTGGTACAGGCCCTACGGGTGTACCTGTCTGCTACTGCTCTGTTCCGGAGATTTGACTCACTGTTCGTGTCGGTGTCTGGTCCACAGAAGGGCCTGGTGGTCTCGTCGGCCACCATTTCTAGGTGGATTAGGCAGACCGTAATCCAGGCCTATGCCCTCCCTTTCCTGTCACGGCGCATTCAACCAGGGCAATTGGTGCCTCCTGGGCTTTCCGACATCAAGCATCTGTCTTATACGTGTGTTAGACGGCGACCTGGTTGTCTGTTCACACTTTCTCAGTTTTACAAGGTTGATATGAGTGCATCTTCGGATGCTTCATTTGGCCGCAAGGTTTTGCAGGCGGCTGTTTGAGGTTGCAACTCCTCCGTTGAGGAGCTCTTGTTTGGGGTGAAGTTAAGTCTTCTTTTGATTGCTGTTCCCACCCCTCTTTTTTTTTTTCTGACACTTCTTGGGGATGTCCCACATGTCAAGATTTATGGAGCTGCGTCTGTCCATGGACTAAAAGAGAAAATAGGATTTTTTTTTTTTTTTGTACTCACCGTAAAAACCTTTTCTCTGTCGTCCATGGACGGACACAGCACCGAACTGAGCTGCAATCTGCAGGCTGAGGGGTTATGAACGGAGGGACCGCCCCCTGGGCGGGGCTGTTCAACTCTGTTAAAGTTACATGTTTTAAGACCACTAACATGTTCTGCCAAGTCCTCTCCTATAAACAGGAACATAACCCACATGTCAAGATTTAAGGAGCTGTGTCCGTCCAGGATTTTACGGTGAGTACAAAAAAATCCTATTTTTACCACATAGCGCCCACTCATTGGGAGCAGGGCGCTACATTGTATGTACAGTATCTCACAAAAGCGAGTCCAACCCTCACATTTATGTAAATATTTTATTATACCTTTTCATGTGACAACCCTGAAGAAATGACACTTTGCTACAATGTAAAGTATTGAGTGTACAGCTTGTATAACAGTGTAAATTTGCTGTTCCCTCAAAATAACTCAACACACAGCCATTAATGTCTAAACCGCTGGCAACAAAAGTGAGTACACCCCTAAGACTCCTTTCACACTGGGGCATTTTTCAGGCGCTTTTGGGCTAGAAAATGGCACCCGTAAAGCGCCTGAAAACTGTGCTATGAGATGCCACGTTGAACTTCCTGTGACCAGTATGACAGAGAGAGAGCGATAACACCAAATTGAACAAACCTGCTCCCCATTCACACCTGAGACCTTGTAACACTAACGAGTCAAAGGACACCGGGGAGGGAAAACGGCTAATTGGGCTCAATTTGGACATTTTCACTTAGGGGGTGTACTCAATTTTGTTGACAGTGGTTTTTCCCCTGCAAAGTAAAAGCATAATAGGCTAATATGCATGGCATTCTAGCCCATTATGTGGCACTTACCTGTAAACGAAGCCCGCGATGTCCCCGCTGGTGGCCGCATCCATCTTCACCCCTCTTCATTCCGGAGCCGAGAACTCCGACTCTGTGACTGGCTGGAGCCGCGTGACCTCACTCCCGCGCATGCACGCGGGAGCTGTCAGTCACGGTACTTGCGAGTGAAGAAACTGCACGGAGGGCAGTTTCTTCAGAGCGCATGCGCCGATGACGACATTGGCGCACTACAAGGTAAATATCTCCTAAACGGTGCACGTTTGGAGATATTTCCACTTCCTATAGGTAAGCCTTATTCTAGGCTTACCTATAGGTAAACGTGACAATCGGGGGGTTTACAGCCACTTGCCTACAGGGCATTTTCACCCCCTTCCTGCCCAGACAAATTTTCAGCTTTCGGTGCCCTCGCACTTTGAATGACATTTACTCAGTCATGCAACACTGTACCAAAATTAAATTGGCGTCCTTTTTTTCACACAAATAGAGCTTTCTTTTAGCGGTATTTAATCACTAGTGTTTATTTTTTATGCTATTAAATAAAAAAAAAAACTTTTTTTTTTTTTAAATGCCTCTTTGTTTCTGTCATAAAATTTAGCAAATTAGTAATTTTTCTACATAAATTTGTTTATCGGCACAGAGTTTTTTTCTTCCCTCATGGTCCACTGACAAAGGCTCGAAGTCTTTCAAGCCCCCCTCGGGAGGTCCCAAGCGGCCCTGGTCGGGCAAACCGAGAGCGGGTTTCTTCAAACCCCCAGTTAAGTCTCCTTCGGCATAAGAGGCACCCTCACCGGCAGTCCGTGTGGGGGGATGTCTTCGCTGGTTTCCGGTCCCGTGGACCTCTCTGATAAACGACACGTGGCTCCATGAAGTGATTCTGTCTGGTTACAAGATCAAGTTGCAGACTTGTCCCCCAAGCAGATTTTTTCCATCCAATCTGCATCTGTCTCTGGACCGCTTGTTAGCCCTCTGGGTTGCGGTGCAAGACCTGGTGCTCCAAGGGGTGATTGTTCCAGTGTCGGAATGTTTCCAGGGCTTTTATTCAAACCTATTTATGATCCCCAAAAAAGAGGGTATGGTACGTCCGATTCTGGACCTCAAGGCCCTGAACCGCTATGTGCGGGTGCGAAGTTCAGAATGGAGTCCATTCGCTCCGTGGTGGCATCATCAGGGGGACTTTCTTGCCTCCATCGACATCAAGGATGCCTAGCTGCACATTCCGATTTTGTGCACAGCACCAGCGGTTCCTCCACTTTGCCATGGTAGAGGAGCATTATCAGTTTGCCGCGTTGCCCTTTGGTCTCCCCTCCGCTCCTCGGGTCTTTACCCAAGTGTTGGCCCTGGTTCTGGAGCTGCTGCACCAGCAGGGAATTGCTCTTCTGGGCTACTTGGATGACCATCTGCTGCGAGCAGAGTCCCCAGCGGCCCTGAGGGGCGACGTGGAGATCACTGTTCAGACTCTGGCAGATTTTTGGTGGCTGATAAATTACCAAAAGTCTGCGTTGATTTCAGTACGGAAATTGGTTTATCTGTGTCTGACTCTGGATTCCGCTCGGGCAAGAGTGGTCCTTCCGCAGGACAAACTCCAGAAATTGTCTAGTGCCCCCACAACAAGCAGCTGGCTATGATGCACCTGAGCTGAGTCACAGCTCAGTGTGTCTATTCAGAGAGAGAGCCAAGATTCAGCCCCACCCCTCTCTCTCCTGATTGGCTAACTGACTTTTAAAGACCGCAGCGGAAGCCAGTGGTGCCACTGCTGTGTCTCAGCCAATCAGGAGGAGAGTCCTGGACGGCCGAGGAACTCGTGGACCTCGCTGGAGAGAGATGAGACTCAGGTAAGTATTAGGGGGGTGATTTGATGAAGACCTAAGGCCGAAACGCATTAGTATTTTTGGATGAAGTTACTGCTGTAATGCGTCAATAAATATTTTCTATGGAGAAGCTATCGAGTTGCCGGCCTGTACTTTTTATGGATCACTTGTGAGCTTAATTAGCCAGAGCACCGACTACTCTACACACCAACTATATTATATAGCGGTAGAGCTTGGGTGAGTTTTCCTCTAAGTATTAGGTGGGTGCTGGGGTGGCTGCTGCACACACGTTTTTTATCTTAATGCATAGAATGCATTAAGATAAAAAACTTTCTGACTTTACAACCCCTTAAAGAAATTGTTCCACCTATGCTTTACACTAGCATGCCATAACCGACAACATGCAGCTTGGTGACCGAATGCTCACATTAAGGCCCGTTTCACACTGAGGCGTTGCAATAACGCGCTAAAAACGATTTAAAGCAGGTATTTTGCATTCTATGCATTAAGGTGAAAAAACACCTTGCAGTGTCCGGCCCCCAGCCCCCCCCCCCATTTTACTTACCTGAGCCCCGAATTTGCGTGGGCGCGATCCCGAGTCGCTCTCTCCACGGCTTCTCGGCTCTTAATTTGGATAGATTGATAGCAGCGCAACCATTGGCTCCCATTGCTGTCAATCAAATCCAATGACGCAGGGGGCGGGGCCGAGTCATACACTCAGCGGCTATGGACACTGAGTGTATGACACGGGAGCGCGCCCGCAAGGTAACACCCTCAGGAGATGGCTTCCCAGAGGGGATTATCTATTGCGAGGATTAGCAGAGAGCCGCCGTGGGACCCCAAAACAGGAGGATTGGGGCCACTCTGTGCAAAACGAACTGCACAGTGGAGGTAAGTATGATATGTTCGTTATTTTAATTTTTTTTAAACGGGAACCTTTACAACCACTTTAAGTACTCGCTGATACATTTTTTTTTTTTTTTTTTTTTTTTTTTTTTTATGACGTGACGGTGGCACTAATATGCAGCACTGATGATGCGTGGACTGTGTCAGTAGTAGTGTGTTTGTGTGTTTTTTTTTTTTTTTTTTTTTTTTTTTTACAATGCTTTCCTTTTTTTTGGGGCTGGGGGGGGGGGGATGGACGCGGTGTATTTATTACAATTTTCTTTTTTCTTTTCTTTTTTTATCAGCCCTGGCTTTGGTGAAATATCGGGGGTCTAAACAGAGCCCTGACATCTTCCCTTTGAGACAGAGAAAGGGACTGAGGACAGAGATTCCCAGTCCCTTTCTCTGCAGCCTCAGCTGCACTAAAGTTGAATGGACAGGAGACAGCAGTTTACGATGCTAAGTTATGAGTGGGACTGGAGGAGAAAGACGGGGGGATCTGAGGAGGACTAGAGGAGGGCACAGGGGACAGTCAGGGATGATCAGTGCAGTGGTGGGGGGCGTTAAGCATATAATATAGATTTCAATAAGGCAGCTGAAAGCCACGTGGGGGGGGGGGGGGGGGGGGTTTGGAGAAGCGGCTGTCAACTGCTTTATTGAAATCTATACAGGGACATCGGTGCTTTTAACTCCCCCCACCGCCGCACAGATCACCCCTGCCCAGGTATCGGATTAGGCATCAGAGCATTTGCACAAGTACTCCTGCAAATGCTCGGTATCGGTGCAAACCTACTTATTTGTGTAGATCTTGTTGCCAAACATTACGGACGCTCTAAGATCCCAACCACCATGACGCCCAACCATAATTTTTCCATAGCTCAACTTAAAATTTGGTCATACATTGTGCTTGGTCTCTTTATTTCAAAGTAAAAAAATCTTAAATGGAAATACCTTTTGGGTTCATGTGCACACTGGGTTAAAAAAAATGCTGTTCCTAGAGGAGTTTAGTGTTTTGCCTGTAGAAGCAACTAATGTTATCCTATGTGTCCACGTACATTAGGTTGTTTAGAGGCATATTTTAATCTCAGGGTTTAGAGGCAGAAAAAAAATGTTTTGTTTTGCGTTTTTGAGAGCGGCAGAGAAAAAATCAAAATGCTCCTAAACGCTAGTACACAAAAATGCAAAAAATGTTTTCACTTTCAATAGATTTTTAATGAAAAAATGTATGCCATGTTTTGTTCCTTACAAGAACGTTTTGAAATTGCCAAGATGTTAGACAGCTGGAACGTAGCTTCCGAGTATTTGATTACATCAAACAGTATAAATAGCATATTATTAAACAAAACTTGTAGCCTGCAAGGTAGAGTAGGTATCAATGAGCCACAAAACAATAAGCAGATCACGACATCAAGTCAAGTGAAAGAGAAAGAAAGGATGTCCATAGTAGAGAGGTGGGGTAAGGGAGAGGAGAGCGAGCGTCGGGAATGCCCAAAAACAGCACCCCAATTCTGGACTACTATAATGACTTGTAGCTCTCCATGGACAGTGACCGATAGACATATTGTATCCACCGGGTCCATATCTGAGAGAATTTATTTTGCGTGTCTAGCAAGATGCTGGTCAGTTTCTCATTGATGAAGAACCCATCAATCCGCTGACTAATTTCCTCAAAGAAAACAAATTGTTCCTTCCGATCCTTTGGTGATTGTCTGTTTTGCTGCTAACAAAATGTAGGTCACCAATTTGAATTGGGCTTTAGTAAAGAAAATGAGCATTTTTTTTTTCTGCCAGGAGCACTGCCATTTTTTTAAGCCCGTGTGCATGTACCCTTAAAGGCAAGGCTTGACAAATTTGCTTGGAATCTAGGAGCCAGCTAAAAAAGTTAGGAGCCAGGAACGTGCCCTGTCCCGCCGAGCTCGCATGCAGAAGCGAACGCATACGTGAGTAGCGCCCGCATATGAAAGCGGTGTTCAAACCACATGTGAGGTATCGCCGTGATCGGTAGAGCGAGAGCAATAATTCTAGCCCTAGACCTCCTCTGTAACTCAAAACATGCAACCTGTAGATTTTTTTAAACGTCGCCTATGGAGATTTTAAAGGGTAAAAGTTTGTCGCCATTCCACGAGCGGACGCAATTTTGAAGCGTGACATGTTGGGTATCAATTTACTCAGCATAACATTATCTTTCACAATATAAAAAAAAATTGGGCTAACTTTACTGTTGTCTTATTTTTTTAATAAAAAAATAAGTGTATTTTTTCCCAAAAAAGTGCGCTTGTAAGACCGCTGCGCAAATACGGTGTGACAAAGTATTGCAACGACCGCCATTTTATTCTCTAGGGTGTTAGAATAAAAAATATATATAATGTTTGGGGGTTCTAATTAGAGGGAAGGAGATGGCAGGGAAAACAGACAGGGGAAACTCCATTAGCATTGCTGGTTGTCATACCAACTGCCACCACAAGATGGCGCTAGTTCACAGAAGGAAGCATAGGCCTGCAGAAGGCCGCAAAGCCGCGGCCTCAATTACCGGCCGGCGCGGCCCGACGCGATCCTGCGGCGCGGAGGGGGGCACGGAGACACAGGATACCCCAGCTGTGCTGCCCCAGGCGCCAGGTCGCTAATTCTAGTCGCAATGGCGACCTGGCGCCCGGGGTTTGTCGAGCCCTGCTTAAAGGCACAGGTGCTTATATTACAGTAACCTTATTTCTCCTAGCCCACTGTCTCTAAGCTACATGCCTCAGTAACTATTGGTTTTTGAGTAAATCCCCTTCTCCGGTCAGGGGAGTGGATCTAGCCTCTGGTAAGACTTGTACTTTTACACCTCAGGAGCACTACTTACAGGGCATTTATTTGTTCACTAAGGGATACATACACAACCAAAAAAAACCCCACTTTAATCCAAACACCCAACCTTCCTTTTATAGACCCAGTGCTTGCAAAGTTTTAAGAATTTTAAGGAGGGCTTGTTCTGGGTGGAATTTTTAATTTCAGACCTGATGTGACCCTGGACACTTCCTCAGCACACTTCAGACACTGCTTTTGCAGTCCTGTAAAGGCTGGCCATACACGGTTCGAATTTCTAAAGAATTTTCTTTCGAAAATCGTATCAAAGAATTTTCGTACGAATTTCGCACTGTTAGTGGGCTGCAGCAACAGCCAATTTTCGTGCGGGAATCAAATTGGAGGAATCCGACATGTTGGAAATTTTTTGAAAAACTAACAATTTTCTGATCAATGATGGGAGAATCGTGCGAGAAATGTAATAGAAAAAAAATGCGCATGTGCAAGAAAAGAATATCCGTGTATGGCCTGCTTAACACCTCAGAAAAGCTGTACAACAATTATATTTGGAGTGCTGGAGAGTCTCCTATGCTTCCTTCAGGAGCTTCAATTATTTCTATAAAATGCATAAGGGCTCATGCGCACTGCAGCTTAAAGGAGCGTAGCGGCTCCTACAGTCTTTTAAATTATTCTTCTTTTTTTTTTTTTTCTGCCTGGAAACTCCCCTCCATGTTAGCCAATATGTCCTTGCAAACTATGGCAAACTCAAACTCAGGCATATGCTCCTACAGGCAAACCCCCCCCCCCCCCCCCACCAAACTCACATTTTTGATAGGAGCTAATGCCCCAAAGAGCTCAAAAAAGCTTAAAAGAGCTCAAAGAAGCTGCTGGAAAACATGCAGATATGTTTGTTCCAGATTTTTGTTTTTGTTTATACAGCGGTTAAAAGAAATACTATCTAGGAGGGTTTGTGGGGGGGGGGCTCTAAGGAGCTTGAAGAAGCTCAGAAACGTGCACAAGAACCACAAGCTTCTAGCTGAAGCAAAAACTCAAATGCCTGTAAAAGCAGCTTTTTTTTATTTATTTTTTTATTTTTTTTAAGCTGCAGTGTGCATGAGCCCTTAAGCATGTAGAAATTTAATGGCTGTATTTGTCTGTATTTGAGTGTACACCAGTACTTGTGGAAGCAGCGCATGCATATGGACGCACTATCCTGGACAATGTAACCTGATATTTAAGGTGTTGTTACAAGATGACTTTTAAGGGGGGGGTCTATCCTTTTATCATAGAGTAGTAGATGGGTTGGGCTGCAGCCTAAGCCAAACCACATCTGCTGCAAATGATGTATTCCACTCGCACCACCTGAATTTAGATACAGGAAACTTATCATGAACTCTTTATTCAATGGTACAAGGTCCCCGCTAGACTGACTGTTTGTTTATTCATCCCTATCTTACTGTATTGGAGAGGATGTTGACATTGTAGAACATTCCTACACAGAGTAGATTGGACCAGAAAGCTGACGGATCTCGCTGAACCAGAAAAATTGGTGGCCACATGTAAAGATCAATAATATCTTAGATTTTACAACATATGGGCTACCTGGCCCCAGTACAGTGCCTTCCTGTACCAGGGAACTTGGATAACACCACCCACACCCCCTTGAGTGGCTTGACACAAGACTAACCCCCATCATGCTCACTCCATCATGCAAGAGGCAACTTTCCACAAACCAAAACTTTCACTCTTTTCCCCAGTGAATCTACTCCTATTTGATATTCACCATGGCTTACTTTATAACGCTGATCCCTTCTAAGTTGCTCTCCTTCTTTTCCTTTCTTTCTTTCACCCTACCCAGTGATGCCTATCTTAACAAGGTAATGAATAACAGACACTACAATGACTGAAGATGCAACACTGAGATTGTTTAATATCTTCTCCCCATTCATACAAAAGAATATGAGATGATATTGGAGAATTGTTTTCATTCTTCTAAATTTTTATGTAATACTTTAAATGCATTGCATGTGCATTTCCACAGTAATAAAACTGCCCAATTTATTACCAAAATGTTTTTTTTATAACAGAAGACCGCACATAACAGGGTTTGTATGATTGCTGTCCTCTCATTCAGTCACATGACAAATGTAATTTGAGTGTCAGAAAGGTCTACTCCAGACTAGGGATGAGCCGAACATCCCCCAGTTCGGTTCGCACCAGAACATGCAAAAAATTTGTGCGAACACCGTTAAAGTCTATGGGACACGAACATGAAACATCAAAAGTGCTCATTTTAAAGGCTAATATGCAAGTTATTGTCATAAAAAGTGTTTTTGTGGACCCGAGTCCTGCCCCAGGGGACATGTATCAATGCAGAAAAAAGGTTTAAAAACTGAAGTTTTTTCGGGAGCAGTGATTTTAATAATGCTTATAGTGAAACAATAAAAGTGAAATATTCCTTTAAATTTCGTACCTGGGGGGTGTGTATAGTATGCCTGTAAAGCAGCGCGTGTTAAGAATTGTCCCTGCACAAAATGTCTTTCTGAAGGAAAAAGTCATTTAAAATCACTTGCGGCTATAATGAATCCCCGGGTCCCCGTCAATACAGAGAAAAGTCATTGAAAAAAACGGCAGGGGTCCCCCCCCAGTACATTACCAGGCCCTTTGGGTCTGGTATGAATATTAAGGGGAACCCCTGCCGGTTTTGTTTTTTTTATGATTTTTATCTTTATTGCCGACCCGACAATTCATTAATAGATGCAGTAGTTTGAAATGACTTTTCTCTTATGACACAGCTCTCATACTGATTACATGTGGGTATTAGGGCTGGGAAAAAAAAAACGATTTTAATCTTGAATCAAGTTTTGAGCTCAAATCGATTCAGATTTGAAGAAAATCGATTTTTTTTTTTTAGATTTTTTTTTTTTCCCTTCAAAGTTTCCGTAGCAGGACTGCAGGGGGTGTATCCAGAATGGCACTGGGCAGCGTTACCCCAATTACATCTACTCGCTGCAGCCGCCGTCTGCCTACCTGATCAGCGTGTCATGCAGACAGACGGCGGCCATTGCAGTGTTCAAAAGTCGCGCCTCCCGAGTCCTCGTCTGTGATAGGCGGAACACTGAATTTCACAGCAGGCAGTATTCAGCCTATCACGGACATCCTCTCATCCTCGTCTGTGTTATGAGGATGACCATGATAGGCGGAACACTGAATGCTGGGAAATTGAGTGTTCCGCCTATCACAGACGAGGAGGAGGCGCGGCTTTTGAATACTGGAATGGTCACCGGTGTAGCAGTAAAATCCGTATACCATGAAAATCTGCATCAGGTACGGGCACAGTGATTGAAGCATGGGCACAGTGAGACACAGGCACAGTGAGACATGGGTACAGTGAGGCATGGACACAGTTCAATTCAACTAAGAGTAACCTCATGATTTTTTGTTGTTTTATTAGCTAAATCCAAATACAGTATTAATAATTTGGATGTTTAACAATCTTTGTTGCACACTGCAAAAAACAACAAAAGGTCACAAGCACTAAATTGGTGGATAAAGAAAAAAATATAATGGATGAGTATAATAAGAAAAATATCCCAAATATTTTGGGAAGTACAAAGTATCCAAAAGGGGGAAAAAACAGGATCCAGCGCAGCAAGAAAAAATACGTACCCAGAAGTACAAAATACACAACATGCACACAATATAATCCAGCGCTCATGGAACATACATTATTAACTATTGAAAACTCTTGAAGAATTGATAAAAAAGCTTAGTCCATTTATTAATCACAATAAAGAGAGGGATCCAATCCCAAATGTGCAGAGGGCAAATGAATCTTAACTCTCCAGTTGCCAGTGGTGACAAACTTGTTAAACTTGCAGTGACATCCGTGGAGCAAGGAGGGGTTAAAAAAGTCAAAACAATGCCTGTGGCATGATCTCCGTGTGAGCACAGTACCTTGAATGATGGACAACAGGCAGACCAGCGTGTGGAGGGCCCTCCAACCCAAAAGGATGCAGAGCCAGGATCGCAGCAAGGCTGGGACAGAAGGAATCACACACACAGTTTCAAGAGTTTTCAATAGTTAATAATGTATGTTCCATGAGCGCTGGATTATATTGTGTGTTTGTTGCACACTGACTTTGCAGTTAGAGAAAGGGTTTGCCTTTGCAATTTTGTTTGTTGATGCACTTTAATATAATAACAAAAAAAATCGAATCGTAAATCGAGTTTTTTATAAAAAAATTGCAGATTTTTTTTGGGGGGAAAATCGCCCAGCCCTAGTGGGTATATGTCCCTGCTTGCAGGAGAAGACCTAGGCAGAATGTTAGATGTTAAAACATTCTAGAACAAACCAGAGCCGAACAGCCCCGCCCAGGGGGGCGGTCCCTCCGGACATTACCCTCCCACCTGCAGCTAGCAGCCTCAGTTTTTTTTCTGCCTAGCAGAAGGAGAAGACGTGGCTCTCTCAGGAGCCAGTCTCCTGGAAGATTTTACTTTTAAATTTTATTCCTTTGGGAATTTTATTATTTTATTTTTGAGACCTTCAATCAACTGTCGGCTAGGCAACAGGTTGGGTACACTAGTATCCTCCTAGTCTTCCCTGTCCGACCATCGAGCGTGCTGATCCTCGCCTTGTGTGCGTGAGACTCCGTTCACGACATACCCTATGGCTCCAGAGGTGGCTGGGTTGCTTTCATGCTCCCGCGGTCCTCTCAAGATTGAACAGTACCTACTGTATCTTTCGCAGTGGACCGGGCCGACAGCTACGCAGTACTACTCTGTGATAGGTCTGTCTGAAAGAAGCCAGTGGGTCCCTCTTGGGACGGGTAAGTAGTCTCTCCTGCTGCAAGGTGAGTACATGCTGGCTGAGTTTCTGTGTGTGGGGGGTTCTCCCTGTCTCCCCCCTGTTATGCTGCTCTCTGCACCCTGTTCTGGTGCTGTGCTGTGTGGGGATGCTTGGGGGATCACTCTGCCCTGGGGGGGGGGGGCGCTCATGGCTGTTGGTGGACTTTGGGAAGTGTTCTGGGGGAGTGTGTGAGGTCTTTTTGCGTGCGCCATTGGTGCAGTGTTTTAAATTTGAAAAGTGCGCCATCTTGCCGCGGCTCAATGCGCAGTTATACATGCGCCCGGCGGCCATTTTCTTGTAGCCGCGGCGCTTTCACTTTCACTTTCGTTTTCGGCCTCTAGCGGCGCTGCTGAACGGCGCGAAATACCTCAGTCTCCTCACAGATTTTTTTTCACTCTCCTCAGGCTTCACTCGCGCTGCAGCGCGGCTCATACAGCGGAACCGAGCGGTCCCTAAGGGTGGTGAGTCCTCCGGGTATCCCCTCCTCAGCCTCAGCACAGCCAGTGGGTGGACTGTATTATTCACTGTAATAGTGAATAAGGTCTCAGAGGGTGGCAATATGGAGTCTGGTACACCTGCTTCTCCACACTTGTCAGAGGCAGCTGGCAGTGCTCCTGCGGTCCCTATGGACCAGTTGTCGGCAGTCCTGAAATCATTCCTTGTCAAGCTGGAAGCAGTGTGCGAACGCATGGGGGCTGTAAAGCGCCCCCTCCCCACACAATCTCCACATGGGGAGTGCTCTGACTCAGATATGGGCCTAGCTACTGCTGCTGAGGACCCTAGTTCTGAGGATTTTGATGTCTTTGGACAGGACCTTCCTTGTGAGGAAGACCCCTGTCTTGAACCACCAACTGACAGGGTGCTTGTGAGTGAACTCATTGATGCTGTGAGGGACACTCTCAAGCTGAATGTTGAGGCTGAGGAACCTCAGGTGGAAGTTATATCCTTTTGGTTCCTTTTTAAAGCCGTTTCTTCAAAAAAGGTTTTTCCATATGTGCCTTTTTTTTAATACATTCATTGACTAAGTCTGGGATAAGCCGCAGAAGACTTTGACGGTCCCGGGGCGCATAGCCTTAAGGTACCCCTTTTGAGGAGGACCTGGTTAAGAAGTGGGCTCTCCCCCCAGTGGTCGACCCCCCCCGGTTGCCCGTTTGAATAAGGCTACCACACTCCCGATGGAAGGGACTCCTGCATTTAAGGATCCCGCTGACAGGAGGTCAGAAGTGGCGTGTAGAACTATGTTCACCTTATTGGGGGGCCACCTTACGCCCTATAGTGGCGGTGACTCTTGTGTCTCAGACACTCGCAGGCTGGGCAAGGGTATTGCACCAGACAGTGCAGGAGCATAATCTCCCTCCTGAAACCATTGCCCTGGCTCACCAACTTGCGAAAGGTTTTAGTCTTTGTGTGCGATGCCACTGTGGATGCGACCCCTTTAATAACAGGGGCCTCTATCTCTGCTGTGGTGATGCGTCGCCTTATCTGGCTGAAATGCTGGTCGGCCGATCTAGCTTCCAAAAAGCTCCTGGCTGACTTGCCCTTTAAGGGCGGTAGACTGTTTGGGTCTGCTCTGGCTGACATTATTAAAAATGTCACAGGAGGTAAGAGCACCTACCTTCCCCAGTCTATTAAGGGAAAGGAGCCCCACCGCAGGCCGGGCCCTTCCTTTCCGGCGAAGACGTTTTTTCGTCAGTCAGATCCCAGGGTAAGCCCGCCCAGACTGAAAAGAATGCGGCTGGGGGACAAAGACATCCCTGGGTGCGTAAGCCTACCAAGCAAGCTCCCAAGTCCACCACCGCATGAAGTCTTGCCCCTGCCCGACTCTGGGGTGGGGGGACGTCTTCGCAGGTTCTCGGTGCGGTGGACCTCCCGGATCTCCGACCGGTGGGTGTGCGAGGTGGTCACCTCGGGATACAGGATAGAGTTCCGCTCGTGGCCCCCAGACAGGTTTTTTCCCTCGAACCTCCCTCTCCTTCCGGCCCGCCGGGAGGCCCTCTTGGGGGCCATACAGGATTTGCTCGGGTGCGAAGTAATTGTGCCGGTTCCGTCACGAGAGGTTTCAGGGGTTTTACTTGTTATCGTGGGCTATCTAGACAATCTCCTTCTCGGAGCAGAAAATGGCTCAGAATTGGAGGAAAATGTGACAATAGTCAGTCAGACCCTCCGGGACTTCGGATGGATTCTGAACACGGAGAAGTCGGCTCTAGTCCCGACTCAGCGCTTGGAGTATCTGGGTCTGATCCTGGACACTTCGGCAGCGAAGGTGTTTCTACACTCAGAGAAGTTACTGACACTTCAGTCGGCAGTGCAGGTTCTGACGTCCCGAAAATGGTCGTCATTTCGCTTCTGCATGAGAATCCTGGGACTAATGGTGGCCTCCTTTGAGGCGGTTCCGTATGCTCAATCGCACACTCGGGCATTGCAGAAGGGAATTCTGTCTGTTTGGGACAAATCCCCATTGTCATTGGATCTTCAGATCCAGGTGAGTCACTCTGTCAAGGCGTCCCTGACGTGGTGGCTGAGATCCCCGACTCTTCAGGCCGGGAAGTCGTTCCTCCCCATCCATTGGACGGTGATCACGATGGACGCCAGCCTGACGGGCTGGGGAGGAGTGTGGGGAGTCCTGTCAGCTCAAGGGCTCTTGACCCCGGACGAATCTTGTCTCCGAATCAACGTCCTGGAATTGCGGGCGATCAGACTGTGTCTCTCCGCGTGGTCGAAGAGGCTACAGGGCCGCTCGGTCAGAATCCAGTCGGACAACGCCACGGCCGTGGCATATGTCAACCATCAGGGGGGCACTTGGAGCTCGGCTGCGGCGTCCGAGGTCGCCCACATCCTAAAGTGGGCGGAAAGAAGCGTGCCGGCGCTGTCGGCCGTCTACATTCCGGGCATAGAAAACTGTCAGGCGGACTATCTGAGCCGCCAGTCCCTGGACCAGGGGGAGTGGTCCTTGCTTCCGGAGGTGTTTCAACTCCTTTTGTCGGCGGTGGGGCACTCCGGATGTGGACCTGATGGCGTCTCGACTCAATCGCAAGGTGTCAAGGTTTGTGGCCAGGTCCAGGGACCCCTGGGCGGATGCCTCGGACGCGTTAGTGGCCCCGTGGGGTCAGTATCGCTTGATGTATGTCTACCCTCCGCTGCAGTTGCTTCCTCGTCTGCTGCGCAGGGTGGCGGCCGAGGGCATTCCGGTGATCCTCATTGCTCCGGATTGGCCTCAAGGTCACTGGTACGCCGACCTGGTATGTCTCATCGTGGACATCCCTTGGCGCCTACCCTTGAGGGAGGACCTTCTATCTCAAGGTCCTATCTTTCCTCCTGCTTTACAGTCTCTGGCTTTAACGGCATGGCTATTGAGTCAGGTGCTGAAAGACCGAGGCCTGTCGGATTCGGTAATTTCAACCATGCTTAGGGCACGGAAGTCTTTTTCTAGGAAGATCTATCACCGTACCTGGAGAGCTTGCATCGCCATGTGTGAAGAACTAGACTGACGTCCACGGACGTACTCTGTTCCCAGAATTCTGCGGTTCTTACAGCGTGCGGTTGCACAAAGGCTGGCTTTGAGCACTATTAAAGGTCAGATTTCGGCCTTCTTTCAAAGACCCCTAGCAGGTCATTCCTTAGTTAGCACTTTTGTGCAGGGGGTACGACACGTGGTTCCACCTGCCAAGCCCCCGCTCCCTCCTTGGGATCTGAACTTGGTGCTCTCGGTTCTTCAGGAACCTCCTTTTGAAAATATAAGAGATATTCCTCTTTTAACTTTGTCCCAGAAGGTGGCTTTTTTAGTGGCCATCACTTCTGTTAGACGGGTGTCTGAGTTGGCGGCTCTATCATGCAAGTCGCCTTACCTGGTCCTCCATAAGGATAAGGTGATATTGCGACCGTCTTTCCTTCCTAAGGTGGTTTTGGCTTTTCACCTTAATGAGGACATTGTCCTTCCGTCCTTGTGCCCTTATCCATCGCATCCTAGGGAGGTTGCGCTTCACAATTTGGATGTGATGCGTGCCTTACGGGTATACCTGGCGGCTACTGCTTCTATTCGGAAGTCTGACTCGCTGTTTGTATCTGTCTCTGGTCCCAAACAGGGCCAAGCGGTGTCGTCTGCCACCATTTCTAGGTGGATCAGACAGACTGTTATACAGGTCTATGCCATTAGGGGACGGGCGCCTCGCTTCCCGGTCATGGCGCATTCCACCAGGGCAATCCGGTGCTTCCTGGGCTTTCCGACATCAAGCGTTGGTTGCACAAGTGTGCAAGGCGGCGACCTGGTCGTCCGTTCATACCTTTTCAAAATTCTACTAGGTTGATGTGGCTGCATCTTCGGATGCTTCCTTCGGCCGCAAAGTGTTGCAGGCCGCTGTTTTTAATGTTACAACTCCTCCGTTGAGGAGCTCTGCTGGTTTGGAGTGAAGTTTTGGTTGTTCCTTACTATTTTGCTTCCACCCTTTTCTTATACTGCTTTGGGACATCCCACATGTAATCAGTATGAGAGCTGTGTCAGTCCATGGACGATAAGAGAAAATGGAATAGTTGTACTCACCATAAAATCCGTTTTCTCTGACGTCCATGGACTGACGCAGCACCCACCCTTCCTTTTTAAGGTTTGTACTGCTTTGTTACAAACTGAGGCTGCTAGCTTCAGGTGGGAGGTTAATGTCCGGAGGGACTGACCCCCTGGGCGGGGCTGTTCGGCTTTGGTTTGTTCTAGAATGTTTTGTTTTTTTTTGAAAATTATTTTTATTGTTTTTGAATGCACATCAAACATACAACCTTTGGACGTGTCCTAGACACTATCCATTCACGACCAACATGGCCAATCTGTCTAACATAGACCGACTAACACCTTCCCCCCCCTCTCCCCTCCCTCCCCCCACCCCAGAGTCACAGCTCAAAACCTGAAAGGATCTTTCAACCATATCCTAGCCCATAGGAAGTCATTTGTGCAGCTCCTAGTCAGGATAGCTTGGCTTTGAGACCCCTTCCCCTCCTCCCCTTGGGGAGGAGGAGAACGGGGACAGGAAAAATAAAAGATGGACACAAAGATTTGCAGGGAAATAATAGCATATATAATGAAAAATAGTGTAAAGGCTTACAGACCGTTTGTTACATTAGACATACCCACTCCTGATTCACCAATCCCACCGCCAGCCCTCATAAAACTACCTCCATCAACCCACTGTGGATCTGGATTCTAACCACGAGTGCCACACTTTATCAAACTTTTTCTTACATCCTCTCGCTTCATATGTGGCCCTGTAGTAAGGCAGCATGGAGTTAACCAGGCCTTTCCAGAAGGGAACACTTGGCGCACCAGGTTTTTTCCAATGCAACAAGATAGCTTTTTTGCCGTAGAAGAGTACTACAGACAGCATAGTTCTCATTGCCCTGGTTGGTACAACCTCGTCAACCAGGCCCAGCATACAAACCCTCACAGTCATGGGTATTGGTACCGATAGCAACTCAGCAAGACAAGAGGTGACATCGGTCCAAAATCTTTGTATCAGGGGGCACTGCCAAAAAATGTGATCTGAGTCCGCAGGTGAGTGAGAACACCTCCAACACTCCGACGTGGTCTCCGGAAATATTTTACCCAATCTGGCCGGGGTATAATAGCTTCTATGTAGAAATTTAAATTGGATCAGCCTGTCCCTGGCGGATACCAGGTGCTGAAACGGTCGTATCCATAACTCATCCCAGTCCTCCCCCTGTACCTCCGGAACCTCCGCCACCCACCTCTCTCTACACCTAGTGAGAGCCGGGGGGGTTGCCTTAAAGAATTCCTTGTATGACACCGAGAGCGTCTTAGTTAGCTCTCCATCCGCCAGCAAGGTTTCAAGCGACGAGGGTAGTGATTCCACCCTCCTCTCTCGGAACTGTACCAGGAAGGCATGGCGAACCTGCAGGAACCTGAACAGGTATGAGTTGGGTAGATCATGTCTCACCTGTAATTGGGAAAAGGTTAGTAATTCTCCATATGAGGTCAGGTCCCCCAATGTTTTTATCCCTTTAACCGCCCAAATCATAGGGTCCGGTAAGTGAAAAAATTCTGATAGGGTCGGATTCATCCATAAGGGAGTCGAGGGTGACCATCCCCCATAACTAGGACACGCTAATTTCACCGCCATCTCCCACGCCTTGATGGTGGCTTTCATAGTTATCGTTAGGGGCAGTTCTGACCTGGTGCCTCTAAATAGCGCAAAACGAAGACTATCATATGCTCCTAAGTGAGCCGCCTCCAATACCGTAGCAGCATCCCCATCCTCAGCCGTTAGCCATCTATGAGCAAAGACCATCTGTCCCGCTAGGTAATATTTCTGCCAGTCTGGCAGCGCCAGTCCCCCCCCGATCCCCAGGTTCTTGAAGTATTTTTAACCCTATCCTCGGGGACCCGGGAGCCCAGATAAAGGAGGAAATGATACTATCGATTTTCCGAAAGTACGACTTCGGAACCCAGATAGGCGCATGCCTCAGAAAGTATAATATGACAGGGAGGAACTTCATTTTCAGCAAGCTAATCCTACCTATCAAGGACAATGGAAGCTTTACCCACATCTGCACCTTTTGTTTTAGGAGTGCTATTAATGGTGTTAAGTTTAGGGTCAGGTAGTCCCGCACATCCGCAGTGATTTGCACTCCCAGATATTTTAGTGACGTGACCCACTGTAGTGGTAAGGTTGTGTCAGCCATACCCCTGGCCCCAGCATCTATCGGAAGAATGGAGGATTTACCCCAGTTTACCCTGAGGCCCGAGAAGGTGGCAAAATGATCAATGATTCCCAGGGCCGCACGCAGAGAGGATGCCGGGTCTTCCAGGAACAACAGTAGATCATCTGCGTACAACGCCAGGGTCTCGTCTATTGTACCCACCTGGATGGATCTAATGTCTTTGGAGGATCTTAGTGCCACTGCCAATGGTTCCAGGGCTATGGAGAACAAGAAAGGGGAAAGCGGGCACCCCTGCCGAGTCCCCCTCCCCACCGCAAAAAAATCAGAGGTGGAAGTTCCCAGTCTGATCGCCACCCTCGGACTCCTGTACAACATGGACACCCATTTCCTAAACCGTGGCCCAAATCCCATGACCTCCAGGACCCTAAACATGTACTGCCAATCCACTGAATCGAAGGCCTTCTCGAAGTCGATGGAGACCACGACCCTTGAACCACTATCCCTGGGGCTAATCTGCAAGTGGGTAAACAGTCTCCTCAGATTAGTGTCAGTTGACTTACCCGGCATAAACCCTGTTTGGTCTATATTTACTATAGAGGGGAGTACCTTGGCTAGTCTAAGTGCTAATATTTTCGTTAAGATCTTAAGATCCATGTTCAACAGGGATATTGGTCGATAGGAGGCACAGTCTGTCGGGTCCTTCCCTGGTTTTAACAGGAGGACCATATAAGCTTCTAGCATAGAGTCGGGCAATGTGTCATGTTCATGGCAGTATGCCAGGAGGCAGTTAAGCCTAGGGGCTACTATTTCAACATGAGTCTTGTAGAAGTCGGCCGGAATACCATCCGGTCCAGGGGCTTTTTTCGGGGGGAAAGTGAATATTGCCCTCTGAATTTCTTTTACCGTGATCTCGGCATCCAGAAAATTCATGTCATCCGCCGACAAACCCGGTATGGACAGGCTGCTTAACAGAGAATCCAATGCCGAGAGGTCATAGGACGGTATAGGGGAGTAAAGAGCGGAAAAAAAACGGACAAACTCCTGCAAAATACCCTCCGGTTCCCCCACTAGAAACCCCCCTCTGTCTCTAATAACTGGGATGTTAGTCAGCGGGTGATAGTCAGCGACCAGCATGGCCAAGAGTTTCCCATTCTTGTCGCCCTCTGCAAATACAGTCTGCGCCCTTTTTGCCATCTCCACCCGCGCTTGCCCCGTGAAATGTGTGGACAATGCTCGCTGCGCTTCCAACAAGTTCTCATACGAAGTCTCCGTAGGAAGGTCCGCATGAGCCCTCGCACTCTCCCTCTCCCGTTGCTGCAAGAGCTCATTCTCCTCATTATCCTGCACCCGTACCTTTTTAACAGCAGAGATGTACTCCCCCCTTGCCACTGCCTTATATGCGTCCCATACAATGTGAGGGTCCGCCGAACCGGCATTAAGAGACCAGTACGACCGCATGGTCTCATCCAGCTGGGCCGAAACCTGTTCATTTTGCAACCATCCAGGTGAGAGCCTCCAGCCACCCCCCCTCGCCCCTGACCCAAAAGCCAGGGTAACAGCAAGGGGATTGTGATCGGTCAGACCCCCAGCCAGATAAGCAACCTCTTTAACATATGACAATAATAAGTTGTTTCCAAAGGCCAGATCAATTCTGGCCGCCGACCTATGAGCCGCTGACACATGGGAGAAACATCTGTCCATTGGATGTTTCCAACGCCATAACTCAGTAAGATCCGCTACATCTCTCCAATCATTCAGATCTGCAGAATCCATCCTACCCGGATTGGAAGAGTCCAACGCCGCCTCAAGGACAGCATTAAAGTCTCCCAACATTAGAACAGGAAGGTGAGCATATGGTGCGAGTTTAGACAACAAGTCATATAAAATTTGATTCTTAAACGGTGGAGGTACATAAATGTTCACCACTACCATGGCTTTATAACACATATCCATAACCACTGCCACATATCTACCACCCGGATCAGAAAACACCTGGTGAATCGTGCAAGACTCAGTTTTACTAATTAGGATAGAGACTCCCCTAGCAAAGGTGGAGTAGATCGAGTGCAGTGCCCTTTGAATCCAAGGTTTGTGAAGGGAAAGCACTCTACCGCCATCCAAATGCGTCTCCTGTAAGAAGATGACATGTGGTCGAAACAATTTTAGATATTGGAATACCGAGGCCCTCTTAAACTTGTGGTTCAGGCCCCGAACATTCCAAGAGATTATTTTAATCTCATTCGCCATGACAGAAGTATGTACAATACCTAATACATGATAGTCTCCACTCAGGGGAAAGATCCCCCGAATCAGCACAAACCTCCAGAGCAACCATTACACAAACAAAATGTGACCCCATATATCGAGCTGTGACTCTAACCAAACCCACCCCTGCTTTTATACCAGAAACTAACATCCCCAGTCCGGTAAGTAGCATATACCCTGAACAAAAACACAAAAAACTTGCGGTGATTTCCCGCCGCTGCGACTGAAAGTTCGGCAGTTCCGTTGAAAATCCTCACCAACTTCCGCTTACTCCTTTCAGAATATTTTGGAATGGCAATCCTAATGGGCAATAGCTGCACGAAAAACGGCCCCCGGTGCAGTCCCAACATATGCAATGAAGAACAGTAAAAAGGGTAGAAATGCAAGGGCGAAAAAATAAAACATCTACAGTGGCCACCCGTAAAGGTGAAAAGACCCCTTTTCGCCATATTGGAAGAGAGCCCCAATGAAGCAGCCTGAGAAAGAACCATAATCCAAAAACGACCCTTAAGTCCCCTCGGGCAATCATAGGTCAGTTTGTCAAGATTGAAACACAAGGACGCCATTTAGAGCCCATGCTGAAATCATGAGGAGGATACCTGCGCCTAAGCGGGCTGCCATGGTTCCCGCCACAGCCCCGACCCCCCCCCCACCCTCAGGAAACAATCCGAAGCAGCATAGTGTAGGTTAACTAGGGGGGGTGCCCAACCAAACATACCAGTCCAGATGTGACACAGCAGGCAGACCCATGGATCTCAGAATTCCTTGTCCATCCACTCACAAGCTTCCTCCGGATGCTCAAAAAATTTCACCGATCCTTTGTACTGAACCCGGAGCTTGCTGGGGTACAACATACTGTACTTGACCTCCTTCTCCCGCAGCTTTTTACGGACCTCATTAAATGATCTCCTCTTCTGTTGCGTAGCCGCCGAGAAGTCTGGAAATAGCATTACCCGCGTGTTTTCAAAGCGCAGCTCCTGAGCTTGTCTGGCTTGTGTGAGTATCATGTCCCTATCCCGATAGTTCAGGAATCGAACCAGGAAAGGTCTGGGATAAGCTCCCTGGGGCCTGTTGCCAGTGGGGACCCTGTGAGCGCGCTCAACCACGTAGGTAGGGGGGAGATCTTCCAGGGACAGCAGCTGCTTGAAGAGGAGCTCCGCAAACTTCTCTGGTTTGTCCCCCTCAGCCCCCTCGGGGAGCCCCACTACCCGAACGTTGTTTCTCCTCTGGCGGTCCTCTGCGTCTATGGCTCTGTGTTGTAACGCCCTGACCTGGTCCCGGAGCTCAGCAAGCTGTGCACCATGGTCTCGGGAGGTGTCCTCCACATCAGACACCCGCGTTTCCACTGTGGTCAGACGGCCCCGGATTTTGTCCAAGTCATGCCTGATCAAATTGCATTCTGAGGAGAGATGGTCAATACGCCCCATAAGTTCTGCTTTGCTGGCACTAATCGCGGCCAGAATCGGCCCAGTGATAGCCTCTGTGTCCACAACTGGGGCCTGATCAAACACCGGATCCCTCACCCCTGCCTCTCCAGCCTGATCCATCCTCTTTCTGGCTGGCTTAGCACGCTGCTCCGTTAGTGAGGGAGACAAGATGGCGGGGGCGGGGCTAGCAGTGTGCTTCCCGGAGCGCTGCTGAGGACGGCTTTTACTTGCCTTATTAAGCCTCTTTGAAGCCGAGGGAGACATCCGCAGCGTCAGGGCACCTTCCCCCGTGCAGCTGTATCACAGTGGCCGGTTCAGGCACTCCACAGACCCGGATAATAGACAGGAGTAACGGAGCTGCAGAAGAACTCGTGCTGCCTCACTCACATCCGGCCGGAAGTCCTCGTTCTAGAATGTTTTAACATCTAACATTCTGCCTAGGTCTTCTCCTGCAAGCAGGGACATATACCCACATATAATCAGTATGAGAGCTGTGTCAGTCCATGGACGTCAGAGAAACGGATTTTACGGTGAGTACAAAAATCCTATTTCTCTTATCCATGGACTGACACGGCGTCTCTTATTCACTGTACACGTGGGTTATGTCCCTGCTTGCAGGAGAAGACCTAGGCAGAAAGTGAGATGTTATACATACATTCTAAAAGCCAGAGTTGAACAGCCCCCGCCCAGGGGGGCGGTCACTCCGGACATAACCCACCCCCCAAAGTCGGCAGACCTGAGTTTTTTTCTGCCTAGCAGAAGGAGAAGACATGGCTCTCTCAGGAGCCAGTCTCCTGGAAGATTTTACTTTAAAATGTATTCCTTTGGGAATTTTTATTTTATTTTTAAGACCTTCAATCAACTGTCGGCTGGGCAACAGGTTGGGTACACTAGTATCCTCGTCTTCCCTGCCCGACCATCGAGCGTGCTGATCCTCGCCTTGTGTGCGTGAGACTCGGTTCACGACATGCCCCATGACTCCAGGGTTGGCCGGGTTGCTTTCATGCTCCCGCGGTCCTCTCAAGATTGAACAGTACCTGACGGACTGTTTCTCTCGCGGTGGACCGGGCCGACAGCTACGCAGTATTACTTTGTGGTAGGTCTGTCAGAAACACACCAGTGGGTCCCTCAGGGGACGGGTAAGTAGTCTCTCCTGCCTGCAGGTGAGTACAAAATGCTGTGTGTTTCTCTGCGGGGGATTTTCCCTGTCTCCCCCTGTGTTTTATTGTCACTCTCTGTCACCATTGCTGGCGCTGTGCTGTGGGGGGTGCCTGGGGGTCATGGTGAAGTTACTGATACTTCAGTCTGCAGTGCTGGTGCTGACATCCCGAAAATGGTCGTCAATCCGTATTTGCATGATAGTCCTGGGACTCATGGTGGCCTCTTTCGAGGCCGTTCCATATGCCCAATCACACACCAGGGCATTGCAAAAGGAGATCTTGTTCTCTTGGGACAAATTCCCGTTGTCTTTGGATCTTCCGATCCAGGTGAGTCACCTGGTCAGGGCGTCCCTGACATGGTGGTTGGGGTCCCCGGCTCTTCGGTCCGGGAAGTCGTTCCTCCCTGACCAATGGACGGTGTTCACGACGGACGCCAGCCTGACGGGCTGGGGTGGAGTCTGGGGAGTCCTGTCAGCCCAAGGGCTTTGGACTCCGGACGAAGCCCGTTTTCCGATCAGTGTTCTGGAAATACGGGCCATCAGACTGTGCTTCTCCTCGTGGTCTGAGAGATTGCAGGATCGTTCCATTAGGATCCAGTCGGACAACGTCACGGCGGTGGCGTATGTCAACCTTTAAGGGGGGACTCGGAGCTCAGCT
Organism: Rana muscosa; assembly: GCA_029206835.1. Taxonomy (NCBI): domain Eukaryota; kingdom Metazoa; phylum Chordata; class Amphibia; order Anura; family Ranidae; genus Rana; species Rana muscosa. The sequence goes on along the minus strand of CM055116.1, from coordinate 911,029,228 downwards.
GCGGCTTCCGAGGTCGCCCGTACCCTGAAGTGGGCTAAAAGAAGTGTGCCGGCTCTGTCGGGCGTTTACATTCCGGGCATAGACAATTGGCTAGCGGACTATTTGAGTCGCCAGACGCTGGACCAGAGAGAGTGGTCCTTGCACCCGGAGGTATTTCAACTCCTTTGCCGACGGTGGGGCACGTCGGATGTGGACCTGATGGCCTCTCGACTCAATCGCTAGGTTTCGAGGTTTGTGGCCAGATTCAGGGATCCTTGGCGGATGCCTTGGATGCGTTAGTGGCCCCATGGGGTCATTATCACCTGATATACGTTTTATCCTCCGCTGCAGTTGCTCCCTCGCCTGCTGCACAGGGTGGCGACCGAGGGAATTCTGGTGATCCCCATTGCTCCGGATTGGCCTCGGCATCACTGGTACGCCGATCTGGTACGTCTCGTCGCGGACGTTCCCTGACGGTTGCCAATAAGGGAGGACCATCTGTCTCAAGGTCCTATATTTCATACTGCTTTACTACAGTCTCTAGCTTTAACGGCATGGCTGTTGAAAGCCAGGTGTTGAGAGACCGAGGTCTCTCGGGCTCGGTCATTTCGACCATATTAAGGGCACGGAAGTCTTCCTCCAGAATGATCTATCACCGTACCTGGAAAGCTTACATCGCCATGTGTGAAGAGCTGGACTGACGTCCTCGGATGTATTCCGTCCCTAGAATCCTGCGTTTCCTGCAGCATGGAGTGGCCCAAAAGCTCACTTTGAGTACCATTTAAGGGTCAGATTTCGGCCTTGGCCGTCTTCTTTCAGCGGCCACTAGCGGGTCATTCCTTGGTTAGCACCTTTTGTGCAGGGGGTTCGCCATGTGCTCCCTCCTGTCAAGCCTCCTCTACCCCCGTGGGATCTGAATTGGTACTCTCGGTTCTCCAGGAACCTCCTTTTGAGAATATCAGGGATATTCCCCTCTTGACTTTGTTTCAGTAAGTGGCCCTTTTAGTGGAAATTACTTCTGTTAGACGAGTGTCTGAGTTGGCGGCTTTGTCCTGCAAGTCGCCATATTGGGTCATCCATAAGGATAGGGCGGTGTTGCGTCCGCGACCTTCTTTTTTGCCAAAGGTGGTCTCGGTCTTTCACCTAAATGAGGACATTGTCCTCCCGTCCTTGTGTCCTCACCCATCGCATCCCAGAGAGTTTGTGCTTCACACATTGGACGTGGTATGAGCCTTGCGGGTGTACCTGTCTGCTACTGCTTCTATTCGGAAGTCTGACTCACTGTTTGTGACTGCCTCTGGTCCAAAGCAGCAGGGCCAAGCGGCTTCGTCTGCCACCATTTCTAGGTGGATCGGACAAACCGTCATTCAAGCCTATGCTCTCAAGGGGCGGGCGCCTCCTTTTCCGGGCACGGCGCATTCCACCAGGGCAATTGGTGCTTCCTGGGCTTTCCAAAATCAAGCGTCGGTTGCACAATTGTGCAAGGCGGCGACCTGGTCGGCTGTTCATACCTTTTCTAAGTTTTATAAGGTTAATGTGGCTGCATCTTCGGATGCTTCCTTCGGCCACAAGGTGTTGCAGGCCACTGTTTAGAGTTGCAACTCCTCCGTTAAGGAGCTCTGCCTTGTTTGGAGTGAAGTTGTTTGGTTTTTCCATTTATACTACTCCCATCCCTCTTGACACTGCTTTGGGACATCCCACGTGTGCAGTGAATAAGAGACGCCGTGTCAGTCCATGGATGTCAGAGAAAAGGATTTCACGGTGAGTACAAAAATCCTATTTATTTTTTTTTTCCTTCAAAAATGACATTTTTGCACAGGAAACCAAAATGTAAAAAAAAAAAAATGCATGGGGGTCCCCCCCAAAATCCATACCAGACCCTTATCCGAGCACGCAACCTGGCAGGCCACAGGAAAAGAGGGGGGGACGAGAGAGTGCTCCCCCTCCTGAACCGTACAAGGCCACATGCTCTCAACATGGGGAGGATGCCCCCATGTTGATGGGGACAAGGGCCTCATCCCCACAACCATTGCCCAGTGATTGTGGGGGTCTGCGTGCGGGGGGCTTATCGGAATCTGGAAGCCCCCTTTAACAAAGAGGACCCCCAGATTCCGCCCCCCCCCATGTGAATTGGTAACAGGTACATTGTACCCCTACCATTTCACAAAGAAAGTGTAAAAATAAAAAAAAACACGCAGACACAGTTGGGAAAGTCCTTTATTAAAAATAAAAAATAAAAAATCCAGTCTGTCCAGCGTTGTTCTCTGTCCCGCGGTGATCCGATGTCCAGCTCTGCAGTCTCCACTCCACACGAAACCCCCATGACGTACGAGGGGGCGGGGTCACCCGTCACATCGTAGGGTAAGCCCCGGCTTTCCCCGCTTGGCGGGGAATAGCCAATGACGTAGGCGGAATGGTTTTTTTATTTTTTAATAAAGGACTTTCCCAATTGCGTCTGTGTGTTTTTTTTATTTTTACACTTTTCTTTGTGAAATGGTAGGGGTACAATGTACCCGTTACCAATTCACATAGGGGGGTGCAGGAATCTTGTGTCCAGATTCCGATAAGCCCCCCGCCCACAACCACCGGGCAAGGGTTGTGGGGATGAGGCCCTTGTCCCCATCAACATGGGGACATCCTCCCCATGTTGAGGGCATGGGGCCTGGTACGGTTCAGGAGGGGGGGCGCTCTCTCGTCCCCCCCTCTTTTCCTGTGGCCTGCCAGTTTGCGTGCTCGGATAAGGGTCTGGTATGGATTTTTGGGGGGACCCCACGCCATTTTTTTTTTTGTTCCGGGTTCCCCTTAATATCCATACCAGACCTGAAGGGCCTGATATGGAATTTGGGGGGGACCCCCCACGCATTTTTTTTTTTTTTTTAATTTTGGTTCCCTGCGCAAAATGTCATTTTTTTTAAGGGAAAAAAAAGTAATTTTAAACTACTGCATCTATTAATGAATTGTCGGGTCGGCAATACAGATAAAAATCATAAAAAAAAAAACGGCAGGGGTTCCCCTTAATATTCATACCAGACCCAAAGAACCTGGTAATGTACTGGGGGGGGGGAACCCCTGCCGTTTTTTTCAATTACTTTTCTCTGTATTGACGGGGATTCATTATAGCCAAGTGGTTTTAAATGACTTTTTTTCCTTCAGAAAGACATTTTGTGCAGGGACAATTCTAAACACGGGAAACACGCGCTGCTTTACAGGCATACTATACACACCCCCCAGGTACGAAATTTAAAGGAATATTTCACTTTTATTGTTTTACTTTAAGCATTATTAAAATCACTGCTCCCGAAAAAACGGTCGTTTTTAAAACTTTTTTTGGCATTGATACATGTCCCCTGGGGCAGGACTCGGGTCCCCAAACACTTTTTTTATGACAATTACTTGCATATAAGCCTTTAAAATTAGCACTATAGATTTCTCCCATAGACTTTTACAGGGTGTTCCGCGGCTTTTCGAATTTGCCGCGAACACCCCAAATCGTTCGCTTTTGGGCGAACAGGCAATGTTGGAGTCGAACACGAGTTTGACTCAAACTCGAAGCTCATTCCTACTCCAGACAACTGGAAGGTTTACCGTGTCCTTTACTGATATTAAAAGCTTAGTTTAAAGACCAAATGTTCCACAATGGAACCTGTTGCCAAATGTTCACTTGAATTTTCTAATATTAAATGTAGTAGATGTTTTGGTTTTTGTGCTAATATACCTGAAAATATGCTTGCTTCCATTGGAAAATGTATTTTCTAATAGTATTTGCTTTTAACAGGAAAGTATACAAAACATAGTGGAGTTATCCCATAAGTTCATTATTCTTTTACAAAAGAGGGATACAATATATAATAAAAAAGAGAGAGAGGATACTGGACCACTTCTTGATATCTTTGAACCTAGCAGTGCTGGTGGCCATGATGAGAACTTGCACTTTAAAAGTGGTATAACCTTTCAAAGTGTATCTAAACACTAAAGCAAAATTTTTATGTAATGAGTTAAATATATATTGTATATAAAATGTAGTAAACAGTGCCTTGAAAAGGTATTCATACCACTTGAAATCGTCCACATTTTGTCATGGACATGTTTGCACCATGGTACATGCTAACTACAGATGTAGCATGGTGCAAAGGGTGACAATGGCCTTTTAAGAATCTTTCATCTGGGTTCTGCCTTTTTTTAAATTTATTTTTTGGTTGGTTACTTATGTATTTAATGTGTTTTAACATTCCAATAGTGTCTACTGTTAAAATATTTTGATTCAAATGTTTTACTTTTTTTTTTTTTATTATTACTTATTTTTTAGTGACAAGCTTACAGTCTAATAACTTGCCAAAAGAAGAAATCAGTATGGAGTTGAACAATTCTGGAGACGCATGTCAGAATGGACCTCTCTCACCTTATACGGATCCTCCTCCAACCACTGAGCCACTAAAGGACTGTAGAAGTTCAGCCCCTCCAGGTGTGGCTGGTTTCAATGAACCTAGTACTGAGGGCGTAGTTCTTAGAAAAGAAGCTTTGCAGTCGCTGAAGCTAAGCCTTCATATGCAGGAAACTGACCTGTGTAAGCGCCTCTTTTTCTGAAGTGCAATCCCATCTATCGCTTTGCACTATTATTCCTACTTGCAAAGTGCTCCTCTGATGTTTCTTGATTGAAATTTCTACTCTTTCATGGTTTGACCTTTTAAATTTAAAAAAATATATATTTTTCAGCCTTTTCTTATACTTATGATGATTACTCTGAGGCTACTACACAATTTACACAATAGTACATCTACCCCTAAGTACACACATGTTCTCTTTGCTCACATAGGCTCTGTTGGTTTTGACATTATCAGGAAATAATGCCATTCACATATTTTTAACTACAGTTATCTAGGTTCATAACAATATCTTAGAATAAGGAAAATTTGTGCTCTTTACAACCTCTAAAAAAAAAATACCCCCCAAAAAAATAAAACCTGCAAGATAAAGGCATAATGAGCTAGTATGCATTGCATACTAGCTCATTATGAAATCCTTACCTTAAAACAAAGCTGTTGCAGCGGTCCCCGCACACTGCTATAACGGCCGACATCTTTCCCAGAGCTTCTTCCGGGTTCGCGGACTCCGGCGTTGTGATTGCCAAATGCCGGGATGACTCCACTCCCATGCATGCGCGCGGGAGCCGCCGTTAACGACAGAGGCTCGAAAGGAACGGCAACCATGGGCCATTCCTTCAGAGCGCATGCGCCAGTGATGTCACTGGCTGCATGCACTGGAAATATCTCCTAAACTGTACAGGTTTAGGCAATATTTTCAATACCTTTTTTAGGTAAACCTTATTTATAGGCTTACCTATAGGTAAAAGTTTGCAGAGGAAGTTTACTTCCTCTTTAAGGTGCCCATACGTGGTTTGAAATTTGACTGGTTTAGCAGGGACTGGATGAGTTTCGATCCATTTATGTGCAGCTTGGTTGTATCTATCTAGCGATTGACTTGTACAACCAGCCCATCTGCTTTTTACAGATTAATCAATGTCTGATCACTGTATTCTGGCTGCTGCCAGAATACAAAGGCTTAGTGGGGATTCACCCATTCACTTAGAATAAAACAAATGAAAAATGTATTATGTTTTTTTTTTTTCTTTTACACAAGTTTAACGCTGGGCTCACACTGATACAATGCATCCCATCTGATGCGCACTGAATTTCTGTGCAAATCACATGAGATTCTGTGTAGTGCGATTTGAGCCCATCATTTTGTATGGCCCAAAAGGTGCAAGCACTTTTTTTTGGCCGCACTGGAATTGGATCGCATGGGTGTTCATATCCATGTGTTCCGATTCTAGCAAACGCACTGCGTTCTTCAACCTGCTTTTTGGGATGTTGTTAACTTTTAATTGACACTCGCATCAGATCGCATTAACACAGTGCGATTCCTATGCAGAAAACGCAGATTCCTGTTAATTTCCTGCAAAGCATCAGTGTGAGCTGAGGCTTTATTGTACTTTTTAACGAGCTAGTACACCTGCTACTGTTGCACTTATTAAAGGGGTTGTAAAGGTTCGTTTTTTATTTTCTAAATAGGTTCCTTTAAGCTAGTGCATTGTTGGTTCACTTACCTTTTCCTTCGATTTCCCTTCTAAATGTTTTTTTTTCTTTGTCTGAATTTCTCGCTTCCTGTTCCTCCTCAGTAAGCTTGCCTCCATCATCCGAGCAGTGGTTAGTCAGCCAGAACAGCTTACCGAACAGCTTACCAGGTTAGTCAGCCAGAACAGGAAGTGAGAAATTCAGACAAAGAAAACAAAGAAAAAAAAAAATTTAGAAGGGAAATCTAAGGAAAAGGTAAATGAACCAACAATGCACTAGCTTAAAGTGGTTGTATACCCAAAATTTGTACAAGCACCTACAGGTAAGCCTACATTAAGGCTTACCTGTAGGTGCTTGCAATATCTCCGAGACCTACACAGTCTCGGAGATATTTGCAAAAAAGACTGTACCGCTATCTACGGCGCATGCGCGCCGTAGACAACGGCGCAGGCGCACTGAGCACGGCGGCTCTTGAATGGGAGCCTGCCGGACACTGCCGGAAATTCGCGCATGCGCGGGGATCGTGCCGTTCCCCGCGCATGTGCGGGAGTGACGTCATCACCGCTCCGGGTATCGCCGCTCCGGCGCTGTGATTGGCCGGAAGTCACTCCGGGTATCATGGATGCGACGGAGGACGTGTCCGAGGACCGCTGCGGGGGCTTCGATCTAAGGTAAGTGATTGATAATGAGCTAGTATGCTAGTCATACTAGCTCATTATACCTTTGCCTTGCAGGTTGACAAAAAAAAAAAAAAAAGTTTTGCGGTATACAACCGCTTTAAAGTAACCTATTTAGAAAATAAAAAACAAACCTTTACAACCCCTTTAACCACTTGCTTACTGGGTACATATACCCCCTTCCTGCTCAGGCAAAATTTCAGCTTTCGGCACTGTCACGCTTTGAATGACAATTGCGCGGTCGTTCGAAGTGGCTCCCAAAAAAAAGCGACAATTTTGAAAAAAACACTATTTTTTGATTTTTGCTATAATAAGTATCCCAATTTTAAAAAAAAATATTTTTTTTCTCAGTTTAGGCCGATACGTATTCTTCTACATATTTTTGTTAAAAAAAAATCGCAATAAGTGTATAGTGATTGGTTTGCGCAAAAGTTATAGCGGCCACAATATAGGGGATAGAATTCTGACTTTTTTTTTTTATCTTTTTTTTTTTTTTTTTTTACTAGTAATGGCGGTTATCTGCGATTTCTGTCAGGACTGCGATATTATGGCGGACACATCAGACACTTTTGACACATTTTTGGGACCATTCACATTTATTCAGCGAACAGTGCTATAAATATGCACTGATTACTGTATAAATGTGACTGGCAGGGAAGGGGTTAACACTAGGGGGCGAGGAAAGGGTTAAATGTGTGCCCTGGGAGTGATTCTTACTGTGGGGGGAGGGGACTGACTGGGGGAGGTGACCGATCTGTGCCCCTATGTACAAGGGACACAGCATCAGTCTCTTCTCCCTGACAGGACGTGGATCTCTGTGTTTACACAAAGAGATCCACGTCCTTTGTCTGTGTAACGGCCGTTCGCGGGTACCTGGCGGACATCGGCATCTCAGTGACGCGCCGGGCACGGGTGCCGCCGTCAGCGCTCACGCGCCCCCCCAGTGGCCGGAGGAGCCGTGGCCTGTATAAAGACGGCCTCCTGGCATTGTAGAGCCACCTTGTGGTCGTTTATAGTCGTACGGCGGGCGTAAAGTGGTTAAGATTGTGTAATTGGTCAGTTTTACTCTCAGTCCTCTGTTTTGAGCAACCTATAATATTATTATTATTATTATTATTATTATTATTATTCAGGATTTATATAGTGCCTACAGTTTACACAGCGCTTTACGACATGGGGGCAAGACAGTACAGTTATAATACAAATCAATACAGGAGGGATCAGAGGGCCCTGCTCGTTAGAGCTTACAATCTAGAAGGGAGGGTCAATAGAGGAGGCCTATAGAAATGAAACTCAAGAAAAACTTAGAGACTTGGGGATAGAGGACAGAGTGGGTGTTTTTTCATAGCATTTTTTGCCTGTCTTTCCACTTATAAATCAGAACTTTCTGTTGCATACTATTATAAAATAAACAGAGGCGCCTTTTTGTTTTTTTCGTTACCAGAGATTTGCTTTACTAGTGCTGCCGAAGTTTTCTGAGACATCTGTCTGCCTGACTTGCATCCATCCCATACTGCGGACATTCTCTATGGCCGGTCCTGTCATCCAGAGCACCCTACATTTTTTTTTAACTTTACAATTATAAATTGAATGTCATTTTGACGGCATGTAGGAACATTTGACAAAGTAAAAAGCATTTTTTTTTTTGCAGATCTTTATAAATAGGCCTCTATATCTGTCTAGTGAAATTAATATCCATTTAAATTGGCATCAGATTTAAACCCTTTTTTTTTATTTAAAATTTTTAATGCCATCAGAACACAGGATGTGATGGCACTATATTCAGTTATGCAGAGCCCAAATAGCAGCAGTGACCAAAGAAGTAAATACTATCGCAGATGCCGGAGACATCCAGCATATAAAAAGGAGTGGTATAGCATGTATAAGCGAAGGTTACCAACCAGCTTAAAAAAAAAAAAACACACACACAACTTAACCAGCAAAACAATACACACACACTCAAACCAAGCATCAGTTTTAAACTTTAGTTTTAGGCCCCTTCCACACTTGTGCGACTTGTCCTGCAACTTGGGACTGCAAAGTCACATGACAAGTCGTACCTCATGGTTTCCAATGAGTACTATTCATATCTGTGTGACTTCAAAGTAATCCCTGCACTAATTTGGTCTGACTTTGATGCAACTTGAGGTCCATAGACCATAAGATTACACAGGCATTGCTTCAAGTCATGGCAAAGTCGTGGGACTTTCTGGTCGCACAAGTGAAAGGGGCCTAAAAATGCAAACACCTCCCTGTTTAGAAGCCTTTTTGAGGCCTTACAATAGATTCTTTTTAACCTGCTTTTCCAGTAGCACAAATAAAACATTTATTTTATAAGGTAATTTAAAGTGCAGTGACTGTTGAAAGTGCACTTGGATACTGGTCAGCTTTACTTATTTGATTGACAAACTGAATGAGCACGTAAATATATTAGAAGTTTTAAATTGAGGCGCTTTTTGTGTCAGTTGTATAAATTGGGGTAAATAAAGGATGCATCTCCTGATGAGAGGATATTACCTGTAGCATGCAGCTTCAGTATGATGATGCATATAGAGAACCTCCTATAAGTGCTGCATCCTGGTCTATATTCTGGTCCAGTCCCTCAAGTTCTTAGCCAGGGCCTGACATACTGTCTTGTTGGCTCTATATGTGGAAATAGGGTTGCGTGGGAAGCTTTACCTTTTTTATATGTTCATCGCACTTTTCAGTACATTATTAGTTAGGCCTATTTATGACATATGTTTCTTACTTGTGTATGGCAAAACAGTACTGTTTACAGACAGTAGAGATTATCTCCATGTATCTTTATTTACTTTTCTAATTTCATTTTCTGCTTTGCCCCTTGTAACATGCAGTGAGCTGTGTTGTTGTTGTGCACAATACGTTACTGAAGACAATTTGATCATCTTTATGACTGTTCTATATATATATATATATATATATATATATATACCAAATTTATCGGCGTATAACACGCACCCTAACTTTAAGAGGGAAGTTTCCGGGAAAAAACTTTCTCTAGTCGTCTGTCCAGGACAGCACTAGAGATGGGCTCCACCTCCAGAGGCAGGAAACACATCATACCAATCTTTAAAGGGCGGCTTCCGTCCCTCGTCCTCAGTCTTTGTGTTTCCTCCACCGGAGGAGGAGGCTGGATGGAGCTCTCCTTCCCCTAAGCCGAGGCAGACTGCTCGAGGAAGGGGGAAGGAGGTCTGCGATACCTGGAAGGTGGCAGGCTTTGTTGGGTCCCCCGGTCAGGCTGCAGTGAAGCTGGTACCGGCGCAATCCTCCGGTATAGCCCGAGGAGGGCTGACGTTCCCCGCAGGACATCCTGGCATCTGCCGGCCAGTTACTGTGGTCTCTGGCGTGGGTGTTCAGCGGGGGGCGGGCGTAGGCCTCGAGTTCCGGCCTGTGGAACGCAGGAGGAGGGCGGGGACTTCCGGTGCAACACTTCCGGTTCCGGGTCGCGCGGCGAGCGTGGACGCTGGGGCCATGGCGGGAAATTAAAAAAAACTGCCGGCCACAAGATAGACGGTTCCTTGAAGATGATCCAGCAGCTGACTACAGAGGTAGGAGACAGCATGGAGACAATGGAACCAGGTGGCAGTGGTGCCGGCCCAGCTCAGGTAGGCAGACACTGGGGTGCCCTGGACCTACAGGGCTGGGGAAAAAGGGGAAATACCCCCCCCCCTTCAGCGACAGGATCCGGGCTAAAGATCCATGTGAATCCTGTCAGCGGCTGGTGGGGGTGCACATCGGTGTGGTGAAGGTACAATCCCCGATTGTCTAAAAGGTTTCTGACTACTTGCCCTGGTTTCTTCTCTCCTTCTCTTTCCCAGGCTCAGCCTAAAGACCCGGAGAGGTCAAGGGGGAAGAAGAGGTGTCCGTCATGTACGAACAAACTAAAGGAGGGATGGAGCAAGCCCCTTTGTAAACCTTGTATTGACAAATTGGTTTACAAGGAGGCAACAGGGGCATGTAAAGAACTAATTGCTGGGGTGCAGGAAGAAATGAAGACCATTAAATCAATGCTGGCAAGCCTTGAAACCCCAAAACCACCAGCTGCAGCCCCCCCTGATTCGGCCCCAGAGGTGGGTGACGCATCAGACGGAGGGGAACCAGATTCCTTGGACGAGCTAAGTGAGGCGGCTTCATCCAGAGATATTCCGAGCCAGGGGACAAGTTCGCCCAGATACAGGCTCTCACTCGAGGAGGTGGATGCCTTATTAGGGGTGATATATGAGACTCTCGATATCAAAGAAGAGCAGGCTTCCTTGTCCTTGCATGACCAGATGTACCAAACCCTGAAAGAGGATCAGAACAGGGTATTTCCGGTACATAGTACACTGGCAGATTCTATTAAAAAGGAATGGCGGGAACCAGAGAAAAAATTGTTTTTTCCCAAAAGTCTGAAGAGGAGATTTCCCTTCAGTGAGGATTCCTCCTGTATCTGGAACAAAGTGCCCAAAGTGGATGCGGCCTTTTCCCAGTGTTCCAAGTCTACAGACCTCGCCTTTGAGGACATGGGTGTCCTTAAGGAACCTATGGACAAAAGGATGGAGGTACTGCTGAAAAGGTCATGGGAAGTAGCCATGACAAGTTTAAAGCCAGCAATGGCTACAACTATAGTGGCTCGTAACTTGGAGGTCTGGCTGGACCAGCTGCAAAACCATCTGGAAAGTGGGACCTCCAGGAAGGAGATTCTTGATTCCCTGCCTATGCTACACAAGGCAGCGGGCTATATGGCGGACGCATCCGCGGAGTCGGTCAAGCTATCGGCAAAGACGGCTGCCTTAATCAATTCCTCACGCAGGGCTTTATGGCTAAAGTCCTGGTCGGGAGACCCGGCATCAAAAATCAGACTATGTGGCATCCCATTTGAAGGAGACCTTTTGTTCGGGCAAGATCTAGAGAAAGTGCTAGACCGTACTGCCGACAAGAAAAAGGCCTTCCCGGTCAAAAATAAAAGGGTTCAGGGGAAACGTTTTTTTCGTCCCCAAGGACAAAGGCCGATTCAGGGGCAGGCTCCTAAGGGGTCGTCCTCTGGGAAGCAGTGGGGAAAGGGTAAACAGAAAGGTGTCCTGTTTTCCTCTCCTAAAAAGACCACCAAATCCCAGTGACTTAGTTCCAGTGGGAGGGAGATTGGGGCAGTTCCTCCCACAGTGGGAAAAGACTACCCCAAATACATTTATTCGGAGGATAATCAGGGAAGGCTATCGAATTCAGTTCAGGGGCACTCCGCCCACAAGAACGTTCGTAACCTCTCCGCCCAGGGATTTTCAGAAAAAGACAGCCTTGCTGTCACAAATAGGCGACTTGGTAGACCAGGGGGTTCTTATCCCAGTGCCACAGCAGGAGATAAACCTAGGTTTCTACTCGCATGTTTTCATAGTGAGAAAACCGTCGGGCAATTTCCGCCTAATATTAAATCTGAAATCACTAAACAAGTGGGTGGCTTACAGAAAATTTCGGATGGAGACAATCCTTTCGGTGAAGTCAATTCTTCCCCCGGATTGTTTCTTGGCCTCCCTCGATTTGAGGGATGCCTACTTACACGTCCCTATCCATCCGGAATCTCAAAAGTTTTTAAGGGTAGCAATCAGATGGGGAAAGCAGGTCCGACATTTTCAATTCAGGGCCCTGCCATTCGGCCTGTCTTCATCCCCCAGAATATTTACAAAAATTTTGGCGGAGGCACTGGCCCCCCTGAGACTGGAAGGGATATCAGTCATCCCTTACCTGGACGACCTTTTATTTTTTGCACCCTCCGCGCTCCAACTGCAAGAGGATCTACGGGTGGCCATATCCTTTTTGGAAAAACTGGGGTGGTTAATAAATTGGGAGAAGTCAAACCTAACCCCGACACAGGTCCTGCAGTACTTGGGCTTTCTAGTAAACTCAGTGACGCAGAAAATTTATCTCACAGCGGAGAAAGTAAAAAAGGTAAAGGCTACGGCAGCCTTCCTTCAAAACAATCTGGCAATTTCTATCCGCTCAGCCATGTCGGGTTTGGGTGTCCTGACGGCAACAATCCCTGCGGTTCCATGGGCAAGAGCCCATTTCAGGTGTCTTCAGGCAAATATTCTGAACAACTGGGACGGAACGCAGGAATCGTTGGACGCGACCTTCCACCTATCCCCAAAGACCAAAAGGTCTCTTTGGTGGTGGAGGGACGAAGAGAACCTAGTGCAGGGTCTGTTTTGGTCTCTTCCGGTGTCAGTCCGAATAACCACGGACGCCAGTGCCTGGGGCTGGGGGGCCCATTGGGGATCAAAGGTAGCCCAAGGGCGCTGGGAAAAAGTGCAGTCCCAAAGGTCAGCCAATTGGAGGGAGTTGCAAGCAATCTGGGAAGCCCTAAGGGCATTTGTCGCGGAGCTGAAAAATCACCATGTACAGGTCCTCTCAGACAGTGTGGTAGCAGCCTCATATTTAAACAAGCAAGGAGGAACAAGGTGTCCATCCTTAATCAAGATAGCGAGCGCTATCTTGGCCTGGGCAGAAAAAAATCTGAAGTCCATATCCGTGGTCCATCTGAAGGGAGTGGACAATTGCCTGGCGGACTTTCTGAGCCGACACCAAGTGTGCGAATCAGAGTGGTCGCTAAACAGGGAGGTCTTCCAACTAATAGAGAAGTGGGGCATTCCCGAAGTGGACTTGTTTGCCAACAGGGCGAATGCCAAAGTTCCAGCTTACTTTTCGATAGAAAGAGAAATAGGGGCCAAAGGGATAGATGCCCTAGCCCAGAAGTGGCCGTTTCATCTATGTTACACCTTTCCCCCGTTCAAACTTATTCCTCTGGTTCTGAGGAAATTTGTGCAGGAACGCACCACAATGATCCTAGTGGTCCCGTATTGGCCAAAGAGGCCTTGGTTTTCCATACTGTTACGCCTGACAGCGGAACCCCCCCCTCATGTTGCCCGTAAGGAAGGATCTGCTATCCCAGGGCCCAGTCCTATTATCCAAGGTTCAGACCCTGAAGCTGTCAGCCTGGTGTCTGAAGAGAGTCTCCTGAAGTCTAAGGGGCTCTCGGATAGGGTAGTAAACACCATTCTTTCTAGTAGAAAGAAGGTTACCCAAGCGATTTATGTTAAAGTTTGGAAAAAATTTTGTTCTTGGTTGGATACCAAAAAGGTGTCTGCAAGTATCCCAGCCATCTTTGAGTTTTTACAAGATGGTGCGGATAAAGGACTGGCCATTAGTACACTAAAAGTACAGGTATCGGCCTTGTCAGTTTTTTTTAGAGCGACCCCTGGCAATAGACCCGCTAGTGAGCAGGTTCTTCAAGGGGTTAGCCAGAATTAGACCCATTCCATTTAAAGTCCTGCCAAAATGGGACCTGACGATAGTGTTGCAGGGTTGGGCTAAATGGTCACAAGAGAAAGAGCTGTCCCTAAAATGGGTCACGCTCAAAGCTGTCTTTCTAGTGGCCATAACCACTGCGAGACGCATTAGTGAGCTGCAGGCACTTTCCATTAAGGAGCCTTTTCTACAAGTTTTTGAAGACAGGCTGGTATTACGGACAGACCCAGGTTTTTTGCCCAAAGTGGTGTCAAAGTTCCATAGGGCTCAAGAAATGGTTTTACCTTCCTTTTTTGGGTCCCCAACCAGTCTAAGGGAGACAGAATTCCACAATCTGGACGTGAGAGCCTGTGTCTTACAATATCTGGAGTTGTCCAAAAACATTAGGAAATCCAATGCTCTATTTATTTTGCATTTGGGAAAAAAATTGGGGTTTCAAGCTTCAAAAGGCACAATCGCAAAATGGATTAGGCAGGCTATTGTGGAAGCTTACAAAATCTTAGGAAAGGAATGCCCTTTTTCCCCCATGGCTCACTCCACACGGGCACTATCGGCCTCTTGGGCAGAGCGAGCTGGAGCAACACCAGAACAAATTTGTCGAGCAGCAACATGGTCAAATTACTCTACGTTCATGAAGCATTATAGATTGGACCTTCTCTCAGCGCAAGACCAAGCGTTTGGGAGGAAAGTCCTCCAAGCGGTAGTCCCCCCCCCCTAATCTGGTAAGTTCTCGCTGATCCTCTCTAGTGCTGTCCTGGACAGACGACTAGAGAAAACTAGAGTTAGACTTACCGGTAACTCTATTTCTAGGAGTCATCCAGGACAGCAGGGATTCCCTCCCTATATGCTGTTATAATGGTGGACGAGTGTTTTTTGTTGTTTCAGAAGCCGTTCCGGGGAAGTTCTCGGTTAAAAGACTGAGGACGAGGGACGGAAGCCGCCCTTTAAAGATTGGTATGATGTGTTTCCTGCCTCTGGAGGTGGAGCCTATCTCTAGTGCTGTCCTGGACGACTCCTAGAAATAGAGTTACCGGTAAGTCTAACTCTAGTTTTCCACTGCCCCTGCGTATAACACGCAGGCACAGTTCACCCTCTATTTTTAGGGTAAAAAAGTGAGTGTTATACGCCAATAAATACAGTGTGTGTGTGTGTGTGTGTGTGTATATAAATAAATATATATATATATATATATTATAAGATCTTGTTTTCTTTATATCTGTGCACTTCTTATTTTTGATGTGTGTGTGTTATCTTCAGCCTCCAGTGATGCGTCCCTTCCACTTGAGAGAGAGGAGAAAATCCGATTGCAGGCCAGACGTCGCTTAGAGGAGCAACTGAAACAGTACAGGGTAAAGCGTCAGCAGGAGAGGGTGAGAATTGTATTTCTTATAGAGATATCCTCTCCATTACTAATAATAAAAAAAATATGTATAGATCTATATAAATTATTCCTGTAAATGGGGATGTCCAACCTTTTTGACCTTCCTGGGCCACATTGGAAGAAGACTTGTTTTGGGCCACACATACAATATACTAACAATAAGGATAGCTGATGAGGAGAAAAAGTCAGGCAGATCACTGATATAGATAATGTACCCAACTGAGAAGTAAACCTCCTTTATCTTTCTAGTTCAAACTACTAGCCCCATCAAAATGTAATGGAGATGAACGAAGGGAGACATGTTTGAAGTCCAGCCTGTGTGACAATGATAAGTGTAGACTCAAAAGGGCAGGAAGTATGTTATTTGCAAGATTACTAGGTGGAAAAAGCCTAAAAAGGCATTACATCTAAGGACTAGTAAGCTGCAATATATTGCTTTTTTTTTTTTGTTTAGATACAGTTCAAGATGTCCCCTTCTATAAGACAGACATTTTTTTTTCAGTATATTTATTTTTATTTTATTTTTTTATTTTTTTTTTATATATTTTTATAAAGATTGCATACATATACATACATTTTTTAAATTTGAAAAGTTTCCTATGCCATTGACAGGGAGCAGTGTTTTCTATCCCTCCCTATATGATTCCATCATTCCTTAAATATGTACCTAGATTTTTTTTAATATCTCTTTTCTATTTATTCCTCATCATTTAAACCAATATCGCATAATAAAATCATGTGTCATTTCGACCATCACATCCAACTATAACAACGAAAAAAAAAATGTGTTTATTTTAAACGGGTAGTACAGAAATGATCACTCTTGACACTGAGATGTTTTGTTTTATAAATTGGCATTCATACAAGTTTTTTATTAAATTAAAAAAAAAAATTGGAGCAACAAAGTGCCTTAGCTAGGGTATAAAAGCAGTCAATATGAAAAGCGCTTTTTGTTTTAAAAACCTGACTGTACCCTGCAGAAAAAAATGAACCGTTTAATTCAGGGTTTCCGAAAGTAATTAGACTTTACAGACTTGCCTGTTTTAGACTTTATAATAATCTGCTACCGCTCTACAAATCCCTGAGGCCTGGGCAGTGACTACAGAGCTGGACCACTGTGCTTTGTGTGAGATTTGCTGAAGCAGTCTGACACATGCTCAAGCTCAAATTTAGTTTGGTAACAGCTGTCATATTTTTAATTCCTCTCGCTTTTTTTGTCCCAACTGTCACTGGTAAGGAAGTTGAGGGAAATTCTCTCCAATGAGGACACCGACAAAGACCAAACATGGGTACTACCACTTCCTGACTCTCCCTACCATCAAATTGCCTTTTCCAGACAAATATGATTACTTGAAATCAGTCCTTGAATTGTGCTTTTCCTTTTTCCTTGCTCAAAATTTTAAAACCAAATTCTGTGTTTGAAACAATGTTTCTCTTATCGTCCATGGACGGACACAGCTCCTTAAATCTTGACAAAGTGGGTTATGTTCCTGTTCATAGGAGAGGACTAGGCAGAACATGTTGGTTATCTTAAAACATGTAACTTTGACAGAGTTGAACAGCCCCGCCCAGGGGGCAGTCCCTCTGTACATAACCCTCCTACCTGCAGTCAGCAGCCTCAGGTTTTTTTTTCTGCCTAGCAGAGAAGAAGGACTTGGCTCCCTTTTGGGCCCAGAGTCCTGAAGGATTTTTTTTATTTTTATTTTTTCTTTCGTGATATCTTCTATCTACTGCCGGCTGGGCGACAGGCTGGATATATAGATCCTTGTAGTCTTCCCAGTTCCGGCCATCGAGCGTGCCAGTCCCTTGCTTCTGACCACGACATACCCCATGGCTCCAGGGGTGGCCGGTGAACACATGCTCCAAGGTCCACATATGACTGGGCTGCTTGTTGCCTCACTCACAGTTGACCGTGCCGACAGCTACTCCGTACCATCGGTTGTGGGTCTTTCAGGGACGCGCCAGCTTGTCCTCGCAAGGACGTGTAAGTACAGTTCCGCCTGTCTCGGCAGGATGGAACAGCTGGGTATTCCCGGGATTAAGGGGTTCTCCTGTCCTCCCTTTCCCTGCTCTCTGTCGCCCTTTCCCTGCTCTGTTGCCCTTTCCCCTCCTGCCCTAGGGCTCGCTGCAACCGGGGTGTACCTGTGGGAGGGGCTCCGAGTCCCTGTGGGGCACCAGGGTCCGCTTTCTGTGAGAGTGGTCTGTCTCCTGGGAGTCTCTGCAGGCCTTCTCATCCACATCCCTGGCCTCGGGCACCGTTTTTTTGCAGCGCTGACGCCATTTTTAGTGTGTTTTTCCTGTGTTAAAACTTCCATTGGTGGCCATTTTGTTTGTAGCTGTGCTGTGGCGCAGGTCGGTATTGCGGGTGGCCATTTTCTTGTGGTTTGCGCCCTTTTTTATCTGAGGCGTCTGGCGGCCATTTTGGAGTGGCTTTGGCCTCTAGCACTGGCTTCTGAACAGCGCAGTTCTTTCTCCTCACAGCTTTTTCATCACACACGCTGTGTATACAAGGCGTGCTGCGGTGCTGAGCAGTCTCCTCCTTATGTGTGTTTCACTTGGTCCCTGAGGGCTGCTGTCAGTGGGCGTTTATGGAGTCAGTATGTGACCTTTCTTCCCTATACATTGCCAGAGGCAGCAAATGGTGCCCCTGCACCTGCGGTTTCCTTGGATACGTTATAGATAGTCCTGGAACCTTTTGTTGCCAAGGTAGAAATGGATTGCGGGCGTAATTGGGGGTAAGAAAGCACCCCCTCCCCCCGCCATCTTCTGGGAAATGTTTGTCAGGGCACTTCTGAGTGCACTTCTGATGCTGTGGGGACACTCTCCAGCTGGGAATGCAGCTGGGACTTCCGCAGAGGAATCTGTCTCCCTTAGGTCACACAAATCTGCCCGCTTTGTGACGTTTTTTTCCTTGTGTTACTTTCTTTGATAGTTCATACATAAAGAATGTTAAGGGCCGCAGAGGTCCTTGTGGTCCCCCAGTGCATGGCGGTCCGTTAGAAGGGTCCTGTATGATGATAAGAGTTCCAAGGCGGTGATGCTGGGGTCAGTGTTGCGACCTATATATGGCTGCGACTTTCCATGTAGGGCAGCACAGTGGTGTAGTGGTTAACTCCCTCACCTGGCAGCAAGAGGGTCACTGGTTCGAACCCGGACCCAGACACCATCTGCCTGGCGTTTGCATGTTCTCCCTGTGTCTGCGTGGGTTTCCTCCGGGTAGTCCGGTTTCCTCCCACACCCCAAAGACATGCGCGCCTTCGACGCCACAGTAAAAACATATGCACTAATACATACACAGTGTGTGTATTTTAAATCGCCCGGTCGCAGTTTGCTTGGGGTTTGCATGTTTTCCCTGTGTCTGCATGGGTTTCCTCCGGGTGATCCGGTTTCCTCCCATACTCCAAGGACACGTGCGCCTTCCGCGCCACGGTAAAGACGTATACACTAATACATACTCGGTGTGTGTGTATGTAAATGATTTCCAGAACCTCTGTATCTGCGGTGGTGCTGCGCCACCTGATTGGCTGGAATGCTGGTCTGCTGGCTAAGCTCCCAAGTGAGCTCTGGCAGATTGCCTTTCTGAGGCTTTTTGGTACCTCGCTGGACGACATTGGTAAGATGTCACTGGTGGTAAGAGCACTCTTCTCTCACAGTCGTCTGAGGGGAAGGAGCCGTGCCGTTGGCCGGGGCCCTCCGATTCCGCGCAGAAGCGGGCTGACAAGGCTCTAGCTGGGGGACAGAAGTGTCCCTGGGTGCATGCACGAATGTGCCGGCTAACATACAATGCTACGCATGTTTTTTTTGTCCCCGCCTGACTCAAGGGTGGGGGGGATGATTTTGCGAGTTTTCAGCTCGGTGGACTTTGCTGCTCTCTGACCAGTGGGTCTGCGAGGTGGTCACTTAGGGGTACAAGATAGAGTTTCTTCTTGTCCACCAAACAGATCTTTCCCTCGATTTTTCCTCTTTCCGGCTCGTCGGTCTGCTTTGATGGGAGCAGTACAAGACTTGCTCTGGTGCAGAATAATTTTACCTGTGCCCCTGGTGGAAGGGTTTCAGGGATTCTATTCAAATCTGTTGATAGTCCCACAGAAGGACGGTGTCCGTCCAATCTTGGACCTCAGGGCCCTCAATACCTTGTAGGGCAGCACAGTGGGGTAGTGATTCACTCCCACACCTGGCAGCAAGAGGGTCACTGGTTCAAACCCAGACCCTGACACCATCTACCTGGAATTTGCATGTTCTCCCTGTGTCTGCGTGTGTTTCCTCTGGGTACTCCGGTTTCCTCCCACACTCCAAAGACATGCGCGTTTTCGGCGCCACAGTATGAACATACGCATTAATACATACAGTGTGTATTGTCTTTGGGGACTTCTGGCATCTCTGGACACCAGGGTCGCATACTTGCATGTCCCCATCTGCAACAGCCATCTGAGTTTTCTGCGCTTTGCGATTTGACTTGGCGTCAGCACCAAGAGTTGTTCACAAGGTGCTCGCCCCAATCTGGGCTTTGCTGAGACAGCGAGACATTGATATCGTGGGCTACTTGGACGTTCTTCTTCTGATGGCTGCTTCTGGCTCAGAATTAGGAGGACATGTCTATAGCTAGTCAGAACCTCCGGGACTTTGGTTGGGTACTGAACATACAGAAGTCCGTGTTGGTACAGACTCAGTGTCTGAAGTCCCTAGGCTTGATCCTGAATTCTTTGGAGGCGAATGTCCTCCTTCCTTTGGAGCAGTTGCAGACGCTCCAGTCGGTGGTGAAATTGTTGGCATCCCGCAAATGGTCGTCTCTCCCCTTTTTTGCAGGAGTTCTGGGCCTCCTGGTGGCCTCCTTCGAGGCAGTTCTGTCTGCCCTGTTCCACACTCGAGTATTGCAGGAAGAGATCCTGTCCACTTGGAACAGATCTCCATTGTCTCTAGATTCAGGTAAGTCACCTGGTCAAGGCTTCCCTGAGAGGGCGGCTGCATTTCCCGGCTCTTCAGTCCCTTCCTTTCCATAGGACTGTGATTACGATGGACGGCAGCCTCACAGTCTGGAAGAATATCGACCGCCGATCGATGTCCTTGACATTCGAGCAATCAGACTATGCCTCTCCAAAGGGTCGCAGAGACTTCAGGGGCGTCTGATCAGGTTTCAGTTGGACGGCCGCAGCGTCGGTAGTCGCTCGCATCCTAAGTTGGGCTGAAAGGAGCATGCCGGCTCTATCGGCTGCTTACATCCGGGCGTAGAGACCTGGCAGGCGAACTATCTGAGTTGCCAGATGCTGGACCAAGGGGTATGGTCTTTTCACCTGAAGGTGTTTTCAATTACTTTGTCGGAATTGGGGCACACCAGTTGTGGATCTCTTGGTTTCTCAACTCAATCGCAGGTGTCGAGGTTTGTGGCCAGGTCCAGGACTCCCTGGGCAGACGCATCGGATGCATTGGTGTCTCCATAGGGAATTCATGCCTTTCCCCTTATGGAATTGCTTCCTCGTTTGCTCCGCAGAGTGGAGGTCGCGGGGATTCTGGCGATTCTAATCGCCCCTGATTGGTCCCGGCGTCCCTGGTACGCCGACCTCGGGAGACTGGTAGCTGACGCTCCCTGGCGGCTGCCACTGCGGGAGGACCCTCTGTCTCAAGGTCCCATGCTTCATCCTGTTTTACAGTCGCTGGCTTTAACGCCTTGACTATTGAAAGCCAGGTACTAAGGGACCGTGGTCTGGCAGATTCGATAATCCCCTTTATGTGAACATCAGGTTGATTCCACTCTTTCTCAAAAAGTTGCCTTTCTAGTTGCCATTACTTTGGTCAGAAGGGTTTCTGAATTTGCGGCCTTGTTTTGCAACTTGGTCTTCCATAAGGATAAGGGGTGCTTCGCCCGCAACCTTCATTCCTTCCTAAGGTGGTTTCGACTTTTCACCTAAACGAGGACATTGTGCTTCCATCCTTGTGTCCTCGGCCATCGCATCCCAGGAGGCTGCGCGACATACCTTGGACGTGGTACGGCCCTATGGGTGTACCTGTCTGCTACTGCTCCGTATCGGAGTTCTGACTCACTGTTCGTTCCGGTATCTGGTCCACAGAAGGGCCTGACTGTCTCATCGGCCATCTTTCTAGGTGGATCAGGCTGATCGTCATCCAGGTCTATGCCCTTTAGGGGCGGGTGCCTTCCTTTCCTGTCACGGCGCATTCAATCAGGATAATTGGTGCTTCCTGGGCTTTCCGACATCTAGCATCTGTCTTCAAGGTGTGAGACGACGACCTGGTCATCTGTTTACATTTTCCGAACGTTTTTCAAGGTTGATGTGTGTGCATCTTTGGATGCTTCCTTGGTCGCAAGTTTTTGCAGGCGGCTGTTTGAGGTTGCAACTTCTCCGTTGAGGAGCTCTGTTTGTTTGGGGTGAAGTTGAGTTTTCTTTTGATTGCTGTTCCCACCCCTCGTTTTTTCTGACACTGCTTGGGGACGTCCCACTTTGTCAAGATTTAAGGAGCTGTGTCCGTCCATGGACGATGAGAGAAAATAGGATTTTTTTTGTACTCACCGTAAAATCCTTTTCTCGTTCGTCCGTGGACGGACACAGCACCCACCCCTCCTTTTTTAGTTTGTACTGCTTTACTACGAACTGAGGCTGCTGACTGGAGGTAGGAGGGTTATGTACGGAGGGACCGCCCCCTGGTCGGGGCTGTTCAACTGTGTTAAAGTTACATGTTTTAAGATAACTAATATGTTCTGCCTAGTCCTCTCCTATCAACAGGAACATAACCCACTTTGTCAAGATTTAAGGAGCTGTGTCCGTCCATGGACGAACGAGAAAAGGATTTTACGGTGAGTACAAAAAATCCTATTTTTTTTTAAACATGTGATAATATACTGTATTGTGATGTAAATTTATTTCTCTATGTAGTCTAATCAGTCTACTCCTAAAAGTCGCCCTTCAAGCACTTTGGATCCTGAACTGATGTACAATCCGGATAATCTTCCTCGGGCCAGTACTGTTGCAATGACTAAGGAGTATTCCTTCTTGCGCACAAATGTCCCACGGGGACCGAAACTGGGCAGTCTAGGCCTCCCATCATCTTCCAAAGTGAAAAAGTCCTCCAAATCATCCAAATCTTCTAGCAAAATTCGTTCTTTAGCAGACTATCGTGTAGAATCTTCTGAACCCAGCAATCCCTGCATAGGTTATTCTGATTCATCACCTGGCTCCCTAAAGTCCAACAGGGGGAGCTTCACCTCAGTAGTGTCAGAAATTAGTATGGAAGGACAGAAATTTGAGGGTTACAATGCTGACAATGGCTCTGAACTTGATGGGAGTGATCTGGGAACTAGACTTGATGGAAATGAGAGTGACAGCTCTACGTACAGTAGTGTATCTGCTGGACAAGGGTCTTATTTTGTTGCTGCATCAGCCAGGAGAGAAGAGGAATACATTGTGAATGGTCAAAGCATAGCTCCAGAAGATGTAGGGCACTATCCTTCGCTAAGAGATGTCTTGCAAGCTGCTGCTGCAGAGCAACAAACTCAGGAGTCTGAGGGAAATGGTGAACCTAGAAGCCGGCGAGACAGCATTTCAAGCAGGTAATAACCTGATAAAAAAAAAATTCCCGTGTTGAGAGAGATGTGTTAATAAAGTTAAACTGGTTCATCAGACTGTTTTGTAACTCTAAAGAGATTATACAGTACCTTACAAAAGTGAGTACACCCCTCACATTTTTGTAAATATTTTATTATATCTTTTCATGTGACAACACTGAAGAAATTACACTTTGCTACAATGTAAAGTAGTGAGTGTACAGCTCATATAACAGTGTAAATTTGCTGTCCCCTCAAAATAACTCGACACAGCCATTAATGTCTAAACCGCTGGCAACAGAAGTGAATACACCCCTAAGTGAAGATGTCCAAAGTGTCAATATTTTGTGTGGCCACCATTATTTTTCAGCACTGCCTTAACCCTTTTAGGCATGGAGTTCGCCAGAGCTTCTCAGGTTGCCACTGGAGTTCTCTTTCACTCCTCCATGATGACATCACAGAGCTGGTGGATATTAGAGACTTTGCGCTCCTCCACCTTCTGTTTGAGGATGCCCCACAGGTGCTCAATAGGGTTTAGGTCTTGCTACATGCTTGGCCAGTCCACCACCTTTACCATCAGCTTCCTTAGCAAGGCAGTGGTTGTCTTGGAGGTGTGTTTGGGGTCGTTATCGTCTTGGAATACTGCCCTGCAGCCGAGTCTCCGAAGGGAGGGTGATGATGCTCTGCTTCAGTATGTCACAGTACATGTTGGCATGCATGGTTCCCTCAAAGAAGTTTAGATCCTCAGTGCCGACAGCACTCGTGCAGCCTCAGACCATGACACTCCCACCACAATGCTTGACTGTAGGCAAGACACACTTGAATTTGTACTCCTCACCTTGCTGCCGCAACACACGCTTGACTCCATCTGAACCAAATACGTTTATCTTGGTCTTATCAAACCACAGGACATGGTTCCAGTAATCCATGTCCTTAGTCTGCTTGACTTCAGCAAACTGTTTGCGGGCTTTCTTGTGCATCATCTTTAGAAGAGGATTCCTTCTGGAATGACAGCCATGCAGACCAATTTGATGCAGTGTGTGGCGTATGGTCTGAGCACTGACAGGCTGACCCCCCCCCCACACCCCTTTAACCTCTGCAGCAATGCTGGCAGCACTCATACGTCTATTTCCCAAAGACAACCTCTGCATATGATGCTTAACATGTGCACTTCTTTGGTCGACCATGGCGAGGCCTGTTCTGAGTGAAACCTGTCCTGTTAACCGCTGTATGGTCTTGGCCACCATGCTGCAGCTCAGTTTCAGGGTCTTGGCAAACTTCTTATAGCCTAGGCCATCTTTATGTAGAGCAGCAATTATTTTTTTCAGATCCTCAGAGTTCTTTGACATGAGGTGCCATGTTGAACTTCCAGTGACCAGTATGAAAGTGTGAGAGCGATAACCCCAAATTTTAACACACCTGCTCTCCATTCACACCTGAGACTTTGTAACCCTAACGAGTCACATGACATCGGGGAGGGAAATGGCTAATTTGGCCCAATTTGGACATTTTGACTTAGGGGTGTACTCACTTTTGTTGCCAGCGGTTTAGACATCAATGGCTGTGTGTTGCGTTATTTTGAGGGGACAGCAAATTTGCACTGTTATTCAAGGTGTACACTCACTACTTTAAATTGTAGCAAAGTGTAATTTTTTCAGTGTTGTCACATGAAAAGATATACCGTATTTATTGGCGTATAACACGCACCCTAACTTTAAGAGGGAAGTTTCAGGGAAAAAACTTTCCACAGCCCCCTGCGTATAACACGCAGGCACAGTTTACCCTGTATTTTCAGGGTAAAAAAGTGAGTGTTATACGCCAATAAATACAGTAATAAAATATTTACAAAAATGTGAGGGGTGTACTCACTTTTGTGAGCTACTGAATAGATAGGCGCTACAGATTTAAAACAAATTCCCTAAAATGCAGATGCTATCCAATTTTGATGTAGAAATAAAAAATAAACGTATACACCAATACACTCAAAAAAAATCATACCCCAAAAATGTATTAAAAACTCCTCTTAATTATATATCCGGAATGTGCACTGCAACTCATATCAACAATATATATCAAAGTGCAATGTGCAAATACACAAACTTTCAAAAATACAATCAAAAAGTGCAATGTGCATACACACAAATTCATATACCGTATATACTCGAGTATAAGCTGACCCGAATATAAGCCGACCCGAATATAAGCCGAGGCACCTAATTTTACCACAAAAAACTGGGAAAACGTATTGACTCGAGTATAAGCCTAAGGTGTCCATCTGCATGCCTCACTTTGCCTCACTGTGTCCATGTCCATGCCTCACTGTGCCCATGACTAGACTGACGTTTAACATGAGAGTCTATGGAAGGGGTGCACGGGTTTGAAAAATCGGTGCTCCCTGGCCGTAGGTCCCCCAGGCAAAAAACTTTGCACACTTATAGAGACGTAATGGGTCCAGGGGATTTACGACTGGCTGGTGCCGGGTCCCCAAAATCACCGGAGAAATTACCGTTTAACATGGGAGTCTATGGAAGGAGTGCCCGGCTTTGAAAAATCGGTGCTCCCTGGCTGTAGGTCCCCCGGACAACAAACTTTGCAAACTTGTAGAGGAAGAGTGGGGCTACATGTGTGCCAGGTGTGGGGTCCAGGGGACCTACGGCCGGCCGATACCGGGTCCCCAAATCCAGGAGATCAGGCGCAAAAAGGTGACTCGAGTATAAGCCGAGGGGGGCATTTTCAGCACAAAAAATGTGCTGAAAAACTCGGCTTATACTCGAGTAATATACGGTATGTCTTGTAATGCAATAAAATGTCCCATATAAGAATGGTTCAAATCTCATGCAAATATTTCATGCAAAATAAATAATATTGGTGTACCCCAGGCGGGGCTTGGACGTGATCTCACCACGCACTCTGGGTTCGCACTCGTGGCTCAGAATTGCGGCTGGAGGCGACTTGGCTCTTTGATTGAACTTGCATACTATTGTCAGTGGAGACACATTTGAACGTGAGTGTTTTGATTGTTTTTATGGAATGAAGTGTTTTAGGGTTTTATGCCATAAGAGCCCCGTTCTTTTTTTTTTTTTTTAACTCCTTTATGTGACATAATGAGAAATATGGAATGACCATTTTTAAGAGGAGATTGGTGAAGCTGCAGATTGTTACTCCCAGAGTTTCATGCGCTATGGTTTAAAAATATTATTAGCATTGGTCTTTGGTGAGTTTACCTAGTACTTGTGGTGGTGGGGATCACAGATTTATTGAAATAAGGCAGAAATTATGAAGAATGCACATGGGACTTTCTGTTTCATAATATAATATGTGGGACATTAATTTTGTTGGCTTGAAAGATTTGCGTGAGTATTGAATCCTTCTTATATGGGAAGTTTTATTGCATTCCAAGATGTATATAAATTTATGTGTATGCACGTTGCACTTTTTGATTGTATTTTTGAAAGTTTATGTATTTGCACATTATGCTTATTGCAGTTTGATATATGTTGTTACTATAAGTTGCCTTGCACATTCTGGATAGATTGTTTAGAGAAGTTTATAATGCATTTTTTGGGTATAACATTTTATTTTATTTTTTTTGAGTGTATTGGTGGCAGTGCTGTCCACTTTACTATACACTTTTGTAACTCCAAAACCATTGCCTCACAAATGCATAAACACTGACCAGGTATAGTCATTGTCAGAGAATTTTTACTACTTTCATTAACGTTTAATGGAAGCATAGGGAAAATTGACAAGTAGTACAGAAGTCATTACAATAGGAATACACTATGATGCAGTTGATCACACTACATAGCACTACCAATTTTACTGACGTTTTACAAGTGTTAATGAAGAGGGCAGCTATCTTGATGTTAGAATCACAGTTTTATTAAACTTTTGGAGGGCACCGTTTATGGTAATATTCCTCTGATTCTACATTGTGACTGTATTTTCATAATGTTGCAACTTTATCTTAAAGGATAAATTCACCTTTTGGAGCATGTTAAATGTTAGACAGGTATTTAAGGTGTAACATGTAATACAATCTAGGAGAAATGTACATTAGTATTATCTGCAATGAGGCCCCGTTCACACCTGAGCGTATTGGAATCCAGAATCTCAGCAAAACGCTGGACACAGTTGTGGTGCAATTATTTTCTAATGGCACCCCAAACACAGTGCCGTACATGAGCTTCTTTGGAAGGTTTATGGAGTAGAGGGAGACCCATTCAAAATGAATGGTGCTGCTCCAAAAACGCACCACAAATTTGCGTGTCACAAAGGTCTGCTCGGGGGCCTAAAACGTGAACTTATCCGTTTAAAAAAAATGCTTCTTGGGGAAATTTACTAAAACTGGTGGTGCACACAGAATCTGGTGAAGCTGAGTATAGTAAGCAATCGTCTTCCAGGTTATATTGTCAAAGCTTAATTGAACAAGCTGAAGTTAGAAGCTAATTTTGTTACTATGCAGAGCTGCACCAGATTCTGTGTGCACTAGTTTTAGTGATGAAGTGTATCACCTTTGTTCACAGGTGCAGAACTTTCACCTCCAAGTGATTGTATAGTTTGTGATAACTGTGGCTACCAATTTTTTGCTCATTACACTCACTGCTTCCTGCATTGTAGTCTACAAATTGCTTCCATATTATTACTTTCAATGAATGTTTGAGTCTTCATCTAACTGAAGATAATGCACACTCCCTGTTTGGCTATTTTTTTTTTCTTTTCTTAACAATTGTTAGGCAGGCTGATTGTAGTAGCCATTTTAGTGTCTAATAACATTTTAATAGAATAACAATGGAGGTGAAAGCTTGTGCATATTTGAAGGTACCAATAAATTTACTTTAAGATAAACTTTACAATAAAGTTACATATAAATTTACTTTAAAGAGGAACTGCAGTCTGCTCACATAATTTGTATTAAAAACATCTTTGCCATTATGAAGCTTCCCTCTAACCACTTTGCATATTATTTTATATATACTGCGAGTCTGTACTTGCCAAATTTGCTGCATAAATCTCCCTCCACTGAGTCTGGCTGCATCCATTTTAATTGTGGGCAGCTGAAGCTGTTGCCTGTTTACTTCCTGGATTTACCCAGACACACAGAGGCACACCTCCATCTCTGCAGCTCTCATTGGCCCGCTTATGAGTCATCCCCCTCCCTTCCTGGCAAACTCTCAGGAGGGTGAGAAAGCTGTGCATGATGTCATAAGCTTAGGCCTTTTTGCCAGACAAGAAACAGGAAGCGGGCTGTATAAAGTATTAACTGACAGAAAAAAAAAATTATTATCCAAAGTTAAAACAACAAAGGCAAAAGATTTAATAAATAATAAAAATAATACTGCGCTAATGTGAACAAGTGAAAATATCGTGCTAATTGGCAGATAGGCTGCGACAAATAAAATATGTGAAACCATATCCAGTAAAGTAGTAAATTAAAAATTGTCGCGCACAGGTAAGTGAAAAAAGTAGAATACTGGTGAAAATTACTCAAATTAGTGAAAAAATATAAATACAGTGATGTATATATATGTATACATAAACACCAAAACGTGTAAATAACGGGAAATCAACCCCTCCTCAAAATACTGAGACAGTGTTCAAAAAATGAGAATTGAAATATTCATAAGTATATCTAAACAGTGTACTAAACCAATCTGTGATATTAAAACACGCCAGTTATTGACAGCATATGAAGCTGATAAGGTAATATTAAATAAAACATATACAGCTCGATGCTATTATTAATAGTAACTGCAGTAATGCTCTAAATATTAAAAGGTGGAGATAGAAAGAGTCTATTCCTTATTAGTTCAAAAGAGGTCCAATGTAACACACAGTTCCCATACAGCAAAAAGTTGCTTCAAATGAAAAGGCAAGGGGTTGTGAGGAAATGCTGGAAAAAGGTAGAACCCAGGGTAAATCCACAGAAGTCACAGGAGAATTACATCCACCACGGTGTGTAGGGAATCAAGATGGGTACCTTACCGCAAAAGTTGGACCTCCACTGTGGCAAGGTCAGAAGAGCCTGCAGATATCACCCTCTGCGGG
Organism: Rana muscosa; assembly: GCA_029206835.1. NCBI lineage: Eukaryota > Metazoa > Chordata > Amphibia > Anura > Ranidae > Rana > Rana muscosa. The sequence continues at coordinate 911,000,218 of CM055116.1, read as the reverse complement.
GTATTAGTACTGGTCCTGGGGGTGTCACGGCTCCAGAGTCCTTGCGTTCCCTCTACCTCTCGTTGCTCTGTCTCCTCCACTGGTGGCTGGTGTGCTCCAATTGTTTAAAAAGAACCAACAGACCTCCAATGTAGATACCAAAAAAGAAGAGGGAGGGACTCGGATAGTGTATTACCTCAAAGCAGCTTTATTCCAAACGTCAAGGTAAAAACAGGAATGCAAAGTTCCTAAAAGTAGTTTAAAATTGCCGGCATAAAAATCCTAGCGTTCGCCCGTGCTTCCGGGGTCACGTGGTAATAGTGACGTCAGCGCGTAGCACTGATAATAGATAATAGATGGAAAGATGAATAAAATTACTGGAGTTCCGCTTTAAGGTAAATATTACAATAAAAAAATGACTGTATGTGCTCACTGAAAATGCAGTATACTTTCTTTTTACTACTAGTTTCTTCACTGTGTTTATGCTTTTGTAGCATTTCCATGGAAAGCTCCATTGCTGGGACTCACGATGAACTGTTGCAGGTGCTGAAAGAAAAGATGAGATTAGAAGGACAGCTGGAGTCATTGTCAACAGAAGCCAGTCAGGTAAGAATAATTAAATCAGTCAGCCATTTAGGCTACAGTCACACTTGCAGTGATCGCTAGCTATGTGGACAGCAGCGAATAGCTGTGGCTGCCAGCGACCTGTCATAGTGAAACGGACCGGCCGCACCTAGCCACTCAAAGCCGCAGTAGGAATCTGATTCTGATCTGAATTCGCACAGGCCTAATCACTGGTTCGAATGTAGCCTAAGAGACAGGATGGACCTGGTTCATATTTATACAAAACAATTAATGAGATACAACCATGGACAGATTTTTTGGTACCCTTCCATGGAAAAAGAACCCACAATTTACTCTGAAATAACTTGAAACTGTCAATTAGCATCCAGCATTGTTTTTTCCATATTCAATAAAATCAGGCTTTGCCTTTTGCGTTTGGATTCAACTGAATATTTTAAATAATAAAACAAATGAAAATGGCATTGGTTAAAATATTTTTTTTAACCTAATGTTTAGTTGCACAACCTTTAGTCAGTCACTGCAAACAAAGAATATCTTTAGCTTTTGGCGACTGAGACAGAGTTTTCTGCCACTGAGTAGTATGTTTCCCTTCAGAATTCTTTAACCACTTAAGGACCCCCTCACGCCGATATACATCGGCAGAATGGCACGGCTAGGCACATCAACGTACAGGTACGTTGCCCTTTAAGAGCCCAGCCGTGGGGCGTGCTCGCGACCCGGTCCTGAGCTCCGTGACCGCACCCGCAGGACCCGCGGACCCGATCGCCGCCGGTGTCCCGCGATCGGGTCACAGAGCTGAAGAACGGGGAGAGGTGAGTGTAAACAAACCTTTCCTTGTTCTTCTCCGTGGCATGTCAGTGATCGTCTGTTCCCTGTCATCGGAACAGACGATCAGTGACGTGTAACGCCCCCCTACAGTAAGAATCACTTCTTAGGGTACACTTAACCCCTACAGCGCCGCACTGCCATTTTCTCAGTAACCATTGCATTTTTATAGCACTGATCGCTGTATAAATGACAATGGTCCCAAAAATGTGTCAAAAGTGTCCGATGTGTCCGCCATAACTAGTAAATAAATAAAAAAAATTTTTATAAAAATGCCATAACACTACTCCCTATTTTGTAAACGCTATAACTTTTTTGCGCAAACCAATCAATAAACGCCGATTGCGTTTTTTATTTTTTTTACCAAAAATATTTAGAAGAATACGTATCGGACTAAACTGAGGAAAAAAAATGTTTCTCTTGTCATCCATGGACTGACACAGCGTGTCTTATACACCTTTACACGTGGGTTATGTCCCTGCTTGCAGGAGAAGACCTAGGCAGAATGTGAGATGTTATACATACATTCTAAACAGCCAGAGCTGAACAGCCCCGCCCAGGGGGGCGGTCCCTCCGGCATAACCCTCCCACTGCAGTCAGCAGACCTCAGTTTTTTTCTGCCTAGCAGAAGGAGAAGACGTGGCTCTCTCAGGAGCCAGTCTCCTGACCTATTTTTTATTCCTTTTGGAATTTTTTTCCTATTTTTTTTTTTCTTTTGAGATCTTCTATCAACTGTCGGCTGGGCAACAGGTTGGGTACAAGATATCCTCGTAGTCTTCCCTGTCCGACCATCGAGCGTGCTGATCCTCGCCTTGTGTGCGTGAGACTCAGTTCACGACATGCCCCACGACTCCAGGGGTGGCCAGTGGGCTTCCAGCTCCGCGGTCCTCTCAAGATAGAACAGTCCGGCTGTATCTTTCGCGGTGGATCGGGCCGACAGCTACTCAGTACCGCACTGTGATAGTTCTGTCAGAAACACACCAGTGGGTCCCTCAGGGGACGGGTAAGTAGTCTCTCCTGGCTGCAGGTGAGTACATGCTGTGTGTTTCTTGTGTGGGGGATTTCCCTGTCTCCCCCTGTGTTTTTTTTAATGTCACTCTCTGGTCACTAGTGCTGGCGCTGTACTGTGTGGGGTGCCTGGGGGCCATACTGTCCTGGGGGGGGGGCTCATGCTGCTCTGCATTCGCTGGGGTTGTTTTGTTTTTGGGTGTGAGGGACCTGGGCGCCGTTCGGCGCCATGTTTAGTGTGTGTGCTGATTTTACATTGGCGGCCATCTTGCCGTGACCCGCCGGAGCACATTGTGGCGGCCATTTTCTTGTAGCCGCATGTTTTTCTAGCACTAGTTTGGCCTCTAGCGCCGCTGGGAACGGCGCAAATCTCCTCACACTCTCTCCTCTCAGCTCACTCACGCTGAGCAGCGCGGCGCAGTGAGACAGAGCGGCGGAACCGAGCGGTCCTGGTCAGGTTGGTGGGTTCCCTGGGCATTCCCCTACTTCAGTCAGCACAGCCTGTGGGTGGTCTCAGAGAGGGACATTATGGAGTCAGAGTCACCAGCTTCCCCTCACATGCCAGAGGCAGCAGCCAGTGCTCCAGCACCTGCGGTCCCTATGGACCAGTTGTCGGCAGTCCTGGAATCATTTCTGACCAGGATGGAAGCTGTGTGTGAGCACAAGGGAGCAAAAAAGCGCCCTCTCCCCACTTTATCTCCACAAGGGGAGTGCTCTGATTCAGATATGGGCCTAGCTATTGCTGCTCAGGACCCTAGCTCTGAATATTTGGATGGTTTTGAACAGGACATTCCTTGTGAGGAAGACTCCAGTTCTGAGTCAGTAAATGACAGGGCGCTTGTTAGTGAACTCATTGATGCTGTGAGGGACACTCTCAAGCTAAATGCTGCGACCGCAGAACCTCAGGCGGATACAGTCTCCTTTGGTTCTTTTAAGACCAAGCCTTCTAAAAAGGTTTTTCCATATGTATCTTTCTTTGACCAGCTCATTGACCAGGTCTGGGAAAAGCCGCAGAAGACCTTCATGGTCCCGCGGCATTTGTCTATTAGATATCCCTTTGAAGACGCCCTGCTTAAAAAGTGGGCTTCTCCCCCGGTGGTTGACCCTCCAGTCGCCCGTTTAAACAAGGCCACCACTCTCCCGATGGAGGGGACTCCTGCGTTTAAGGATCCCACTGACAGGAGGTCAGAAGTGGTGAGTAGAGCCATGTTCGCCTTGTTGGGATCCGCCCTACGGCCCGTAGTAGCGGCGACCCTTGTGTCTCAGACACTCACGGAATGGGCAAAAATTTTGCACCAAACTGTGCAGGAGTATAACCTTCCTCCAGACACTTGCTCTGGCCCACCAGATGGTGCAGGGTCTGATATATGTGTGCGACGCCACGTTGGACGCGGCCCCTTTAATATCCAGGGCCTCTGTCTCGGCGGTGGTATTGCGTCGTCTCATCTGGTTGAAATGCTGGTCTGCTGACCTAGCCTCTAAGAAGCTCCTGACAGATCTACCTTTTAAGGGTGGTAGACTTTTTGGTGCTGCTCTGGATGACATCATCAAGGATGTCACGGGAGGTAAAAGCACTCTCCTTCCTCAAACTATCAAGGGTAAGGAGGCCCGTAAACCCGGTCCTTCCTTTCCAGCAAAAAAGGGTTTTTTTCGTCCGTCAGAGTCCACGGGTAAGCCATCCCAGACTGACAACAGTGCGGCTGGCGGGCACAAGCGCCCCTGGGTGCGTAAGCCGAACAAGCCGGCTCCCAAGCCCGCCTCCGCGTGAAGTCTTGCCCCCGCCCGTCTCTGGGGTGGGGGGACGACTTTGCAGGTTCACGGATCGGTGGACCTCCCGGATCTCCGACCGGTTGGTGTGCGAGGTGGTCACCTCAGGATACAGAATAGAGTTCCGCTCCTGGCCCCCAGACAGATTCTTTCCCTCAAATCTCCCTCTCCTTCCTGCCCGTCGGGCAGCCCTCTTGGGGGCTGTACAGGATTTGATTGGGTCCGGAGTAATTGTGCCGGTTCCGTCCCAGGAGAGGTTTCAGGGGTTCTACTCGAATCTGTTTGTTGTTCCAAAAAAGGACGGGGTTCGGCCAATCCTGGACCTCAAGGCCCTGAATGCCTTCGTGAAGGTGCAAAAATTCCGCATGGAATCCATTCGCACGGTGATCGCTACACTCCATCAAGGGGATTTTCTGGCATCCTTGGACATCAAGGACGCCTACTTGCATGTTCCGATCTGCGCAAGCCACCAGAAGTTTCTGCGCTTTGCGGTCGGCGAAGTCCACTATCAATTTGTGGCTCTTCCCTTCGGCCTAGCCTCGGCACCGAGGGTGTTCACCAAGGTGCTTGCTCCGGTCCTAGCTTTGCTGAGACAGCGAGGCATTGCTATCGTGGGCTATCTGGACGATTTTCTTCTAAGAGCAGACAGTGGCTCAGAATTGGAAGAAAGTGTGACTATCGTCAGTCAGACCCTCAGGGAGTTTGTTTGGCTCCTGAGCGTTCAGAAGTCGGTTCTAGTCCCGACTCAGCGTCTGGAGTATCTAGGTCTGATTCTGGACTCCTTGGAGGCAAGAGTCTTCCTACCTCTAGACAAACTACTGACACTTCAGTCTGCAGTACGGGTGCTGACGTCCCGAAAATGGTCGTCAATCCGCTTTTGCATGAGAGTCCTGGGACTCATGGTGGCCTCCTTCGAGGCCGTTCCTTATGCCCAAGTGCACACCAGGGCTTTACAGAAAGAGATCTTGTCCACTTGGGACAAATCCCCGTTGTCCTTGGATCTTCAGATCCAGGTGAGTCACCTGGTCAGGGCGTCCCTGACGTGGTGGTTGAGGTCCCCGGCTCTTCGGTCCGGGAAGTCGTTCCTCCCCATCCAATGGACGGTGATCACGACGGACGCCAGCCTGACGGGCTGGGGGGGAGTCTGGGGAGTCCTGTCGGCCCAAGGGCTTTGGACTCCGGACGAAGCCCTCTTACCGATCAATGTGCTGGAGATACGGGCAATCAGACTGTGCCTCTCCTCATGGTCGGAGAAACTACAAGGTCACTCCATCAGGATCCAATCGGACAACGCCACAGCAGTGGCGTATGTCAACCATCAAGGGGGGACTCGGAGCTCAGCTGCGGCTTCCGAGGTCGCCCGCATCCTGAGGTGGGCCGAAAGAAGCGTGCCGGCTCTGTCGGCCGTCTACATTCCGGGCGTAGACAATTGGCAGGCGGACTATCTAAGTCGCCAGACGCTGGACCAGGGAGAGTGGTCCTTGCACCCGGAGGTCTTTCAACTCCTTTGCAGACGGTGGGGCACGCCGGATGTGGACCTGATGGCCTCTCGACTCAATCGCAAGGTATCGAGGTTTGTGGCCAGATCCAGGGATCCCTGGGCGGATGCCTCGGATGCGTTGGTGGCCCCATGGGGTCAGTATCACCTGATATACGTTTATCCTCCGCTGCAGTTGCTCCCTCACCTGCTCCGCAGGGTAGCGACCGAGGGAATTCCGGTGGTCCTCATTGCTCCGGATTGGCCTCTGCGTCACTGGTACGCCGATCTGGTACGTCTCGTCGCAGACGTTCCCTGGCGGTTACCAATACGGGGGGACCTTCTGTCTCAAGGTCCTATCTTTCATCCTGCTTTACAGTCTCTGGCTTTAACGGCATGGTTATTGAAAGCCAGGTGCTGAGAGACCGAGGTCTCTCGGATTCGGTCATTTCGACCATGTTAAGGGCACGGAAGTCTTCCTCCTGAAAGATCTATCACCGTACTTGGAGAGCTTACATCGCCATGTGCGAAGAGCTGGACTGGCGCCCACGAACGTATTCCGTTCCCAGAATCCTGCATTTTCTGCAGCGTGGCGTGACCCAAAAGCTCGCTTTGAGTACCATTTAAGGGTCAGATTTCGGCCTTGGCCATCTTCTTTCAGCGACCGCTGGCGGGTCATCCCTTGGTTAGCACCTTTGTGCAGGGGGTTCGCCATGTGCTCCCCCCTGTCAAGCCTCCTCTCCCCCCGTGGGATCTGAATTTGGTGCTCTCGGTTCTCCAGGAACCTCCCTTTGAGAATATTAGAGATATTCCCCTCTTGACTTTGTCTCAGAAGGTGGCCTTCTTGGTGGCCATTACTTCCATTAGACGAGTGTCTGAGTTGGCGGCCTTGTCCTGCAAGTCGCCCTTTTTGGTCATCCATAAGGATAAGGCGGTGTTACGTCCGCGACCTTCTTTTCTGCCAAAGGTGGTCTCGGCCTTCCACTTAAATGAGGACATTGTCCTCCCGTCCTTGTGTCCTCACCCATCGCATCTCAGAGAGTTTGCGCTTCACACTTTGGATGTGGTACGAGCCTTGCGGTGTACCTGTCTGCTGCTGCCTCTATTCGGAAGTCTGATTCACTATTTGTGGCTGTCTCTGGTCCAAAACAGGGCCAAGCGGTTTCGTCTGCCACCATTTCTAGGTGGATCAGACAAACCGTCATTCAAGCTTATGCTCTTAAGGGGCGGGCGCCTCCCTTTCCGGTTACGGCACATTCCACCAGGGCAATTGGTGCTTCCTGGGCTTTCCGACATCAAGCGTCGGTTGCACAAGTGTGCAAGGCGGCGACCTGGTCGTCTGTTCATACCTTTTCTAAGTTTTATAAGGTTGATGTGGCTGCATATTCGGATGCTTCCTTTGGCCGCAAGGTGTTGCAGGCCGCTTGTCATGGAAACCCTGTCAGGAACAGACGCCCTGGACTTCCTGGTTCCCGCCCCCGCAGGTGACGCCCGAAGGGCTATTTAAACTCCTCACTTGCAGACAGTCCCTGCTGTCTGCTCTACAGCGTTTATCCCAAGTGACCTGATCTGCCTTGTTTACCTGTATCTGACCCGGCTTCCTGTGACCCTCCTGCTATCTGCCTGTACCTGACCATCGGCCTGTTTTCTGACTTCGGTATTGCCTGATCCTTTTGTGCCTCGCTGCCTGCCAGTTTACCCGACCCCGGCTTGTCTGACGATCCTGCCTGACCTTGGCTCTTGTTCACCTGCTGCTGCCTAGTGGTTCCAGTTTACCTGCTGTGCCTCCCGGTCCGGGTCATCTGCTGAGTTCCTGGTTCCTGTCTGCTCATCTGCTGGTTCCTGTCTGCTCATCTGCTGGTTCCTGTCTGCTCATCTGCTGGTTCCTGTTCATCTGCTGCTGCCCAGTGGTTCCAGTCTACCTGCTGTGCCTCCCGGTCCGGGTCATCTTCTGAGTTGCTGGTTCCTGTCTGCTCATCTGCTGGTTCCTGTCTGCTCATCTGCTGGTTCCTGTTCACCTGCTGCTGCCTAGTGGTTCCAGTTTACTTGCTGTGCCTCCCGGTCCGGGTCATCTGCTGAGTTCCTGGTTCCTGTCTGCTCATCTGCTGGTTCCTGTCTGCTCATCTGCTGGTTCCTGTCTGCTCATCTGCTGGTTCCTGTTCATCTGCTGCTGCCCAGTGGTTCCAGTCTACCTGCTGTGCCTCCCGGGTAGGGTCATCTTCTGAGTTCCTGGTTCCTGTCTACTCACCTGCTGTAGTTCCTGGTTCCTGCCTCCTCACCTGCTGGTTCCTGATCACCTGCGGTAGTTCTTGATCCTGCCAGGCACTCGTACCCCTTCCACCTCCGTGCTTCCTGTTATATCACCAGGGGCCGCCGGTGGGAGCCGTAAGGGAGGCCTCCCTCTGCTAACCGGGCTCGTCACCGTCAGGTACGTGACAGTAGCAGACAGCCATGTCTGAGCCCGAGCAGGGAGCCTCACCTATGGAGGAACTATGCCGACACCTGGCGGGACTGACCGAGGCCGTTAAGAGCCTCCAGCAAGGCTACACTCACCTGGAAGGACAAGTGCGGGCCCTCACCAACCCCGATGGAGCTCAAGGGGGTCCACGTGCCTCCACTTCTTCCGCCGGGGCAGGAGTTGCGCCCACGGTGGTCATGCTTCCCCCTGAACCCAGGGTCCCTACACCCGAAAGATTCTCCGGGGACCGGAGCAAGTTCAGGGCTTTCCGGAACTCTTGTGAGTTGTACTTTGCCTTACAGCCCCGCACCTTTTCCTTAGAAGCTACCAAGGTGGGCTTTGTAATTTCGCTGCTTTCCGGAGACCCACAGAACTGGGCCCACCGCCTGCTAGAACGCAAAGATGTGTCCTTGGACAGCCTTACACTTTTTTTTGACGCCATTGCCCAATTGTACGAGGACCCTCAGCTCTCGGTCACTGCAGAGAACGCCCTGCGGACCCTTCAGCAGGGACGCAGAGCAGCGGAAGATTATGTAGCTGAATTCAGGCGCTGGAGCGCAGACACCAGCTGGAATGACGCTGCCCTCCGTCACCAGTTTCGCATAGGCCTTTCTGACCCATTGAAGGACGAACTGGCTAGGGTAGGAATACCAGAAAATTTGAACCTACTGATCGATCTGACAATTCAGATCGACCGACGCCTGAGGGAACGGAGGGTTGAGAGGGCCACGGGCTTCACCCGGCCGACCTGGATGCTTCCCTGGGTCCCCAGTCATCCGCACCCAGCTTCTGCAGCACCCTTGACCCCCTCGTACGATGCTGCTGAACCCATGCAGCGTGGGGTCCTCCGCCCTTCCCTTACTCCGGAGGAACACCGACGCGTGCACAACCTGTGCCTGTACTGCGGGGAGCCCGGTCACTTCGTTAGGAACTGTCCCCTGAAGTTCCGTAAGGGCTTGTCAGTATTCCCTGCTGTGATCAACCCTCAGACTAAATCCTCCTCTCACTTCGCTCTTTCTATCTCCCTGCAGCTCCCAGGAAGGACCCTGCAAGTCGTTGCAATTATTGACTCTGGGGCTTGTAGTTGCTTCATGGACTCAACTTTTGCCCGTACTCAACTTATTCCTCTACTTCCCAAGACCCATGGACTACGGGTTCACCTGGCTGATGGGTCCCTTATCAAGTCGGGGCCCGTGGTCGAAGAGACGGCTCCCCTACCTGTCACTGTCTTCTCCTCTACCGGGGTGCACCGAGAATATCTACGGCTGGATATTATCTCCTCTCCACTGTTCCCCATAATTCTCGGTATGCCCTGGCTACAAGCCCATAATCCTACCATTAACTGGGTCACGGGGGTGATCACGTTTCCTTCCTCCTACTGCCAACGGTCCTGTGGCTCACACAAACCCCCTGGGCCTGCCACCTTAATGTGTACCGACACTGAGGCCGGAATACGTCAGGCCATCCCTGACGCTTACCTGGACTTTCTCGATGTGTTTAGTAAACAGGGGGCAGAGACACTACCACCCCACCGAGCCTACGACTGCCCCATTGATCTACTTCCCGGAGCAGCTATTCCTTTCGGTAGGATTTTCCCTTTAACGGAGGTGGAACAGGGGGCCCTGAAGGACTACATTGATGAGAACCTTTTAAAGGGGTTCATTCGCCCCTCTACGTCGCCAGCAGGCGCAGGCATTTTCTTTGTAGAAAAGAAGGACCATACCCTCAGGCCATGTGTGGACTACCGTGAACTAAATAAGGTCACCATTAAAAATCGTTATCCTCTTCCTCTGGTACCAGAGTTGTTCCAAAGATTGGGAGCTGCCGTTATTTTCACTAAGCTTGACCTCCGGGGAGCCTATAACCTGGTCCGAATCAAGGAGGGCGATGAGTGGAAAACCGCCTTCCGCTCCCGGTTCGGACATTTCGAATATTTAGTGATGCCCTTCGGGCTGTGCAATGCCCCTGCCACCTTCCAGTATTTATTTAATGATGTTCTTCGGGACTTTTTAGATCTCTTTGTGATTGCTTATTTAGATGACATACTAATCTTCTCTTCCTCCCTTGACTTTCATCGCAGGCATGTCAGAAGTGTGTTAGACCGGCTTCGGCAGCATAAACTATATGCGAAGGCTGAGAAATGCGAGTTTGAGCGGGAGAGCATAGCATTTCTGGGATTAATCATCTCTGGCGAAGGCATCAGGATGGACCCACAAAAGATCACCGCAATCTTGGACTGGCCAGCGCCAGTGGATAAGAAGGGAATCCAACGGTTCGTTGGATTCGCCAACTTTTATCGTAAATTCATCCGGGGGTTCTCCGCCATCACTGCACCCATTACTCAGCTAACCAAGCAAGGTACCCGCTTCCACTGGTCCCCTGAGGCCCAAAAGGCCTTTGAGGATCTCAAAGGGCTCTTCACCTCTGCATCCATCTTAAAACACCCAGATTCCTCCCTACCATTTGTACTTGAGGTAGATGCTTCTGAGGTTGCAGTAGGGGCAATATTGTCACAGAGGCAAGGAACCAAGGCTTTGCTTCATCCGGTGGCTTTCTTTTCTCGCAAATTATCTGCGGCAGAAAAGAACTATGACGTGGGAGACCGGGAACTCTTGGCGATTAAGTCCGCCCTGGAAGAATGGAGGTACTTACTTGAAGGTGCTGCTCACCCGATCTTAGTATTCACCGACCATAAGAACTTAGAGTACCTGAAAACTGCAAAAAGACTAAAACCACGACAAGCCAGATGGGCCCTGTTGTTTTTTTCCCGGTTCTCCTTCCATGTGACATACCGCCCCGGTGCCAAGAACACTAAACCTGACGCCTTGTCCCGAATGTTTCATGGATCCAAAGAACTCTCCTCACCCGATACAATCCTCGCTCCTGGGAATTTTCTCCTACTTCAGGAGGACCTACTCTCCCGGATCAGACAAGCCACCACTAGACAGGAACCCTCTCCTGAACTGGATCTGCAAACCAAGGATGGATTACTCTGGCACCAAGACAGGATATTCATACCAGAAGAACTAAAGATAACCGTGCTAGAGCTCTGCCACGATCATGCCCTTGCTGGGCACTTTGGCGTGGCTAAGACCACTGAGTTGGTACAACGTACCTTCTGGTGGCCTCGACTACGCGAGGATTGCAGGAGGTTCGTGGAGTCCTGTACTACATGTACCCGGAATAAAGGGTCCAGATCCAAAGCCTGGGGACTAATGAAGCCCTTACCCGTTCCAGAGAGACCGTGGAAAATGCTTTCTATCGACTTCATAGTTGAACTCCCCCCGGCTGAGAATCACACCACCATCTTTGTGATTGTGGACCGTCTGTCCAAGATGGCACATTTTGTTCCTATGAGAGGGACCCCCTCGGCCCCGGAAACTGCACAAATGTTCATTAAAGAAGTTGTCAGGCTCCACGGGGTACCTGCTAATATAGTCTCCGATCGGGGGGTACAATTTACCTCCCGGTTCTGGAGGTCCCTCTGCAAGACTCTGGGAATAGAGCTATCATTCTCTTCGGCTTACCACCCTCAAACCAACGGACAGACTGAGAGAACAAATCAGACCCTCGAGCAATATTTGCGTTGTTTCTCCTCCTTTGCTCAGAATGACTGGCTCTCCCTGCTTCCGCTAGCGGAGTTCTCCTACAATAACTCCATCCACTCCGCAACTAACCAGACCCCATTTTTTGCGAACTTCGGGTTTCACCCCACATTTCTGCCCAACTCTCTCCCTGAGTGCTCAGTGCCCGCAGTTCTGGAAAAAGTGAATTTCTTCTCCTCTAACAACCAGCTTCTACGCGAAGCCATGGCAAGAACTCAGGAGTATAACAAGACGGTCTACGACAGGAGGAGACGGGGTGAATTAGCGCTGGCACCGGGCGACCAAGTATGGCTTTCCACCATCAGTCTAAGATTGGCTTGCCCGTCCAAGAAATTGGGCCCCAAGTTTCTAGGGCCTTTTCCTATCAAAAGGAAAATCAACGAGGTGGCCTACGAGCTGGAGCTCCCCGACTCCCTGAGGGTCCACCCTGTTTTTCATGTTTCTCTATTGAAACCGTCAGTCTCCAACCCATTCCCAGGTCGGACCCCGACTCGCCCTGATCCCGTCATCATAGACGGGGAACAGGAATTCGAGGTAGAAGCTATTTTAGATGCACGAAGAAGAAATAGCCAGAGTCAATTTTTAATAAAATGGAAGGGTTACGGACCAGAGGAGAACTCCTGGGAACCCGAAGAGAACATTCACGCCAAAGACCTGATACAAGCCTTCAGGAGGTCTCACCCCGAGAAGTTTGCTCTTAGGGGCATCCGGAGGCTGCCCCTTGGGGGGGGGGGGCAATGTCATGGAAACCCTGTCAGGAACAGACGCCCTGGACTTCCTGGTTCCCGCCCCCGCAGGTGACGCCCGAAGGGCTATTTAAACTCCTCACTTGCAGACAGTCCCTGCTGTCTGCTCTACAGCGTTTATCCCAAGTGACCTGATCTGCCTTGTTTACCTGTATCTGACCCGGCTTCCTGTGACCCTCCTGCTATCTGCCTGTACCTGACCATCGGCCTGTTTTCTGACTTCGGTATTGCCTGATCCTTTTGTGCCTCGCTGCCTGCCAGTTTACCCGACCCCGGCTTGTCTGACGATCCTGCCTGACCTTGGCTCTTGTTCACCTGCTGCTGCCTAGTGGTTCCAGTTTACCTGCTGTGCCTCCCGGTCCGGGTCATCTGCTGAGTTCCTGGTTCCTGTCTGCTCATCTGCTGGTTCCTGTCTGCTCATCTGCTGGTTCCTGTCTGCTCATCTGCTGGTTCCTGTTCACCTGCTGCTGCCTAGTGGTTCCAGTTTACCTGCTGTGCCTCCCGGTCCGGGTCATCTGCTGAGTTCCTGGTTCCTGTCTGCTCATCTGCTGGTTCCTGTCTGCTCATCTGCTGGTTCCTGTCTGCTCATCTGCTGGTTCCTGTCTGCTCATCTGCTGGTTCCTGTTCATCTGCTGCTGCCCAGTGGTTCCAGTCTACCTGCTGTGCCTCCCGGTCCGGGTCATCTTCTGAGTTCCTGGTTCCTGTCTACTCACCTGCTGTAGTTCCTGGTTCCTGCCTCCTCACCTGCTGGTTCCTGATCACCTGCGGTAGTTCTTGATCCTGCCAGGCACTCGTACCCCTTCCACCTCCGTGCTTCCTGTTATATCACCAGGGGCCGCCGGTGGGAGCCGTAAGGGAGGCCTCCCTCTGCTAACCGGGCTCGTCACCGTCAGGTACGTGACACCGCTGTTTAAAGTTGCAACTCCTCCGTTGAGGAGCTCTGCCTTGTTTGGAGTGAAGTTTTTGGTTTTCCATTTATACTGCTCCCATCCCTCTTGACACTGCTTTGGGACATCCCACGTGTAAAGGTGTATAAGACACGCTGTGTCAGTCCATGGATGACAAGAGAAAATAGGATTTTTGTACTCACCGTAAAATCCGTTTCTCTGGCATCCATGGACTGACACAGCACCCACCCTTCTTTTCGAGTTTGTACTGCTTTGTTACGAACTGAGGTCTGCTGACTGCAGTGGGAGGGTTATGCCAGAGGGACCGCCCCCCTGGGCGGGGCTGTTCAGCTCTGGCTGTTTAGAATGTATGTATAACATCTCACATTCTGCCTAGGTCTTCTCCTGCAAGCAGGGACATAACCCACGTGTAAAGGTGTATAAGACACGCTGTGTCAGTCCATGGATGCCAGAGAAACGGATTTTACGGTGAGTACAAAAATCCTATTTTTTCTCTTATCGTCCATGGACTGACACAGCTGGATACTGTAAACGTGTGGGTATATGTCCCTGCTTGCAGGAGTAGATCTAGGCAGAATGTTAGAAACATTCTAGAACAAACCAGAGCTGAACAGCCACGCCCAGGGGGGCAGTCCCTCCGGACATTACTCTCCCACCTGCAGCCAGCAGCCTCAGTTTTTTTCTGCCTAGCAGAAGACGTGGCTCTCTCAGGAGCCAGTCTCCTGGAAGATTTTACTTTTAAAATGTATTCCTTTTGGGAATTTTATTTTATTTTTGAGACCTTCAATCAACTGTCAGCTGGGCAACAGGTTGGGTACACTGGTATCCTCGTAGTCTTCCCTGTCCGACCATCGAGCGTGCTGATCCTCGCCTTGTGTGCGTGAGACTCAGTTCACGACATGTCCCATGACTCCAGGGGTGGCCGGGTTGCTTTTATGCTCCCGCGGTCCTCTCAAGATTGAACAGTACCTGACTGACTGTATCTTTCACGGTGGACCGGGCTGACAGCTACGCAGTACTGCTCTGTGATAGGTCTGTCTGAAACAAGCCAGTGGGTCCCTCTGGGACGGGTAAGTATTCTCTTCTGCTGCAGGTGAGTACATGCTGGCTGTGTTTCTTTATATGGGGGGGTTTCTCCCTGTCTCCCCCCTGTTATGCTGCTCTCTGCACCCTGTACTGGTGCTGTGCTGTGGGGGTGCTTGGGGGTTACTCTGGCCTGGCTGGGGGCGCTCATGTCTGTTAGTGCAGTAGTCCCCAACCTTTTTGGCACCGGGGACCGGCTGCGTGGAAGAAAATTGTGCTAAGGACCGGGGAAGGGGTCACGATTTTTCGCGGGCAATGGCTGGTGTTAGCTCTTTAATCATCACGGCACCAGGCTTGTTATGGTGTCAGGATGATTGAAGCGCATTATTTCGATTACATTGTAGTAATAAATGAAATAGTTCAACTCACCATAATGTAAAATCAGTGGGAGCCCCGAGTGTGTTACTTGCCACTGTGGTCTACTACCAGATGGGGATAGTCATTTGCCACAAGATGTGGCTTGTCACTTGCCATGCTGCCTGTCACCAGATGCGGAATGTCACTTGCCACCACACTGCCTGCCACAAGATGTGGATTGCCACCTGCCACGTTGCCTGTCACCAGATGCGGAGTGAGTGGAGCGCCCCTTGTGGTATGTCGGGCAGACAGCTGAGGGGGTGAACTACAAGTCCCAGCACACCTCACCTGTACTCCCACACACACAGCTCACCTGTCACTGAGGACGTCACATCTCTGTGGGTTCGCCCCTCTGGATGTAGCAGGGTGTCTCCCTCCTCATGCTGCAGCCGGTCTCACCTGGCAGAGGGAGGGTCCGGGACTCCTTCGGCTGTCACTCTCTGGCTCTACCCTTCTGCCATTCCTGCTTAGGGGGGGTACAGGCAATCTGTGCTGCTGAACAAGGAAAAGTTTTCACACAGCGATGAGCCGCAGGAGAGCGGTGATGCGGGGCGGGCAGTATGAGATGATGTCATCTCTCTGCTCCCCGCCGGAACCTCCGAAACTGAGACAGATCACTGGCTTTGAGGGCGGAAGAGCGTTGATGCGGGGGGGCTGAGAGAGATTATATCATCTCTGCTTGCCCGATCGCTTGCTTCTTCCATTCACCCAGCGCTCTCATGCCGACAGGCCAGCATGTCTCTTGCCGGCCGCCCGCGGCCCGGCTGCAGAAGGGCTACGGCCCGGTAGTGGGCCGGGGACCGGGGGTTGACGACCCCTGTGTTAGTGGACTCTGGGAAGAGGAGCAGTGTTCTGGTGTGTGAGGTGGGGACTTATTGCGTGCGCCATTAGCGCTGGATGGTTTTTTAAATAATAAGCCCATCTTGCCGTGGTTCAATGGCAAAGCTATATTTGCGGCCGGCGGCCATTTTCTTCAAGCCGCGTCGCTTTTACTTTCGGTTTCGGCCTCTAGTGGCGGCACGAATCTCCTCACAGATTCTTCACTCTCAGGCTTCACAGCGCGGTTTCTTCAGCAGTACTGAGCGGTCTTTAAGGGTTGGTGAGTCCTCCGGGTATCCCCTCCTCAGCCTCAGCGTAGCCAGTGGGTGGACTGTATATTCACTGTAGTAGTGTATAAGGTCTCAGAGGGTGGCGATATGGAGTCTGGTACACCTGCTTCTCCACACTTGCCTGAGGCAACTGGCAGTGCTCCTGCACCTGCGGTCCCTATGGACCAGTTGTCGGCAGTCCTGGAATCATTCCTGGTCAGAATGGAAGCGGTGTGTGAGCGCAAGGGAGCTGTAAAGCGCCCCCTCCCCACACATTCTCCTGTAGGGGAGTGCTCTGTCTCAGATATGGGCCTAGCTACTGCCGCTCAGGACCCTAGCTCTGTGGATTTTGATGTTTTTGGACAGGACATTCCTTGTGAGGAAGACTCCAGTTCTGAACCAGTAACTGACAGGGTGCTTGTAAGTGAACTCATTGATGCTGTGAGGGACACTCTCGGGATAAGCCACAGAAGACTTGGACGGTCCCGTGGCGCCTAGCCATAAGGTACCCTTTAGAGGAGGACCTGGTTAAGAAGTGGGCTCACCACCCAGTGGTCGCCCCCCCCCGGTCGCCCGTTTGAATAAGGCTACTACGCTCCCAATGGAAGGGACTACTGCATTTAAAGATCCCACTGACAGGAGGTCTGAGGTGGTGAGTAGAACTATGTTTGCCTTACGCCCTATAGTGGCGGCGACACTTGTGTCTCAGACACTCACAGGATGGGCAAAGATTTTGCATCAGACTGTACAGGAGCATAATCTCCCTCCTGAGACCATTGCCCTGGCTCATCAACTTGTGCAGGGTCTGGTCTATGTATGCAATGCCACTTTGGATGCGGCCCCTTTAATACCTGGGGCCTCTATCTCTGCTGTGGTGCTGCGTCGCCTTATCTGGCTAAAATGCTGGTGGGCCGACCTAGCTTTCAAAAAGCTCCTGGCTGACTTGCCCTTTAAGGGCGGTAGACTGTTTGGGGCCGCCCTGGATGACATTATTAAGGATGTCACAGGGGGTAGTAGCACCTTCCTCCCTCAGTCTGTTAAGGGAAAGGAGCCCCTCCGCAGGTCGGGCCCTTCCTTTCCGGCGAGGAAGACGTTTTTTCGTCAGTCAGAATCCACGGGTAAGCTCACCCAGACTGAAAAAAGTGCGGCGGGGGGACACAAGCGTCCCGGGATGCGTAAGCCTACCAAGCAAGCTCCCAAGCCTGCCACCGCATGAAGTCTTGCCCCTGCTTGACTCTGGGGTGGGGGGACGTCTTCGCAGGTGCGAGGTGGTCACCTCCGGATACAGGATAGAGTTCTGCTCATGGCCCCCAAACAGGTTCTTCCCCTCAAACCTCCCTCTCCTTCCTGCCCGCCGGACGGCCCTCTTGGGGGCCGTACAGGATTTGCTCGGGTGCGGAGTGATTGTGCCGGTTCCGTCACAGGAGAGGTTTCAGGGGTTTTACTCGAACCTGTTTGTTGTCCCGAAGAAGGACGGGGTACGGCCAATCCTGGACCTCAAGGCTTTGAATGCCTATGTAAAGGTTCAAAAATTCCGGATAGAATCCATTCGCACGGTGATTGCGACCCTCCACCAAGGGGATTTCCTGCCGTCCTTGGATATCAAGGACGCTTACTTGCACGTCCCAATCTGCGCAAGTCACCAGAGGTTTCTGCGCTTTGCCATAGGCGAAGTCCACTATCAGTTCGTGGCTCTTCCCTTCGGCCTAGCATCGGCACCACAGGTTTTCACCAAAGTGCTTGCCCCGGTTCTAGCTTTGCTGAGACAGCGAGGAATTGTTATCGTGGGCTATCTGGACGACCTCCTTCTAAGAGCAGAAACTGGCTCAGAATTGGAGGAAAATGTGACAATAGTCAGCCAGACCCTCCGGGACTTCGGGTGGCTTCTGAACATGCAGAAGTCGGTGCTAGTCCTGACTCAACATTTGCAGTATCTGGGTCTGATCCTGGACACTTCGGCAGCAAAGGTGTTTCTACCCGCGGAGAAGTCACTGACACTTCAGTCAGCAGTGCGGGTCCTGACGGCCCGAAAATGGTCGTCAATCCGTTTCTGCATGAGGTTCCTGGGACTAATGGTGGCCTCCTTCGAGGTGGTCCCGTATGCCCAATCACACACTCTGGCATTGCAGAAGGGAATTCTGTCTGTTTGGGACAAGTCCCCGTTGTCATTGGATCTTCAGATCCAGGTGAGTCACTCTGTCAAGGCGTCCCTGATGTGGTGGCTGAGATCCCCGGCTCTTCAGGCCGGGAAGTCGTTCCTCCCCATCCAGTGGACGGTGGTCACGACGGACGCCCTGACGGGCTGGGGAGGAGTTTGGGGAGTCCTGTCAGCACAAGGCCTCTGGACTCCGGACGAATCTCGTCTCCCAATCAACGTTCTGGAATTGCAAGCGATCAGACTGTGTCTCTCCACGTGGTCGAAGAGACTACAGGGCCGCTCGATCAGAATTCAGTCAGACAACGCCACGGCCGTGGCGTATGTCAACCATCAGGGGGGCACTCGGAGCTCGGCTGCGGCATCCGAGGTTGCCCACATCCTAAAGTGGGCGTAAAGAAGCGTGCCGGCGCTGTCGGCCGTCTACATTGCGGGCGTAGAAAACTGGCAGGCGGACTCTGAGTCGCCAGTCCTTGGACCAAGAGGAGTGGTCCTTGCATCCGGAGGTGTTTCAACTCCTTTGTCGGCGGTGGGGCACATCGGATGTGGACCTAATGGCATCTCGACTCAATCGCAAGGTGTCGAGGTTTGTGGCCAGGTCCAGGGACCCCTGGGTGGATGCCTCGGACGCGTTGGTGGCCCCGTGGGGTCAGTATCGCTTGATATAAGCTTACCCTCCACTGCAGTTGATTCCTCTTCTACTGCGCAGGGTAGCGGCCGAGGGCATTCCGGTGATCCTCATTGCCCCGGATTGGCCTCGGCGTCATTGGTACGCCGATCTGGTACGTCTCATCGCGGACGTCCCTTGGCGACTGCCCATGAGGGAGGACCTTCTGTCTCAAGGTCCTATCTTTCATCCTGCTTTACAGTCTCTGGTTTTAACGGCATGGCTATTGAGAGCCAGGTGCTGAAGGACCGAGGCCTGTCGGATTCAGTGATTTCAACCATGCTTAGGGCACGGAAGTCTTCTTCTAGAAAAATCTATCACCGTACCCCTGGAGAGCTTACATCGCTATGTGCGAAGAGCTAGACTGGCGTCCACGGACGTACTCTGTCCCCAGAATCCTGTGGTTCTTGCAGCGTGGTGTAGCCCAAAGGCTGGCTTTGAGCACTATTAGGGTCAGATTTCGGCCTTTCCGTTTTTCTTTCAACGACCCCTAGCAGGTCATTCTTTAGTTAGCACTTTTGTGCAGGGGGTTCGCCATGTGGTTTCCCCTGCCAAGCCTCCGCTCCCTCCTTGGGATCTGAACTTGGTGCTCTCGGTTCTTCAGGAACCTCCTTTTGAAAATATCAGAGATATTCCTCTTTTTTAACCTTGTCTCAGAAGGTGGCTTTCTTGGTAGCCATCACTTCTGTTAGACAGGTGTCTGAGTTGGCGGCTCTGTCATGCAAGTCGCCTTACCTGGTCCTCGATAAGGATAAGGCGGTGTTGTGCCTGCGACCGTCTTTCCTTCCAAAGGTGGTTTCGGCCTTTCACCTTAACGAGGACATTGTCCTTCCGTCCTTGTGCCCTCATCTATCGCATCCTAGAGAGTTTGCGCTTCACAATTTGGATGTGGTACGAGCCTTACGGATGTACCTGTCTGCTACTGCTTCCATTCGGAAGTCTGACTCACGGTTTGTGTCTGTCTCTGGTCCAAAACAGGGCCAAGCGGTTTCGTCTGCCACCATTTCTAGGTGGATCAGACAGTTATACAGGCCTATGCCATTAAGGGGCGGGCACCTCCCTTTCCGGTTAAGGCGCATTCCATTAGGGCAATTGGTGCTTCCTGGGCTTTCCGACATCAAGCGTCGGTTGCACAAGTGTGCAAGGCGGCGACCTGGTCGTCCGTTCATACCTTTTTCTAAGTTCTATAAGGTTGATGTGGCTGCATCTTCGGATGCTTCCTTTGGCCGCAAAGTGCTGCAGGCCGCTGTTTAATGTTGCAACTCCTCCGTTGAGGAGCTCTGCTTGTTTGGATTGAAGTTTTGGTTGTTCCTTTACTACTGCTCCCACCCTTCTGATACTGCTTTGGGACGTCCCACATGTTTACAGTATCCAGCTGTGTCAGTCCGTGGACGATAAGAGAAAATAGGATTTTTGTACTCACCGTAAAATCTGTTTCTCTGACGTCCATGGACTGACACAGCACCCACCCTTATTTTAAGGTGTGTACTGCTTTGTTAGGAACTGAGGCTGCTGGCTGCAGGTGGGAGGCTAATGTTCGGAGGGACCGCCCCCCTGGGCGGGGCTGTTCCGCTCTGGTTTGTTCTAGAATGTTTCTAACATCTAACATTCTGCCTAGATCTTCTCCTGCAAGCAGGGACATATACCCACACGTTTACAGTATCCAGCTGTGTCAGTCCATGGACGTCAGAGAAACGGATTTTACGGTGAGTACAAAAATCCTATTTTTTATATATTTTTGGGGGATATTTATTATAGCAAAAAGTAAAAAATATATTGCATTTTTTTTCAAAAATGTTGCTCTATTTTCGTTTATAGCGCAAAAAATAAAATCCGCAGAGGTGATCAAATACCACCAAAAGAAAGCTCTATTTGTGGGAAAAAAAGGACGCCAATTTTGTTTGGGAGCCACGTTGCACGATCGCGCTATTGTCAGTTAAAACTACGCAGTGCCGAATCGCAAAAAGGGGCCTGGTCCTTTTAGCTGCATATTGGTCCGGGGCTTAAGTGGTTAATAGTCTTGAGATTTTATTGTGCCCTGGACAGATTCAAGCCTCCTGCAAGACACAGCAAGGTAGCCTAAATATATAAGGGTGCCTCCTACATGTTTCACAGTATAGATATGGTATTCTTTTCATTTGAAAGCTTGCATTTTTGTCTGTGAACATAGAGCTGATTTGACTTGCCACAGTTTTGGCTCATCTACGCAAAGGACATTTTCCCAGAAGCAACGTGACTTGTCAATATGCAATTTTATCAAATTCTAGTCTGTTTTTCTTTCACCAGTGGAGTAATCTTATGCCTTTTTTCATTGAGCCCTCTGTCGCTCAGAAAACTATGGATACTTTTTCCTCCTTCAATCTTCACCAAAAGATACCAAAAATCAATCCTGAGACACCACCTAAATTCGGCCAAAGCCCTTTGACATGAGGGATTTTCCCCTTCTGTCCAAATATGGCTTAACAAAGTAGACAATATTAGAATGACCCGACCCCAAAAAACATGGATCTATTGTTTTTTCCATTCATCTATTTAGAGGAGGGTCTGTTGGCAGTGCAGGACTGAAGTTGATACGGTACTCCTCTGCTTAGAACAGAGATTATGCTGCGCTATTATTTATCAGAAAACAAATTGATCTGTGAAATAGTGAAAAAAAATATAGTTCATGAAACTCTGGAACAATAAAAATTCTGAAGGTATTTTATTGTTGCACGATTTCATGAACTATATTTTTTGACTCATTCTTTTGATATCATTGTTCACTATTTTTTACGGATCAATTTTTTTATGATAAATAATAGCGCTGCATAATCTCTTTTCTAATTGTATTGCACAGCATATCTGACTGTTTTTTGCTAGTGGCTTTTTTCTAAAAAATTACACTTTTTCTTAATTTTGTCAGTGTGGTTTCCCATTACTTACTCCTACTGCTTGCCTCCTCCAACAATTTTCTCCGATCTCCCCTACTTCTTCATTATTCTTTTGAAGATGAATCCTGGTAGGTCAGCTACTCTCCCATGGACCTTTTAAACTTCGTAATATTTGCAACTCTAGTCTCAGGAACATCAAGCTGCTTGAAGATGGTCTAATAACCTTTACCTTTGACATGCTGGTGTGTACTGTTTCTAATTCCTATTCAGTTTGGTGCATACGCTGATACCAAAAAGCAGAGTGACTACTTCTGTCCATTTAAATAGCCTGCCTACAGGATTGAAGATATGTGATGCTAGTTACATAAACCGTTTACAATATCACGATGATCCAATTATTCTTTAATCGTTTCCAGAGGTATCAAAAAACCTGTCCAGGCCATTGTAGAACATTTTTGTAGAATGATCAATAAATTTATGGGTTTTTTTCCACTTTCTACCTTCGACTCTGTGACATACTAAATTCATGGGACAACTACTTTTAACTTCATCACTGTTTGGAAAGAATGATGCAGTGGTTCATATTTGTCCATGGCTGTACATCTTATTATTTAAACCAAATATACACAAAATAGAAACACAAATTAGTGTGTTTTCTTCTCTGTTTGGGTTATATAAAACCTGATCCTAAATAGCTGTTTCCTTACCTACATTTTGATATCGGTGTACCCAACACGTCTTGCTGTTTTGTGCTATTAGAAATATGTCTGTGTTGTGTTCTGCTGTTGTTTTTTTGAACAGCATAAAGGCCGATTCACATGCTGAAATTCGGTTAGTGGGTACAGCAGCCTGTCCAAACGGGCATGCTAGAAAAACAGCAGCCAACCGGCATCCGATCAGGGCTCGCAACCAATGGCTGCAAGTTCTGACGTGTTCTGGTGGGGAGGGCAGTTCCCCAGTTCTAACACAATAGCTCAGCAGGGAGATCGCTGTATTACCATCACATAGTACAGAGAGCTGCTTGCAAGTTCCTCAGTTTTGTTTCGTTCAGCCCGCTGGGTTGAACAAAAATAACGAACTTTGTGTACCAGGTTTTAGGGTATATACAGTGGCAACAAAAATAAATATGAACCCCTTTAATTGTTTTTCTGCAGCAATTTGCCATAAACTTTAATCTGATCCTCATCATCACAACAGTAGTTGTGGAGGAGATTTACTAAAACTGTTGCAGATGTGCATAGAAACCAATCGGCTTCCATGTTTTATTGTCTGCTCTATTGAACAAGCTGAAGTTTGCAGCTAATTGGCTAACATGCACAGCTGCATCAGATTCTGAGTGCTCCAATTTTAGTAATTCTCCCCCAATGTGGTTAAGCTAATAAAACACAAACAATTCAAATTTCTTTTGTATTTATTTAACACACCCATTAAACAGGAAGTAAACGTCCATCTTTAAGTTTTACCTATAGGTAAGCCTATAATGAGGCTTACCTATAGGTAGTGTAAATATCTCCTAAACATGCACCCTTTAGAAGATATGTACATGCATCCAGTGCAATCATGGGCACGTGTGCTCTGAAGGAACGCCTGCCCGCCAGTGCCGTTTCTTCAGTGCCCTGTGCTGTGACCGGCGGCTCCTGTGACGTCAAAGCAGCTCTGGCCAGTCACAGAGCCGGAGTCCCCGAACCCAGAAGGAAGATCAGGTGAAGATGGACACTGTCTCCAGCGATGACATTGCATCGCTGGAATGCTTCGTTTTGAGGTACTTTTTTCACATAATGTGCTAGCATGTGATGCATAATAGCACATTATGCCTTGCAGGTAAGATAAAAAAAAATGTGCATCTGTTTACAACTGCTTTAAACATTCACAGTATTGGAGAAAAAAGTAAGCGAACCCATAGACTAATTACATCAACAATAGCTAATTGGAGTCAGTAGTTTGCACACCTGGAGTCCAGTTAATGAAATTAGTTTGGTGTAGTTTAAACCTCATTTGATTAATAAAGATCAATTAAGATTGCTGTTTATAGGAAACATCAGCTGATGTGAACAATGCCTCCCAAAAAGAAGATCTTTGAAGACATTTGATCAGAAGTCGTTGATTTGCATAAGGCTGAAAAGGAATACAAGGCAATCACAAAGTGTTTAGGCATCC
Source organism: Rana muscosa (assembly GCA_029206835.1). Classification (NCBI taxonomy): domain Eukaryota; kingdom Metazoa; phylum Chordata; class Amphibia; order Anura; family Ranidae; genus Rana; species Rana muscosa. Next base: position 910,976,483 of record CM055116.1, on the reverse strand, counting down.
ATCAGTAGACAGACAAATTGTCTATAAATAAAGACAGTTTAGTACTGTGTGGGTGTATCTCCTAGAGGTGGTCCACCGGCTAAAATGACTGCCAAGGCACAATGTGAAATCCTCAAAAAGGTAAAGAACCTCCCAAGTAAAAGCTAAATGCTTGAAGACCTCACTGGAACTGGCAGACATAACTGTTCATGAGTCCACCATACGCAAGTCTTTGAACAGGCAGGAGGCCTATGGCAGAACACTATGGAGGAAGCTGCTGCTCTCCAAAAAACAAGCACTTTGGCAAACCGCAACATCACTGGGAAAATGTTTTGTGGACTGATGAAACAAAATTTGAATTGTTCAGGAAGAATACTGGGCACTATGTATGGCCGTAAAAAGTGTACAGCTTACCAACATCAAAACATCATGTCAACTGTGAAGTATGGTGGAGAGAACTTCATGATTTTGGCTTGCTTAGCTGCCTCAGGGCCTGGAGCACTTGCCATTACTGAGGAGAAAATGAATTCCCAAGTTTGCCAAAATATCCTACAGGATAATGTCAGGGTGGCTGTCGACCAGCTGAAGCTTAGTAGAAGATGGGTGAAGCAGCAGGACAATGACCCTAAGCATTGAAATAAATCCACCACTAGCTTCAGAAAAAGAAAATGCGCCTTTTGGAGTGGCCCAGTCAGATCTCAGACCTTAACTCCATAAAGATGCTGTAGAATGTTCTCAACAGCTGTTCACACCAGACATCCTACAAATGTGCCTGAGCTGAAGAAGTTTTGAAAAAAAGGAATGGTCAGAAATTCCTCCTGAACGTTGTTGTGCAGGTCTGATCAAGAGCTACTGAAAGCACTTTCTTGAAGTCAGTGCTGTCAAATGAGGTTTGACCAGCTATTAACTCCAAGGGTTCACTTACTTTTTCCTCCATTACTGTTAATGTTTAATAGGTGTTGAATAAAGACATAAGAAAATAAAAGGTTTGTGTGTTATCAGCTTAAGCATATTGTGCTTGTCTAGAGTTCCACCCAAAAGTGGAACTTCTGCTTTAAGCACTCCTGGTCCCCTTACATGCCACATTTGGCATTTTGGGGGGGGGGGGGGGAGTGGGTACCTGGTTTTGACAGGTACTTCCTGTCCCACTTCCTCCTTCCATCGCTTGGCCACCTAGGTGACTCCCCCCTCTCCCCCTAAGTGGCCCCTCCATCTCTGCACTCTTCTAGGACACAGGTCCCAGAAGATTGCCTGGCCACTAGGAGAGCGCAGCGCTACTTAATGCATTCCTTGCATTATAGTAAAAAATGTTTAGGCGTCAGCATCCCCCCCCCCCCCTTTACTTACCTGCAACCCTCATTTGATCCAGTGCCGTGAACATCTGCAGCTCTCCTCTCCCCTCACTTTTGGGTCTTGCTGGCTTTGCTGGTGCATCGGTAGCCATTGGCTGCCAGTGAAGCGGGAGCAGGGGGCTGGGCAGAGTGCCGCTGTCTGTGTCACTGGACGCAGTGGGGCACGGGTGAAAGCATGCATGAGTGCCCACATGAGAAGCCGCTTCCCATGGGGGCACTAAACGGAGGGCCAGGAGCACCGGCAGGTGACACGAAAAGGAGGTTCGTGGCCGCTCTGTGCATTTCCATTACACAGAGCAGGTAAGTATAGATATGTTTGTTTAAAAATAATAAAATAAAATAAAATGATCTTTACAATCACTTTAAGCCTGGTACACACTGTAAGTTGTAAGAAAAAACCTGAAGAATCGCCATACCAACGCAAGCAATGTTTTTGTGCGGTGATTTCACCCCCCCCCCCCCTCTTTCCCCACCTAATCAGCCATTGGCTGCAAGCACTGATGAGATGCTGGTTTTCCAGCATAAGATGAGAATTCAATCGTACACTTTTTATTTCAGCTGTACTGTACATATGAATACCACTTGTGCATACCAGTAGGATATTGGAAATTGGGTACCCCCCCTCTCTTCCTCCTAGAGGTCATAGCTTTCATCCTTCTCTTTTACAGCAGCTAGAAACATGGAACTGACACTGTGGAAATGGTTTTGAAGGCTTATGCCTAATTGCTCTCATTCTTATCCTCTTTCCACTGCATGGTTAGACAGCATCTGAATATCAGGTGTCAGGAAACTTTATATGCATATACACTATGGCGTTGATTTGCGAAAGGCAAATCCACTTTGCACTACAAGTGCACTTGGAAGTACAGTAGCTTAAGATCTGAGGGAAAGATCTGAAATGGGGGGGAAGCTCTGCTGATTTTTATCATCCAATCATGTACAAGCAAAAATGCTGTTTATTTATTTTCCTTGCATGTCCCCCTCTGGTCTACAGTGACTGCACTTCTAAGTGCACTTGTAGTGCAAAGTGGATTTGCCTTTAGTAAATAAACCCCTATATTACCAAAAGTATTGTGATGCCTGCCTTTACACACACATGGACTTTTTTTGGCATCTAAGTCTTCATCTGTAGGGTTTAGTATTGAGTTGGCCCACCCTTTGCAGCTGTAACAGCTTCAACTCTTCTGGGATTGGGAAGGCTGTCCACAAGGTTTAGGAGTGTCTATGGGAGTGTTTGACCATTCTTCCAAAAGCGCATTTGTGAGGTCAGGCACTGATGTGGACGAGAAGGCCTGGCTCGCAATCTCCTCTCTAATTCATCCCAAAGGTGTTATTGTTGGTTTGAGGTCAGGACTCTGTGCAGGCCAGTCAAGTTCCTCCACCCCAAACTCGTTAATCCATGTCTTTATGTACCTTTTTGGAACAGGAAAGGGGCCATCCCCCAAACTGTTCCCACAAAGTTGGGAGCAGGAAATTGTCCAAAATGTCTTGGTATGCTGACATCCTAAGAGTTCCCTTCATTGGAACTAAGGGGCCAAGTCCAACCCCTGGAAAACAACCCCCCACCATATTCCCCCATCCACCAAATGATATGGACCAGTGCACAAGCAAGGTCCATAAAGACCTGGATGAGCGAGTATGGGGTGGAGGAACTTGACTGGCCTGCACACAGTCCTGACCTCAAACCGATAGAACACCTTTGGAATGATTTAGAGCGGAGACTGCGAGCCAGTCCTTCTTGTCCAACATCAGTGCCTGACCTCACAAATGTGCTTCTGGCAGAATGGTCAAACATTCCCATAAAAAAAGAAAGAAAACAGGAGGGCGCACCGACCTAGTGCATTACCACTTACAGGTTTATTAAAATATAATTAAAAAGCAATAAATAGTCCTACTCAGACAGAGCTTATATACAAGCTTATCGGAAACAATGGCTGGAGATCTTGGCATTCACCAACGGGACTTGATGACAGAGAGGGTCAAACGATACCCCAAAACATCCAGATGGCTGACGCGTTTCAGGGGCGCACCCCTTTCATCAGAGCCTAAGTGGTTCAGGTTTTTAATAAACCTGTAAGTGGTAATGCACTAGGTCGGTGCGCCCTCCTGTTTTCGTTCTTTTTTTAGCCATATGAACACCCTTTGTTCTGAGGAGGGCTGCAAGATTATAGACTTTGCCTCTAGACAAAATCACGCCACCTATGTTTTGACGATACACCGAGAGCGCAGGAGATTTTTGTTTTACAAACATTCCCATAGACACACATTCCTAAACCTTGTGGACAGCCTTCCCGGAAGAGTTGAAGCTGTTATAACTGCAAAGGGTGGGGAAACTCAATATTGAACCCTACGGACTAAGGCCCCATACACACTATTAGATTTTCTGCAGATTTTTGTCTTCAGATTTACCAAAACCATATAATATGAGGTCAAACCCTAGGAGTTTCAATTTGTATGCAATCAGGCAGGCCCTTACACTACATGGTGTTGGTAAATCTGAAGAAAAAAATCTTCAGAAAATCTAATAGTGTGAATGGGGTGCCATTAAAGTTCATGTTCGTGTAAGGGCAGACATCTCAATACTTTTGGTAATATAGTGTACTTGTTTTTGGTTAGTGACTTGCTAAAGAGTGAATAAAAGATATACATGCCAGCCGTAAAGCATACACCTTCAAAAACAAGTTCATATTGGCAGCCCCCATTTTTGTATTCTGACTGGTTTCATTTAAAATATAGTTCCAGCTAAGTCGTATATGCTTTTCTAAACAGGCATTGAAAGAAAAGACAGAACTACAGGCCCAACTGGCAGCAGTGAACATCAGGCTTCAAGCTGAGGTTGAACAAAGTCTGGCTAGCCAACAAAGGCAAGAGACCCTGAGCTCTGAGGTTGTCACCCTGAAGAAGTCCTGCCTAGAGCTGGAGAGGGCCATGGCAGATCTTCAGAACTCATTGGAAGTAAAAAATACCGGACTGGCCTCTTTAACTAATGATTTGCAGGTAGCCGAAGAGCAATATCAGAGGTTGATGAGCAAAGTGGAAGAGTTGCAGAGAGCCATTATTCAAAAGGATAACACAGGTGATAATACTTTACTTACATAAAAGAGCTCTTAGTATGGTACTGTATGTGTGCTTTTGCAATAAGCATTAACCGCAATTCCTTTCTAGAGACTACTGTTAACTGTGCATCAAATTCCTAGACTCTTGTAACAAATGCTGTTTAAAATTTATTATTTTGAGCATTTTTATTATCCATTGATAAAAATAGATCTTTATTTGGTCACCCTTTTGACTTTCACTTTTTGTTTAAATTCTTGCTCTGATTTCAGTTTTTTTTTTTTTTGTAAAATCTTTATTTTTGAAAGGCAAGGTAGTACATCACAACACACGTTGTCATAGGCATTTTCAGCGAACAGTATGCCAATAATTTTTCTAAATAATATAAAAATAGAACCGTTAAAACATGCAAAACAGACAATAACATTGTGACCCAATGTCCTAATGGGCATGGGAAGACTCGGAAACCAGGTAGCGAGCCGGGGAGTGAGGATTTGGAGTCAGGCCAGCCAATCGTCTGGACGGCACTGATTTCTGTTTTTAATGTACAATAGAGTGTGTAATCACTATTTTTATTTTTATTTTTTTACATTTTATGTGTAATTTTGATAGTATGAGTTCTGTGTACTATTGGATTGCATCATAGATTGCACACCAATTCAAAGGCTGCGTTTTTTTTAATTTTATTTATTTTAGGATAGGGAGGACAACCTAAAACATTGGACAAAAATAATTTTCACAAGTTTTGCTTCCTGAATCAACATTTGATGATAATTATAGGCCCATTTAAACTGAACACAAATATAGTTTCAGAATGACTGAAAATTGAAAAATATGAAATGAACTTTTAATGACTAGTTAAAAGTATGTTGCTTCTGATTTTCGTTTGTACTCCAGTGCATCTTGCTGCCAGTGTCCAACAATAGCCAGTCAGCACTGAAGAACTCTTTTTTTTTTTTCCCCTGATACTGTTTTTCCATTGTGGCAATATCCTGGTGAAACCTTTCTCCATGTTTGCCACTGATTGCAGAATGTCGAAAATGGTCTTGTTTGCTGTAAGAAGTTTGTCAACCAGCTGAATGTAGTTTGTTGCTCTGTAGTGGTCAAGAAAATTCTCAGCGACATCCCTTTGTGCTTTCCAGATGATTTTTTTTCTGGTCGTGCTAACAGACCTTCGAGAACTGCTTGGTATTGTTGACTGATCTGTGGAACAACAAAATGCCGCTTTTAATCTTGGCATCAGTTATTCTTGAAAACATCTGACTCAAATAACAAACGCCTTCACCTTCCTTGTTCATTGCTTTCACAAAATTTTTCATCAGTCTGAGTTTTATAGTGAAGCGAGGGCAAAAATATCTTTGCCAGATCAACAAGTGGATCAAGTTTTTCTGTCCTGGAACCAAATTCTTTTAAAGTGGTATTTTCTTTTTAATGTAATGAGACTCTCTTGCATGGCTGTCCAATTCACATATGTAACAGTACTTGGTATATCCAAGCTGCATTCCAAGCAGCAGAGCCACTCGTTTTAAATCTCCACAGATATTCCTGGTGTACTTGGTGTACTGGATGTGCTTCAGCAACAGTTCCATGTTTTCATACAGTATGTTTAATTCATGTGTGCAGCATAGCCAACAGATATTGCATAAACCGATTCTATAAAACAGTAAAAGATAAATTTAAATTGCAGGTTATTTTTGTGATTATCAGCCAGAAGTCTATAAGTTACACCAAAAAGTGTTCAGGAAGCAAAGTCTTTGATTGCCAGTAAACCTGCAAAAAAATTTTCTTGTTTTTTTTTTTAAGTGGTTCTAAAGTCTAGGAACAAAATTATGCTCGTTAGCCGCACTCCAATATTCTTCTTTATTTTGTAAAACCAGAGTTAAAAGCATAAGTGGATACAGACCAACTGCACAGCTGACGCATTTCACCCCGGATATGGTGCTTGATCATAGCTAGAGTTCCACACATACATACAGGTGTGTGTGTGATATACTGTATATATACAACTTACCAGTGCATAAGTGTAATTGCATGCGGCTCAAAAATCCCCCCTCTTTTTCATATTATTGTTTTTAATGTTTCTTTATTTTATTTTTACCCTATTCTATTATCCTATTTTTCTCCTACCTCTCTTCGTCACCCCTCATCCTATTGCTAAAACTAGGCTGCATATGACCAAAAATGAACATATATATGCATCCCGATGTCAGTCTATAAGAATCAAATGACATAGAACATGTCTAAATGATGAAAAAGAATATACAGGCATCAAAAAGAATACGTGGAAAAACATATGAGCATATTAATATACTCCATAACAAAAATGCTACCACTTGAGAGAATTACATGGTAACCTGCTGAAGATCATAAATGCATCAATAGCATAAGTACAAATGAATAATTGATCATAGTAACCATGTCGCATGAATCGTGATAGCTCATGTATTTGACTGCAAGAGTCCTAATATGACAAAAAATAAAGACGAAAAGCCACTGCCAAAGCAAAAAGTGGTAAGTAAAAAGGGGGGACAAGGGGAAAAAATGTTTAAAAAATAAAATTTAAATTAAAATGAGAAGGAGGTGATGAACAGAACCCAGATGGAATCATACAGCGCTACACAAACAGTATTCCTTATCAAGGAACAGAGATTAGACACTTGACTGACCAGTGAATAGGAAAATCACGTGTTAACCTCTGATCAAAACCTCCTAACAACCGAACCCCCTCCTAATTACATGAATGTATACAAAGATTATGTGCACACACCCACATCCCTATACCTATGTACAGTATAGTTAAAGAAATATAGATATAATATATCAAATCCCAAAAAAAAATCAAAAATTTTTTTTGGATCACCATTAGGCTTCATGTACACAGGAGGTTTTTACAACCTCTCCTGAACAATTTAACTTGACAGATAGTAACCCACGTTTAAAACGTCCGTTTTGCCGCGTTTACATGCCGCGTTTAACGGCTAGAAGCGTTTTAAAAAAATATATTTAAATAGCCAAAAACGAAAAAAGGCCTATAAACGAAACGCGGCTAAACGCGTTTGGCGTCTGAAACGTCGCAAACTTTGGCGTCTGAACTCGTTTTTTTGCCTTCAAAGAGAGGCCTATAAACGCAACTGCCTAAAAACGACAGTAAACGAACCTGTGTACATGTACACATAAGATAACATTGAATGAGTTCAGGGGCAGTTGAAAAAAGTGTTCAACTGCCTCTGAACGACCGTTTAGCAGCAGCAGTGTACATGGGGCCTTACCTGCGATGTGTCAAGCTTGTACTTCTCCATCCCTCATTCCCTGAGTCTTTAGGCAGTGGCCTATTTTGTTAAACATACCATAAACTATTCCTTGGTCCACCAAAAGCTTATTCTGTGTTGTCTAGAGTATTGACTCATAATTTTTACATGTTTGAAGGGGACTACTATCTCCAGAGGTGTGGGGCTATGGGTGCCAAATTGCCAAAAACTCTATGGGTGCCAAATTTCTCCCCTCCCTTGCGAATCTATACGTAGGATGGTGGGAAAGGTCCCGTATTTTTGGCGCTGGTTGTCCCCATCGTTCTAAGGTTACATTTTTCCGTCGCTATATAGACGACTTGCTCTTTGTGTTTACCAAGGATGAGGGGGTCATTTAGTGAGTGGCTCCTATACCTCAATGACAATAGTCTTCAAAATTTACAGGTATTATGGACCAAAGACAGGTTGAATTTCTAGATGTTGCTTTGATAGGTGGAGACAGAATCTCTTCTAAACTCTATAGGAAACCGTCAGCTGGCAACTCTCTGAGAGCAGACTCGGGTCACCCCAAGCACACCATCAGAGGCCTTCCAGTTGGCCGATTCTTAAGGTTAAGACGTGTTTTTAGTGATGAATCCGATTTTCAGATAGAAGCACTAAGTATGAAATCACGTTTCATGGATAGGGGTTATTTTGAGTCTATTCTCGACAGGGCTTTCAATATTGCCAGCTATGCTGAGAGAAGTAATCTTCTCTGAGATAACACTGGCGGGTTTAAATATAGAGGCAGCAGACCCCATCGTTCACATTGGTTGCAGTTCAAGGGATTGTACCGTTGTGGAGGTAGTGGCTGCCCGTGTTTCCCCCATATACAACGGGCAATTGTGATCCATTCTACTTCTTTGAACAAGTATTTTAAGGCATCCACATTTATTAACTGTACCAGCAATTTTTTGGTATATGTAATCGAGCAGTGCTCCGTTCAATATGTGGGTCGTACAACCCGCAGGTTGAGGGATCAGTTACATGATCACTTATATGATATAGCTAAGGGTCATTCTACTAACATAGCAAGACGCTGGAAAAGAAAAGATGGTGTTATCTAAATAGGGAGGTGACAAATTCAGATTGCTCTGCATGAGGGAAGTGTATTGAATATTCCATCTCCAATAATAAGAAGCCCATTGGCCTCAATTTTGAGTGGGATGTCTCGCACTTCTATGAGTAATTAAATAAGTTTGACACTGTATTCTCCCTTCTTCTGGTCTCGCTTGTTCCTTTTTTATCATTCGTCTTATGTTCCCTTCCTACCTCCTCTATCTTTGTATACATTCAAAAAATTAGGAGGTGGTTTGGTTGTTAGGACGTTTTGTTTAGAGATTTACACGTGATTTTCCTATTCACTGGTCAGTTGCGTGTCTAATCTCTGTTCCTTGATGAGGAATATTGTTTGTGTAGCGCTGTAGGATTCCTGCTACAATCACACGACGTGGGTGACCATCCGTATTTGTGTTATTGGGCGCTCAAACAGTGTGGGGGTTAGTTGGCAATGTCTCCTTGTCCGCCCACCGTGAAGATGTCCCCTCTCCAGGTTTTCGGCGGTCGCCAGGGTTGATTAGTCACAGGTAGTAGGTATTGTGGTGGTGCCGGGTTCCCCAGGTACTTCTGAGCTAGTGTCATTCAAGTTCACCCAGGGTGTCAGCTACCCGGTACTGAGCAGCGTTCGTAGGATCAAGCCAGAAGGTCAGGCAGCAGTGTCATTAGTGAGAGAGTGATTTCTCTCCTGCCTTGTAGTGCACCATTCTCCTTTGTCATGCAGTGTGGCATGCTGGGGGCCCGGGTAGTTCAAGCAGTGTCCCTGTTGCAGCTCCGAGCGGGCACAGAGGATAACCCCCCCCCCCCAAAGTCTCGGGGCGCAGGGGAAGGGGACTGGGGGAGCTGCTGCAGCACGTCAATGTCTCCATGTTCCCCTCTAAGTGATGCGTAGGGGGCTGGGTGGATCATGCCATGGGTACTATTTCTGGAGAGTGCTCACCGTGGGTCTGTTGGGGGGTAATAGTCAGGGATGGTTGGCTCAGAGCCTACTTACGTGATTCTCCTCCTGAGGCAGTCCAGGGTCTTCTCCTGCCCCTTTGTTGGCGTTTCGGTAAGGGGCCACGGAATGTGGAGAGGCCCGATCTGCCAGCTGGACGTGGGAGAATCTGGAGCCAGTCTGGGACTGGTATCGGGTCAGTTTCCAGATATCGGAAGAGTGCCGGGAGGTCCGCGGTGGTGAGCAGATTGAAGGCTGTAGTGTCTTTGCGGAATGTTACCACCAGTGGATATCCCCAGCGATATGCAAGTCCTTTCTGCCTTGCAAGGTCGAGGATGGGTCGCAGTAATGCAATGCGCCTCAGCGTAGCCCTGGATAAGTCTGGTAGTATTTTGATTTGCGATCCCTCTGCTTCCACATCACCATGTTCCCAGGCCCGGCGCAGAATAGCCTCCTTTCTGTGTGTTCCGGTGGAGTCTGCACACCATATCATGAGGTTTGCTCGGGTCTGGCGGTCTGGGGCCGCGATTTCCGTGTCCTCCAGCACGGTGTGAAAAATTCCCCGCACTATGTCCCCAAGGTTCTCTGCGTCCGAACCTTCCGGGATAACCTGGAGCCGCAGGTTGTTTTGGCGGCTCCGGTCCTTGATGTCCTCTAGGTGGAGCTGTAGTGCTATGGCGGTATCTCGGTGCTGGTCTCGGGATTGCTCCAACGCCAGCACCTGGTCTTCCAAAGTAGAGACCGACGCCTGCCCCGTTGTAATCCGGTCTGCCAGGTTGGAGACTTTTCCCCTCACCTCCTGGATGTCACGTCTGTGAGTCTCCTCCAGGCAGAGAATCAGTGCCTCAATGTTTGTTCTGGTGGGGAGGGCTTGCAACAGTGCCCTAATGTCCAGGTCTAGCAGGTTGATTACGGGTGGTTGGGAGGAGGACCTCATATCTGACTTTAGTCCCCGTGATGTATCCATCGAGCGTTCAGGCGATGTGGAAGGGCTAGGAGAGGGAGTGTAGGCGTCTCGAGTTGGGGCCTTCTGTGTGGCGCCACGTGAGGAGCCTCGCGGTGCCGCCACTCTGGCTCTGGGGGAGATCTCTTGTAGCTGCTTGAAATAACGGTGAATTTCACCTGTGGTCTTGCCGGAAGGAGTCCCCCGTGTTACTGCTCTCGTCCTGTGCTTTTTGGCTGATTGCATACCGATTTCAAGTTAGTAATGCTGGGATGTGAAGGCTGAGGCCGGGAGCTCTAAGAAGAAGCAGCTTCACTCAGCCATGTCCACACCACGCCCCCCGCGCTGTATGATTCCATCTGGGTTCTGTTCTGCTAATCCCAGCATTCTCGTTTTTCATTTTTCTTTTCTTTTGCCCCCCTTTTTATACTCTCCACTTTTTTCTTTGCTTTGGCAGTGGCTTTTTGCCTTTATTTTTTGTCATGTTAGGATTCTTGCAGTCATATCATGAGCTATCATGCAAATAGAAAAAAAACGCGCTGACCCTGAAAATCTTGCAAACATAAAAAGCTAAAACAAAGGCAGCAGCTTGGGTGGGATAAACACAAATAGAAAATAGGAAAAAATGAAACTGTGCCAATAATAAGTCCACAAAGGTCCTCAGATGACAAGAGGGTTAAATGTGTAATGGCTGTCCTCCAGGCATATACCAATCAAGGTAAATCTGCTCAACAACAATCTTTTTTTAAGCATGGTTCCATAAGCATTGATTGAAACAACACCGCAGTGAATCCACAGATAAGTGAGAAGCCCACCACCGTATATAAAAGACGCTTACCAGAGGGCAAGCACGAATGAGCATTCGGCTATAACCCAGCCGCGGCCTTTAACATCTGTACAATATTCTTGCAAAGAGCAGGTAAGTATATCTTATTTTTTATTTAACCACTTAACGACCGCCTCCAGTAGATATACGTTGGCAGAATGGCACGAACAGGCACATCAACGTACCTGTACGTCCCCTTTAACTGCCCGCTACCTTCCCCATGAGTCAGACCGCGGGTCCCGCGGACTCGATCGCCGCGGGGATCCCCACGATCGTCTCACGGAGGGATGGAGCGGGGAGATGTTAGTGTTAACACAACATCTCCCCGCTCGCCTACTGACACACTCACTGATTTCCGCAATGTGTAATCAGAGCTGAGATCAGTGGTGTTTCACTCGTAGCCACGCCCCCTAACAGTAGTAATCACTCCCTTAGGCACACTTAACCCCTTCAGCGCCCCTAGTGGTTAACCCCTTCACTACCAGTGTCATTTTTACAGTAACCAGTGCATTTTTATAGCACTGATCATGTGTCAAAAGTGTCCGATGTGTCCGCCATAATGTCGCAGTCATGAAAAAAATCGCTGATCGCCGCCATTACTAGTAAAAAAAAAAAAAAATCATAAAATGGCATAAAACTATCCCCGATTTTGTAAACGCTATAACTTTTGCGCAAACCAATCAATAAACGCCGATTGCGATTTTTTTTTTGTTTGTTTTTTTTTTTTTTTTACCAAAAATATGTAGAAGAATACGTATCGGCCTAAACTGAGGAAAAAAAATGTGTTTTTTTTTATATATTTTTTGGAAATATTTATTATAGCAAAAAGTAGAAAATATTGCATTTTTTTCAAAATTGTCGCTCTATTTTTGTTTATAGCGCAAAAAAAAAAAAACCCAGAGGTGATCGAATACCACCAAAAGAAAGCTCTATTTGTGGGGAAAAAAGGACGTCAATTTTGTTTGGGAGCTACGTCACACGACCGCGCAATTGTCAGTTAAAGCGACGCAGTGCCGAATCGCAAAAAGGCCTGGTCTTTATGCTGCATGTTGGTCCGGGGCTTAAGTGGTTAAATTAAAAGAAACTGCCTTTAGAATTACTTTAAGTTATTTTTAAAGCTACACTTCAGCCTAATGCAATTTGATGAATTTTATTTATTTATTTTGCATGCGAGTATAATATGGGTGATTTAAGATTGTATTGACAAAACTATCAGGAATTAGGAATATTGGTATTTAGTTAAGTAGATAGAAAAAGTGCATATAACTTTACACATGTTTTTGTTTCACATAGTTCATGATCTGCGACAGAAGACTGTTTCACTACAGAACCAGCTACAGCAAGTGCAACTGGATCGTACTACACTAACTAACAGGCTCAAAGCCTCAAAAGCAGAAATATCCTCTTTGCAACAGGCACGTGAGTGGTACCAACAACAGCTTACTTTGGCTCAAGAAGCTCGGGTCCGACTACAGAGCGAGATGGCAAACATACAGGTATATGCTTATCTTGGTGCTAGCACATTTAACATTGTATGAAATTTGCAATATGGTTGATTATAACATAATTATCACTTTGCTTCATTCCCCCATAGGCCGGACAAATGACCCAAGCTGGGGTTTTAGAGCACCTTAAAATAGAAAATGTGACACTCTCACATCAACTGACAGAGACACAGCACAGGACAATCAAGGAAAAAGAGCGCATTGCTGTACAACTCCAGAATATTGAGGTAGGCCACATTTTGTTTACAAATCACTTGCTCTGCTACTGTCACAGAAGGCGGAGACTGCATAAATAGGTCTTGTGCATTGTGGTTTTACTAATATACTGATGTTCTTGCATACACCCAAACCAAATTTCATAAATAAAATTAAATATGCAGATTTTAAACATTTTATTCTGAATTGAATTTTTTTTTTTAATTATCAGTTTATTTACGGTCATGCATAGTTGTGCTGAACACCTATTCATTAAAAAAAACTCTGCATTGCAGAAACATCCTATATTACTGTATATGCCTTCATTAAAAAAAGTGACTTGCTTTACTATGACTTAAAGTGGTTGTAAACCCGGAAAAAAAAAAAAAAAAACACCTGCAAGACAAAGCCATAATGAGCTAGTATGACTAGCATACTAGCTCATTATGCATCACTTACCTTAGATCGGGGCCCTCGAAGCCGTCCTCATCTCCCCCTCCAGCCGCAGCCATCGCTCCACAGATACCCGGAAGGTTACTTCCGGGTATCGCCGCTCCGGCGCTGTGATTGGCCGGAGTTTCGAAGACGTCACTCCGCGCGGGAGCCGTGAAATCCGGCAAAGCCAGATTAGTGAATGGGGATTAACCCTGTGAATGCATCGTTGTCTACGGTGCGCACGCGCCGTAGACATATGTGCATGTCTTTTTTTGCAAATATCTCCTAAACCGTGTAGGTTTAGGAGATATTTCTTGCACCTGCAGGTAAACCCTAATCTAGGCTTACCTGTAGGTGCAAGTTGCATAAGTGAGTTTACAACCACTTTAAACTTTGTGTAGGCAGTGACTTTCTTTTGTTTCTCATTTTCAGGCTGACATGTTGGATCAGGAGGCTGCTTTTCATCAGATACAGGAAGCAAAGAACATGGTGGAAGAAGATCTTCAAAGAAAACTTGAGGAGTTTGAGGATGAACGAGAGCAGTTGCAGAAACTAGCAGATTCCGCAGTTGCTTTGGAACGTGAAATAGAGCAGGTTTGATTCCTATTTTTTGGACTGGTTCAAAGAAAACCTTGCCTGTGAGAGACATGGAGACTGCCATGACTTATTCTGCAATGTAGCCAAGCTGTCATGCTGACATTTTTGGTCACTGTTTTGAGTCATCAAAAAAATGCAAGCAAGTACTGCTATTTTTGGTGATTATATACACTTCTGGGTCAGTGATTCAGATAATATTGATGACAGTAGGTATGCATAACAGCCAAGCAACTAGCATTTCCGAAAAAAGGTTAGCACTGGCAGCCCCATGATTTTTCTTAGGAAAGTACCTTAACATTTATGGCTTGGAATTATAGATTATAGTGAAGAGAGGGTCCACGGTTTAATTTGGTTTTCTGTTCATATTTTGTGTTAGATGAAGCTAAATTTGCATCAGAAAAACCTGCAGCTTGAAGCTCTACAGCAAGAACATCTTGAAATCTTGAAACAGCTCACATCAACACAAGAAAATCTTCATACCAAAGACCAGACACTAAATGACCTCCAGATGCGGTATGATGAACTTGAGGCCAGGCTTGTGGAGCTTCAGAATGATGTTTCCTCGAAGGATGACACAATTCAGTATCTACAAAATCAGAAGATTGTTTTAGAAGTGGCATTGCAGACTGCCAAGGTGGAACAAGAAAGTTTAGACCAAGGAGCCAAACGTTTGGAAGAAGGGACTGAAGCTGCTGCAGAAATTTTGGAACAGTTGCGGCAGGATCTTGCATTCAAATCTGGACAGGTGACTACATTTGGAAAACTTTTTCAGATTTTGATTAGCTCATGGATTAATCTCTAAATGCTGCTGCTGAGTTTTTTCAAACTTTGACATACAGAAAATTGTGAAAAGGTGATAATAATGTGAAAAATGATAACTACGTGCATTTCCAAAATGTTTACAGAATTTTCTAATACTCTGTAGGTGGAGGCATTGCAGCAAGAGAATGCAACTTTAAAAAAACAGACCCAGAAAGTGAAGGAACAATTTGTCCAGCAAAAAGTAAGCATTTTTCTGTAGCGTATTCAACACTTTGGGTGTACTATTAACCATTTCCATATACATATCATGTTTTGTTGATTAAAAGAAAAACTCGCAATAACGTTTGTTAAAAAATAAATGCTGCAATTTATAATTATTATATTGGGGGGGGAAATGACCTTTCCTAAAGAGTTGACCATAAAATTATACTAAAGTAGTGCACATAATATAATCTACAGCTTTATAAATGTTCTGTTGGTCCATAAGTGGTAGAACTAACTCAATTCCTACAGCTTCTTACAAGATCAGGAAGGATCCAGCTGGTGCAGAGAGACTATCAGAAAACCGTGCAGGGAAGGGTTAAGAACCAAGTACATTGGCTTTAATATTTAAGATTATATTTTTTTTTATAGTGTTCCCAAAATACAGTATAGGGTAACGATGATTTATAGTCATTTCATTGCTAATAGGAATCTTTTTACATAGAAATGTAACTCCTATAAGTACTGAATTCTTAATAAACTACTTACATACAATGGGGGAAATTGACATGCGTAAAGCTCTTCTAAATGGAAAAAGTGGCCCCTCAAATCTCTTTTGCATGGGTGTTCTGGGTTTGACGGTAGCCCTGTTTTCACTCGCCTGCTTAATTCTGGCTGTGTTGGACAAGCCAAATAAGTCTCTGAATCATCCCAGACACCTGACCAGCAAGGCCAGACTCTTCCTGGCATAGTGGATGGTCCCATTCAGAGCTGGATTGGTGGTAATTCTTTTTTCCCTGTGACTTGGAAGGTTATCGCGACTGCCCTGGCTGGCATGTACATCCTGTGTGGGAAATTGCCAGGCAGACTACTTCAGTCACCCAGAGGTGTTTCAAGCTCGCTGCTGCAGGTGTGGAACACCAGATGTGGACCTTCTGGCATCCAGGTTCAACTGCAGACTAGACGGGTTTGTCTTCAGGTTCAGGGACACCCTGCTGCTTTTGCAGTGGATGCTGTGGTGACCACTGTAGGACCAGTAGAGCCTGATCTACGCTTTTTCCCTCCAAGGCTTCTTCCTCATTTCCTCTACAGGATGGAGATAGAGGGTGTCTCAGTTATTCTCTGCACAGAATTGGCCCAGGAGAGTGTTATATTCATACTCTGACTCCAGTCAGATTCTCCATGGCCCCCTCTGAATTGTCCAGATCTCCTGTCCCAGGGGGCACCATCCTGCTTCTCAGTCATTGGCAAGCCCAGTTCCTGAGAGGCAAGAGACTCTCAGCTTTGGTCATCTCTACAGTTCAAACAACAAGAAAGTCTATAGTCTACCATCACATCTTGAAGGCTTCGTTTGCATGGTCCAAGGCTAGAAAAGTCTATCCTTGGAAGTACTGTGTGTGGTACAAATACTTTATTTTCTCCAGTCTGGTCTGGATCACCATCAAGGGACAAATTGCATCTTTCCTCATTACAACAATGAGATTTGCTCAGGTGGTTATAATGAAGACAAACCATCTCATGCGGGAATCAGTCTGCAAAAGACATTGTGAAACAAACAGCAATTTCTTCAGAACAGAGAGATGCCTTAGTTAGATAGGTGTCAGTCAATACCACCCTTTCTGGAAAGCAATTAACCACAGATAGAGCTGTGGCTTCCTTCTGTTATTCTGCCATATTCTGACTGACCATTTTTCTTTTCCTTCCAAAGCTGGATTTTGTATTGATACTCTGCACAACAGCCACAAACCAAGCGTTTTACTCGCAGTTGCTGCGTGGTCCTATTGACTTTAGTGGAAAATTGTGATAGGTGCAGTTAAGTTTTGAATAACTCAAGTCATGTGTTAGACTTCCTCTGTCTACA
Source organism: Rana muscosa (assembly GCA_029206835.1). NCBI lineage: Eukaryota > Metazoa > Chordata > Amphibia > Anura > Ranidae > Rana > Rana muscosa. The sequence goes on along the minus strand of CM055116.1, from coordinate 910,959,493 downwards.
TGTTATCATTTAGGTGGATGGTTGCGGGCCCATCAATCTGTGGTTCAACAACCTGTTTTTATCACCCACCTTGCAACCTGCAAGGCCAAAAGCAGAAATTTGCAACAGTTTTGCACAACCCTTGCAGTGTTTATAGATCACATAGAGGGGAATGCATTTTTCTCAACAAAACTGAAGTTACGTTTTAATGAAATGTTAATAAGGGTAAATTGAGCACAAGGAATATACTGATTAGGGGTGCATATAGTTAGATTCTGCTTAAATACTCTGTACCTCCTTTATTTACTTCATCATCACTTCAGTCTAAGCGCAGTTTCAAAAAAGAAAAGGTGTAGTGGCTATTCGTCCCAGAGCCATCCCAGTTACCGGTATGTTTTAAAGCAGCGGCCAGTCTTAGTGATTTCTGAAGCCCCCATCTGCTTTAACACTGGAACCGCAGTACACAATTCCAAGCCCAGAAGTTGAAATGATTTCTATAGCAGATTGCTGTTAATTCAATGCTTCCGCTTTGTTTACATTCAAAGCGATGTGACGTCACAAGGGAAGTCATATCATTTCCTCTGTGTATGGAGGTCAGTCCAGAGCTGACCTGTTCTAGCACTGTCTGTTTCCTTGCAGCAATAGATAACTGCTATAGTAAGCTATTACCTTTGCTATTAGGTGCGTCTAGAGTGTTTTTTGCTCTTCAGATCCTCTCAAGAATGTGCTTGTGATGTTTGTTTTCCAGTGTAAACGCTCTTCTACTGATTTGCCTTTTTAGATGTCTATGTGTGCATGGACACACAGGCTAACATAGAGGTGCTTTTACAGGCTGAAAAAAAAAACTGAACACCTGTAAAAGCTGCAATTTTTAAAAACTTGTATGCATGAGGTCTTAGAAGTGATCTGCTGGTACATTGCTTACTGGGAAGGTGGGAGGTGGGTGCACACTCCTCTGATCAGATCCCCCCCCCCCCAATGGAAAAAAGTGTATAACAAAACAAAGTTAAAGTGTTTTAAAAATTAAAACCGAGGCAAAGGGGTGTTTTTTATATTTCCTATGATTATCAGCTCCATCTAGTGCCAAATATGTGGTATTTTCACAAACTGTTTTTTTGAAGAAGTAATTACTTTCAACATGTAGAGAAAACGGCCTGTGAACACTTGATCTTGCTCTATTCACGCATAATGAATGTACCAGTGGTTTTGCTGGGCGTGTGAGTGATAAAAATATTTCCTCCCCAGATTAGTCCCCAGGTCCCAACAATGATGTTGGATGATCTTGATGACATATTTGTTCACTGGTGAAGTGAACACAATGTTATGACATTTGCCTTCACTCACCAAGCCTCAAATGCTCATGTAAGTGAATGTATTGTACGGTAACAATTTACTCAAGTCGTTTCTACTGTGTGTGTCGCCATATATTAGTAAAAGGGGAATAAGGCTCTCCTAAAATAAAACTCATACATTGTTAGTTTACTTCTACTATATTTTGTGAAAGTCACACTAATATTATATCATTTTAATCGGCAGACTGTTGATTATATTTTGCAGTAAAAAATTATTTAATCTTTGTGTTGGGGAACAATTACGGCATAATGTATGGTTTCCTAGTTTTTAGCTATTTATTGCAAATAAACACTAAGGAAGTCAAAATATATGTATTCAATTTTGATAGCAAATAAAGCCATGCCAAATGTACATTAGGGTAGACTACAAATGCTAAAAGGTATATTATGCGTAACTGAGATATTGTTAAAAAAGAAACAGAAAATTATTTGATACTCAAGGGGTTTTAATGATAAGGCCTTGGTACTTTAATATATTAAAGTTGCTGTACGCTGTGTCCAGACTTGTCATTGTATAGTTGTAATAAGATGCCACAGAACAGCTGTGTGCTGGTACAGCAGGTACACCTAATCAGTTTACAGCATTATCTTCGTTTGTCAGAATGTTATCGGCAAAGGTTTTCAATTTATATGTAGCTACCTGAGTTCACCTTACTTTATTTAACCACTTGTCTACCGCCCGCCGTCATATGACGGCAGGACGAAGACCCTCTCGTTCTGGGCGGACGTCATATGACGTGATCGCCTTCCCGAGCCACTAGGGAGCGTGTGCCGCTGGCGGCGCGTGCCTGACGGCCGCGATGTCCGCCGGTCACCCGCGATTGCCCAGTAACTAAGCAGGACCGTGGATCTGTGTGTGTAAACACACAGATCCACGTCCTGTCAGGGAGAGGAGACCGATGGTGTGTCCCTTGTGCATAGGAACACCAATCGGTCACCTCCCCAAGTCAGTCCCCTCCCCCCACAGTAAGAATCACTCCCTAGGGAACATATTAACCCCTTGATCGCCCCTTAGTGTTAACCCCTTCCCTGCTAGTCACATTTACAAAGTAATTAATGCATTTTTATAGCACTAATCGCTGTATAAATGTGAATGGTCCCAAAAATGTGTCAAAAGTGTCCGATATGTCTGCTGCAATATCGCAGTCACGATAAAAATCGCAGATCGCCGCCATTACTAGTAAAAAAATAATAATAAAAATGCTATAAATCTATCCCCTATTTTGTAGACACTAACTTTTGCGCGAACCAATCAATATACGTTTATTGCGATTTTATTTATTTTTTATTATTTTTTTTTATTACCAAAAATATGTAGAAGAATACGTATCGGCCTAAACTGAGGAAAAAATATAATTTTTTTATATTTTTTGGGGGATATTTATTATAGCAAAAAGTAAAAAATATTGAATTTTTTTCAAAATTGACGCTCTATTTTTGTTTATAGCGCAAAAAATAAAAACCACAGAGGTGATCAAATACCACCAAAAGAAAGCTCTATTTGTGGGGGAATAATGATAAAAATGTCATATGGGTAGAGTGTTGCATGACCGCGCAATTGTCTTTCAAAGTATGACAGCGCTGAAAGCTGAAAAATGGCTTGGGCAGGAAGGGGGTGAAAGTGCCCGGTATTGAGGTGGTTAAAGAACACAGTCTAATTGGGTATGTAACTCTGTATTTTGTAGTAGTGACTGAAAACTCATCTTTAACTACCTTCATACTGCCATATTGTAAAAAAAAGAAACAAAACAATGGGGATATGGATTGGTATTTCAGAAGCACTGTTAAATAATGATGCTGCACATAACACTTTGGGGCAGCCCATGCACTCATGAATGGTTATGATCTGAGCTGTCAAGTGCTGCTAGTGTTTACATTTGAGAGGCCACCATTTCCTCTCACACCAGAGGAAGTGGCAGGGGGAATTTAATGAATTAGGTATAATGTGTAAACAGCAGATCCCAGGCAGCAGCAGATACAAGGATAGAGTTACTTAAAGTGGTTGTAAAGCCACTTCTATAAAATGCTCCCATCCCCTCTGTATTAGAACAAGAAGTTCCCCAGTGTCTGAGTTTTATATAATAAATATGCTTATCTGTACTGATAAGTGTCTTCCTGCGCTCAGGTGCCTCCTCTCTCCTCTCCTCTCCTCTGCCTGGCTCACAGTTCCAGCGGGCGGGGCCGAGCACTGGCGCTGAGGAGAGGGGAGAGACAGAGCCGAGGAGTCGCATGATCGCAGGAAGACACTGTGTTATCGGTAAAGATAAGCATATTTATTATGCAACACAGACACAGGGAAACTTATTGTCATAATACAGAGGGGATGGGCGCTTTTAATAAATATAAAAGGAGGGGCGTGTCCGGATGTGAGAGCCGGCGGACAAGTTTTTGAGGAGCTCCGGCTATCCTGTTTGAATCCTTTGCCATCCGTGCATTTCCATCGACTTAAAAGAGTAAATACTCACTCCAGCCTGTTCCCCTGTGTCCCCTGTCTCATCCTGGGACAAAATTGTGGAGACTCTCTGCCCGGATCGCCTGCACGCCTGAACCTCCACTCACCTGCGGCCGCCGCCATCTTCCCGGCCTGCAACTGTGTTGTACTGAAAGGACCCGATCCCAGCTTGCCTGCAGGTAAGAGACTGTCATCCGGCCACATCTGCCTGCCCATCCACCTTCCTGGCCCGATCCGGAGGTCCGCCGGGCCGAAAAAGGGATCCGTGTAGGCCGCGACCCGGTGCGGCCTGTGAAGCACCGGTCTTTCCTAAACCGCCGCCCCGCCGGAAGTGCACCGCGGCCGACATCGACGAGCGCAACAGCGCGGATCGCCTGCCTTCTCACGCCCTGTCATCCCTGCCAAGGCCTGGGGTACTGTAGCACTGAAATTGCCTAAATTGGAGCAGCTGCGTTACCCCTGGAGCCCAACTTCTCCAGTCCTCCGCCACCCCTCTGCCTCAGCCTTGCTGCTCTGGTCCCAGCTTCTCATCCTTACCACCCTGTCCCTACTTCTTTGTCTGCTGTGGGGTGGGGGGCTGCCGGTAACCACTGACGGCCTGCCCTGCTGGAGGGCTATCTTTACCTGGTGTCTGCAGTGGAGCCTGACTGGTGGCGGCACCTGACATAATCTCTCCTGAGACACCTGCTGTGGCCTGGGTCGCCCCTTACCTACCTCCTGGGTGCTCGTCTGAACACCGACAAATCTCCTGAGAGTGGGCCCCCCCTGGCGAACTGTCAGATGTCCTCCTCCTCCAAAAAAGGGAACAGGTCCTCTAAAGCCGCAAAGACCAACGTACCACTCCTGCTGCCACCGCCATCTTCCCCACAATCTGATCCCATACTTCTGGGTCGGCTTCGGGCCTTGCTGGCTGGCTTAGAAATGGATCCCATTGAAGCTCCGCCGACAGAGGGGCCAGCCCCACTGGCTAAGGATGGTACAGCGGTGATCCTCGCTGCGATCGAGCAGAGTAGGACCTCGCTTTTGGTGCATATTGACCACCTCGCTGAAGAATGTAACCTCATACGAAACGACCTTGACAAAATGAGGGGTAGAATGGCGGAAACTGAGTCCATAGTGTCGACCACTGAAGATCTTACGGCCTCCCATGCCGCCTCCATTGCCGAGCTGCAGCGCACAGTGCAGTCCCTCGTTGCAAAGTCAGATGATGCCGAGAACAGGCTGAGGCGCAACAATGTCAGAGTCCTAGGTTTGCCTGAGGGGGAAGAGGGAGACCACCCTGCTATATTTGCGGAGGAGTTCTTTAAAAATCTCCTGGGCCTTACAGACGTTCCCCCTACCTACGTGGTGGAGAGGGCCCACCGGGTGCCCGCGGGCCGAGCCACCCCGGGGAAACCCCCCAGGCCCTTCTTAGTCCGTTTCCTTAACTATCGGGACAGGGACAAGATTCTGCCGGAAGCCCGCCAACATCCCACGCTCAAATATTGTAACTCCTCTGTCCTCCTCTTCCCTGACTTTTCGGCGGACTTGCAGAGAAAGAGGAAAACCTTAAACGATGTCCGCAAACGACTTAGAGATAAGAACATTAAATATGGCATGCTTTACCCAAGCCGCCTATGAGTCCAACATGAGGGGGCGGTCCGCTTCTTTGATAACCCAGCGGATGCTGACGACTGGCTGACCAACTTGCGTTGAAGGGATCTTCTCACCGACTCCTATGATGCACGGATCTTCCACATCCTTGTTCGCTCTATCCTACTACACTTTCTTCAACCACCGGAGTTACTTCAAATGTACCTTTACACGAGACCCCCACGAGGCTTTAGATTGCCCTTGTTTTCGCTTTTGTTTTTGTTTTTTGTTTTTCCTCTTAAAACACGGACTTTATTTTCCGCTGACTTTGAGGATACAGGTTTATGGGATAGATATCCCACGTCCCTCTGCTCCTTGTTCTTACGAGACGGACGAGACACTGCCCGTCGACAGAGTGGATGAACTACTACCAGAAGTGTAGGGCCCCCAGTGTAAGGGTTCACTAGCACTCTTTATAAAAGTTTTTCTTTTGGGTAAAAACTGTTCCCAGACCTTCCCCCCCTGTTAGGAGGTAGGCTGGGTATAGTAGGATAGGCACCGTGCCTGGGAAGTTAGATTAGGGATTTAGTCATCCCTTGTTCTTATGGTTTTCTATTTCTTATTTGTATACTTTTGTTTTGTGTTACGCTTAGGTACTGTCAGCATTTTCTGCAGTGTGACCGGGATCTTGCTGCTTGTGGGGTGCACCGGTACATGCCCTCTTGAGTATCTCCTTAATTGTTCTTCCCCTTCACCCAATGGCTAGTCAAGTAGCAGACTCCTTCACCGTTCTCTCCTGGAATGTCAGGGGTCTTAACTCCAAATTTAAGCGAGCCCTTTTATTCAAATACTTAAAATCTCACTCCCCCCAGCTTATTCTCCTTCAGGAGACTCACCTCACGGGCAGCAAGATTTTGACTCTCAAGAAACCGTGGATACAGCGAGCGATACATGCCACATATTCTACATACGCCAGAGGTGTATCGGTCCTTGTCCACAAGAATTTCCCCTGTGTTATTGAGGAGATCCGTACTGATCCCCAGGGGAAATTTGTGATAGTGGTGTTCACGCTATGGTCTGTCAGGTATATTGTTCTTAATGTATACATCCCTCCCCCGTTTTCATCCACATTATTGTATGAGGTTCTAGAAAAAATTTCACCTTTCTGCCCAGGGAAGGTTCTGGTAATGGGTGACTTTAATGCCATTTTATCGCCTGAGCTAGATAGACCTGCCCCGACTAAGAAACAGTGTATGGACCTCTCTGCCTGGGCTCAGGCGGTGGGGCTGGTGGAGATCTGGAGGTGGAAGCACCCTACCACAAGGGCCTATTCATGTTTTTCGGCATCCTATAAGACTGCGTCGCGGATAGACCTAGCCTTCTCCAACCCTGCACTGTTAGCGGATGTTCTGGAGACGTCCTATCTGCCTAGCGGTCTGTCCGATCATAGTCCCTTAGTGGTGGTGCTTCGCTCCCCGGCTTCCCGGAGCGCTGCGCTCTGGAGGTTGGGCACACAATGGGTCTCTCATCCTGACCTCGCTGGCCAACTACCACCCCTGCTGTCTGAGTTCTGGGAAAATAATAAAGACTCCTCTTCTCCCGATATTGTATGGGATGCCTTTAAAGCTTTCACAAGGGGACAGTATATTTCTTCTATTGCTAGCATCAAAAAACAACAATCGGCTGCAGCGCTGGCGCTGCAGAAGGCTGTTGACGATCACACTGCTACGTATAGCAATGACCCCACCCCAGTTCACTTTGACCTACTAATGGCGGCTCAGAGGGAACTGCAGTTGCACCTGGCTGAGGTCACGCGACTCGAGTCGTATAGAGGTAAACAGAGGGCCTTTGAACAGGGTGACCGGAATGGCCGTCTGCTAGCCATGATGGCACAACACGACCAACCCCTTACCCTTGTATCCACCCTACAGACCCCGGGGGGCGGGACGGTGTCCTCCCCCTCAGATATTCTACAGAAGTTTTACTCCTTTTATGGCAAGTTATACTCGTCCGGTCTGTCCTCAGAGTTTCAGCCGGAGTCGCTGAACGGTCTGTTAGACCCGTTGGTGCTTGGCTGGCTCTCGGACCACGAAAGAGAGATTTTGGTCCAACCTTTTACGGTCTCGGAGGTCGTAAAGGCTATCCGATCCTTCCCCCCCGGCAAGGCGCCGGGGCCGGATGGGCTTCCAATAGACTTTTATAGGGCTCATGTGGAACTTCTAGCACCCCTGCTGGCACAACTGTATACTGTATGCCTGGCAGACGGTAGTCTGCCTGTTTCAATGTACCACACATACTTGACACTGATATATAAGGCTCCCAAAGACCCCACTTCCTGTGCTTCATATCGTCCTATTGCATTGCTTAATTCTGACTTTAAAATTCTGACTAAGCTTCTGGCCCTTCGGTTGTACCCCATGCTACCCTCAGTGATAGACCCAGACCAGACGGGTTTCATGCCCCGTAGGTCCACGGATGTGAATCTCAGAAGACTATTCACCAACATACACGCTCACCACCTCAATAAGGGATCTCGAACTGTGGCCTCTCTGGACGTGGAAAAGGCCTTTGATACGGTCGAGTGGCCCTTCTTGTGGGAAACTTTACGCAGGATGGGGTTTCCTCTGCTGTTTATCAGGTGGCTCCAGGTGATCTACAAATGCCCCACTTCCTCGGTGCGCTTGGGAGGTGGACTATCGGCCCCCTTCGGGCTTACCAGGGGAACGAGGCAGGGCTGCCCTCTCTCTCCGGCTTTGTTTGCCCTCGCTATCGAACCGGTGGCGGAGGCACTTCGCACCTCACCGCACATTAGGGGTCTCCGACTCGGGTTGCTGGAGGAGAGGGTGGCCCTGTACGCGGATGACATGCTACTCTTCCTAAATGATGCCGGCCCGTCCCTGCAGGGAGCGCAAAATATTCTGGACACCTTTGCAGAGGTCACCGGTCTTAGGGTAAATTGGTCTAAATCCCTCCTGTTCCCAATTGATCCAGCGGCTAGGTCCACATCCCCTCCTGATAGCCCCCTCCTGTGGGTAGACTCTTTTACATACTTGGGGGTACAGTCTCTGGTTCAGCCTCAGACTATATATCCTTAAATCTAGCCCCGTTACTATTGGAGTCCCAGACGAAGCTCAAATCCTGGAGTAACTTGCCCCTGTCTTTATGGGGGCGAGTTAATCTCATAAAAATGAAGATTATTCCCAAACTGACATATCTTTTCCGCCACTCCCCACAATGGGTGCCCAAGTCCTTTTTTAAAAAATTGAACTGCATCTTTTCTTCCTTCTTATGGGGCCCCTCTCCTCCCAGATATAGATTGATGACTCTAATGAGGCCACGAACGCAGGGTGGCATGGCATTCCCGGACTGTCATAAGTATTACCTCTCCGCGCAGTTGGTGACTGCGGCGTGGTGGCTACAGCCGGACAGAACGAACTCGTCGACTGTGCTGGAAGCAACAGTGGTCTGTTCGTGGCAAGCTCTTCAATTATTACTTTTTAGGGGCCCTCGTGCCCCGTATCCTCTGACCCCTTCTATGCTTACCACCCTGCGGGCATGGCGGACAGGATTAGCTATTGAGAAATGTAAACAGTCTGAAATCTCCCCCAATGCCCCTATCTGGCTGAACCCTAGTCTATCTCACATTTACAAGATCCCTGACCCCTACGCGTGGACAAAATACGGTATCAAACTTGTGTCTCACATAATATCTCAAAACTCCCTACTCCCCTTCTCGCACCTTTCCTCCCAATACAACCTACCCAACCATTTCCTATTTAGACATCTGCAACTGTCCCACGCATTTGCGGCGCAATTTCCGCAATCTTCGTGCATCGTGGCCCAGTCGGAACTGGAGAGGACACTTAGATTTAGCTGTGAAGACAAACCCACCTCACATCTTTATTCGTACTTGATCTTTGTGTCTCTTCCACCTCTGGATAAACTCTGGAATAAATGGCAGACTGATATCCCCACATTAGATAGGGATGACTGGGACGACGTGTGGGACCTCCCCTTCAACTCCTTAGTCTCCATGCGTGACAGGTTAGTGCAGTACAAAATAGTTCATAGAGCTTATTTCACCCCACACAGACTGCATAGGATGGACCCTGCCCACTCCTCGGGGTGTTGGAGATGCGGCGCCTCACCGGGCGACTTCTCCCATATCTTCTGGCGGTGTTCAGGGGTCCAGCAGTATTGGGAAATGGTGCTGGATCTAATTAACAGAGTTGCCTCAGTCGCTGTGCCTTTGTCAATGGAGGTGTGCCTTTTGGGGCTCATTGAGACCATTGTACCATCCTCTGCCAAACGCACGCTAACTTCCTTGCTGCTCTTCTATGCCCGAAAGAATATTGCTATGCAGTGGAAGAAGCCTGCCCCCCCCCTCTTTGGCGCAATGGAAACACTTGGTAAACGGCAGCCTTCCTTTATACAAAGATACCTATGCCAATCGGGGCTGCCCACTGAAATATGACAAGGTCTGGCGCAATTGGTTAGATGAGCCCGAAACAGCCTAGTGAGTTGGGGGTGAACCAGGTCATCGTGTCAAGGTCTTGCCTTGCTCTTCTACCTTCCTCTTCCTCCGATGACCTCTGATATGTTTTCATTGACTAGTGGGTCTTACCATACTGGATGCCCTCCTAGATTTTATTTGGGCGGTGCTGCTGTACCCTTCCATGACTGTGCATTGTATCGCTGGGTTCACATTGCAATTGTATTCTCATCTGTACATGTTCTTTTTCTATGACTGTAGGTGCTTAAGCTGTATGTTTTGTACGTGTTAGAAAATTCAATAAAAAACAATTATAAAAAAAAATATATATATATAAAAGGAGTGGGGGTGGGGGGGCGCTGACATGGGCAGACAATCAGATAGGGGAGGGGGGAGATGATGGAGAGGACACAGGAGACAGATAGCAGGCTGCGGCTAACGGAGGCAGGTACGCTGACCGCGGTGTCGGGGCTCAGCAGCCTTGATATATTGGGGTCAGCTTACAGGGTGCATGGTATAGCCAGGCAGGGTCAGACAGGTGTTACAGGGGGGCCAAATGACGCAGCACAAGCACTGTGCTGTATAACATGCTTTAAGGGAACAGAATCTGTTGTGTTTTTTTTTTTTTTGGGGGGAGTTAACAAATGCTTTTAAAGTGTTACTAAACCCAGTAATATGAAAATAGTTTATCCGCCCCCCGCAGCTTATAAATCTTCTTTTTACATTAAAGTTCTGCCATTACTATATACCTTTTTTGCAGGGTTTGCCAGAGTGCTGAGGGTTCAGGTAGGAGGGGAGTTCCACTACAGCCTGTGTCCTCATGCTGTTATGGGAGGTGCATCATCCATGAATCAAGATGTGACTTCCCACCCACTGTGTTCTTTTTTAGTTACTGGGCATGGAAGAGGAGGGAGGGACTGGGTTGTCATTTAGGATCTGTATACACACCCAAATGTGTGATGTCAATACCATGTGACCTGAAAAGTCCAGCTCAACAAGGAACTGTTCTCTCCAGCAATAGAGACCAAACTGAGAATGTGCAGCTTTACTACCCTCACTGTGTCTTATCTGGCCTTGCCAAGAGAGACCCTGCAGGAGGGGGAGGATCTGTGCATAGAGGATCAAATAGCCTTTTTACCCAATGCAAGGTTTCCCCCCCCCCCCCTTAAAGTGGAGGTCCACCCTAAAAAAAAAAATTACACCAAAATGCTACAAAAAAATTAAAAATAAAATTGAAAATAAAATAAAATAATTTTTACTTGCCAGAAATTGCGGTTGCTAGGCGGATCTTCCTAATCTGCCTCTTCCTAGTCTGCGGCTGGTCTTCATCCTCACGTTGTCTTCTGGGGAATGGGGCGCGCTGCCTTCTGGGAACGGTGTGTGTCCCAGAGAGTAGCCGCCCATTCATACAGCGCCGCAAGACTCGCACATGCGCAGTAGGAAACGGGAAGTGAAGCCGCAAGTCTCCACTGCCTGTTTCCCTTAGTGAGGATGGCGACATCGCGGGCGCCTAGGACAGGTAAGTGTCCTTATTCAAAGTCAGCAGCTACAATGTTTGTAGCTGCTGAGTTTAAAAAAAAAAAAAAACGCGGGTGGGGGGGCGCATGCGCAAGGCTCTGTATGGCGGACGTGTTCCACTAGAGCTCCGCACCTCCCGCCGCAACATCGGGATCATACACCGCGCCTGAGCCGCCCTGCAACCCCGCTTTTGCTGAATACAGCCTCCGGAACGGCCACAGCATCGTCTGGGATGGTTTTAACCGGCCATCGCCGGTGTCCCCTTTTTGGGGAAAATGTGCTATGATTCTTGCACAACATTCACTACATAACATTTTAGTTGGCGCCTGTTTTCTGGCTCGCCGCATGGGCTCAGGGCTTTCCCTGGGTGCATGCGGCGACCCGGACGATACCGCCTATTTTTTTGTCCATTTGGGCATGATTTTGGTAAATTGGAATGTCATTACCGGTTATTTGTTCTCTTTCTCTGTTTATTACTTTAAATGTTTATAGGACGATATGTGTATACGGATACACCCAGCCTGAGTATTTGTGTGTCCCTGTGCCATTTCTCCTTTTTGGGAAAATGTACTATGATTCCTGCACAACATTCACTATGTGACATTTTAGTTGGCGCCTGTTTTCTGGCTCGCCGCATGTGCTCGGGGCTCTCCCTGGGCGCATGCGGCGACCCGGACACTGCCGCCTATTTGTCTGTCAGTGCTTGACCTTGGTAAATTGAAATGTTATGAACAGTAACTTGTTTTCTTTCTCTGTTTCTCACTTTAAATGCTTATAGGAGGATATATGTATACGGACACACCCTACCTGAGTATTTGTGTGTCCCTGTACCATGTCTCCACAGAGTCCATCTGGAGGTCCGTGTGCCTCCAGACAAACATAGGTTACATAGCAATACCTGCATAACCACTGTCTTTCCTGTTACTTCTTGTTGGTTTAACTTTTAAAAAACTTTAACCACAATCCCCCATTAGCGGCGGGAGGCTGTCATTGCCCCCCCTCTGCATGGTGTGCACACTCGCGAGTCGGCTGGCCGACTGGCGAGTCTGTCCACTACCTGGTCGGGCGACCAAACCACATTGCCACTTCCTATATCTATTCATCCATTTGCCTTACAACTACTACCCTCTCCTTTTCCCCTTTCTTCCCTCCCTTCTCCCTTGTATCTTCTCTTTTCCTGATCCTTGTCGGCGGGGCTGCGGGGCCCTTGGGGCCCCTCTGCCTAATATCTCATCTCCATCCCCATGGCCCCCCTGAACATTCTTTCCCTTAATGTAAAGGGACTCAACTCACCACATAAGAGAGTTAAGGCCTTCCAAACATTCATAGCATTAAAAGCTAGTATTGTAGCCCTCCAGGAAACTCATTACACGACGCAAGCGCCACCAAAATTCTTTAGCCCCCGATACCCTCAAGTGTATACTGCCTCGGCTAATGTGAAAAAGCGCGGTGTACTCATAGCCCTTCACCAATCCCTCCCTTTCGTATTAATCTCAGAAATCAAAGATCCGGAAGGTCGCTATATAATCCTTGTAGGCACGCTTCAAGAAGTGGAAACTACCTTGGTCTCCTATTATGCCCCAAATGATAACCCAAACCCCTTCTTTTCTCACCTCCTACAAGTTATCCGGACACATTGCAGGGGCACGGTGATCCTTTGCGGCGACTCCAACTCAGTACTTCAGCCACATATGGATAAATCCCCATATGCTCCGGACCAGTATGCCCCTTCCACACGCTTTAGAAAATTACTGCAACAAGCCTCATTGCTTGACACTTGGCGAGAATGCAACCCAACGAAGAAGAACTACACATTCTACTCATATCCCCATAAATCCTTTTCTAGGATCGATCATATATTCCTCTCGGTTGCGTCCTCCCCAACACTTGTCCACTCCTCTATACAACCTATACCATGGTCGGACCACTGTGCAGTCCTTACCACGGTTTCCTCTCTGATTCCCCAAACCAGCGACCGCTCCTGGTGTATTAATGAAGCTCATCTTACTAATCCGTCATACTGCCTTGACATTCAGGTGGCCCTTGGAGATTACCTGCGTCATAATAATACTCCTGATATCTCTCCAGTTCTCCTCTGGGAGGCACACAAACCGGTAATCCGAGGCACATGCATATCAGTATCTACACATCTTAAACGAGATAAGAAGCTCCAACTAGCCAACCTTGAGAAGGAGTACCACCAGAACTTTCTTCAGTTCCAGAAAACCCAGACTGAGCCCCATAGGATAGCAATGGAAAAATCCAGAACTGAACTGGATCTGCTGCTGGCTGAATCGGCTGATAAGGCCATCCGCAGATCCAGCCATACCATTTACACTAAGGCCAACAAACCCGATACTTTCCTAGCCATGCGTCTCCGTCGACCAGAACGGAACCATGTTCCCATCAGATTACGGATTGAGAAAAATACATACACTAGTAACCCTATCAAAATTCTAAAGGAATTCCGCAAGCGTCTAGAAGACCTTTATAAAGCTAAACCTACCTTTTCCCACTCTGCCGCTGACTCACTCCTTCACGACACCCCTTTGCCTGCTCTCTCGGACTCAGACCGTGAACCCTTAGAGGCACCCATTTCTACAGAAGAAGTCCTTGCAGCGATAAAAACCCTCAAACCCCATAAGAGGCCAGGCCCAGATGGACTATCAGCCACATACTTCAAAAAATTTGCTACAACTCTAGCCCCCCTCTTAAGTAAAACGTTCAACTCCCTACTTCAGAATCAGGTCTTTGGCCGAGACACACTGACAGCTATTATAGCAATGATACCCAAACCTAACACTGATAATTCCCTTTGGTCTAATTTTAGACCCATCTCCCTACTTAACCTGGACATCAAACTCCTGGCTAAAATATTGGCACTTCGCCTCAACCCTCTTATCGGCAAACTAATAAACAAAGACCAGGTAGGCTTTATACCCCGTAGGCAAGCCAGCGATAACATCAGACGAGTGATACTCCTCCAACATATTGCAAAAACCCGTCATATCCCAATGCACTTATTATCTCTTGATATAAGGAAGGCGTTTGACACGGTGTCCTGGCCATACCTAGACTACATTCTTAAACGCTGGGGCTTTGGCCCACACTTTCTACAGTGGATAAACTCCCTCTATAACCAGACGCAAGCTTATATTAGGTACGCGGGATTTCGCTCGGACAGTTTTCTTTATAGCAAGAGGTACTAGACAGGGATGCCCCCTTTCCCCTTTACTTTTTGCATTAGCTATCGAACCATTGGCAGCTTTGATTAGAACAAACATTAATATTAAAGGACTAGAAATCGCTTCCACCTCGCATAAAATCTGCCTCTTTGCAGATGATGCACTTTTATTTGTGACCTCACCCTGCACCACTCTCCCTAACCTTATTCAAACCCTGGATAAATTTGCCTCCATTTCAGGTTTGGAGGTTAATCAAACAAAGTCTAAAGCTCTTAATGTGTCTCTCCCACCCCACGAAGTCACCCATTTACAACTAAACTTCCCCTTTACTTGGTCTGCTACCTCTCTCCCGTACCTTGGCATAAAACTGACCGGAAACCCAACCTCTTTATACCAAGCTAACTATCTCCCCATGCTGGCACAATTGTCATCTATCTTGGACACCTGGAAACCTTTGTGTGTTTCCTGGCTGGGGCGGGTGGCCGCTGTTAAGATGTCCTTGCTTCCCAAACTCTTATATCTATATAGAGTCCTCCCGATCGATGTTCCTTCTTACTTCCACCGGATTATTCAATCTAGAGTCTTTAAATATATATGGGGCCTCACCAAACCCAGAATCCCGAAACTTATCCTTCTTCGCCATAAACTACACGGGGGCCTGGGCATCCCGAACTTTGCCAAATATTAGCAGGCAGCCCAACTAGCCCAACTAGCTCTATTACATGCACTTACTGAAACCCCGAAATGGGTCTCCCTCGAAGCTATAGACCTTTACCCACTAACAGTTAATAATATTCTATGGCTACCCCCTTCCGTCCGTGGTCATATTACCAACCCCATCACCTACCACTCCTTAAAGCTATGGGACAGGCTACGCGACCCCTTCAAACTGATCTCTCCGCATAACCCTTTATTATCCTTCTTACACCACCCTTCATTCTACCCTGCCTACACTCAACCCAGCACCTTTTCTCGCTGGTCGCAAGCGGGCATAACTAAAATATGCGATCTTACTGCCAACTCCACCTTTAAATCTTTTTCAGATCTCCAATCTAGTGCCTCACTCCCAACCTCTGAATCTTTCCGTTACCTTCAAATACTCCACTTTGCCAAATCAATAGTCGGCCCGTGCACTAGTCTGACCACCCAATCTATATACGAGAAAATCTGCGCAGCAGACCCTCATGCCCCAGGCATTATATCTAGCCTATATAGCCACTTCTCCACTCTATCAGCTGACCTCCCTCTATACGCTGCACAGTGGTCGAAGGACCTAAATATTTCTCTCTCTCCTGAAGAATGGTCTGCTATATGGGCCACCACCAAATCTTCTTCACAAAATGTGGTAGCGCTTGAAACAAACTATAAAGTTTTAATGCGCTGGTACCTGGTTCCAGCAAGAATATCTAAATTTGTACCGAATTATCCCTCGACCTGTTTCCGAGGTTGCAGTGACCAGGGTACCCATCTCCATATCTGGTGGTCTTGTGAGATAGCACAACAATTCTGGAAGGTTATCTTTCAAATGGTTTCCACAATACTGCATGAAACAGTGATCCCTGACCCGGCCCTGGCACTCCTAAACCACATACAGGGAGAATATACCAGAAATCAAATCAGTCTTCTCCTCCAGCTGACCACTGCTGCCAAGCAAACTATTGCCAAAGCCTGGAAAACTCCGAAACTCTACATAGCAGAAACAAAGAATAGAGTAACCCAAGCCATGATACACAGCAAAATTGAGGCCACATTGTTAGACCGTGTCCCTCGACACACTAGCATATGGACCCCATGGGTGGATAACTTTCTACCCCCAGACTTTGATCCCAACCTCCTTATCCCATGATCTTCCACCTTCCTCCACCACTGCGCGTGGTGGCCCCCCTGGCCACACCGCGGCTCCGCCGACAACGTTCCCTCTCCCCCTTCTCTCTCCTCTCTCTTTCTCTTTTTCCCCTATGTGCCCCTCCTCTCCTCACGCGCCTATCCCTCATCTGTGAACCCCGCTTGTACCCATGTTCCCTTACTTCCTCAACAAGAACAGGCCTCTGAGGCTATGATTTCACATTTTCTGATACCCCATGAACCTGATGTAAACGCATAACATTACCCGTTGTCGAAGTTCTGGGGACCACCCCCGCTGATACACACTGATGCCACCGTGTCAACACCCTCCCTAATATTGATCAGCGACAAATGATAGCACCTAATCCACTAATTTTCTGATGTTCTGTAATAGTTATGCTTTATATGTAACGTGAACGATATACATTCACCATTTCTGACTACTTCTTGTTGTACTCTATATTATGCTCTAATAAAAAACTTTTGAAACAAAAAAAAACGCGGGTGGAACCCCGCTTTAAGTTCCACAGTGAGTATAACAAGCATGCTATTCTGCATATACAGACAGATTTTACTGTTCTGGGTTTAGTAACACTTTAATTTGATTGTGAGATTGTTTAATCCATTAGCCCCTGCCCCCTTACCTATACAAGTCATCTTCATCTTGTTTCTGTATGTGACCTGTATATTAACCCCCTCACTTCCCTTATCCTGCACATAAATCCTTTTTCCAGTCAAGACACCTTTTAAAATTATGCACCCCATTCTAAAATGTAAAAAACAAAACTAATAGTTTTACATGGTGCAGGCTCCACACATGTAGGACACCCAAAAGTAGAGGTGATTTATTCTTACAAAGCAAATACTGTACACTTTTGCACACTGGTTCTGACTGGCATTCCAGCATATTTTCTCTTCCCCTCACGGCTAACATGACCCCAGTGCTAACAGGAGGGTGTCAAACAAGAATGCCTGACAACCTTGTCATCAACTGATGACATTAGGGGTTATTAGGTCGCTGGCAGCCGTCCCGCATAGTGCTCAAGGTTGTAATGTTGTACAATGAAAAACTGTGACTTTGTGCAAGAAAAGGCAGGCTTGAATCACCCGCTGGCTTGTACACAATTTTAAAGCAATTTGGAGCAATTGTCAGGCATTTTGCCAAGGCACCCCTGAAGAATCCAGAAGGCACAAGACTGATCTTTTGCACCATTACCAAGCTCCATGTCTGCCTGGCATCTCCTCCTATAGCTTGAAATATTGGTCCTGGGTGGAGTGAATGTTTAACTACCTCAATACCAGCTTGTTCATTTCAAAAAAATTCTAGCAAAAATGTTATCACCTTGGGATTTCTGCTTCATTAAAAGGGGTCATTTTGGGGTTATTTGTAATGTTCTGGCATTTTTTGTTTAATCTGTTTTATAAATAATATTCAAAAAGAATATAAACGTTACAAGCCATAAACAAATTGCTTTAGAGCCGGTTCACACAGGGGCGACTCGTCAGGCGACCTAGCCGCTTGACAAGTCGCGCTCCGCTCTGTACAATGAAACCATTCTAATAGGAGCGACTCAAGTCGTTCCGACTTAGAAAAAGGTTCCTGTACTACTTTGGGACGACTTCAGGGCTCCTTGCATTTACTTCAATACAAAAGTAATTTTGCAAGTCACCTCTGAAGTCGTGTGGAGATCGCCCGGCAGAGTCGCGGGACAAGTCGTGCCGCCCCAGTGTGAACCGGGTCTTAGGGTTTATGATACCAATAAGCCAGTCTGCAGCCAATAACAAGTATACAAAGTTAAATAAACTATCCAATATAGTTCCCCAAGTTTTACACCCATGCTTTCGATACACAGATAGTGCTGGGTTGTGGAAAACAGACATACAATAGTTTGTTATATCAGGGTAGCAAGGGGATTGTAGGGCATAGGTAGACATAGCGGAATTGATATCCTATAAGAGTCCCCTTTGCAATGGTATAACACAAAATAGTAATAAACCTCTAATCCTATGTAGAGAACTGGCATTTTTATTTGATATCCTTTCTGTTTTTAAAAAAAATTTTTTCCTTTAACGTTTTTGGTCTTTCTCCTTTTTATATAGGGAAAGAATAAAAAAAAGTCTAATCGTCCATTAAAAATAAAGTTCACTTGGGTACATTATTGCATGACTAGACATTGTCAAACTATCACAGAGAAAATAGTCTGGAAAGATAGATATAGATAGATATACTCTAGTTCTAAAGTACGGTAGTTCTTTTGATATTATTTTATCTTCCAAAACCCCACGTTTCATCAACATGCACAAAAATGGAGAACTCTTTATTTTATTATTTTTTTTGCATTCTTGCTGGTGTCTGCAATTTTAGGTGATGGTCGAAGCATACCGCCGAGATGCTAGTTCGAAGGACCAACTGATTAGTGAGCTAAAAGCCACCAAAAAGAAGCTTGACTCTGAGGTGAAAGAACTAAGAAAAGAGCTGCTGAAGGTCCATGGAGAGAAAACAGCAACAGAGGTGGAGCAGGCCCGTGTTATGAAGGAAATGTTAAAAGTGCAACAACAGATGGATGAACTTGAATTACATCTTCAGGCTGCTCAGAATGACAGAGATGAAATGGAAATCCGTTTACAGGTTGGATTAAAGTGTCTAACTAAATATCAAAAACTAAGACTGCTGCCAATTTAAAATGCCTTTAGGATGAAGGGTATGCAGGTACACTTCAGTATACCCTTTTTGGCTCTGTTGCAGAGCAAATGAAGCTAAACTGATACAAATTCCAATACATACTGCTTTTCAATTTTAGCTATTTTGTTTATTCAGAGTAGCAGGATCACATCTAATTGGTTGGCATAGATTACAACATGGTCTACACAGTTAGTTGTTTAGCTGAAGTACTTTGGATTAATGCGGTTGTAAAGGCTAACGTTTTTTTTTACCTCAATGCATTTTCTACATTAAGATAAAAAAAACCTTTAGGGTCCTTTCAAACAGGCGTTTTGCGTGTCCGTTTTTTCCTCCATCCGTTGCCAGATGAAAAACTGACATACATGTGTGTCTATGGGCTAGTGGATGTTGGTGTATGATCATCCACTGACGTTCGCCTCCATTAAGTTACGTTTTTTGAGACGGAAGAAAGCCCTATTTTTCTTCCATCCGTTTTAAAAAAAAGAAACGGAATGGATGAAAAACGGATGTTAGCGGACGACAACCTCTTACACCCAACCCAACCCGCTGACATACGGTTTTTCACCTAAAAACATGGGCGTTCAGTTTTTTAAGTTCAGTTCAGTCATTTTTCATTTTATTTTTTTTGTAAAAAAAACTCATGTAAAACGGGTGTCGGCGGACCTGAAAACGGATGTAAAAATTTACATCCGTATCTGATTTTATTTATTTTTTTCTGAAAAGTGACTGAACTGAAATAAAAACTGAACGCCCGTGTGAAATGACCCTTAAGGTTTAGCTCCCCCAGCCTCCCCAAATACTTACCTGAGCCTGATCTTAGTCTGGCACTGCTCTCTCTCTCCCTCCTCACTGAACCACTTTAAGCTTGTAGAGTTTTACAACAGTTATTGTTTTTGTCAGATGTGTGATACTTGGTAGATAGGGTCCTGTTTCTCTGGTGGCTAGAATACTGTTAGAGCCAGGATGCTGGCTGTTGACATCCTGGAAGCTTACTAAATTAACCACTTAATCCCCAGACCATTTTGTTGCTAAAGGACCAGGCCCCTTTTTGCGATTCGACACTGCGTCGCTTTAACTGACAATTGCGCAGTCGTGCAACGTGGCTCCCAAACAAAATTGACGTCCTTTTTTTCCCACAAATAGAGCTTTCTTTTGGTGGTATTTGATCACCTCTGCGGTTTTTATTTTTTGCGCTATAAACAAAAAAGAGCGTCAATTTTGAAAAAAATGCAAATTTTTTTTCTTTTTGCTATAATAAATACTCCCCAAAAATATATATAAAAAAAATTTTTTCCCTCAGTTTAGGCCGAAACGTATTCTACATATTTTTGGTAAAAAAAATCGCAATAAGCATTTATTGATTGGTTTGCGCAAAAGTTATAGCGTCTAAAAAATAGGGGATAGTTTTATGGCATTTTTATTAATAATTTTTTCTTTACTAGTAATGGAGACGATCAGCATCGTGACTGCGACATTATGGCAGACACATCGGACACTTTTGACACTATTTTGGGACCATTGTCATTTTTACAGCGATCAGTGCTATAAAAATTCACTGATTACTGTGAAAATTATACTGGTAGTTTAGGGGTTAACCTGTAGGGGGCGCTAAAGGGGTTAAGTGTGACCTAATGTGTGATTCTAACTGTAGGGGGGCGTGGCTTGGCGTGTGACGTCACTGATCGTCGTTCCCTATGACAGGGAACAGATGATCAGTGACGGGCACACTAGGAAGCACAGGGAGAGGTTTGTTTACACTTACCTCTCCCCGTTCTTCAGCTCTGTGACCTGATCGCGGGACACCGGTGGCGATCGGGTCCCGCGGTCACGGAGTACCCGACCAGGTCGCGAGCGGCGGCGCGCGTGACCCACGGCTGTGCATATTAAAGGGGACATACCTGTACGCCAATATGCCCAGCCGTGCCAATCTGCCGATGTACATCGGCGTGCGGCGGTCGGCAAGCGGTTAATGTGACTCATATAAAAAAAAAAAACTGTCAAGTTTGCAAGCACCAAATTTGAGTATTGAATTGGATAAAAATCTTACAGCCCCCTCCCAATTTTACATTATGATTGGGAGCCAATCATACAGGCTCTTAATTATGTGACTAATGCTGATCACGTAATCGAGAAGTCCATCCAGCTCCTTTGGGCTAAAGACCAAGTTAAAGAAGGGCTGCCAGAACTGGGCAGGAAGGGGTTAAAGCTTCTCCAAACCCTTCTCCAAAAAGTTTTGAGTATGTATTGATACATACTAGTCGGTAGATGTATGTAGCTGCATTGGTGTTCTTTTTCAGAATTTCTTTCTTTATTTTCACTTGGTGATCCTACCCCAAGGACAGGACTAAAGACACCTCCCCTTCTCTTCCTCTACATAACACTGCAACTTGAATGCACAGGTTTGAACAGGGCCTTAAGATGTTAAATAAATAATATGTGTAAATAAAGGTGCCATAGTGGGGAAAATTATATTTCTCTTTTCGTCCATGGACGGACACAGCTCCTTAAATCTTGACAAAGTGGGGTTATGTCCCTGTTCATAGGAGAGGACTGGGCAGAACATGTTAGTTATCTTAAAACATGTAACTTTAACAGAGTTGATCAGCCCCGCCCAGGGGGCGGTCCCTCTGTACATAACCCTCCACCCTGCAGTCAGCAGCCTCAGTTTTTTTTGCCTAGCAGAGGAGAAGGACGTGGCTCCCTTTTTGGGTCCAGAGTCCTGAAGGATTTTTTTTCTTTTTCTTTTGTGATATCTTCTATCAACTGCTGGCTGGGCGACAGATCCTTGTAGTCTTCCTAGTTCCGGCAATCGAGCGTGCCAGTCCCTTGCTTCGCGCTTGGTTCTGACAACGACATACCCCATGGATCCAGGGGTGGCCGGTGAGCACATGCTTCAGGGTCCACATATGACTGGGCTGCTTGTTGCCTCACTCACAGTGGACCGGGCCGACAGCTACTCCGTACCATCGGTTGTGGGTCTGTCAGGGACGCGCCAGCTTGTCCTCGCAAGGACGGTTAAGTACGGTTCCTCCTGTCTTGGCAGGATGGAACAGCTGGGCATTCCCGGGATTTAGGGGTTCTCCTGTCCTCCCTTTCCCTGCTCTCTGTTGCCCTTTCCCCTCCTGCCCTAGGGCCCGCTGCAACCGGGGTGTACCTGTGGGGGGGCTCCGAGTCCCTGTGGGGGACCGTGGGGCGCCAGGGTCCGCTTTCTGTGAGGGGGTCTGTCTCCTGGGAAGTCTCTGCAGGCCTTCTCGTCCACATCCCTAGCCTCGGGCGCCATTTTTTCGGCGCTGACACCATTTTTAGTGTGTGTTTTTCTGTGTTAACTTCCATTGGCGGCCATTTTGTTGTAGCCGTGCTGTGGCACAGGTCGGTATTGCGGGCGGCCATTTTCTTGTGGTACGTGCCCTTTTTATCTGAGGCGTCTGGCAGCCATTTTGAAGTGGGTTTGGCCTCTAGCACTGGCTTTCTGAACAGCGCAGTTCTTTCTCCTCACAGATTTTTCATCACACACGCGCTGTGTATACAAGGCGGACAGCAGTGCTGAGCGGTCTCCTGGGTGGTGAGTCCCCTGGGTTACCAACTCCCGGTCAGTGCAGCATTTTCACTTGGTCCCTGAGGGCTGTCAGTGGGTGTTTATGGAGTCAGTATGTGACCTTTCTTCCCCATATATTGCCAGAGGCAGCAAATGGTGCCCCTGCACCTGCGGTTTCCATGGATACGTTATAGATAGTCCTGGAACCTTTTGTTGCCAAGGTAGAAACAGATTGCAGGCGTAAGGGGGGGGGTAAGGAAGCGCCCCCCGCCATCTTCTGGGAAATGTTTGTCAGGGCACTTCTGAGTGCACTATTGATGCTGTGAGGGACACTCTCCAGCTGGGAATGCAGCTGGGACTTCCGCAGAGGAATCTGTTTCCCTTAGGTCACACATCTTTCCCTTAGGTCACACAAATCTGGTTGGCCCCGTCGCAGTTTGCTTGGGGTTTGCATGTTTTTCCTGTGTCTGCGTGGGTTTCCTCCGGGTCATCCGGTTTCCTCCCACACTCCAAAGACGCGCGCCACGGTAAAAACGTATACACTAATACATACTCGGTGTGTGTATGTAAATGATTTCCAGAACCTCTTTATCTGCGGTGGTACTGCGCCGCCTGAGAGGCTGGAATGCTGTTCCGCTGGCTAAGCTCCCAAGTGAGCTCTGGCAGATTGCCTTTCTGAGGTTTTTTGGTACCTTGCTGGACTACATTGTTAAGATGTCACTGGAGATAAGAGCACTCTTCTCTCACAGTCCTCTGAGGTGAAGGAGCCGCACCATTGGCCGTTGCCCTCCGATTCCGCGCAGAATCTGTATTTTCGTCAGTAGATCCTCCCGGGCTGACAAGGCTCTAGCTGGGGGACAGAAGCGTCCCTGGGTGCATACACGAATGTGCCAGCTAACATACCATGCCACCGCATGATATTTTGTCCCCGTCCGACTCAAGGGTGGGGGGGATGATTTTGCGAGTTTGCAGCTCGGTGGACCTCTCTGCTCTCTGACCAGTGGGTTTGCGAGGTGGCCACTTAGGGGTACAAGATAGAGCTTCTTCTTGTCCACCAAACAGATCTTTCCCTCAAATTTTTCCTCTCCTTCCGGCTCGTCGGTCTGCTTTGATGGGAGCAGTACAAGACTTGCTCTGGTGCAGAATAATTTTACCTGTGCCCCTGGTGGAAGGGTTTCAGGGATTCTGTTTGAATCTGTTGGTAGTCCCACGGAAGGACGGTGTCTGTCCAATCTTGGACCTCAGGGCCCTCTATCTTGTAGGGCAGCACAGTGATGTAGTGATTAGCTCCCTCGCCTGGCAGCAAGAGGGTCACTGGTTCAAACCCGGACCCCGACACCATCTGCCTGGAATTTGCATGTTCTCCCTGTGTCTGCGTGGGTTTCCTTCCGGGTACTCCGGTTTCTTCCCACACTCCAAAGACATGTGCATCTTCGGCGCCACAGTATGAACATACGCATTAATACATACACAGTGTGTGTATGTATTGTTTTTGGGGAATTCTGGCTTCTCTGGACGCCAGGGTCGCATACTTGCATGTCCCCATCTGCAACAGCCATCTGAGGTTTCTGCGCTTTGCGATTTGACCTGGCGTCGGCACCAAGAGTTGTTCACAAGGTGCTCGCCCCAATCTGGGCTTTGCTGAGACAGCGAGACATTGATATCGTGGGCTACTTGGACGTTCTTTTTCTGAGAGCTGCTTCTGGCTCAGAATTAGAGGAGGACAGGTCTATAGCCAGTCAGACCCTCCGGGACTTTGGTTGGGTACTGAACATACAGGAGTCGGTGTTGGTACCGACTCAGTGTCTGAAGTCCCTAGGCTTGATCCTGAATTCTTTGGAGGTGAAGGTCTTCCTTCCTTTGGGGCAGTAGCAGGCGCTCCAGTCGGCGGTGTAATTGTTGGCATCCCGCAAATGGTCGTCTCTCCCCTTTTTTGCATAAGTTCTGGGCCTCATGGTGGCCTCCTTCGAGGCAGTTCCGTCTGCCCTATTCCACACTAGAGTATTGCAGGAAGAGATCCTATCCACTTGGAACAGATCTTCATTGTCTCTAGATTCAGGTAAGTCACCTGGTCAAGGCTTCCCTGAGAGGGCAGCTGCATTTCCCGGCTCTTCAGTCCAGGAGGTCGTTCCTTCCTTTCCATAGGACTGTGATCACGACGGACGCCAGCCTCACGGTCTGAAAGAATCTCTCCCGCCGATCGATGTCCTTGAAATTCGAGCAATCAGACTGTGCCTCTCCAAGTAGTCGCAGAGACTTCAGGGGCGTCTGATCAGTTTTCAGTTGGACGGCTGCAGCGTCGGTAGTCGCTCGCATCCTAAGTTGGGGCGGAAGGAGCGTGCCAGCTCTATCGGCTGCTTACATCTGGGCGTAGAGACCTGGTAGGCAAACAAAGTGAGTCGCCAGATGCTGGACCAAGGGGAATGGTCTTTTCACCCGGAGGTGTTTTCAATTACTTTGTCGGAATTGGGGCACACCAGTTGTGGATCTCCTGGTTTCTCGACTCAAACGCAGGTGTCGAGGTTTTTGGCCAGGTCCAGGGCTCCCTGGGCAGACGCGTCGGACGCGTTGGTGGCTCCTTGGGGAATTTATGCCTTTCCCCTACTGGAATTGCTTCCTCGTCTGCTCCACAGAGTGGAGGCCGCTGGGATTTTGGTGATTCTAATCGGGGGAACCGGATTGGTCCCGGTGTCCCTGGTACGCCGACCTCGGGAGACTGGTAGCTGACGCTCCCCGGCAGCTGCCAATGCAGGAGGACCCTCTGTCTCAAGGTCCCATGCTTCATCCTGTTTTACAGTCGCTGGCTTTAACGCCTTGACTATTGAAAGCCAGGTACTAAGGGACCGTGGTCTGGCAGATTTGATAATCCCCTTCATGTTGAGGGCCCGGGAACCTTCTTCCCGGACGATCTACCATTGCACTTGGAAGGCCTACCTCTCTATGTGTGATGAGATGGCCGGGCATCCGCCGGTTTTTCGGATCCTGCTGTTCTTGCAGTGCGGAGTGGATCTGAACCTTGCCTTGAGCACTGTTAAGGGGGAAGATTTCAGCCTTGGCTGTCTTCTTACGTGTGTGCAGGGGGTCCGACACATGGTTCCCCCGATTGGACCACCGCTTCCTCCGTGGACTTGACTCTAGTGCTCTCGGTACTTCAGGAACCTCCCTAAGAGTGGAATCTCCCTGATGTTCCCCTTCTCAAAAAGCTGCCTTTCTAGTTGCCATTACTTTGGTCAGAAGGGTTTCTGAATTGGCGGCCTTGTCTTGCAAGTCGCCTTACTTGGTCCTCCATAAGGATGAGCGGTGCTTCGCCAACAACCTTCATTCCTTCCTAAGGTGGTTTCGGCTTTTCACCTAAACGAGGACATTGTGCTTTCATCCTTGTGTCCTCGGCCGTCGCATCCCAGGAGGCTGCGCTACATACCTTGGACGTGGTACGTGCCCTACGGGTGTACTTGTCTACTATTGCTCCGTTTCAGAGTTCTGACTCACTGTTCGTACCGGTATCTGGTCCACAGAAGGGACTGACGGTCTCATCGGCCACCTTTCTAGGTGGATCAGGCTGATCGTCATCCAGGCCTATGCCCTTTAGGGGCGGGTGCCTCCCTTTCCTGTCACAGCGCATTCAACCAGGGCAATTGGTGCTTCCTGGACGTTCCGTCATCTAGCATCTGTCTTTAAGGTGTGTGAGACGGCGACCTGGTCGTCTGTTCACACTTTCCCAACGTTTTACAAGGTTGATGTGTGTGTATCTTCGAATGCTTCCTTGGCCACAAGGTTTTGCAGGCGGCTGTTTGAGGTTGCAACTCCTACGTGAGGAGCTCTGTTTGTTTGGGGTGTCTTCTTTTGATTGCTGTTTCCACCCCTCTTTTTTCTGACACTGCTTGGGGACGTCCCACTTTGTCAAGATTTAAGGAGCTGTGTCCTTCCATGGACGAAAAGAGAAAATAGGATTTTTTGTACTCACCGTAAAATCCTTTTCTCTGTCGTCCATGGACGGACACAGCACCCACCCCTCCTTTTTTAGTTTGTACTGCTTTACTATGAACTGAGGCTGCTGGCTGCAGGTAGGAGGGTTATGTACGGAGGGACCGCCCGCTGGGCGGGGCCTTTCAACTCTGTTTAAAGTTACATGTTTTAAGATAACTAACATGTTCTGCCTAGTCCTCTCCTATGAACAGGAACATAACCCCACTTTGTCAAGATTTAAGATTTAAGGAGCTGTGTCTGTCCATGGAAGACAGAGAAAAGGATTTTACGGTGAGTACAAAAATCCTATTTTTTTTTTTTTATTGTTTGTTTTATAGAAGAAAATCTTTCCTTCTATCCAGCTTGATAGAAAGAAATTCAGTGTTATACGGCTGCCTATATTAGAAAAGGAAACGAGACACATAGAAAACTGAAAGCATGCCCTCTTAAGGCTATAACCCTTTCCACGTCACAACAGCTCAGTTTTTCCTTAGTGTTCTTAGGAGAATGGAAGTCAACAGTTACTAGTAGATTCAGGCCAGATATTGGAAATCCTGAAAGTCTTTACAGTTAATGAAGGAGCGCAAGATTGCCTAGTTCATTAGGTGTACTGGGGACTGCAGCAGTCCCGCAGTTGTGACAACCTATCTATGTTCAGTTAGCGCAAGACTCTGCTTTCAGGTCATGCCTGTTTCTTTAGGTAAAACTTGCTGAGTTTTCAGGACCAGCGCTATGCCAGTTTTCTCCTTTCCCTTTCTGAAGACTCGCTCTGAGTAGCTAGCAGGCTACAGTCATGGCTGAAATTGTTGGCACCCCAGAAATTTTTCCAGAAAATCAAGTATTTTTCACAGAAAAGTATTGCAGTAACACATGTTTTGCTATACACATGTTTATTCCCTTTGTGTGTATTGGAACAAAACAAAAAAAGGGAGGAAAAAAAGCAAATTGGACATAATGTCACACAAAACTGCAAAAATGGGCTGGTCAAAATTCTTGGCACCCTTTCAAAATTGTGGATAAATTAGATTGTTTCAAGCATATGATGCTCCTTTAAACTCACCTGGGGCAAGTAACAGGTGTGGGCAATATAAAAATCACACCTGAAAGCAGATAAAAAGGAGAGAAGTTCACTTAGTCTTTGCATTGTGTGTCTGTGTGTGCCACACTAAGCATGGACAACAGAAAAAGAGAAGAGAACTGTCTGAGGACTTGAGAACCAAAATTGTGGAAAAATATCAACAATCTCAAGGTTACAAGTCCATCTCCAGAAATCTAGATTTGCCTTTGTCCACAGTGCGCAACATTATCAAGAAGTTTGCAACCCATGGCACTGTAGATAATCTCTCTGGGCGTGGACGGAAGAGAAAAATTGATGAACGTTGCAACGCAGGATAGTCCGGATGGTGGATAAGCAGCCCCAAACAAGTTCCAAAGAAAATCAAGCTGTCCTGCAGGCTCAGGGAGCATCAGTGTCAGCGCGAACTATCCGTCGACATTTAAATGAAATGCTATGGCAGGAGACCCAGGAGGACCCCACTGCTGACACAGAGACATAAAAATACAAGACTACAATTTGCCAAAATGTACTGGAGTAAGCCAAAATCCAAAACGTCTTGTGGACAGATGAGACCCAGATAGAGCTTTTTGGTAAAGCACATCATTCTACTGTTTACCGAAAATGGAATGAGGCCTACAAAGAAAAGAACACAGTACCTACAGTGAAATATGGTGGAGGTTCAATGATGTTTTGGGGTTGTTTTGCTGCCTCTGGCACTGGGTGCCTTGAATGTGTGCAAGGCATCATGAAATCTGAGGATTACCAAAGGATTTTGGGTCGCACTGTAGAGCCCAGTGTCAGAAAGCTGGGTTTGCGCCCGAGATCTTGGATCTTCCAGCAGGACAATGACCCCAAACATACGTCAAAAAGCACCCAGAAATGGATGGCAACAAAGCGATGGAGAGTTCTAAAGTGGCCAGCATCGAGTACAGATCTAAATCCCATTGAACACCTGTGGAGAGATCTTAAAATTGCTGTTGGGAAAAGGCACCCTTCCAATAAGAGAGACCTGGAGCAGTTTGCAAAGGAAGAGTGGTCCAAAATTCTGGGTGAGAGGTGTAAGAAGCTTATTGATGGTTATAGGAAGCGACTGATTTCAGTTATTTTTTCCAAAGGGTGTGCAGCCAAATATTAAGTTACGGGTGCCAAGAATTTTGACCAGCCCATTTTTTGAGTTTTGTGTGACATTATGTCCAATTAGCTTTTTTCCTCCCCTTTTTTTTTTTGTTTTGTTCCAATACACACAAAAGGAATTTAACATGTGTATAGCAAAACATGTGTTGCTGCAATACTTTTCTATGCAAAATACTTGAATTTCTGGGGTGCCAACAGTTTCAGCCATGACTGTATATGCTGTTCCCTTCCCTTTTTTTCACCTGGGGCTTGAGGCTGTAAATGACTGGTCTCTTTGTAAGGATTATTAAGATCTCTTATTTTATTCTGAACTTGCTAATATACAGTGACTTGAAAAAGTTTTCCTTCCCCTTGAAATTTTCCACTTTTTGTCATGTTACACCCAAAAATGTAAATGTATTTTATTGGGATTTTATGTGATAGACCAGCACAAAGTGGCACATAGTTGTGAAGTGGAAGGAAAATTATAAATGGTTTTCAAATTTTTTTTTTCAAAAATATATGTGAAAAGTGTGGCTTGCATTTGTATTCAGCCCCCCCCCCCCCCAGTCAATACTTTGTAGAACCACCTTTTGCGGCAATTACAGCTGCAAGTCTTTCGGGGTATATCGCTACCAGCTATGCACAACTAGAGGGTGAAATTTTTGCCCATTCTTCCTTGCAAAATAGCTCAAGCTCTGTCAGGATGGATTGGAGAGTGTCTGTGAACAGCAATTTTTCAAGTCTTGCCACATATTCTCAATTGGATTTAGGTCTGGACTTTGGCCCATTTTAACACATGAATATGCTTTGATCTAAATCATTCCATTGTAGCTCTGGCTGTATGTTTAGGGTTGTTGTCCTTCAGAAAGCTCAACCTCCGCCCCAGTCTCAAGTCTTTTGCAGACTCTTAACAGGTTTTCTTCTAAGATTGCCCTGTATTTGGCTCCATCCATCTTCCCATCAACTCTGACCAGTTTCCCTTCCCCTGTTGAAGAAAAGCATCCCCACAACATAATGCTGCCACCACCATGTTTCACGATGGGGATAGAGTGTTCAGGGTGATGTGCAGTGTTAGTTTTTCGCCACACATAGCATTTTGCTTTTAGGCCAAAAAGTTCAATTTTGATCTCATCTGACCAGAGCACCTTCTTCCACATCTTTGCTGTGTCCCCACATGGCTTCTCGCAAACTGCAAACAGGACTTCTTATGGCTTTCTTTCAACAATGGCTTTCTTCTTGCCACTCTTCCATAAAGGTCAGATTTGTGGCATAAATGACAAATGGTTGTCCTGTGGACAGATTTTCCTACCTGAGCTGTGGATCTCTGCAGCTCCTCCAGAGTTACCATGGGCCTCTTGGCTGCATCTCTGATTAATGCTCTCCTTGCAGTTTAGATGGACGGCCAAGGTTTGGTAGGTTTGCAATTGTGCCGTACTCTTTTTCCATTTTCGGATGATGGATTGAACAACTATTGAAAACTATTTATCATTTTCCTTCCACTTCACAATTATGTGCCACTTTGTGTTGGTCTATTACATAAAATCCCAATAAAATATATTTACATTTTTTGTTGTAACATGACAAAATGTGGAAAATTTCAAGGGGTGTGAATACTTTTTTCAAGTCGCTGTACCTTGTAGTTTATTGTGCAAGCTTTACTTTGTTAAATGGGAAACAGTCTTTTTATTTAACGTTGGGCTACACAAGGGGGAGTTGGTATGGTTTCTTTTGGGGGGCCAAGGCACTGTTTCTGCCCAAAAAGCTGTTTTAAATTTTCTGCCTCCTCCTCCTTCTCTGGAGTTAGACAGTACTGTGGAGGTTGGGTTGCAATGTTGTAAAATTAACAGTAAAATTATTTTCGTAGCATGGGTGGTCAGCACCTAAGGAAAGACAAGTAATTTGCTCCCCTAACCCACAGACATTTTAGTGCTCCCTGAGTCCCTTCCACTCGTACAGTATTAAAACCCCTTATGGTACATTTTAGGATGTACCACTCTTTCTCTTTGTTCTCCTTTCTTTCCCTTTTATCTCTCTCTATCCTAATTTCTTGTTCCCCCCATCCCTCTCTCTAGCTGTCTTTCTTGTTCTTTCTCTTATTCTTTCTCTCTCTTTTTCTTTGTTCCTCCCCCTTTTTTTTCCCCTCTCCCTTCCATGTATTCTCTATTTTCATTCCTTCTCTTACTCCTTGGTGGGGGATGGGATGAGTAGCAGTGCTGGTGGGGGTGGGATCAGTGGCAGTGCTGGGGGGAGTTCTGATCAGCCAACTTAGGTGCTCTTGATCAAGGTCATCTGCTGATCTGAGAACTGTAGTGGGGACTTTTCATGGCAACTAATCACAGGTAGTGTTACTCACTGTTTCTCCTGGTTCACTGTGTCTCCGACTTTGTGGTGTCTCGCAGCAGTGACAACTATGCCGAAATCAGGAGATGGGGTCTCCTTCAGCCCCTCCCACTTCACATTCCTCACCAGTCAGCTGACCTCTAGTCTCTGCCCCCCAGCCATGCCGTAAATCGAACGGGTGGCTGCGAAGGGGCTGAGTGTGCTCCAGGAACAGCCCAGCAGGGTGGCCACAGGCTCCAGGGACAGCCCTGCTGGGCGGCCGCAAAAAGGCTGGGAGAGCGATGCGGGATTCAGAAACAGCCCAGGATTCGGTGACCCCTAGCAAATTGTCATTCGACCCCCGAGGGGGTCCCGACCCCCAGGTTGAGAACCACTGCTCTACGCCAATGGCCATTTGCAAGACTCCTTTTTCACTTGGGGTGCTCATTGCTCTTCCTGTCTCCCAGATATTTTATTCTTTTAGGGCCAGTTCACACCATAGAAACGCAATCCGGATGCGTTCCAGGTGCTCTTTTACATGCACGTTTTTGATGCGTTCCAGTGCGTTTTTGGTACGTCTTTGATGCAGTCCAGTGCTTTTTTTCACCCCTCTTTTTTATTAACCTTGGATAAGGACAAGGGTGTTCCAGTGCGATTTTGGTGCAATTAGGTGCGTTCCAGTGTGTTTTTGATGCGTATTACAGCGTTCCAGTACAGTCAAGTGCAGGTAAAATGCAACATGTTCTACTTTTTTTTTTTTCTGTAACTGGAACGCACTGGAACTGAAAGCACTGGTGTGAACTATGCCATTGAAAACCATATAACCTACTTTCCATGCGTTTTTGATGCAAAAAAAAAACACACTGGACTGCATGTGGTGTGAACTGGCCACCACATGCAGTCCAGTGCAGTTTTTTTTTCTGCATCAAAAACGCATGGAAAGTAGGTTATATGGTTTTCAATGGCATAGTTCACACCAGTGCTTTCAGTTCCATTTCCAGAAAAAAAGTAGAACATGCTGCATTTTACCTGCACTGGACTGTACTGTAAGGCTGTAAAACGCATCAAGAAGGCACTAGAACGCACCTAAATGCACCAAAAACGCACTGAAACACAATTGTCATTATTTAGGGCCAGTTCACACCAGACGCAGTTCCATTCAGTTCCGTGTGTTTTTTTTCTGCACAAAATGCATGCACAGTATTTTCCATGTATTCCAATGGCTCTAGTTGGCTCTAGTTCACACCATGCAGTCAGTTTCCGGTTAGTTTCTGCACCGGAAACTGACTGCATGGTGTGAACTAGAGCCAACAAGAGCCATTGGAATACATGGAAAACACACTGCATGCATTTTTAGTGCAAGAAAAATGCACACGGAACTGCGTCGGTGTGAACTGGCCCTTAAGGTTAAGAAAAAACTGGGGTGAAAAAAAGCACTGGACTGCATCAAAAACGTACCAAAAACGCACTGGAACGCATCAAAAACGCGCATGCAAATAAGCACCTGGAGCGCATCCGGATTGCGTTTCTATGGTGTGAACTGGCCCTTATACAACGTTTCCATAACTTAAAGGGGTTGTAAAGGTTTGTTTTTTATTTTCTAAATAGGTTCATTTAAGCTAGTGCATTGTTGGTTCACTCACCTTTTCCTTCTATTTCCCTTCTAAATGTTTTTTTTCTTTGTTTTCTTTGTCTGAATTTCTTACTTCCTGTTCCTCCTCAATAAGCTGTTCTGGCTGACTAAACACCGCTCGGATGATGGTGTGGAGTTTACTGAGGAGAAACAGGAAGTGGGAAATTCAGACAAAGGAAAAAAAAACATTTAAGAGGGAAATCGAAGGAAAGGGGTAAGTGAACCAACAATGCACAAGCTTAAAGGAACCTATTTAGAAAATAAAAAACGAACCTTTACAACCCCTTTTAATTTAATACAGCATGCTACTGTTCTGTTCTTGATTCCAAAGGTTTAAAACGCTTACTGTCGCCTTCCCCAAGTGGACTCTGATGCAGAGAGAATTTGTGATTCTGTTGGTAATCCTCCAGAGGATTAGTCCCTTCCTTAGTGGAGGATGATTCCACCAGCTGAATTTCAGTCAGCAGTTTTTTCATCAAAACAGATGGAATTTTCTATTTGTTTTCTAACCAATGCTGTATGTGTGAGAAATCCAGACATTGGAAGTGGCTCTTGGCTAGCCTAGTTAATCTGAGGGGAGGCAGCTGCACAAGATGTGCACTCACCTGGTGGTAACCAAAGTCAGACTATCTTGTTGCGCTTGCTGTTCCTGGAGCTCTAATCCTTTGAAGAGGACTTTGTTTTGAAATAATCTACTCCTCCTGCTTTTGACTCACCAGTGTCGCCTTAACAAAACAAATTTCCTAGACTTTTGCTCGCTGGCATAAATTGCTGAGTAGGTATATGGCGGCTGTTGGTGTTTATACTCAAGTTATTAAGTGCAAAGACAGATGATTGCAACTTTTTTGTGCAACGCAGTTCTGGATGCTAGCCAGGTTATATAGGTGGTTACACATGTTATTGAAAAAATGACCAGTTCTACTGAGCCAGAAATTAGCACAAAGGTTAGGGCTTGTGTCCATGGGCAAATGCAGCCTGCTTTTGAAATCTGTATAGAATTAGGTGCAATATGCAGAGCAAGTACAAAGCACAAAATTGGTGCTGGCGTTCAACAAAGCTCATCCAGGCTAGCAGAAGCAAATCGGAAGATTGAAAGTGGAAATCCCACACACCGTAACCTAGCCACTTAACAGAAAGTTGAAGATACGGCTTCAGCCTAAGCTCCTTCTGACTAAACTCCTCTATGATTACGTCCATGGTTGGGGCGATACATGTCACTGGAGTGTAGTCAGCAGGAACATGGGTTGATGCCATTACTTCACCTTTCTGTATAGTGCCTCGGTTCCAGTGTGCAGCGTTTCCACCTTCTGTCTTCTAAATTAACTAAATTTGATAATGTGGTTATTCAAATAAAGATGCATTTAACATTCTGTTAAGCAGGGTATAGACAGACTTAAAATCGTCTGGTTCAGCAGGAAGGTTGAATTTTGTTACGTGTATATGTTGTCTGTTCAACGGAAGCCAGTCTAACTGGCTTTTTTTCGAACGATCATGCTGGAAAACCAGCATTCGATTAGTGTATCTTGATGAGGGGGAAAGTCCCCACTGTCAGACTACAAAGACACAGTGCAAGAGATTATTATTATTATTATTATACAGGATTTATATAGCAATCTCTGCTGTTTGAAAAACTCAACGTATATACTGTACTTGGAGCCCATTCACACAGGGGTGGCACGACTTGTCCCGCGACTGTGCCGGGCGATCTGAAGACGACTTCAAAGGTGACTTAAAAAATTACTTCTGTATTGAAGTCGCCCGGAAGTCGTCTTGAAGTTGTACAGGAACCTTTTTCTAAGTCGGAGCCATTGTACAAAATGAGACGCTGAGTCGCCTGACGAGTCGCCCCTGTGTGAATGGGGTCTCAAGGTTTGTGTGATCTCTAGCCTTGTTGATGTTTTGCTGGTTTTGATGTTTTGTTTTGATGTGTTACTGGTTTAGATTTTCTTTTTTCTTCTGGTCTCTTCTGTAGTCTATGCAGTATGACAAAGATCAGATAACTACACTGACCCAGGATAATGCTGCACTTCGGGAACAAATAGAAATGTTACAGAATGAAGCAAAGACGTAAGTTTGCTACAGTTAACAAACGCATAAATATACCATTTTTTTTTTGATAAATAAAATATTACTGTCCCTTGCAGCATAATAATGAAACCTGGCAGTTTGTGCAATAAACCATTATTTTAATTAATTTTTAATTCTTTATCTTGGCTGCTTAATGATCTTAATCTGTTTCCTGCAAAAGAGTAGATTTACTGTTTAACTTTCATCTGTAATGCACATTCCCTTGATTTTGGGGTTGAGCTGTTTCTTTAATGTGGACTATAGACTGTTGCAACCTCGGCCTGTTCAGCAGGGACTGGCCGAGACTCGAACCATCTATGGACAGTAGGGAAAGGAAGTCTTAAAAGTCGCACATCACAGTACAACCCTGCGAGGAGGTGTATAACAGCCTCAGGACGTGCTACAACCAGGCCACGCCCTTCAATGCATTTCACTCCACCCCCAGAGCTTAATCATTTATAGGCAGGTTAATTGTACCAAAGTTGATCCATTGATGGGCTTGGGTACAATTATGTCAGATTTTTACATGCAATTATTTAAGTAATCGCTGTTCTCCCGACAGGGATGGCTCCCTGCTCCCCCCGCTTCCCCCGCCAGGAGAACACAATAGCTCAGCAGCGGGATTCCCCCATCAACACTGTGTTGATGGGGGAATTGGGTGATTATGGGTTGCAGAAAATTGCGGAATCGATGGCCTGTCTTAGTCTGAATCCTGCTATTTTTGCTAAGACTCACCAAGAGCAGCTGTTGGTGACCAAAGTGAATTGTCCTGTATCCAGAGCCAATAATAATTTTTAACCCCTATTTCATATTATGCAAAGTCATTCTGATGGAAACTGGGAAAAAATATACCGTATATACTCGAGTATAAGCCAAGTTTTTCAGCACATTTTTTTGTGCTAAAAATGCCCCCTCGGCTTATACTTGAGTCACCTTTTTGCGCCTGATCTTCTGGACTTTGGGGACCCAGTACTTTGTACACATGTAGCCCCACTCTTCCTCTACAAGTGTGCAAAGTTTGTTGTCCGAGGGACCTACGGCCGGGGAGCACCAATTTTTCAAAGCCGGGCACCCCTTCCATAGACTCCCATGTTAAACGGTAATTTCTCCGGTGACTTTGGGGACCCAGTACCGGCCGGTCGTTGGTCCCCTGGACCCGAAACTTGGCACACATATAGCCCAATTTCTCCTCTACAAGTGTGCAAATTTTGTTGTCTATGGGACCTACGGCCGAGGAGCACCGATTTTTTTAAAGCCAGGCACCACTTCCATAGACTCCCATGTTAAACGTCAGTCTAGGCATGGGCACAGTGAGGCATGCAGATGGACACCCTAGGCTTTTACTTGAGTCAATAAGCATTCCCAGTTTTTTGTGATAAAATTAGGTGCCGCGGCTTATATTCGGGTTGGCTTAAACTCGAGTATATACGGTAAGCTTTTTTCAAATTGTACATTTAAGGATGAGTATTTCGAGAACAATGCTGCCTTCAGGACATTGGACACTGGAAAACAAAGCTGTAAGGGCAGCCTAGTAAACCCTTACTACTCCCTTCCTACTCCCTTCCTAGAAATTTTGATCCATCTATGGCCGCCTTTAGACTCTTGCAATATGGTGTTAAGCCTTCTGGATTCTTCTTTGTCCAGGGTCTTCCAGCCTCAGGAAAAGCTCTAAACTCTCCAATCCCATGTTATAACACTATAGTCCAGGAGCCACTTCCAAAGGAACTGCCTTTGGACATCTGTGTTTCTG
Source organism: Rana muscosa (assembly GCA_029206835.1). Lineage (NCBI taxonomy): Eukaryota > Metazoa > Chordata > Amphibia > Anura > Ranidae > Rana > Rana muscosa. The sequence goes on along the minus strand of CM055116.1, from coordinate 910,922,972 downwards.
AATTACTCACGTACAGTTATGTACATTAGGCAAATAGGCTTTTTGACCGTAAAATCCTTTTCCTGCAGTACGTTAAGGGGTACGGGTCCCCTCCCTATTTTCCTATGATCCACTCCTACTATTGCTTTGCTATAAAACTGGATCTTGGTGGGGAGGGGTTATATTAGGCTGACCTTACAGCTTTCTTTGCCATTGTCCAGTGCCCTGAAGGCAGCAACAGATGGGGGAATCCCTCCCGCAGTGCTATTGTGTTCTGCTGGCAGAATACAATGTCCACTGTTGGCAGCTATAGAAATTTTAATCCATCTATGGCCACCTTTAGACTATTGCAATATGATGTTAATCCACAATGCCTTTCTGAAAATAAGATCGATTGTAATCTTCTATACAAAAATAAGTCTAATTATCAATTCTCAAAATCAAACATTTTCAGAATTTTACACCTCTGAATAAAAAAGTTGTTTCCAATAATTAATTATGATCAAAAAATAGTTTTCATGCTAGATGAGGATACTTGATGAGTGCATAGGCTCTGCACATTACACCATATTAACAGGCCAAAATGCACTTGGAAGTACTGTACAATAAATATATGAGGGATAGACTTATTTTGCCGGAGAAAAGCCACAACATTGTATAAAAAGATAGTAATGTGCTTCATACCAGTTGTCTTTTATACAGTTCCTATGTCCTATAAAAAAAATCTTGAAAAATTGGAACCTTTCCTGGACTACCAGAAAGAAAAACGTTAAAGTTGGTCTGATGCCTTTTGCAGGGAACAAAAAATAAACTGCTACGTGAACTGAAACATTTGAAAAGATTCCATCTAACAATGTGAAGACCAATTTTGTCAGTTCGGGCCTGTGTTTAGCTGGGTGCTTCTGCAAATATCGCACTATTTGCTGACCCAAATATCACTCCTTCTGGCCAAAATTTTGGCTTTTTGCTTTTATTTATATTACCCTTGCATATTCATATTTTTTTTTTTTTTTTGATGTATGACCTTGTTTTGATAGAGTGTGTGTGTGTGTGTGTGTGTGTGTGTGTGTGTTTAAAAAGATTTTTGTCTGCTTTCCCTTGTTGAAAAACCACAAACTTCATTGATAGAATATTATAAAAGGGCCAAGTAAAGTTGGAAGAGAACATTCCAAAATTGTTACAACAGTTTCTGCTCACACAATACCCCACATATATGTTTTGTGTATTGTCAGTATATCCGTTTAATATTACAAAGGAACATATTTGTAAAGCAGTAAATTTTAGATTCACTAAACAATTCACTACAAGTAAACCTTCAGGTGCATGTGGTTTAAATGAAAGTGATCACTTACCCATTAGTGAATGTTTAGTTAAAGTTGTTTTTAGCGCTTTATAAATATGCCCTTAAAAGTGATGGAGCACTTTATGAAGGCTGACATTCTATGCTTGGAGAACTTGTACAGTTGAAAGAGTCTGCAATTTAATTGTCATTATTGAAATATAATGAAATGTTGCATATTTGGAATGACATATTGTTAAAATGTTCTAAAACTGCTTTTTTTTTTTTTTTTTTTTACACTAAAGGGCAATTACTGAGCAAAAACAGAGAATGAAGAGGATAGGCACAGATCTGACAAGTGCTCAGAAAGAAATGAAAGCCAAACACAAAGCTTATGAGAATGCAGTGGGGATCCTAAGTCGTCGCCTCCAAGAAGCTTTGACAGCAAAAGAAGCTGCAGAAGCAGAGCTCAAAAAGCTCAAAGCACACATCTCTGAGGGTGGAGATAGTCAAGCATATGAGGTATCAGATGGAATATTGGAAGCAACACACTGCTTTAATATGAAGTCTAAATGCTACATGGAATAGAATGTTTTAAGCTTTTTAACTCATTTTGTAAAAACACAACTAAACAGTAATATTGTTAAGAATAAAAGGTGCTTTGCACATGTACAGTTGTGCTCATAAGTTTACATATCAATTTATGATTTCTTTGCCATTTTTCGGGGGAATATGAATGAGAACACAAACTTTTCTTTCACTCATTGATAGTGTTTGGCTGAAGCCATTTATTATCAATCAAATGTGTTTACTCTTTTTAAATCATAATGAAAACAGAAACTACCCAAATGACCCTGATCAAAAGTTTACATACTCTGTTGATTTTGGCCTGATAACATGCACACAAGTTGGCATAAAAGGGTTTGAATGGCTATTTAGGCCAGGTTCACACTGGTGCGACAAACGCTCCGACATTGGGAGCTTATGTCGCATGACGTGTGAAAATCAATGTTACTCTTTCGTTCATGGACCGACACAGCTTCTCTATTGACATAGTGGGTATTATCCGTTCATTAGGAGTGACTAGGCAGAAAACTTGTAAAAAGTGTTGCATCACACCTTCTACAGTACCGCCCAGGGGGCGGACCCTCTGGGTATATCCCCTCACTCTGCATCTCGCGGATCAGTTTTTTTCTGTCTAGCAAGGAGTAGGACATGGCTCCCTTCGGGCCCATTTTGGTCCAGGAAAAAAAAAAAAATTCTACATTTTTTTTTTTTTTGTTTCCTGCGATCTTCGATCAACTGCCGACTGGGTTACAGGCTGGATCCTTGTAGTCCCCCCCAGTTTCGGCCATCAAGCGTGTGCCGATCTTAGCTACGCGCTGGGTTTTCCACGACATACCCATCGCTACGGGTGGCCGGTGAGCTTACACTCCAGGGCCTGCATTGGACCGCTCAGCTTCGGATGACCTTACGGCCGAGTCGCAGTAGCCTGTCCGGTGAGCTTACGCTCCAAGGCTTGCATCGGACCGCTCAGCTTCGGCTGACCTTATGGCCGAGTCGCAGCAGCCTGTCCGGTGAGTGTCGCACTCCAGGGCATACATATGATCGCTCCTCAGGGTCCAATCACAGCATGCCTGGACGACAGTCACCTTCCGTGCGCGGATGATGATCTGTTTTGGAATGTCTTCCAGCATGATACACGCAGGATAGGTAAGTAGCTTCCCTGCCTCGGCAGGGTGACTTGGCTGGACATTCCTGGAGAGACCAAGTAAGTGGTTGTGGCCCCTTTCTTTCCTCTCTCCCTGCCTTCCTTCTCCCTGGCCTTGAGCTAAGTTTGCTGGGTGCTGGGGGTCACCTAAGGGGTTCCATCTGGAGCGGGGCTGGCTGTAACTATCATTTAAAAGATGTAATTTCTGCTTACCTGTGTGTGCTTCTTCCCCCTCCATGCTGTCGGCTGCCATTTTGCGGTGGTCCATGCCTGTTTCGGCCTCTAGGGAATGTCCGGCGGCCATTTTCTTGTGGTTTTGCGCCTATATGTATATATCGCCGCTCGGCGGCCATTTTCTTGTGGTTCGCACCCGCTTTGGCCTCTATAGACTGCCCGGCGGCTATGTTTCTTAGGATTCACGCCTGTGGTCCGCGGGCTGCTTTTGCCTCTACTGATGGCTCGGCGGCCATTTTCTTGGAGCCCACATTGTTCAATACAGCCGCTTGGCGGCCATTTTGCGGTAGTCCCGGCCTCTAGGGTGCATTACACTGGCGCAAAAAATTGACACAGGAAACGCTGATAAAACTATCAGCCTGACACAGCAGCGGTGCAACAGGCGCAGCACACGGCAGCATAGCGGTACCGATCCAAGGGTGGTGAGTCCTCTGGGGAACCCAGCATCTCTGATCAGCTAGGAGAGTGGCCTATTGATATCTTGCCTGAAGCCCTGTGGGTGTCAGCACGTGGTCAACATGGCGTCTGAGCCAGATGTTTTTTTCCCCTGAAACACCTGATTGGCAGCTGGTGCCCCTGATATTTCTGTGGATGCTACGTCTGTTGCCAGGATGGAAGCAGCACACGGGAACACGGGAGGTAGTAAACGCCCCTGTCCCCTGCAATCTTCTAGGGTTAATTCTGATGCAGAACCAGGTCCAGCTATGGCTCATGACCCGGATTCTGATGCATCAGAGACTGCAGACCGTGACCGATCAGGCAGTGAGGATGACTCCAAGTCCAGGTCAGTACGCGAAAAGGCTTTGGTATCTGACCTTATTACTGCAGTGTGGGATATGCAAAAATTGGAAAATGCTGCTGAAGCAGCAGAGAGTCCGGTACCCTTTGGGTTCCGTAAACCTGCCCGCACTGCTAGGGTGTTTCCTTGTGTGTCTTATTTTGATAAGCTCTTATACAAGGAGTGGGAAAACCCACTAAGGGTCTTTACATCCCCAAAGAATTTTGCAGTACGGTACCCCTTTGAGAAGAGTTTTTTCTTTCTCGTACATCACGGGACACAGAGCGACATAGTCATTACTATGTGGGTTATATAGATACCTTCAGGTGCTGGCACTGGCAACTTTCAAAACCGGAAGTACCCTCCCCTATATAAGCCCCTCCCATCTGGGAGTACCTCAGTTTTTTGCCAGTGTCTAAGGTGTTGGCCAAGAAGTAACATGTGTTTTTCACTGAGCTTGCGTACAGGTTCTTTTGGGCCTCAGTAAGCTATTCCGGATCCGACCAAAAAAGCTTCATAGCTAAACGGTCGGTACCCGGGCCTTGCAAGAGAAGAGCAAGGTTTTGCCTGTAATGCCTCTCTTAGGAGGGCTGGACCCTGGGATCCAGAGCTCTGGTCATACCCACGACCAAGATGTTTTCTGTGCAGGGTGCTATACAGGTCCAGGGGAGTGGAATCCTTGGGAACCCGGTCCCTGAAGGTTTAATTACAATGCCTGCCGTGATAGGTGAAGTTTGGGCTTCTGTGGACCAAACAGAGTCCTGCGGCGAGGAAAAGGTAAGTGGGGGCCCTCAGGAACTTGGTTCTATTGGGGGACCCCCAAGCCTAATTTGTCTTTATGCCTGTTACCTAAGGTATTCCCGCTAATATCTGTGCATGCCTGTTACTACTAAGAAAATGTAAAAAAAAATAATAATAGACAAGAAAAAAAAAAAATGGTAAGACCGCGGTACCTGTGTTAAACACTAGAGGCCGCTATGGTTCTTTTTTCTTGTAATGTGTATTTTTTTCTTCCAAAGTCAAATCCAGGCAGTTGGTAAGTTCTCTGCTGGGAAGCTGTCTCCTCTGCCCTGTTGCTGCGCTCATCCATCACCGGGCCCTGCGGCAGGGACCCTGGCTCCCATCTAGCTCCTTATTTTTTCAAAAAAGTGCATATATAGAGGCGATCTGGAGAAAGGGGCGGAGCTGGTGGATGACGCTCGGTGTGCGCCGCGGCGCTACTGCGCATGTGCGGGCGTCCAGCGTGTTTAAAAGCACAATCACAGCTGGCTATTGAAGTGCACAGACAGAGCTAGCAACAGAAATAAGGCACACAGAGGCGGTTGATGCAGGCATCCCCTAGAAAGGCACTTTAGTAGACACCAACTGTTATATAGCAGCCAAATTGTGCTAGACTATTATCAGTAAAAGTGGTGTATTACGGCTGGAATACCTCAGCTTTGGGCTTAGGAATATGCCGTCCAGAAGCTCCGGAACTAAATCTTCCAGGAAGCGAAGGGGGTCTCCATCGGGCTCTGAGGATCTTGGGCATGCTTCTGCTGCACCAGTCTCCCCTGAAGATTCAGAGGTTAGTGACCGTAGAGACCCCGCAGGAGTACCTGGTACTGTGGCTGTCCTAAGTTCACCTGCTCCTGTGTATGTAACAGAGGAGGTTTTTTCCTCAGCTCTGGGAGGATTAGAAGAGATTGTCAACATTGATCGCTGCCTCCCTGTCACAGGGAAAGCACGCCCGATCTCCGTCTCCTCCTTCAGAGTACCTGTTAGCGGAGCAACAGTCCCATACAGGGATCGACCTGCCTGAAGGGGAACAGGATGAGGTTGATTCTGTTATAGAGGAATCAACAGTGGAGGAACCTTTCTCAGCATCTCAAGCTGAAAGATTATGGGTTCAGTCTCTGACTAACATGGTCCGATCAGCATTTAAAATGCACCTTGCGGAACCATCAACCACTACTGGCTCCTCACTGGGGTCGCTAAAAGCTCCCCAGACTGTCTGTTCCTTTCCACTTCACCCTTTACTGGAAGGGCTCATTTACCAGGATTGGGAACATCCTGATAAAATATTTACTCCCCCCAAGAGATTTCCGGTGGTCTATCCCATGGAGGATAAGTTCATCAAAAAATGGAGGGTCCCTACAGTGGACGTAGCCATCTCTTGTGTGAATAAATCACTGACATGTCCAGTGGATAATGTCCAAATGTTCAAGGACCCAATAGATAAAAAATTGGAGTCCTTATTAAAATCTGCTTTTTCTACAGCAAGCTTGGTGACACAACCAGCAGTGGCAGCTATTGGGGTCTGCCAAGCAGTGAAGGATCAGTTGAAACAGGTCTTAAGGGACTTGCCAGATCAGCAGGCCCTTGCCCTAGCTGATCTACCTAGAGCCTTATGCTTTGCGGTTGACGCCATAAAGGATTCAATCCATCAGGCCTCCTGCCTTACGCTGTCTGTAGTACATATGCGCAGGCTTCTATGGCTCAAAAACTGGTCTGCTGAAGCTCCCTGTAAAAAATTGCTGGTTAGCTTCCCATTTCATGGTGAACGCTTATTCGGGGAAGACCTGGACAAATATATCCAGAAAATTTCCAGCGGTAAAAGTACACTCTTGCCGGTTAAAAACAGAGTTAGAGGTCCCTCTTTTAAGAGGCCTGCTTCTCCAGTCCCTGGGGCATCGGCTGTGAAACAGTTCCGACGGCCTCCTCTGTCAAATCCCGGGGGTAAAAATCAGGGACAATCGCAGGGTAATAAGAAACCCTGGGTCAGGAGAGGTACAAAACCTCCCCCAAAGTCAAATTCATGAAGGGTTGCCCCCACTCAATCGGGTGGGGGGAAGACTCCAGTTGTTCGCAGAGCCCTGGCGGGACACGATCAGAGACAGATGGGTGCTCTCCGCAGTAAGTCTGGGATACAGATTGGACTTAAAAGACTCTCCTCCTTCCCATTTTATGAGGTCAAACGTGCCAAGGGATCCTCGGAAGAGAGAGTCCCTCCTGTTGGCACTAGAACAACTATTGCTCCAAGGAGTAATTATGGAGGTTCCCCTGGAAGAATGGGGGTTCGGGTTTTACTCAAACCTCTTTACAGTCCCGAAGCCAAACGGGGACGTGAGGCCCATATTAAACCTAAAAGGGCTAAACAAATTCCTGCATATCAGGACTTTCCAGATGGAGTCGATCCGATCGGTGGCCACTGCCCTACAAGGGGAGGAATGGTTAGCCTCGATCGACATCAAAGATGCTTATTTGCACATTCCCATCTTTCCAGTCCACCAAAAATTTCTACGCTTTGCAGTAGAAGGGCGCCATTTTCAGTTCAGAGCCTTACCCTTCGGTCTGGCCACAGCACCACGAGTGTTCACAAAAATTCTGGCCCCATTATTGGCCAATCTAAGAACACAAGGTGTAACGATAATGGCATATCTAGACGACTTGTTGCTGATAGACCACTCAGTGAAAAAACTAGAAGTGGTCGTTCACAAGACAATCAAGTATCTGGAATCTCACGGTTGGATTATCAACCGAGACAAGTCAGCCCTAAAACCAGTCAAAAGTCTGGAATACTTGGGGCTAAGGCTGGATTCAGGCCAGAGAAAAATATTCTTGCCTCGAGAAAAGGTGTTGTCTTTGAGAGATTTGATCCACCTAGTGGGTACAAAAAGACAGCCGTCCATACGCCTGTACATGAGGCTGCTGGGAAAAATGGTGGCATCATTCGAAGCAGTACCCTACGGTCAATTCCATTCAAGGAATTTGCAAAGGGCCATACTGTCAGCCTGGAACAAAAACGTTCAGGCCCTAGACTTACCAATGTCCTTGTCCCCTTCCGTTCGCAAGAGCCTCCGTTGGTGGTTGGTTCTCCAGAATCTGGAAAAAGGGAAATCCTTCAGTCCGATTTCTTGGAAGGTGGTCACTACAGATGCCAGCCTTATAGGCTGGGGAGCAGTACTGGAGCAATGGTCTCTCCAGGGCAGATGGTCGGATGCAGAAAAGGCCCTGCCCATCAATCTCTTAGAGATACGAGCAGCCCGGTATGCCCTAGTAGCATGGACATCCAAACTCCAAGGGTCCCCTGTCAGAATTCAATCAGACAATGCCACAGCAGTGGCATATATCAATCATCAGGGTGGCACCAGGAGTCGTGCAGCCCAGAGGGAAGTAAATTACATCCTGAAATGGGCAGAAAGATATGTCCCAGCCATATCCGCGGTATTCATTCCAGGAGTGGAGAATTGGAAGGCGGACTTTCTAAGTCGCCAACAATTATGCCCAGGGGAATGGTCCCTTCACCCCGAGGTTTTCCGGACAATATGTCAGCGGTGGGGAACACCGGATGTAGATCTGCTAGCATCCAGATTCAACGCAAAGGTGGACAGGTTTGTCTCTCGGACAAGGGATCCCCTAGCTTGCGGCTCGGATGCCCTAGTGTTCCCTTGGGATCAGTTCAAGCTGATCTATGCATTCCCACCGCCACAATTGTTACCTCGATTACTCCGCAGAATCAGGGTAGAAAAGAAACCAGTGATTCTGGTGGCTCCAGCGTGGCCCCGAAGAGCATGGTACGCGGAGATTGTAAAAATGTCAGTGGGGAGTCCTTGGACTCTCCCACATCGTCCGGACCTGCTTTCGCAAGGACCGATATACCACCCTTCCTTACCAGCCCTAGGTTTGACGGCCTGGCTATTGAAGCCCACATTCTAAAAAAGAGAGGGCTCTCTAATCCTGTGGTATCTACCATGATCAATGCCAGGAAGCCGGTATCCAGGCAGATCTACTATAGAATCTGGAAGGCGTACTTCGCGTGGTGCGAGGCCAAGAAATGGCATCCACGTAAGTACGTAATAGGTAGGATTCTGTACTTCCTACAGTGGGCTGTAGATAGGAAGCTTGCCTTGAGTACTATCAAGGGTCAGATTTCGGCCTTGTCAATATTTTTTCAAAGGCCCTTGGCTTCGCATTCACTAGTCAAAGCCTTTATACAAGGAGTGATGCGTATTAGTCCTCCGGTTAATATTCCCATATGTCCATGGGATCTAAACCTGGTTCTGTCGGTTCTACAGAAACAACCATTTGAACCATTACAGCATATTTCCTTGGTTCTTCTCACCAGGAAATTGATTTTTCTAGTAGCCATTTGTTCGGCTAAAAGAGTGTCAGAATTAGCAGCTATGTCCTGTAAAGAGCCATATCTGGTTATCCATAAGGACAGAGTAGTGTTACGTCCTCATCCAGCCTTTCTTCCTAAGGTGGTATCGAGGTTTCATTTGAACCAAGATGTGGTTCTTGCTTCTTTTTTTCCCCAAACCTAGTTCGGTAGAGGAAAAGTTATTGCATTCTTTGGATGTAGTAAGAGCAGTTAAAGCTTATCTAAAAGCCACTGCTCAGATTCGCAGAATGGATACTTTGTTTCTGGGGCCTTCCGGCAGAATAAAGGGTCAGGCAGCGTCAAAATCTACTTTAGCCAAGTGGATTCGACAGGTCATAATGCAAGCCTATGGCTTGAGAAGGAGACCGCCTCCGTTCAAAGTTAGGACGCACTCCACGAGAGCAGTTGGAACTTCATGGGCAGTGCATCACCAGGCCTCCCTGGCTCAGGTCTGTAAGGCCGCAACATGGTCTTCAGTACACACGTTTACTAGGTTCTACCAGGTGGACGTTAGAAGTCAGGAGGATGTCGCCTTTGGGCGCAGTGTGTTGCAGGCCGCAAAAGATCCTCATGTCTGATAGCGCTCAGCTTATGTATGGTGTATCCCCCCCCCCCCCTCATTGGGCATTGCTTTGGGACGTCCCACATAGTAATGACTATGTCGCTCTGTGTCCCGTGATGTACGAGAAAGAAAATAGGATTTTTATAACAGCTTACCTGTAAAATCCTTTTCTTGGAGTACATCACGGGACACAGAGCTCCCACCCCTCTTTTGGGGACACTTATTGCTTTGCTACAAAACTGAGGTACTCCCAGATGGGAGGGGCTTATATAGGGGAGGGTACTTCCGGTTTTGGAAGTTGCCAGTGCCAGCACCTGAAGGTATCTATATAACCCACATAGTAATGACTATGTCGCTCTGTGTCCCGTGATGTACTCCAAGAAAAGTATTTTACAGGTAAGCTGTTATAAAAATCCTATTTTCTGAAGAAATTGACCTCTCCCCCTATAATGGACCCTCCGGTGTCCAGACTTAGCAGATCTACCACAATCCCAGTACAAGGGGCTCCTGTTTTCAAGGACCCTGTGGATAAGAAAGCTGAAGCACTCGCTCGCTACTTATACTCTGTGGTAGGCTCAGCGGTGCGCCCGGCATTGGCGGGGGTCTTAGTGTCTCAGACACTTACTGAATGGGCAAGATTGCTACTCCAGGGGTTAAAGGAGCGAGATGCTCCTCCTAATGAAATAACTTTGGCTGACCAGTTGGTCCAGGGCCTTAAGTTTTGTCTGCGAGTCAGACATGGATACTATTCCCCTGCTGTCAAAAGCTTTGGTTTATGCAGTAGCAATACGCCGCCTAATCTGGCTAAGGTGCTGGTCTGCGGACCAAGCTTCCAAGAAGGCCCTGTTGGATCTGCCCTTTTAGGGCGACAGACTTTTTTTGGGGCCTCTCTGGATGACATCATTTAGGATGCCACAGGAGGTAAGAGCACATTGCTTCTGCAATCCAAAAAAGGTAAGGAGTCACGCCATAGGCTAAGGTTCCTCCTTCACCGCGCACAAGCGGTCCCTTCATCCGCCTAGTGCGGCAAGTAAAAGACCCCAGGCTGATAAAGCGCCTGCTGAGCGTCCCTGGGTTTGCAAGCCCAATCGTGCTTGCCTACCGAACAGATTTTTTCCCTTTTTAACCGCCAGCTTCTGCCGACTTGTCGGGAAGTCCTACATGGGGCGGTACAAGACCTGCTGAGATGCAGGGTAAACCTTCCTGTCTTAGTACAGGAACGGGTTCAGGGGTTCTACTCAAATATGTTCGTAGTACTGGAGGGGGTTCGTCCTATCTTGGATATCAGGACCCTCAACTGCTTTGTGAAAGTACAAAGATTCCGGAAAGGAGTTGGCTCGCTCTGTTGTCGCTGCCCTCCATCCAGGGGATTTCCGGCATCCTTGATCATCAAGGACGCATGCTGCAGGTCTCCATATGCACCAGGCATCAGAGATGTCTGCGTTGGCGGCTGGGGAAGACCACTACCAATGGTGGCTCTCCCCTTTGGCCTGGCATCTGCACCAAGGGTGTTCACCAGGGTGCTTGCCACGATTCTGGCCCTACTAAGACAGCGTGGCATCGCTATCATAGCAACTTGGACGATCTTCTTCTGAGGGTCACTTCAAACTTAAATTTAGAAGTGAGCGGGTCTATAACCTGTCAGACCCTCCGATACTTGGTTGGGTGCTGAACACTCAGAAGTCAGTATTAGTACCGCCCCAACTCCTAGTGTGTCTAGGGTTGATTCTGGACTCCTCAGAGGCGTAAGTTTTTTCCCCCTAGGGGAAAGTTGCAGACCCTTCAGGCTGCGGTGCGGCAGTTGACATCCCAAGATGAGTGGTCACGCCACTTTTGAGGCGAGTCCTGGGCCTCATGGTAGCCTCCTTCGAGGCGGTACCATAGGCACTATTTCACATGCGAGTGTTACAGAGGTAACTCTGTCCTGAAGGGTTAAGTGCCCTTCATCCCTGGATTATCAAATCCAGGTGAGCCACCTAATCAGGACCTCCCTAGTTGGTGGCCGACTTCACCGGCATTCTGTCTGGAAAGTTGTTCCTTCCTTTTACTGGATAGTGGTCACGGCGGACGCCTGTCTTCCTGGTTGCAAAGGAGTCTGAAGAGCTCAGTCAACCTGGGTCCCTGGACTCCGGAGGAATCCCATTGCAGATCATTGGCTGAAATCCGGGCGATCTGGCTTTGCCTCTTCACATGGTCTCAGAGGCTACAAGGGCGTCCAGTCAAAATCCAGTCGGACAAACACCACAGTCGTGGCGTATGTCAATCATCAAGGAGGAGCATGCAGCTCTGCTGCAGCATCGGAGGTCGCTCACCTAAGGGGCTCCCTTACCAGAGGGGAAACACGCCAGTCGTATATCTCCTGACTCCTCTACTCAATCGGTAGGTATTGAGTTTTGTGGCCAGGTCAAAGGACCTATGGGCAAACACGACAGATGCGTTGATGGCACTGTGGAGTCAGTACCGACTAATCTATGGCTTCCTCCTCGGAAACTCCTTCCTCATCTGCTACACAGATTGGAGGCAGAGAGGATTACAATGGTCCCAATTTCTCTGAATTGTCTTTGGCGTCCTTGGTACGCCGATCTAGTGCATCTGGTAGCAGACGCCTTTTGGCCTCTACCGCTAAGGAAGGACCTGTTGTCACAGGGTCCAGACGCCATCCTGTTTTACAGTCACTGACTTGAAGGCATGGCTTGGGAGCCAGGTGCTAAGAGACCGGGACCTGTCAGACTCAGTGATCTCTACCATGAGGAGTGCTCGGAGATCATCCCCTAGGAAGCTTTACCGTCGCACTTGGAAGACCTACACATCCATTTGTGAGGAAATGAGGTGGCATCTGCGTACTTATTTGGTTCCAGAGTCCTGCTGTTCTCAGCAGGGAACAGGCCAAAAATTCTACTGTTAAGTACAATTAAGGGGCAGGTATCTGCCCTGGCTGTCCTTTCAACGACCCCTGGTGGCTCACTATCTAGTGAGAACGTTTGTACAGGGGGTTCGGCAGGCTGCCCCTCTGGTCCAACCTCCACTACATCTGTGGGGCTTGTGTAGCAGATGTCCGGTTGGCGTCTATCACTACGAGAGGACCTGCTGTCTCAGGGTCCCATATGCCATCCTGTCTGCAGTCGATGGCTTCAATGGCATGGCCTCTAAGAGTTTCAGAAACCACTGTTTGAGAACATCCGAGAGATTCTCTTGTTGACACCTTCTTAGAAGGTGGTCCTTTTGGTGGCTGTTATGCCAGTTAAGACGGGTTTCTGAGCGGGCAGCCTTGTCATACAAGCCTCCCTATCTGATTTTCGATAAGGGCAAGCCTCCTTAGCTGATCTTTCACAAGGATAAGGCTTCTTATCTGATCTTCTACAAGGATAAGGTGGTGCTGCAGCCACAGCCTTTATTTCTTACTAGAAGTCGTGTTCGACTTTCCATCTCAAGGAAGACATTGTACTGCCATCCTTGTGTCCTCATACGTCGAATTTTAAGGAGACGACGCTGCATTTCTTGGACATGGTCCAAACTCTGAGAGTATGCTTGTCTGGTACTGCTCCATTCCAGAATCTAGGCTCACTGTTTATTTTTTCAGTGGCTGGTCCCCAGTAGGGCCCGGCGGTCTCGTCGGCCACCATCTCTAGGTGGATCCGACACATTGGGATCAGGCTTACGCCGTGTAGGGTCAGGCGCCTCCATTCCGGCGCATTCGACCAGGGCAATAGATGCCTCTTGGTGTTACGTCAGTAAGACGGTTTTCTGAGCCGGCAGCCTTGTCATGCAGGGCTCCTTATCTGATCTTCCACAAGGATAGGTGGTGCTGCGTCTGCAGCCTTTCCTTCTTCCTAGGGTCTTTCGACCTTCCTCCAAGAAAGACATGTACTGCCATCCTGTTGTCCTCATCCATCGAATCCTAAGTAAACGACGTTGACATTTTGCACACTGTCCGAGCTCTGAGAGCATCAAGTGTCTGTTTTCACCAGGTGTGTAAGGCGGCGACCTGCTCGTCCGTTCACACTTTCACTAAACTTTACAAGTTAAGGTGTGTGCATCTTCGGATGCTTCCTTCGGCCGCAAGATATTGCAGGCGGCAGTTAAGAGTTGCTACTCCTCCTTGGAGGAGCTCTGTTTGGGGTGAAGTTTTAATGCTGTTGCGATCCCTCGTTTGTTTTCTTTGACACTGCTTTGGGACGTCCCACTATGTCAATAGAGAAGCTGTGTCGGTCCATGAACGAAAGAGTAAATAGGATTTTTTACTCACCGTAAAATCCTTTTCTCTGAGTTCATGGACCGACACAGCACCCACTCCTCCTTTTTAAGTTTGTACTGCTTTTTGACGACTGATCTGCGAGATGCAGCGTGAGGGGATATACCCAGAGGGTCCGCCCCCTGGGCGGTATTGTAGAAGGTGTGATGCAACACTTTTTACAAGTTTTCTGGCTAGTCACTCCTAATTAACGGATAATACCCACTATGTCAATAGAGAAGCTGTGTCGGTCTATGAACTCAGAGAAAAGGATTTTACGGTGAGTAAAAAATCCTATTTTCCCTATGGGAGCCGTCTTAACTGGTCCGACACATGTCGGTCCGACTTTGAAAATGCTCCCTGTACTACTTTGGTCCGACTTTGATCCTACTTCAGCCCATTGACTATCATTGAAGTTGAATCAAAGTCAGAACGCTGTCTTGCATGATCCGACTTTGGCATGCGACTTGTGCTCTGCTGATCTTGAGGGGGAACTCCACGCCAAATTTTAAATAAAAAAACGGCATGGGTTCCCCCCTCCAAGAGCATACCAGGCCCTTGGGTCTGGTATGGATTTTAAGGAGAACCCCCTACGCCGAAAAAACAGCGTGGGGGACCCTTATCCGAGCACACAGCCCGGCCGGTCAGGAAAGGGGGTGGGGACGAGCAAGCGCTCCCTCCCCCCTGAACCGTACCAGGCCACAATCCCCCACAATGGGGGGATGGGTGCTTTGGGGCAGGGGGGCGCCCTATCCCCATGTTGATGAGGACAAGGGCCTCTTCCTGACAACCCTGGCCGTTGGTTGTCGGGGGTCTGTGGGCGGTGGGCTTATCGGAATCCGGGAGCCCCCTTTAATAAGGGGGCCCCCAGATTCCGGCCCCCCACCCTATGTGAATGAGTATGGGGTACATCGTACCCCTACCCATTCACCTGGGGGGAAAAAAATGTCAAGAAAAAAAAACACACTAGACAGGTTTTTAAAGTCATTTATTAGGCAGCTCCGGGGGTCTTCTTTCGACTTCGGGGGGTCTTCTTCCGACTCTCCGGTTCTTCTCCCGCTGTCCGGTGCTTCCTGCTTTCTGCCGGGCACCTCCGTCATCTTCTGCCAGCTCTTTTGCTAGATGTGGCCCGGTCTTCCCCGTCGACCTTGTTCCCTCTTCTCTTGTCCCGATGTTGACATGCCGCTCTCTCCCGCTGTAATGCTGTGTGCGCGGAGCGCAACGACTTATATAGGCATGGGGCTTGGTCACCGTGTGATGTGACCCGCCCCCTTATGACGTCACAGTCCCATAATGCCCGGGCTGTGACGTCATGGGGGGCGGGGGTCACCGGGTGACATCACCCGGTGACCACGCCTCATGCCTAATATAAATCATTGCGCACACGGCATTACAGCAGGAGACCTCATCGTGTCAACATCTCAAGAAGAGAAGAAGGAAGAAGACCGGGCCACCGCTAGCAAAAGAGCTGGCAGAAGATAGCGGAGGAGCCCGGCAGAAAGCACCGGAGAGTCGGAAGAGACCCCCGAATTCGGAAGAAGATCCCCTGGAGCTGCCTAATTACTTTAAAAACCTGTCTAGTGTGTTTTTTGTTTTTTTTTCTTGCCATTTTTTTCCCCCAGGTGAATGGGTAGGGCTACGATGTACCCCATACTCATTCACATAGGATGGGGGGCCGGGATCTGGGGGCCCCCTTATTAAAGGGGGCTCCCGGATTCTGATAAGCCCGCAGACCCCGACAACCAACGGCCAGGGTTGTCGGGAAGAGGCCCTTGTCCTCATCAACATGGGGACAGGGTGCTTTGGGGTGGGGGGGCCCGCAGGCCTGGTACGGTTCAGGAGAGGGGGGGCGCTGGCTCGTCCCCACCCCCTTTCCTGACTGCCGGGCTGTGTGCTCGGATAAGGGTCTGGTATGGATTTTGGGGGAAACTCAACGCCATTTTTTCTGCGTAGGGGGTCCCCTTAAGATCCATACCAGACCCAAGGGCCTGGTGTGCTCTTGGAGGAGGAACCCATGCCGGATTTTTATTTAAAATTTGGCATGGAGTTCCCCCTCAAGATTCATACCAAACACAGTGCCTGGTATTGGCAGGGATACAAGTCAGATCCCCGTTCATTGAAAGTCGGACGTATGTCGGCTTCAAGTCGCAGGGCAAAGTAGGACGGCTGTCGCGTCGCACCAGTGTGAACCCGGCCTCAATGTAACTATCCTCACCTGTTATCTGTTTGCTTGTAATTAGTGTGTGTGTGTATGTGTATAAAAGGTCAATGAGTTTCTGGACTCCTGACAGACCCTTGCATCTTTCATCCCGTGCTGCACTGATGTTTTTAGATTCTGAGTCATGGGGAAAGCAAAAGAATTGTCAAAGGATCTGCGGGAAAAGGTAGTTGAACTGTATAAAACAGGAAAGGGATATAAAAAGATATCCAAGCAATTGAGAATGCCAATCAGCAGTGTTCAAACTCTAATCAAGAAGTGGAAAATGAGGGGTTCTGTTGAAATCAAACCATGGTCAGGAAGACCAACTAAAATTTCAACCACAACTGCCAGGAAAATTGTTTGGGATGCAAAGAAAACCCCACAAATAACTTCAGATGAAATACAGGAATCTCTGAAAACATGTGGTGTGGCTGTTTCAAGATGCACAATAAGGAGGCACTTGAAGAAAGATAGGTTGCATGGTCAAGTCGCCAGAAGAAAGCCATTACTACGCAAATGCTACAAAGTATACCGCTTACAATACGACAATTGGCACAGAGACCAGCCTCAAACCTTCTGACACAGTCATTTGGAGTAATGAGACCAATATTGAGCTTTTTGGCGACAACCATCAACGCTTCATTTGGAGAGGAGTCAACAAGGCCTATGATGAAAGGTACACCATTCCTACTGTAAAATGCGGAGGTGGGTCGCTGATGTTTTGGGGATGTGTGAGCTACAAAGGCACAGGAAATGTGCTCAAAATTGATGGCAAGATGAATGCAGTATGTTATCAAAAAATACTGGAGGAACATTTGCATTCATCAGCCAGGAAGCTGCGCATAGGACGTACTTGGACATTTCAATGATCAAAAACACAAGGCCAAGTCATTGGCTACAGCAGAATAAAGTGAAGGTTCTGAAGTGGCCATCTCAGTCTCCTGACCTCCAATATCATTGAGCCACACTGGGGAGATTTTAAACGTGCAGTTCATACAAGACAGCCCAAGAATTTACAGGAACTGGAGGCTTTTTGCCAAGAGAAATGGGCAGCTTTACCATCTGAGAAGATAAAAAGCCTCATCCACAAATACCACCAAAGACTTCAAGCTGTCATTGATGTTAATGGGGGCAATGCATGGTATTGAGAACTGGGGTATGTAAACTTTTGATCGGGGTCATTTTGGTAGTTTCTGTTGCGATTATGATTTAAAAAGCGTAAACACAGTTGATTGATAATAAATTGCTTTAGCCAAACACTAACCATGAGTGAAAAAAGTTTGTGTTATTCATATTCTCAGAAAAATGGCCAAGAAATCATAAATTCTGCCAGGGTATGTAAACTTAAACTGTATGTGTTAACTTGTTTTATGGGTGCATACTATACGGTATAGTTCTCTAATGCATACAATATATCTTGTTCTCTAACAGGAAAAATTTAAAGAATTAAAAAATGAACTGCAATCTGTTAGCCAGAGTAAGGCCATGCTGGAACGTGAGCTGCAAGAGGTTATATCACTGACTAGCCAGGAACTGGACGAATACAGGGAGAAGGTCCTTGAACTAGAAGATGAGGTAGGTTAAGCGCAAGCTTTATTTTTTTCAGGATTCATAAAGATGACCTACGGTTGGGTCCATAAATATTGGGACATTGTCACAATTCTAATCTTTTTGGCTCTATACACCACCACAATGGATTTGAAATGAAACGAACAAGATGTTTTAACTGCAGACTTTCAGCTTTAATTTGAGGGTATCCAAATCAGGTGAACAGTGTGCCTCACACTTTTTAAGGGACCAAAAGTAATGGGACAATTGGCTGCTCAGCTGTTCCATGGCCAGGTGTGTGTTATTCCCTGATTATCCCATTTACAAGGAGCAGATAAAAGGTCCATAGTTCATTTCAAGTGTGCTATTTGCATTTGGAATCTGTTGCTGTCAACTCTCAATATGAGATCCAAAGAGCTGTCACTATCAGTGAAGCAAGCCATCATTAGGCTGAAAAAACAAAACAAACCCATCAGAGAGATAGCAAAAACATTAGGTGTGGCCAAATCAACTGTTTGGAACATCCTTAAAAAGAAAGCACGCACCGGTGAGCAGCAACACCAAAAGACCCAGAAGATCACAGAAAGCAACTGTGGCGGATGACCGAAGAATTCTTTCCCTGGTGAAGAAAACACCCTTCAAAACAGTTGGTCAGATCAAGAACACTCTCCAGGAGGTAGGTGTTTGTGTGTCAACAATCAAGAGAAGACTTTACCAGAGTGAATACAGAGGGTTCACCACAAGATGTAAACCATTGCTTAGCCTCAAAAACAGGAAGGCCAGATTAGAGTTTGCCAAATAACATCTAAAAAAGCCTTCACAGTTCTGGAACAACATCCTATGGACAGATGAGACCAAGATCAACTTGTACCAGAGTGATGGGAAGAGAAGAGTATGGAGAAGGAAAGGAACTGCTCATGATTCAAAGCATACCACCTCATCAGTGAAGCATGGTGGTGGTAGTGTCATGGCGTGGGCATGTATGGCTGCCAATGGAACTGGTTCTCTTGTATTTATTGATGTGACTGCTGACAAAAGCAGCAGGATGAATTCTGAAGTGTTTCGGGCAGCATTATCTGCTCATATTCGGCCAAATGCTTCAGAACTCATTGGACGGCACTTCACAGTGCAGATGGACAATGACACAAAGCATACTGCAAAAGCAACCAAAGAGTTTTTAAGGTAAATAAGTGGAATGTTATGCAATGGCCAAGTCAATTACCTGACCTGAATCCGATTGAGCATGCATTTCACTTGCTGAAGACAAAACTGAAGGGAAAATGCCCCAAGAACAAGGAGGGCACTGAAAACAGTTGCAGTAGAGGCCTGGCAGAGCATCACCAGGGATGAAACCCAGCGTCTGGTGATGTCTATGCGTTCCAGACTTCAGGCTGTAATTGACTGCAAAGGATTTGCAACCAAGTATTAAAACGTGAAAGTGTGATTTATGATTGTTAATCTGTCCCATTACTTTTGGTCCCTTAAGTGTGAGGCACACATACAAACTGTTGTAATTCCTACACCGTTCACCTGATTTGGATGTAAATACCCTCAAATTAAAGCTGAAAGTCTGCAGTCAAAGCACATCTTGTTTGTTTCATTTCAAATCCATTGTGGTGGTGTATAGAGCCAAAAATATTAGATTTGTGTCAATGTCCCAATATTTATGGACCTGACTGTAGATTTTGTAAAGTTTATGTCAAGTGACCTATTGATAAAGAAATGAGGCTTAGGCTTTGGAAAAGGTTTGATTAGGGGTTGACCAATATTGTTTTTTCAGGGCCGATTATCAAAGACGATTTTTTTTTTTCCCGGCCGCCTTTCAGGCCGATAGCCGATATCAGGTGCCAATATTCTGTACATTTAAAGTGGCACCCTGCTGTGGGCGGCTGGCTGGCATGGTGCATCCTGCGGTGGGTGGCCTCACCTGGCTACCTGCTTCTGTTGGCTGGCGTGTCCTCTCTGGTCCAGTTCCGCCGTTCGGTGGCATGCACTCTCTGAGGCGAGGGAGGCGGTGGCCATGGCCCTATCCAGGTATAGAAGAAGTCAGAACTCAGAACGTTTACAGGCCCAGTGCGTGGAGATATGCAGCACAACATACATAATGACGTTGCATCCATGTGCCGCGTGCCTCCATACACTGGGCCTGCTGTCAGTGCACTGCAAATCTTCCTGGCCTTTTCTAACTGGGCCGATGACATAGTGAGCCCCAAAAAGATGGTCGCCGCTGCAGGTGGGAGAATATTGGTAATATCTGTACGTTTCTGACCGATTCCTATTTCTTTCGAAAATTCTCGAATATCAGCCATAATAATTGGCTGCTTCGAAAATCGGTAGACCCCTAGTTTGGATAAGGTAGGGAAGGGTTGAAGCCCTGTTTTTTTATTGCGGTGCTCATCCTATTTAGCACCAACAATTTACGCAGCACTTTATGTACTGTAAATTTAGTCCCTGCACTCAAGGAGTTTATATTCTAAGGTCTATATATATATATATATATATATATATATATATATATATACACATACACATATATACACACACACACACACACCCTATTTAGATAAGAGCCACCTATCCTTCCAGCATGTCTTTGGAGTGTGCGAGGAAGACCCACACAAGCACAAAGAGAACATGCAAACTCACTGCAGATTAGGGGTGCGCTTCTTCACTAGTCTCACGATTCGATTACGATTATCTGGTCAACAATTCAATTCGATTCCACGATGCATCACGATTACTGATGCGCTCCCACTTCCTCCAAGCAATCTTGTGGGACACATCACAGGTCCCAGAAGATTGCCCGGCTATGCAGGACAGCTCAGTGATACATGCGCACCCGGCTGTGAAGCTGCAAGCTGTCACAGCCGGATGCCCACAGTAGTATTGCCAGCGCCGTGGACAGGCGGGGGAGAGCATGGAGTGTTTGGGTGGCCACGTCGCTGGATTCTGGGACAGGTGAGTGTCTTTTTATTAAAGGTCAGAAGATACACTTTTTTTGTAGCTGCTGACTTTTAATAAACAAAACATTTACTGGAACTGCTTTTGAATTAAAAATAACCTCACTCCATTAAAGCGGAGTTCCACCCAGTGGAACTTCCGCTTTAAGCACTCCTCGCCCCCTGACATGCCACATTTGGCATGTCATTTTTTAGAGGGGGGGGGAGTGTGTAACCTTTTTTTAGTGGGACTTCCTGTCCCACTTTATCCTTCCTGTCCTCTCGCCCTAGGCGGCCCCCCGGCCCGGTGCCAGCGATCTTTTGGGACACAACACAGGTCCCAGAAGATTGGCTGGCCAATGGCAGTGCGCGGGCCCCAGCCTTGAAGCTGTAAGCTGTCATGGCCGGGTGCCCACAGTAGATTTGACGGGGGAGAGGAGCGGGGCTCCGTGCGGCCGCATCGAAGGACCGTGGGACAGGTAAGTGTCGGTTTAATAAAAGTCAGTAGCTACACTTTTTGTAGCTGCTTACTTTTAATAAACGAAAATAGGGTGGAACTCCCCTTTTTAAAAAGTGCACTAATCCGGTGCACTACAGGGTACAGGAATTAACACACACGGCTGCTGGGAGTTCAGGAGGGCTTAGAATCCACAACTGACAAACAGCCCTGTGAGTTTCACTGTACTGTCTCTGTGCTGAAATTTCTCTGGGCTTTGCACATTCCAGCACACTAGGAGTTAACACAGTGGAATGTGCAAACGGGGAGTTGAAGAAATGCCAGCACAGAGCATGTGTAGGAGTACACAGTCACATACTGCTGTTAAAATAATACCTGTGTGGTAATAAATCGCTGCATCGCGATTCGGGGGTCCCTGATGCGGCATCGATGCATGTGACCCCAATAATCGATGACCGTGACGTCATCCGACATGCCCCGCCCCCGCTCCGAGCGTGTCTGTCAAAATAACTGTTTTGTAACAAATGCCACGTTATAATCCATTAAGTGGCCACCGCTGTATGTGCTTTTTTAAATATATATGCAGATTCATACCTCATATCTCAGTGTGTGTATATAACTGTATATGCCGCTCATGTGACTGCATATGGTGCGCCCATCTCCTCTCACGTCTCATCTCTCTCTCTCTCTCGTTCTCCTGATGTAAGTGGGACTTCTCAGCCCGCCCACCGGCTGTAGCTACCATATCAGATCAGAAGAGAGGCGGGCGGGGCTGACGTCAGGAGAGCGAGAGACAAGAGAGATGAGACATGAGAGGAGAGGGGCAGGCCGCACCATATGCAGTCACATGAGCATATACAGTTTTATACACACTGAGATAGTAGGTATGAATCTGCATATTTCTTTTTCGTACATCATGGGACACAGAGCGACTTAGTCATTACTAATGGGTTATATAGTTTACCTTCAGGTGCTGGCACTGGCAACTTCCAAACCGGAAGTACCCTCCCCTATATAAGCCCCTCCCATCCGGGAGCACCTCAGTTTTTTGCCAGTGTCTAAGGTGTTGGCCAAAGAGTAACATGTGTTTTCACTGGGCTTGCGTGCAGGTTCTTTTACGGGCCTTAGTAAGCTGTTCCGGATCCCACCAGAAAAGCTTCATAGCTAAACGGTCGGTACCCGGGCCTTGCAGCAGAAGAGCAAGGTTTTGCCTGTAATGCCTCTCTTAGGAGGGCTGGACCCTGGGATCCAGAGCTCTGGTCATACCCACGACCAAGATGTTTTCTGTGCAGGGTGCTATACAGGTCCAGGGGAGTGGAATCCTTGGGAACCCGGTCCCTGAAGGTTTAATTACAATGCCTGCCGTGATAGGTGAAGTTTGGGCTTCTGTGGACCAAACAAAGTCCTGCGGCGGGGAACAGGTAAGTGGGGGCCCCCAGGAACTTGGTTCTATTGGGGGACCCCCAAGCCTAATTTGTCTTTCTGTCTGTTACCTAACGGTATTCCCGCTAATATCTGTGTATGCCTGTAACTACTGAAAAATGAAAAATTTCAATAGCAGTCAAGAAAAAAAAAAAAAAAGAGGACCGCGGTACCTGTGTTAAACCACTAGAGGCCGCTGTGGTCCATTTTTTCTTGTCATGTGGATCTTTGGTTTTCTCAAGTCAAAAGATCCAGGCAGTTGGTAAGTTCTCTGTGGGAATCCACTTCCTCTGCCCTGTTGCTGCGCTCATCCACCGCACAGGCCCTCCGGCAAAAAGGGCCCTGGCTCCTAGTCCCTGCTTGGTTTTCGAAAAGGGCGCCATGGCGCGGGCGTGTGCACGCGCCTCCTATGAAAAAAAAAGGGGGCGGGGCGGGTGGATGACGCTCGATGCGCGCTGCGGCGCTTCTGCGCATGTGCAGGCGTCCCAGCATGTATAAAAGACACAGTACAGGTGTCAGCTGGATGCAAACAGAGCTAGCAACAAACAGTGGCACACAGAGGCGGTTGATGCAGGCATCCCCATAGAAAGGCACTTTAGTGGACACCAGCTGGTATATAGCAGCAACTGTGTTAGACTATTACCAGCAAAAATTGGTGTATGACGACGGGAATACCTCAGCTTTGTGCTTAAAGGATATGTCGTCCAGACGCTCCGGAAATAAGTCTTCCAGAAAGCCAAAGGGGTCTCCATCGGGCTCTGAGGATATTGGGCATGCTTGTACTGCACCAATCTCCCCTGAGAATTCAGAGGTCAGTAGCCGTAGGAACCCCGCAGGAGTGCCTGGTGCTGCGGCTGTCCCCAGTCCACCTGCTCCTGTATATATAACAGAGGAGGTTTTATCCTCAACTCTGGGAGGATTGGAAGAGAGATTAACAGCATTGATCGCTGCTTCCCTGTCACAGGAAAAGCGCGTCCGATCTCCGTCTCCTCCTTCAGAGTGCCTGTTAGTGGAGGAACAGCCCCACACAGAGATCGACCTACCTGAAGGGGATCAGGATGAGGTTGATTCAGTTATGGAGGAATCAACAGTGGAAGAACCTTTCTCAGCATCTCAGGCTGAAAGATTATGGGTTCAGTCTCTGACTAACATGGTCCGATCAGCATTTAAAATGCCTCTGGCGGAACCATCAACCACTACGGTTTCCTCGCTGGGGTCGCTGAAAGCTCCCCAGGCTGTCTGTTCCTTCCCAATCCACCCTTTATTGGAAGGGCTTATTTACCAGGATTGGGAGCATCCTGATAAAATATTTACTCCCCCCAAGAGATTTCCGGTGATCTATCCCATGGAGGATAAGTTCATTAAAAAATGGAGGGTCCCTACAGTGGACGCAGCCATCTCTTCTGTGAACAAATCACTGACATGTCCAGTAGATAATGTTCCAATGTTCAAAGACCCAATAGATAAAAAATTGGAGTCTTTACTAAAATCTGCTTTCTCTACAGCAAGCATGGTGACACAACCTGCGGTAGCAGCGATTGGAGTCTGCCAAGCGGTGAAAGATCAGTTGAAACAAGTCTTAAGGGACTTACCAGATCAGCAGGCTCTTGCCCTAGCTGACCTACCTAGAGCCTTGTGTTTTGCGGTGGACGCCATAAAGGATACAATCCAACAGGCCTCCCGCTTTACGCTGTCTGTAGTACATATGCGTAGGCTTCTATGGCTCAAAAACTGGTCTGCTGAAGCTCCCTGTAAGAAATTGCTGGTTAGCTTCCCATTTCATGGAGAACGCTTATTTGGAGAAGATCTGGACAAATATATCCAAAAAATTTCTGCCGGTAAAAGTTCACTCTTACCGGTTAAGAACAAGAGTAGAAGTCCTTCTTTTAAGAGGCCTACTTCTCCAGTCCCTGGCACATCGGCTGTGAAACAGTTCCGACGGCCTCCGCGGTCAAATTCAGGGGGCAGAAATCAGGGACAATCACAGGGTAACAAGAAACCCTGGGTCAAGAGAGGTACAAAACCTCCCCCCAAGTCATGAAGGGTTGCCCCCACTCAATCGGGTGGGGGGAAGACTTCAGTTGTTCACAGAGACCTGGCGGGACACCATCAGAGACAGATGGGTGCTCTCCGCAGTAAGTCTGGGATACAAGCTGGAGTTAAAAGACACTCCTCCTGCCCAATTTATGAGGTCAAACGTGCCAAGCGATCCCCAGAAGAGAGGATCCCTCCTTTTGGCACTAGAACAACTATTGCTCCAAGGTGTAATCATGAAGGTTCCCCTGGAAGAAAGCGGGTTCGGGTTTTACTCGAACCTTTTCACAGTCCCCAAACCAAATGGGGACGTGAGGCCCATATTAAATCTAAAAGGGCTAAACAAGTTCCTAAATATCAGGACTTTTCGGATGGAGTCGATCCGATCGGTGGCCACCGCCCTTCAAGGGCAGGAATGGTTAGCCTTGATCGACATAAGGGATGCTTATCTGCATATTCCCATCTTTCCGGCCCACCAGAAATTTCTACGCTTTGCAGTAGAAGGGCGCCATTTTCAGTTCAGAGCCTTACCTTTCGGTCTGGCCACAGCACCACGAGTGTTCACAAAAATTCTGGCCCCACTATTGGCCAATTTAAGAACACAAGGTGTAACGATAATGGCATATCTAGAGGACCTGCTACTAATAGACCACTCAGTGGAAAAGCTGGAAGTAGCTATTCAGAAGACAATCAAGTATCTGGAATATCACGGTTGGATTATCAACCGGGACAAGTCAGCTCTAAGACCAGTCAGAAGTCTGGAATACTTAGGGCTAAGGCTGGATTCAAATCAGAGAAAGATTTTCTTACCTCCAGAAAAGGTGTCGTCTTTAAAAGATTTGACCCACTTAGTGGGAACAAAAAGAAAACCATCCATACGCCTGTGCATGAGGCTGCTGGGAAAAATGGTGGCTTCATTCGAAGCAGTACCCTACGGTCAATTCCATTCAAGGAACTTGCAGAGGGCCATACTGTCAGCCTGGAACAAAAAAGTTCAGGCTTTAGACTTACCAATGTCCCTGTCCCCTTCCGTTCGCAAGAGCCTCCATTGGTGGTTGGTGCCCCAGAATCTGGAAAAAGGGAAACCCTTCAGTCCGGTTTCTTGGAAGGTGGTCACTACAGATGCCAGCCTCATAGGCTAGGGGGCAGTACTGGAGCAATGGTCTCTCCAGGGCAAGTGGTCAGAAGCAGAGAAGGCCCTGCCCATCAATCTCTTAGAGATACGAGCAGCCCGGTATGCCCTAGTAGCATGGACATCCAAACTCCAAGGGTCCCCTGTCAGAATTCAATCAGACAATGCCACAGCAGTGGCATATATCAATCACCAGGGTGGCACCAGGAGTCATGCAGCCCAGAGGGAAGCGAATTGCATCCTGGAATGGGCAGAAAGATATGTCCCAGCCATATCCGCGGTTTTCATCCCAGGAGTGGAAAATTGGAAAGCGGACTTTTTAAGTCGCCAGCAATTATGCCCGGGGGAATGGTCTCTTCACCCCGAGGTTTTCCAGGCAATATGCCAGCGGTGGGGAACACCGGATGTAGATCTGCTAGCATCCAGATTCAACGCAAAGGTGGACAGGTTTGTCTCTCGGACAAGGGATCCCCTAGCTTGCGGCTCGGATGCCCTAGTGTTCCCTTGGGATCAGTTCAAGCTGATATATGCATTCCCACCGCCACAATTGTTACCGCGATTAATCCGCAGAATCAGGGTAGAAAAGAAACCAGTGATTCTGGTGGCTCCAGCGTGGCCCCGAAGGGCATGGTACGCGGAGATTGTAAAAATGTCAGTGAGGAGTCCTTGGACCCTCCCACATCGTCCGGACCTGCTGTCGCAAGGACCGATATACCACCCTTCCTTACCAGCCCTAGGTTTGACGGCCTGGCTATTGAAGCCCACATTCTGAAAAAGAGAGGGCTCTCTAATCCTGTGGTATCTACCATGATCAATGCCAGGAAGCCGGTATCCAGGCAGATCTATTATAGGATCTGGAAGGCGTACATTACATGGTGTGAGGCCAAGAAATGGCATCCACGTAAGTACGTAATAGGTAGGATTTTGGACTTCCTACAGTGGGCTGTAGATAGGAAGCTGGCCTTGAGTACTATCAAGGGTCAGATTTCGGCCTTGTCAATATTTTTTCAAAGGCCTTTGGCTTCGCATTCACTAGTCAAATCTTTCATACAAGGAGTGATGCGTATTAGCCCTCCGGTTAGTATTCCCATATGTCCATGGGACTTAAACCTGGTTCTGTCGGTTCTACAGAAACAACCGTTTGAACCATTGCAACACATTTCCTTGGTTCTTCTCACCAGGAAATTGATTTTCTTAGTAGCCATTTGTTCGGCTAAAAGAGTATCGGAATTAGCCGCCTTGTCCTGTAAGGAGCCATATCTGGTTGTCCATAAGGACAGAGTAGTATTACGTCCTCATCCAGCCTTTCTTCCTAAGGTGGTATCGAGGTTTCATTTGAACCAAGATGTGGTTCTTCCTTCCTTTTTCCCCAAACCTAGCTCGGTAGAGGAAAAGTTATTGTATTCTTTGGATGTAGTAAGAGCAGTTAAAGCTTATCTAAAAGCCACTGCTCAGATTCGCAGAACGGATACTTTGTTTATTCTGCCGGAAGGCCCCAGAAAGGGTCAGGCAGCATCAAAATCTACTTTAGCCAAGTGGATTCGACAGGTCATAATACAAGCCTATGGCTTGAGAAAGAGACCGCCTCCATTCAAAGTTAGGGCGCACTCCACAAGAGCAGTTGGAACTTCATGGGCAGTGCATCACCAGGCCTCCCTGGCTCAAGTCTGTAAGGCCGCAACATGGTCTTCAGTACACACGTTTACTAGATTCTACCAGGTAGACGTTAGAAGTCAGGAGGATGTCGCCTTTGGGCGCAGTGTGTTGCAGGCCGCAAAAGATCCTCATGCCTGATGGCGCCCAGCTTATGTATAGTGTATCCCTCCCCTCATTTGGCATTGCTTTGGGACGTCCCATTAGTAATGACTAAGTCGCTCTGTGTCCCGTGATGTACGAAAAAGAAAAAGGGATTTTTATAACAGCTTACCTGTAAAATCCTTTTCTTGGAGTACATCACGGGACACAGAGCTCCCACCCCTCTTTTTGGGACACTTATTGCTTTGCTATAAAACTGAGGTGCTCCCGGATGGGAGGGGCTTATATAGGGGAGGGTACTTCCGGTTTGGAAGTTGCCAGTGCCAGCACCTGAAGGTAAACTATATAACCCATTAGTAATGACTAAGTCGCTCTGTGTCCCGTGATGTACTCCAAGAAAAGGATTTTACAGGTAAGCTGTTATAAAAATCCCTTTATTTTAAAAAGCACATACAGCGGTGGCCACTTAATGGATTATAACGTGCCATTTGTTACAAAACGGTTATTTTGACAGACACGCTCGGAGCGGGTGCGGGGCATGTCGGATGACGTCACGGACAACAATTATTGGGGTCACATGCATCGATGCCGCATCAGGGACCCCCGAATCGCGATGCAGCGATTAAATTCAGCACCCCTACTGCAGATAGTGTAGTGTTCTGGTTTCGAACCAGGGAGCCCAGTGCTGAAAGGCAGAAGTCCTTTACGTTTACCACCACAACAGGAGATGAGAAAAAAAAAATCTTCCAGTTCTAACAGTGACAACTGTCTAACTTTGTCTCTATTTTAGAGCGATTTATTTTCACTTCCTGTTATAGTTCCAGGAGAGAAACTGAAGAGAAATCCCCCCAACAGGACACAGACAGAAAATAAAAGTTTTGACTATAGATACATTTTTAGTCTTTTATGGTTCTTGTTTCTAGTGCCAATTAAAATTGAAAAAAAAGTATATTTGTTCTTAGGATGCAGTTTTAAAATGTGTATTCAATTGTTTTAGAAGCTTCAAATATGTGTTTTTTATTTTTTGTTTTTGTTTTAAAATATTGCTTCAGCTCCAGGAATCTCGTGGTTTTAAAAGAAAAATTAAAAAATTGGAAGAAATAAATAAAAAGCTGACTCTAGAACTAGAACATGAACGAGGAAAGTTGTCTGGACTTGCACAGTCCAATGCTACTTTGCGTGAGCATAACAACGTTCTTGAGACTGCACTGGCAAAAAGAGAGGCAGACCTGGTCCAACTGAACCTGCAGGTATAGAATAAGTGGACACTGCGGTCCTTCTATCTGTAAAATGCCTGAAATAGATACTCTAGGAGGGTTTCTTTCCTAAATAAATTGGAATATAGCTGATTGTGTTTGTTTATATTTAGAATAGTGATTGAAGTAGCAAAAGTCTATAGAGTGTATGAACAGGTAATGTCATGTATATACCTTAACCCTAACCATGACGATTTATGACAATAAGGAAGTTTGGCTGCTGCAGTACACTTAAAAAGAGGTACTTTCTTCTGGTTGTTCTTTCCTCTGAGTGGAGTGTTTCACCTGGGAAGAAACGCAAGAAGATTTGGGAAGATAATCACATTTTAACTTTTTCACAGTCACTGGTATGGGATTTTTGGTAGTATACGGTATTGATTTTTAACGTGTATATTTCCCCAACTTTTTATATTCCTTAAATGCATTTGTTGTACCATGTTCTTGTGTGAAAATGTACCCTGCTTTCTTTGTGTGAAAAACCTGGTAATCCTGCCAGTCTGTAAATTGTCTGACACTCGTGCCTTGGTGATATGGTGTGATTGTATCTGGCCACTACTGTGTATGCTGTTCCCTTGCAAGGGGGAACAAAATGTGGTGGTTGATTTGAACTAAACAACACTTGCCCCACCCCAATTCTATCTAATGAAAGCTGTATGCTTAATCAATAAATACACTGGTGAATGTCAAAAGTAGCACTCGTAACCAAGTGTCAAACTATCAATTTATAACTCTAATATTACATAACTATTATTAGTGACTTGATTTAAATAATAAAGTGGTTCGTGATAATATGTGCAAAACAAAGTGCTTGGTGCTCCGTGCTCCAAAGAGGATTGTAATTCCACCACTGTGTGGTTCCACACTCACCAAATGGGTTGGACCCCTCTGCCGTATGGCAAGAATAGTCAACTGTGCTTTGGGTCTCTTAAGGGGGGACCTTTCCCACTGAGATTATTGCCGGACACGTCCACTGTATGGGCTGGCCTCCTATGGTGGCGCTCATAATCCAGGGTGTGCAGGCATGGAATATACAAACAGAGGTATCCTCATAGCGTAAGATCCTTTAAAAACCTTTATTCTGCTTGGGCATCTTATAATAAAAGCTCCTTTAACAGTTTTAAACCGCTTGGGTACAAAATCTCTGATAAGAAACTTCCCTGTGCAGCGATCGGTATCTGTTGAATAGCGCTGTCTGCAGACCAGTGTGTGTTCCAACGTCCGTGCCGGATGTGACATATCGGGACTTCTTCAGGCTTGATGCGTTTTCATCAAAGTGCGACATTATCAAAAGCAGGAAGTTCCCTTGCGTTCCAGTCCATTATATAGGGTGATCATATTAGACAAATATCCTCCCCCTGTGTCTATTTAGAATACACCACCAGGAAGTTCATCCCTTGGAGTGAATAACAGAGTGTCTTATTATCCCCCTATTGCATTGTGTTGTGTCCAACAGGGACATCTTGTGTTGCGTTGTGTTATTACATGATACTAGTGAATTCTTTCTAATTAATCCAAAAACAACTTATCATAAAGAGGAGTTCCACCCAAAAATGGAACTTCCTTATTTCGGAATCCTCCCCCTTTCAGGTATTTTGCTCCCACTTCCGGGCATAGATAGCCAAGCCACCTGCGGCTATCTACACCACATCCGGCGCCTCCTCCCCCCACCCCCTCCGCTGTCTTCTGGGAGACGCACAGGTCCCAGAAGACAGTAGGGACCAGTGGATTTGCGCAGTGCGAGTTGCGCATGCGCAGTAGGGAACCAGGCTTGAAGCCGCAAGGCTTCACTTCCTGTTTCCCATACCGAAGATGGCGGCGCCTCCACCCGAGAGCCGAGGGACAGATCTTATTTTAAAAGTCAGCAGCTGCAGTATTTGTAGCTGTTGACTTTTAAAAAAAAACAGTTCGGCGGAACTCTGCTATATGTACTGATGTGTTTATTTGTGGTCAACATTAAGAAATAATAATTCGATGATGATGGAAAATGAAAAATATGTTTTAAATTAAATTTAAAATTAAAATAAAATAATGTATATGTTAAAAATGTAAATGAATAAAAATTAAATTAAAATATAAGTATAAAACAATCCTGCCTGTCCCCCTGCTTTCCTATTTAAAACTGGCCATGCTAGGCATAGAAGCAAATTCTTCCCAGCGAGTTCAGTTTTCTGTCGGTGCTGGAAGCACAAGCCTGCCTTTCCTCCAATGGTGCTGACATGCTGCCCTGCACAGCTATTCACTGGAAAGATCAGCATATTCTTCCTTGCTCTGCCTCCTGCTGACACTCCCACCTTTCCTTATGCAGCTGGGAACAGAGGTTATGCAATCATTTATTTAAAAGAAAACGTATTTATAATTATATATGCGTGTGTATATATGTGTGTGTGTGTGTGTGTGTGTGTGTGTATATATGTATATATATATATAATATACACACACACACAGTGCCTTAAAGTATTCATACCCCTTGACATGTCATAACCAGAACCGTAAATGTATTTTATTGGGATTTTATGTGATAGACTAACACAAAGTGGCACATAATTGTGAAGTGGAAGGAAAATGATAAATTATTAAAAAATTGTTTTCACAAATAAATATCTGAAAAGTGTGGTGTGCATTTGTATTGAGCCCTCTTGAGTCAATACTTTGTAGAACCAGCTTTCGCTGCAATTACAGCTGCAAGGTTTTTTGGGGTATGTCTCTACCAGCTTTGCACATCTAGAGTGACATTTTGCCCATTCTTCTTTGCAAAAAAGCTCAAGCTCTGTCAGGTTGGATTGGAGAGCGTTTGTGAACAGCAATTTTTAAGTCTTGCCACAGATTCTCAATTGGATTTAGGTCTGGACTTTGACTGGGCCATTTTAACACATGAGTATGCTTTGATCTAAAAGATTCCATTGTAGCTCTGGCTGTATGTTTAGGGTTGTTGTCCTGCAGAAAGCTGAACCCCCGCCCCAGTCTCAAGTCTTTTGCAGACTCTTAACAGGTTTTCTTCTAAGATTGTCCTGTATTTGGCTCTATCCATCTTCCCATCAACTCTGACCAGTTTCCCTGTCCCTGCTGAAGAAAAGCATCCCCACAACCTAATGCTGCCACCACCATGTTTCACGACAGGGATGGTGTGTTCAGGGTGATGTGCAGTGTTTAGTTTTCCGCCATGTATAGCGTTTTGTTTACAGGCCAAAATGTTCAATTTTGGCTCCATCTGACCAGAGCACCTTCTTCCATATGTTTGACTGGCCATTCTAGCACATGAATATGCTTTGATCTAAACCATTCTATTGTAGCTCTGGCTGTATGTTTAGGGTCGTCGTTCCGCTGGAAGGTGAACCTCCAACACAGTATCAAGTCTTTTGCCGACTCTTAACAGGTTTTCTTTTCAGATTGCCCTGTATTTGGCTCTATCCATCTTCCCAACAACTCTGACCAGCTTCCCGGTCCCGGTTGAAAAAAAAAAACCATCCCCACAACATGACGCTGCCACCACCATGTTTCACAGTGGGAATATGAAAAGATTTGGAACCATACACGCTGATCAGAGGGGATGCAGGAAACTGTTCTGCCAATATAAAATCCACCATCAAGCCCCTCCCGCACAGTGTCCCATTTCGTGTGTCCCTTCCAGCCACATATTGCAGCCCTCAGGATTTTTGACTTTTTCATTTGCCCCTCTCTATATCCATATGAGAACTGCCTGGTCTTTTCATTTTTGCCTATTGCCTCATGCAGTGCGTTCACATGGTCTCTATTGTAGATACATGTGCATTGTCTAGACATTTTGTTTGTCTGTTTGTCCCCAGACAATGTTGTCTATGGATGGTGAATGGTGGAGGATTGATGTGTTTTATGAATTTGTACCTGTCCTAATTTTATATATTTATCTTTTGCAATAAATTTTTTATATTTGAATTGTATCATTTCGGACACTATATCTCAGAGGCTCTATTTAGTGGCACTATTCTATACCTACCTTCTTTTGGTATAGCGTTTTTTTCTATGTTTCACGGTGGGGATTGTGTGTTCAGGGTGATGTGCAGTGTTCGTTTTCCACCACATACTGCGTTTTGCTTTTAGGTCAAAAAGTACAATTTTGGTCTCATCTGACCTGAGCACCTTCTTCCACATGTTTGCTGTGTCCCCTACATGACTTTTCACAAACTGCAAATGGGACTTCTTATGGCTTTCTTTCAACAATGGCTTTCTTCTTGCCACACTTCGATGAAGTCCAGATTTGTGGAGTGCATGACTAATAGTTGTGCTGTGGACGATTCTCCCACATGAGCTGTGGACAATTCTCCCACCTGAGCTGTGGATCTCTGTAGCTCATCCAGAGTTACCATGGGCCTCTTGGCTGCTTCTCTGATTAATGTTCTCCTTGCCGGCCATGTCTTGGTAGGTTTACAGTTGTGCCATACTCTTTCCATGTTCGGATGATGGATTGAACAGTGCCCCGTGAGATTTTCGGAGCTTAGGATATTTTTTTATAACCTACTCATGCTTTAAACTTCTTCGTTACAAAGTTTTATTAAGAGAAAAGTAAATACAACAAGTAAGTGCGGCAATATGATGGTTGCATCAGACATGAGATGAAGAAGAGGATCCCAACAAACGGGGTACATATGTAGTACAACATTCATTAGAATAATAAGAAAATAAGAGGGAAAAAGCAATAACGATATGCCACAAAAAAGGACCGTCAGTGATAAAAGAATAAAAATCAAAAAACAAATATAATAATGGAAAGTTCTTATTTTTTACAATTTTCGTTATTTTTACCCTTCATTCATAGTTCAGACTGTTTATTTAGTTTGTTCCATATCACTGCAACCATCATTATTAGATCGACTTCTCGTTATCAGGAGTCACCGAGGAGAATACTCAGAAAAAGATAATAAGTAAACTACAGAAGGAGGAAGAGAAGGGGGAAGAAAGGGAAGAGTCCACTGGGGGGGGGGGGGGGGGGGTGGTGTGCATCCAGAGGCTTTTAGATTGAAAGAAGTAGGTTGTTGAACCTGGAGGGTTGATCACAAGATATCCATGGTTGCAAAACCCTGAAAAACTTATCGTGCGTGTCAGTAGCAAGGGACGTCAGTTTCTCATTAATCATATTATCATTCATGCAGTTTTTTACTGCATCAAAGCTAAGTACAGGGGTTTTCCAAGCCCTAGCAATGGTCAACTTGGTTGCATTAAAAAGGTGTTGAGATAATTGGCGTTCCGGGCGGAGTAGTTCAAGGATGGGTTTACATAGAAGGGCTTCATAGGGGTCTCTTTTAAGATTGGAATGGAGCACACTGCGCAGAAGGGTGTAAACCCTGACCCACAACCTACATACCTTTTGGACATGTCCACCAGATGTGGGCCATCGTGCCTTCAAGTGAGCTGCCCCGGAAACAATGAGAAGAATAGGTAGGGAGGAAACGAGCTAGCCTAGCAGGTGTGTAGTACCATCTATAGAACACCTTGTATGCATTTTCTAGAGTAAGAACATTCCTAGAGCTCTTTGTAAGGGCTATCGTCATGATCTGCCAGTCCTCCGGATCCAACCGCCTACCCAGGTCTTTTTCCCATTGGAGATGATATGATCTCACTGGGGGTTTCCTAGTGGAAATGATTGAAGAATAAAGTAAGGATATTACTCCCGGGGAGAGAGGTGTAGCCTGCAAATCTTTTCAAAGGGGGTCAAGGTGTATGGGGTAGGTTGGGTCCTAAGGAGCTGTTGAAGGAAGTGTTTAAGTTGAAGATAGCTATAATGTTCCCGGAGGGGTATATCCTGGTAGGATCTGAGTGTTTTAAATGCGATTTTTCTCATAGGGGTGCACAGAGAATGGACATCAGTAAATCCATTCTCCACCCACCATGAGAATTGTTTAGGGTTCTCACAACTGGGGGGAAATAATGGGCAAATAAGTAAGGCGCAACAGAGGCAGGTGAGGGGACAGTAGACCGGCCGAGTATTTAACAGTCTCATTGAGAGTGTGAGCCATACGCGGTCCCAGCCCATGTGGGCGTCTGGGGGAGGGAGCCAGGGTACAGAGGAAATGGGTATAGGGTGTGAGTCAACCAGGTCAATTGTGGCCCATAGCGGCATTTGATATGTGTCCTGAAGATGAGTTTTTGGAGAAATGTTCGCTGCCGTGTAGTATGCCTGAAGGTTGGGGACCGAGAGACCCCCATTGATCCGCCGAGCATACAGGACCCGTTTTTATTAAGTCGGGGTCGAGTGGAACCCCATATAAATTTCAAAAGTTTGTGTTGGTGGATTCGTATAATATAGGAGGCGATTGGGACTGGCAGGACTTGGAAAAAATACAACCGTTTTGGAAGCTAGGTCATAC
This sequence comes from Rana muscosa, assembly GCA_029206835.1. Taxonomy (NCBI): domain Eukaryota; kingdom Metazoa; phylum Chordata; class Amphibia; order Anura; family Ranidae; genus Rana; species Rana muscosa. Next base: position 910,887,971 of record CM055116.1, on the reverse strand, counting down.
GGCCCGCAGAGATTCTACCAAACCAGGACAGTGGGAAATGGGACCAGGAGGATAGCATGTCAGTATGCTTCCTAAAAAGAGGAGGAAAATTAGCCTGATATAATCCATCATATTTAGGGGTAAGGCGTATGCCTAAGTAGGACAGCGAGGGGAGCCATTGGAATGGGAAGTTGTCTCTTAAAGAGGTCAATTCCAAGATGGAGAGGTTTACTGACATTGCCTTAGTTTTATTAGGGTTAACATGTAGACCAGATAGAGACGTAAAGTTCTTCAAAAGGGGAAAACAGGTTAGGCAATGAAATTCTGGGTGATGTCATTGTTAAGAGAATGTCGTCTGCAAACAAGGATCTTGTGAACAGAGCCTGCCACCTCAACACCTTTTATATCTGGATGTGAACAGATCGCCTCCGCCAGCGGTTCCAAGGCCAGGACGAACAAAAGAGGCAAAAGCGGACAGCCTTGCCGAGTGCCCCTCCGGATAGGGAAAATGGGGGATTCAAACCCGTGATATTTAACTTTAGCCTGAGGGGCATCGTACAATGCTGCCAACCAATGCAAAAACGAAGTACCAAAGCCATAGTGGCAGAGTACTGTCATAAGATATGGCCAAGACAATGTGTCAAAGGCCTTATTCACATCCAGCGACAAAGGCATGGTCTCCAAGGAGCGGCTATGGGCGAGATGCTGCAGTTGAATAATTCTCCAAACAGCATCCCCTGCCTGTTTCTGTGGCACAAAACCACTTGGTCTTTTTTGATTAAGCGGGGGAGAAACTAATTCAACTGATTAGAGTAAATTTTTGTGAGGATCTTCATGTCAACCTTAATTAATGATATTGGTCAGAAATTGACCCAAGAGGAATGGTCACGGTCCGGTTTGGGCAACATTACTATATTAGCTGTCAGAAGATCAGGTGAAAAATTCTGACCATTTTTAACAGAATTAAACATGGCCGTCAAGGGAGAGGTGAACACATCTACTAGCTTTCTATAGTAAAGTGCTGTAAAGCCGTCCAGACCAGGCCTCTTCCCTATTTTCAAGTCTTTGTACATTGCCGAGCTTCCGATTCCTGAATGTCACAATCCATAAGGTCCATCTGTGTCTCTGACAAGGTAGGCAGCGAAATACGCTGTAGAAAGTCTACTCTATCCTGTTCATTTGTAAGGTTGCGGGCTGAATATAGGGCAGAGAGTCTATGACGAAACTTGTCCAGTATACGGATTGGGTTACTAGTTAGTATATTATGTCGAGTGTGTAAAGTAATAGGGGTGGGTTTAGGGTTGAAAGTGCGTAATCTTTTGGCCAGCATCGCATTTGGTTTGTTTGATTTTAAAGTGGGTGTAAACCCGATTTTATTTTTTATTTTTTTTGATGTCACAATGTAGAGAATAAGATTTCCTATCATCTGTGCCCAGTCTTGCCACACAGTTAATCCAGCTCTGAGTAATCCTCTTTTATTGTTCAGTGAGATAAAATGGACAAACAGAGAAATGCCTTTGTCCGTTCCGCCCCCTTCCTGTGAGTGACACGTTATTTACATATCTGTTCACTAGCCTGAGACATGCACATCCTGTGTAAAAAGTTCACAATTCACATCCCCCTCCCCTCCCTTCCAACTCTCCCACGATTGGCTGCCTTTCCTGTGTTTTGACTGGATGTTTCTCATCATGGGGTGTGATCCACAGTTCAGTGTGACGAGGAAATGTATGCTGCAGTGAACAGCCATCAGAATATACATAGACAAGTCCTTAGGGGATATGTATTTAGTCAGAGCTGGGCAGAGGAGAAGCTCGAGTGATCTTATTATTATTATTATTATTATAGTGCAGTGTGTGTGTGTGAGTTCACCTTATCACAGATGCAACATTCCTTTCCATCACCAGGATGTGTTATGTGGGGGAGGGGTGGATTTATCACTTTTTATACTTACACCCAGTAAGGCTGAATGAGCTTAGGGCCGGTTCATATTAGTGCGCTGTGCGAGATCGCATGTGATTCGCACTGCAGTGCAAATCACATGCAATGTCCGTGCAGTGCGATTTCAGCCATACAGATAGTATGGCTGATATCGCACCGCATTTGGACAAAACACGCACAGGACCCTCTTTTTGGTCCGCACCAGAATCGCATAGGTGTTCACACCTATGCGATCCAATTCATGTCCTAACTGTCAGTTCGCAGTGCGATATGCGAGCTGAAATGGGGGTGTCGTTAACATTGTATGACGCTCCCCAGCAGTTCGCATATGGCAGTGTGAACTGCCGTGCGAGTCGGGTGCGATGTGGGAACGGGCAGTGGATTCGCAGGGTTCCCGAATCGCACCAGTGTGAACCGAGCCCCAAAGCATAAAGCCTACAAATGTCACCTGACTGCTCCCACCAAGGCTCGGTTCACACTGGTTGGATTCGGTAACCCTGCGAATCCACTGCTGGTTCCCACATCGCACCCGACTCGCACGGCAGTTTACACTGCCCTATGCGAACTTACACTGCCATATGCGAACTGCTGGGGAGTGTCATACAATGGTAATGACACCCCCATTTCAGCTCGCATATCGCACTGCGAACTCAGTTTGCACATGAATCGGATTGCATAGGTGTGAACACCCATGCGATTCTGGTGCGGACCAAAAAAAGGTCCTGTACGTGTTTGGTACGAATGTGATGCGATTTCAGCCATACAGTTTGTATGGCTGAAATCGCATCACACAGACATCGCATGTGATCTGAACAGCAATGCAGTGCGAATCACAGGAATGCAGAGTGTACAGTGGTGGGTAGTACGTGCAGGATGGTGTCAGGATAGTGGACAGTGTCAGATTATTATTTTTTTGCAATTTAATATTTTTTTTTTTTTCCAAAGAGTTTTTTGGGACCAGTGTATTTTTTTTTTTATTTTTTGAAATTTTTACAATTTTTTTTTTTTATTTTATTTTTTTTTACAATTTTTGTACTGGGAGGGTGGGGTTTTATTTTTTAAATATATTTTTTCACAGTGCTTTGGGAAAGGGGGTGGGGGGATGGGTCAGTAGGGCAGTGGTCGGTGTCAGTGGACGATGTCAGTGGGGTAGTGGGCGGTGTCAGTGGTCTTGGGGCTCTGGACCGTGTCGGTATGGGGGGGGGGGCGGTTGTGGGGTCAGTTTTTTTTTTTTTTGTTTTTTTTTTTTTTACAATTTTTGAATATTTTTTTTTTATCAGCCCTGTTGGGGGCGTTGGTGACATGTCAGGGGTCTGTACAACGCAAAAGCGGTGGGCGGGACCTTACTATGGGATGGTGACGTTACGTGTAGGGTCATGTGACCGCACCCCCTTCTTGTCATGTGACGTGTGTACTGCGCCACCCCCTGGGATGGGTCTGTGGAGGATGGCAGAGCTGTTGCCTGTGATCACTGCCAGTGTACTGATCGTGATGGGGACGGGTTAAGCATAAGGAAGGTGAGTGTTGGACATTGATAATGTCATTAGCAGTACCTGTGATGGGGAGTCTCTGGCTGGAAGTGGGCGGGACTTTTATTTGAACCAGGTATTGATTCTATAAATTGAATATTTACACACCAGCCCCTTATTATATTCGCTGAGGAAGTCATTTACCACAGACGATACGCGTGCGGGGGGCTTTTGTGATGTCAGGACAGCCACCCACCTGGTTCTTTTATGTGTATTTTACATGACTTCATTCTGTGCACTGGGACACAGTGCTGTGCTTGTGAGTAGCTTTTTCTTCTAATAAATCAGTGATGTTTATGCAAATTGAGAGCACTATGTATTTTCTTTGCATCTTTACATGATCCAATTTATACCAACGAGTGATTTTGGAGGCCACGAAGTGACTGAGGAGTCTGAGTGAAGGACCTTATGTAAAGATATTACCTCTCATCTTTACTATTACCCTAGTTAAGGGACAGCGTGAATGACCTTCTGTTTGCTCAGAGGTCCATTCGTTCAGGTGAGCGGTTTGCACCTCTGGTGAAGGAGACACTTATATGGATGCACAGTGATTGTTTTGAGCACCCTATTCACTGCCTAAGGAATCCTCCTCTTCTGTTGTCCTTCACTATCAACATCCTCTGGCCTCAACTTGGTATATTTTTGGACTTGTTTATGAGATTTTAGATTTCTAGCGCTGCACTGCTTTTTATGATACCAGCGCAGTGTACGCTCTGCTTGATCAGTAAGGCATAAGTCCAATTCAGTGCGAGCGTGGTCCAAGGTTAGCAGGCGTAAGGGTTTGTTTAAAGGTTGTTGAAATGGAGTCCAATGTTTTCTGCAGGTTTTGGCGCACTTTTTTGCGTTTTGAGGCTATTTGTATAATATGACCCCTAAGCACAGCTTTGTAGGCCTCCCACAGGGTAACCGGGGAGTTACAGAGGCGGAAGTATTCTACAGAGGCTTTTAATGGATTGTCCTGAATGTCGTGAAGGGACAATAACGAATCATTCATGATCCATGAGGAATGTTGAGGGTTATGCCCTAGGGAACGACAGACCACAAGAAGGGGATCATGGTCTGTCCATGGGGCTGCAAGAATAGACACTGAATCTATTAATGGGAGATGCTTTCTGAGCATTATCACGTGATCGATTCTGGAGTGAGAATGATGCGTGTGGGAGTAATAGGTGTAATCTTTACCCTGGGGGTGCAGTTCCCTCCAGTGGTCTACCAGATCATGAGAGTGTAAGGAGTGGGAATTTTATTTTTGCTGCGGGTGAAGCAACCACCTTTTCAGCTGGGTATTTATCTAATACAGGATCCAAGGTCACATTTGAATCTCCTGCTAAAAGCAGGGTTCCTTATTGATGAGCTGTCAATAGGGAGCAAACATGGGATAAGAAGGGTCCCGGGTTAGAATTGGGGGCATAATAAGTCATTTATAGTGACTTCTGTATCCTGAATGGTACCCATGAGCAGGAGGTATCTACCCTCTGGGTCAGCTATTTGAGGTATACAATTAAAAGGCACCGTGTTGCGAAAAGCTATCAGAACTCCTCTGTTTGGTCGGGCCATTAGCCATGAACACCTGTGGGAATTGAGCGTCAAAATACTTAAGGCTGGAAGCAGAGGAAAAATGGGTTTCCTGTAGACATGCTATGTCTATACTCTGTTTTTTTAGATATTTAAACACTTTCAACCTTTTTTGGGGCAAATTCATACCTTGAACATTTAACGAACAACCAGTGTAGCGTCATGGCGGGAAAATGTTTAAGGGCGTATCGTTGTCTCCGGATGCGACCCCCGTAGATAAAAGGGGAGAGAAATAAGAGTGAAGGGCAAGATGAAGAGGGCAGTGAAAGAAGGAGAAAGGGAGAAAAAGGCCCACCAGGAGGTCGGTGGTGTCATGGATATGCAGTAGTGTTTGTCTGTCAGCTTACCTTCCTTCCCATGTGTTCATCTTAGAGGCCTGAGCCCTTTCACCTGGCTTCCTTTATAATCTCCTCCCAGCCAGACTCCACCCCAGGCCCTATCACAGAACACTATATTAACCTGTGCACTGCAAGCCTGCTTGGCTGATCAACGTGTTTGTTAGGCATTGTGTGTTTGGGTTCCTGCCTGCCGTGTGCTACGTCTGTCTCTCTGTTACATATTTGGCTTGTCCCCGACTATCCCTGTCTGCTCGTGACCCTTGACCTTCGGCTCGTTCTTTCGTTATCCTTGTCTGCTTGTGGCCCCTGACCTTCAGCTTGTTATTCGGTTCTCTCATATCTTGTGCTGCTGCTTCCCCTCTTTTCCCCTTATCCTACGGGGCGTGAGCTAGGAAACTCCAGGGGCCGCGACCTGGTCCCAGCCTGCAGCATAACATCCTCACCACTAGAGGCCCTGGAGAAGACCTGCTGGGTCTTAGACTCCGCACCCTGGGGAATCTTGGCTCTAGCTTCCGTTAGGATCCCGGTTGTGCTCCTCTGGTCCCGCTTTCCACAACCACCCAGTTTCCTATCCGCAGCAGTCAGCCATAGGGTTCACTACCTTGCGGTGCACTCCTGTCCCCCTACGGTGTGCATCTGTCACCTGGCCACAGGTGGCCTTGACAGTTTGATCAGCCATGAACCCGGCTGACATCCCGTTACCCGTGGATGATCCGTTGCAGGGCATAGTTTGCAGACTTGAAACCCAGGAATCGAATCAGACTCAGGTGATGCGATTCCTCCAGGATCTGGCTTCTCGCTTTGAGCAGCTTCAGGCCTCCTTGGGAACCCTGAATCCGCAACCTCAAATACAACCAGCGGCTGCACCAGTCGCAGCCACACACTCACTACAACTGCCAGCTCCGTCCCGTTTCTCTGGGGACTCCAAGGCTTGCAGGGGGTTCCTTAGCCAATGCACAATTCATTTTGAGCTCCAGCCCCAAAACTTCCTGTCTGATCGGGCTAAGGTAACCTATATCATTTCCCTCCTCTCTGGTGAAGCTTTAGCCTGGGCAGCCCCTCTGTGGGAACTGAATGATCCAGTGGTTTCTAGCCTGTCTGGCTTCTTGAAACTTTTTCGGAATATCTTCGAAGAACCGGCTCGTGTCTCTTTAGCGGCCAGCGCCCTTTTACGTCTCCGCCAAGAGTCTGCTTCTGTGGGACAGTATGCCCTTCATTTCCGCATACTGTCGGCTGAGTTGAGCTGGAACAATGAGGCCTTAGTCGCAACCTTTTTGCATGGCCTGTCTGATAGAGTGAAGGATGAATTAGCAGGAAGAACCATCCCCACTGATCTGGCCGGCGTTATCTCCTTGTGTAACCAGATCAATATTCGCTTTCAGGAGAGGACCTTAGAAAAGCAACGCCAGCACTCCTTGGTTCTTAGTCAGCCTGAGCTCCCCTCTCTTCGACCCGTAGAGCATCTCCTACCAGCTGAGGAACCCATGCAGCTGGGTCGGACCAGGCTATCCCCCGAGGAACGTGCTAGGCGCAGAACTCTTGGTCTGTGTCTTTACTGTGGGGGCAAAGGTCATTTTCGTGACACTTGCTCTCTTTGTCCAGAAAAACGTTCGGGTCCACTTCATCTGGAAAGTGGAGTATTGGACCCAGAAATATCACCTTCCCCTTCTCGTCTTCTGCTTTCTGTGTTCCTTCATGTTGGTGCTTCTTTTCATTCGGTCTCAGCATATCTGGATTCCGGAGCCGCTGGTAATTTTATGGACTGGGAAATCGCATCGTCCATGAGACTTACTCTTTTGCCCCTCACCACACCATTGGTGGTCTTGGCGATTGATGGTACTGTTCTCCCAGGGGGACCTATCCGCTTCCAGACCCTCCCTGTTAAGATGTCGGTAGGGACACTCCACCAGGAGTGGATATCCTTCCTTATCTTACCCAAGGCCTCAACGCCTATAATTTTGGGTCTCCCATGGTTACAGCTCCATTCTCCTCATGTGGACTGGACTACTGGACAGATCCTGGCTTGGGGTCCCTCCTGTTCCTCGTCCTGCCTACCCAAGGTTGCCCCCTGTGAATCTGAGCCGGTCATTCATTCCAGGTTGCATAACCATTTACATTTCTCTGTCCCTAACCACCCTTGGACGCACAGCCAGGCTAGCTTGTCTACAAGTCCTGCAGTCGCTACGTCTTGCGATGCGATTCAGGTAGTCGCTACACCTGACTCAGCTATTCACTCTGCCTCTGTACTAGTTATGCCAGTCCAGCCCATGCCCAGTGAACCTCCTACTTTTTCTTGTTCAGGACATTCTGCTTGTCTTTCAGCTATTCAGCTTGACTCCTGTGACATGTCACCCTCTAACCAACCTGACTTCAGGGTTCCACTGACATCTGCCCAGTTTGATGGTCCTGTGCAAGATGACCAGTTCCCCTTTAAGGGTCTAGGGGACCCTCCTCAGATTCCTGTTGATCCTCTCATGCCCTTGCTTATTCCTAGAGAGCCTTTGGTCCTCAATAGATCTTCTTGTCATCTCCCTACCTCGTTTTCAGTCTTCTGAGGATAATCTTAAGTACGAGGTTAGACAAGTTCTGGATTCTCGGCTCTGCAGAGGCATTCTTCAGTACCTTGTGCATTGGAGAGGTTTTGGTCCTGAGGAGGCGTCTTGGATCGCTGCATCTGATGTCGCTGCACCTCATCTGTTGAGAAGGTTTCATCAGAGATTTCCCTTTAAGCCTGGGCCCAGGCGGGGGAGGGCCCATAAGAGGGAGGGTACTGTCATGGATATGCAGTAGTGTTTGTCTGTCAGCTTACCTTCCTTCCCATGTGTTCATCTTAGAGGCCTGAGCCCTTTCACCTGGCTTCCTTTATAATCTCCTCCCAGCCAGACTCCACCCCAGGCCCTATCACAGAACACTATATTAACCTGTGCACTGCAAGCCTGCTTGGCTGATCAACGTGTTTGTTAGGCATTGTGTGTTTGGGTTCCTGCCTGCCGTGTGCTACGTCTGTCTCTCTGTTACATATTTGGCTTGTCCCCGACTATCCCTGTCTGCTCGTGACCCTTGACCTTCGGCTCGTTCTTTCGTTATCCTTGTCTGCTTGTGGCCCCTGACCTTCAGCTTGTTATTCGGTTCTCTCATATCTTGTGCTGCTGCTTCCCCTCTTTTCCCCTTATCCTACGGGGCGTGAGCTAGGAAACTCCAGGGGCCGCGACCTGGTCCCAGCCTGCAGCATAACATCCTCACCACTAGAGGCCCTGGAGAAGACCTGCTGGGTCTTAGACTCCGCACCCTGGGGAATCTTGGCTCTAGCTTCCGTTAGGATCCCGGTTGTGCTCCTCTGGTCCCGCTTTCCACAACCACCCAGTTTCCTATCCGCAGCAGTCAGCCATAGGGTTCACTACCTTGCGGTGCACTCCTGTCCCCCTACGGTGTGCATCTGTCACCTGGCCACAGGTGGCCTTGACAGTTTGATCAGCCATGAACCCGGCTGACATCCCGTTACCCGTGGATGATCCGTTGCAGGGCATAGTTTGCAGACTTGAAACCCAGGAATCGAATCAGACTCAGGTGATGCGATTCCTCCAGGATCTGGCTTCTCGCTTTGAGCAGCTTCAGGCCTCCTTGGGAACCCTGAATCCGCAACCTCAAATACAACCAGCGGCTGCACCAGTCGCAGCCACACACTCACTACAACTGCCAGCTCCGTCCCGTTTCTCTGGGGACTCCAAGGCTTGCAGGGGGTTCCTTAGCCAATGCACAATTCATTTTGAGCTCCAGCCCCAAAACTTCCTGTCTGATCGGGCTAAGGTAACCTATATCATTTCCCTCCTCTCTGGTGAAGCTTTAGCCTGGGCAGCCCCTCTGTGGGAACTGAATGATCCAGTGGTTTCTAGCCTGTCTGGCTTCTTGAAACTTTTTCGGAATATCTTCGAAGAACCGGCTCGTGTCTCTTTAGCGGCCAGCGCCCTTTTACGTCTCCGCCAAGAGTCTGCTTCTGTGGGACAGTATGCCCTTCATTTCCGCATACTGTCGGCTGAGTTGAGCTGGAACAATGAGGCCTTAGTCGCAACCTTTTTGCATGGCCTGTCTGATAGAGTGAAGGATGAATTAGCAGGAAGAACCATCCCCACTGATCTGGCCGGCGTTATCTCCTTGTGTAACCAGATCAATATTCGCTTTCAGGAGAGGACCTTAGAAAAGCAACGCCAGCACTCCTTGGTTCTTAGTCAGCCTGAGCTCCCCTCTCTTCGACCCGTAGAGCATCTCCTACCAGCTGAGGAACCCATGCAGCTGGGTCGGACCAGGCTATCCCCCGAGGAACGTGCTAGGCGCAGAACTCTTGGTCTGTGTCTTTACTGTGGGGGCAAAGGTCATTTTCGTGACACTTGCTCTCTTTGTCCAGAAAAACGTTCGGGTCCACTTCATCTGGAAAGTGGAGTATTGGACCCAGAAATATCACCTTCCCCTTCTCGTCTTCTGCTTTCTGTGTTCCTTCATGTTGGTGCTTCTTTTCATTCGGTCTCAGCATATCTGGATTCCGGAGCCGCTGGTAATTTTATGGACTGGGAAATCGCATCGTCCATGAGACTTACTCTTTTGCCCCTCACCACACCATTGGTGGTCTTGGCGATTGATGGTACTGTTCTCCCAGGGGGACCTATCCGCTTCCAGACCCTCCCTGTTAAGATGTCGGTAGGGACACTCCACCAGGAGTGGATATCCTTCCTTATCTTACCCAAGGCCTCAACGCCTATAATTTTGGGTCTCCCATGGTTACAGCTCCATTCTCCTCATGTGGACTGGACTACTGGACAGATCCTGGCTTGGGGTCCCTCCTGTTCCTCGTCCTGCCTACCCAAGGTTGCCCCCTGTGAATCTGAGCCGGTCATTCATTCCAGGTTGCATAACCATTTACATTTCTCTGTCCCTAACCACCCTTGGACGCACAGCCAGGCTAGCTTGTCTACAAGTCCTGCAGTCGCTACGTCTTGCGATGCGATTCAGGTAGTCGCTACACCTGACTCAGCTATTCACTCTGCCTCTGTACTAGTTATGCCAGTCCAGCCCATGCCCAGTGAACCTCCTACTTTTTCTTGTTCAGGACATTCTGCTTGTCTTTCAGCTATTCAGCTTGACTCCTGTGACATGTCACCCTCTAACCAACCTGACTTCAGGGTTCCACTGACATCTGCCCAGTTTGATGGTCCTGTGCAAGATGACCAGTTCCCCTTTAAGGGTCTAGGGGACCCTCCTCAGATTCCTGTTGATCCTCTCATGCCCTTGCTTATTCCTAGAGAGCCTTTGGTCCTCAATAGATCTTCTTGTCATCTCCCTACCTCGTTTTCAGTCTTCTGAGGATAATCTTAAGTACGAGGTTAGACAAGTTCTGGATTCTCGGCTCTGCAGAGGCATTCTTCAGTACCTTGTGCATTGGAGAGGTTTTGGTCCTGAGGAGGCGTCTTGGATCGCTGCATCTGATGTCGCTGCACCTCATCTGTTGAGAAGGTTTCATCAGAGATTTCCCTTTAAGCCTGGGCCCAGGCGGGGGAGGGCCCATAAGAGGGAGGGTACTGTCATGGATATGCAGTAGTGTTTGTCTGTCAGCTTACCTTCCTTCCCATGTGTTCATCTTAGAGGCCTGAGCCCTTTCACCTGGCTTCCTTTATAATCTCCTCCCAGCCAGACTCCACCCCAGGCCCTATCACAGAACACTATATTAACCTGTGCACTGCAAGCCTGCTTGGCTGATCAACGTGTTTGTTAGGCATTGTGTGTTTGGGTTCCTGCCTGCCGTGTGCTACGTCTGTCTCTCTGTTACATATTTGGCTTGTCCCCGACTATCCCTGTCTGCTCGTGACCCTTGACCTTCGGCTCGTTCTTTCGTTATCCTTGTCTGCTTGTGGCCCCTGACCTTCAGCTTGTTATTCGGTTCTCTCATATCTTGTGCTGCTGCTTCCCCTCTTTTCCCCTTATCCTACGGGGCGTGAGCTAGGAAACTCCAGGGGCCGCGACCTGGTCCCAGCCTGCAGCATAACATCCTCACCACTAGAGGCCCTGGAGAAGACCTGCTGGGTCTTAGACTCCGCACCCTGGGGAATCTTGGCTCTAGCTTCCGTTAGGATCCCGGTTGTGCTCCTCTGGTCCCGCTTTCCACAACCACCCAGTTTCCTATCCGCAGCAGTCAGCCATAGGGTTCACTACCTTGCGGTGCACTCCTGTCCCCCTACGGTGTGCATCTGTCACCTGGCCACAGGTGGCCTTGACAGGTGGTTGGCCAGGACCATAGTCCTGGTCAAGTGCCGATGCTGTGGGGGCGCAATGGTCCATCTGACCCACCTGGCCCATTTAGTATTGAACATAAAAAGAGAAAATACATAAAAATGAGCACTTAATTTAACGTAACATATCATATTGGACACAATCTAGAAAAGGAAAACAGAAACTTTTAGCTCAAAACACAAAAGTAGGCTAGGCCCAGTTCCGGACTCCCCGGGAAAACCCAGGGGGTCCTGGAAGGGAAAACCAGCCCAAAAATTAAGTAACTGAGGTGCCGGTATCAACCAGCCATTAGGTAACTGTCAGTACAAATCAAGGCAACCAGTGAAAATGTGCCACAAATAACAGGTCGGAAGCCGTGCCTGGAGGCCAGAAGAAATAAGGTCATAGTCCGTGAACCAAAATGGGCACGGAGCAGACCTTGAACCCAAGTAAATAACACCTGGCCAAGGATGGCCCCAATGGATTAGCCAACACGCCAACTGCAGGCCCTCCCCCTGCCGACATCTATCTAATTGGGCGACCCTGGGTGGAGGGTCCCGCACCCGACGACGCCAGCCACATCCCAAAATGCAAGGCATCAATCGTGTGTAGTAAAACAGTTAACAGAAAAAAATAAAATAATAGGTATATAAAAGGCTGATACCAACTAAACAGCTCTAGGGAGCCTCTCGGAGACAGCGGGAAGATGGAATCAACCTCAGTAAACATTGCAAAAGTGGGCTACAGTGTAGAAGAGGCCTGAAAAGCAACTCCGGCTCATATTGAAGTGAACACCCGGAGTCCAGGGAAGATCAGTCCTTCAGCCATTCGAGACATCTTGGAAGTGTTGAGCCTGGAGAGAACGGAGGGCCTGGGAGCCTTAGAGGGACTTCTGCGATGGTTTGCAGGGAGGTTGCACCGACCGTGTGCGAGAGGACGAGGAGGATGTCGCCTCTTGGGATGGAGGGAGATCCAGCTGTAAGTCCTGAAAATGGCGTCTCAGGTCAGGCAAGGAGGAAGCTTGAACTTGGCGACCACGGTGGGAAAATGATAGCTTAAAGGGGAACCCCCATTTGTATTTAATGCCCTGAGATTGCAGAATTTGGAGGTACGGTTTCAAGTTCCTTTTCTTTGCGATCGTGACTGGGGAAAGATCCGCATACAGCTGGAAAGAGTCATTTTGAAAAGAGATATCAGAACGATGCCTTGCTGCCTGCAGGAGTCTCTCTTTTGTGCTGTAAAAGTGAAACTTTATAATGAAATCTCTGGGAGGGCCATCTGTGTGTCTCGGTGCAAGGGATCGATGGATACGATCAAATTCCAGGCGTTCCAACGGGATCTCAGGAGCTAGCTCTTGAAAAAAAGCAGTGGCGGTGCCCTGCAAGTCAGTGATAACCTCCGGGGATCCCACGAATTCTGAGATTATCTCTGCGGGCCCTATTCTCAGAGTCTTCCAACTTATCACGCAAACTTTCAAGTTCATCATTAAACTTCTCAACCTCATCCTCATGACCCTCCAGCACTGTGGTGGTTAATTCCATCCGCTATTCAAGCTGATTTGTGCGGTGGCCTAGCTCTTTAAGGCCTCCCATTAGGTCAGAGGAGAGTTTGCGAGAGGCTATGGAGATTTCTCTCACTATAGAGCGGAACTTGGCCAGCATGGCATCTGAATCAGTTACATCAGGGCTTGCCAGGTCAGTAGGGAACTGTTGCAGGCTCTCTGATGGGGAAGCCGGATCTGCAGTCTCGTGGTGTCATCGGGCTCAGGAGGATCGGGTGCCATCTTGCTTCTCCCCGCAGCAGGAGAAACTTTGTTCTGTTTGCCGGTTTTCGTTTTATGTTTCTGCGAGCGGTACATGTCCGCGGAAGCTTGGCGGTGTCCGCTGTCACGGGGGCCCAGTAGATCGTGTCTGCAAAGGAGCAGTGCTCTGTTAGCCGGGGATGTTGTGTCCAGTGGCGGGGAGTGCAGGGATTAGGCAGCCATCTCCCGCAATCGCGCGCATGCGCCCCCTCTGCTTTAAACTTCTCATCTTTTTCTCTTACCTGTCTGTTGTGTTCCTTGGCCTTCATGATGCAGTTAGTTCACTAACGTTCTCGAACAAACCTCTGAGGGATTCAAAGAACAGCTGTATTTATACTGATATTAAATTACACACAGGTGGACTCTATTTGCTAATTAGGTGACTTCTAAAGGCAATTGGTTCCACTAGATTTTAGTTGGGGATATCAGAGTAAAGGGGGCTGAATACAAATGCACGCCACACTTTTTTTTTAATTTTCATTCCACTTCACAATTATGTGCCACTTTGTTGGTCTATCAAATGAAAGCCCAATAAAATACATTAACGTCTTTGGTTGTAACATGACAAAATGTGGAAAATGTCAAGGGGTATTGATTACTTTTTCAAGACGCTGTACACAATTGTTTTGCATTAGGGATTCACATATACTTTAAGCAATTATTATTATATGTTTAAGCAAGCACTTTGTTTTGAGTTTGATATCTAAATTAGGATTTTAGTGTATGTAGTGTTTCGGATGAAAAAGTAAGATTGGTTAATTGTTAGTTATTTTGAGCAGTTTTAAAGTACACATTTATTTATTGGCTATGATTTACCAAATTTACTTCATATGTAATAATGTAATGCTTTCAAGAGTTCAATTCAGTTTTCAAAGCCATTCTGTGAAAAAAAACCTGACTTGCTTCTCAAAATCTGCCACATTATCGCTTTTTGATGTCCCTAGCTTTCTTCTGCCAAACAGATTTAGGAAGTTGGGCAGGTCTATTCAGTGCCTGGATATCATGTAATGTGCAGACCGCTGAGCACACTGCAACTGCCAGCGCTAAAAGGGAAATAGAATAGCTGTTGACAGCAGCTGATAGTGAAAAAGCTTTTCTGTCACTGGCAACAGTGCTGTTAGTCTTGTCCCCCCATGACATTAGCATGTAAGCTCTAGTCAGCACAGCCGAGTTGAGGTAACAACACTGCCCTGATTTCAGAATGGGTGTGCTAGTGTTGTCACCCCAGTAAAGGAAGGAGAAAATATGCACAGTTCTGGCAGGATAAATGGGTATTTTTTGGGGGGCTTGCAGAGGGCTAGGGGAAATAAAAAGGGAAAGATAAAACACACAACAAATTTGCTTTGAATATTTGACTGTAGTTCAATTAAAAAACCTAAATCATCAGCAGACAGAGTAGATTTATATTCTCTACTTTTATTGTGCAGACTAGTGATAATTTAAAATTAATATGTTGCATGTAATGCTAGTGAATGTGACTTATTTTGTACCCCTCAAAATGTGTAGACTAGGCTCCTTTACTTGGTAAGTTTCTCAAGATAAATACAAGTTGTATCATGCAAGAAAATAAACCTGGACTATTTAGGTAGGTAAGTGTTTGAGTTTAGATAAAAGGCAGAAAATAAAAATATTATTGAATGGTTATTGAAATCCCTGAGGCGTTTTTTATTCTAATACAATATAATGTAATTATTTTTTAAAACCGAGGTGAAGTGAACTTTTTGCAGGAACTTTCATCCCAGCTTTTTCAAGAGCTGTTTTTTCATTTAAATTATGCTATTGCCTGACAAAAGCAGGATTGGACCTACAGCAGGTGTCAGGCAAATAATTCTGGCTTAAAGCAGAGTTCCACCCAAAAATGGAACTTCCGCTTTTCAGGAACCCTCCCCCCTCCGGTGTCACATTTGGCACCTTTCAGGGGGGAGGGGGGTGCAGATACCTGTATAATACCGGTATTTGTACCCACTTCCGGGGAGAGACTCCCACGGGAGTCACTCCACTTCCCGTCCCCCCCGCTGCCTTCTGGGAAACACACTGGTCCCAGGAGACAGTAGGGACCACTGGGAACGCGCCGCGCTACTCGTGCATGTGCAATAGGGAACCGGGCAGTGAAGCCGCAAGGCTGGGCAGCCGAGAGACGAGCGATTGCTCGTCTTCTGCTGCCGACATCGCGGGCACCCTGAACAGGTAAGGTGTCCATTTATTAAAAGTCAGCAGCTGCAGTATTTGTAGCTTCTGACTTTTAATATTTTTTTTTTTTCGCGGGACCTCCACTTTAAACCCGGTACTTTCATTTTTTTTTTTTTTGTTCAACCCAGTGGGTTGACCAAAACAAAACCAGGAGCTCACGAGGAGCTCACTGCACTAACTATGCGATGTTAGTACAGTGATCTCCCTGCTGAGCTTTTGTGTTCTGATAAGGGGGACTGCCCCCAACCCGCCAGAACACACTGGTCAGCACTCAGCCATTGACTGCAAGCACTTATGGAATCGGCTGGTTGGTTTTCCAGCATGCCCGTTTAACAGCTTTATCCAGCATGCCCATTCAATATTCGACCTGTGTGTACCAGGCTTTAGCCACGTCTCTGCTTTTGTTTAAATACTTTGGTGTCTTGAACAGGTACAGGCAGTTCTTAAACGTAAAGAAGAAGAAGATCGGCAAATGAAAGAACTAGTGCAGAGTCTACAATATGCCTTAGAAAAAGAGAGAGCAAAAGTCAACAGTCTTGCTGAACAGGTAACACACTGCGTCTGACACTGCTTTTTGAAACAAAGTACACCAATATTTTTAAATATTCTAAATTGGGACAGCACTATTGATTTTCTTTTTAAAAAGTATTGGTATGTTATTTTCACAGGTTGCTAGCACGAAGGCCGAAGCTGCACATAACAGGAGGCACTACAGGGCTGCAGCACTTGAGCTTAGTGAGGTGAAAAAGGAACTTCAGGCAAAGGAACAGATGATTCAGGCACTTCAGGCTGAAGCTGAAAAATTACAGTAAGTACCGTATATACTCGAGTATAAGCCGAGTTTTTCAGCACATTTTTTTGTGCTGAAAATGCCCCCTCGGCTTATACTCGAGTCACCTTTTCGCGCCTGATCTCCCAAAATTTGAGGATTCTGTACTGGCCGGCCATAGGTCCCCTGGATCCCAAACTTGGCACACGTGTAGCCCCACTCTTCCTCTACAAGTGTGCTAAGTTTTTTGTCCGGAGGACGTACGGCCGGGAAGCACCGATTTTTCAAACCCGGGCACCCCTTCCATAGACTCCCATGTTAAATGGTAATTTCTCTGGTGATTTTGAGGACCCGGTACCGGCCGGCCATAGGTCTCCTGGATCTTAAACCTGGCACACATGTAGCTCCATGTCTCCTCTACAAGTGTGCAAAGTCTTGTGTCTGAAGGATCTAAGGTCGGGGAGCACCGAATTTTCAAAGCCGGGCACCCCTTCCATAGACTCCTATGTTAAACGTCAGTCTAGTCATGGGCACAATGAGGCATGGGCACAGTGAGGCATGCAGATGGACACAGTGAGGCAAAGTGAGGCATGCAGATGGACACAGTGAGGCAAAGTGAGGCACAGTGAGGCATGCAGATGGACACCCTAGGCTTATACTCGAATCAATACGTTTTCCCAGTTTTTTGTGGTAAAATTAGGTGCCTCGGCTTATATTCGGGTCGGCTTATACTCGAGTATATACGGTAATTAAAAAAAAAATATCCCTCAGTAAGGGCATATGTAGTACAAATCTGCTTTTTTCTATCATGCATTGAAGTACACAGCTTGACAATGATTAGGCAACCTAGGATTATACTGCTGCTTACAGGAGAAATGTAAACTATGCAGCCTCCTTAATACTTTTACCCCTCTCACCTCACATCTATACAGTTATGTATAGTGTCCCAGGAGAATGGATGTCTCCTTTCTTTCTGCTACAGTATAGGTTTTTCTTAAATTGGAAAATGTTCTACAGTTAACAGCTCCTGGCAGTTCAGGCCAGTTATTGTAAATTCTGGAAGTCTCTCCAGTTATCCTGGATATTCAGGTTTTCCCAGTTGATTAGGTATACTGGTGCTTTCTCTGCAATGGTCCTGCAGTTGGCAATAACTATCTTGCACACTGCTTTCAGGTCAGGCCAGTGTCTCTTATTGACATACCTATTACTTATGGAGTTATCGTGACCACACCTGTGGAAAGTTGGCCATAGATGGGTAGAATTTCAAACGAAAATTCTTGGAAAATAATGTTCTAAGAAAATTTTTGTTTTTTCTAATCGTTTGTGGGTCAAATCCACATTTATTTTCTACCGCAGTGACGAGAAAATTAGTAGGATGGAAATGTTTTCTCGAAGGAACGAATTTCGGTGTATGTGGTTTCCGTTTCATAAAGTCCTTTATTTCCTAAATCAAGTGTTAAAAGCAAACTAAATCTCTTGAATGACATTTGAATGTTCTGAGAATTTTCACTCCAATTTTACCTAACAAATTTCTTTAGAAAGTCTATCCATCTATGGCCACCTGAAGTCTTGCTTGTCTAAAGACTCACTGTTGTGAGTGACCTGCCTACTTTGTTCTCTGTTTTATACTGTCCGAGGCCATTTTGGGAAGGGGTTAAAGCATACGTTAATGTTACATGTTCCCACTCCTGCAGCCTCTCGCTGATTTAACCCCCCCAATTGTGACAGTGGGCCTAATGCCGCATAAACACGATCGGATTTTCCGTCGGAAAAACCTTGAATGGTTTTTCCGACGGAATATCGCTCAAGCTTGGCTTGCATACACACGGTCACACAAAAGTTCTCTGAACTTTCGACCGTCAAGAGCGCAGTGACGTACAACACTACGACGAGCCGAGAAAATTAAGTTCAATGCTTCCGAGCATGCGTTAAATTGTTTCTAAGCATGCGTCGGAATTTTGCGCATCGGAATTGCTACAAAGATCTATGAATGAATGGACTACAGGTACCGATAATCTTTGCAGCTGACGGCTTGTTCTCCGTGAACTACCAGGGTACTAGCTCTTGGTAGTTCATTGAGTCTTCCTGTCTTTGTGTAACTGTACGAGATACGAGCAGACAGATACACTGACAGTCTACAGGAGCCTGAGATTGCACCCTTAATCTACTGATTGGAGGTGCAATGCGTTTACATTTTTTACTACTGAGCTTGCTTTAAATACAGTTTTGGTTCTGTTTTGGTGCAAACTGCCATTTTAACTTTCCTGCCTCTTCCTTCCTCCGTTAGGATGGCACAGCACTTAAAGGAGGGAAAACGCTCATATAATATCTTGGCAACAATTTATGAGATTGCGCAAGATCTTAAAGAGGAACTTAGTTACCTGTAATGCTTTTTTAAATCTAATTGTTAGAGAAGGTGAGGAACAAGGTGTGAATACGTTTTTTTTTTAATTGAGTGAAGGTCCACTTTATGAATCTTGTCACCTTTCCAAGTGATATTTGACACAGAGATGCCTTGTATTTCTAAATCTGTCGGGAATCCTCCAAAGGATTCTTTCAGACATGTAGATTCTCTCTTCCTTTATAGACGGAGACCCCACCAGCTAAATTTTAGTTAGTGGTTGTGTCACCACAACTGAAGGAGACGGTTTGTTTCTAATTGCGGCTGTGCGTTCCACTTTGGAATCAGAGGATGCCACTGTTCCATCCAATTCTATGATGTCTAGGCTTGGTTATCATAGAGCTAAATGTTCGGAAAGTATTTCCACGTAATCCTCTATTCCAGAAGTTCCAGAAAGTGGTCCTCCAGGTTCCAGAACCACTGTCTCTAAGTGGATTTGACAGGCATTGGATACGAAAGGCCTAGTTCCTTATTTTCCCCATTTAAAGTCGACTCCAGTGAGTGTTTTCTTGTTCTTTTAATTAACAGTCCTTGATGTGGCTGTGACCTGGTCTTCAGCGACTTTATCTGAGTTTTACAAGCTCAATGTGTCTGTTTTGGCAGATGCTGGATTTAATCAAATGGTTCTGGTATTTAATGCCTTTTGTTTGTTTTTTTGGGCTGGTTTACCTGTGTTATTTGGGTGTACCCAACCCTTGGTTTTGACTGCTTTTGGACTTCCTTAGGTTGCCTAGTCTTCATCACGCTGTATCCCTCAATGAACGATACAGAAATAGGATTTTTGTATTTATCATAAAATCCTATTCTTCGAGTCCATTGAGCGACACATTTTAATGATAAATAAGCAACCTAAGGTTATCTTGCTGCCTATAGGAGAAATTGACACTGGGCACATAGACCCCTTTGCTGCTTATAAACACTCCCACCTCACACATGTTCAGTCGTAGCAAGCAATCCAAATTATGGCATGTGAGGGGAGGAAGCAGTGTCCCTCAATGGACTCTGAGATAAGGATTTTATGACAAGTACAAAAATAAAAACTTGATCTTGATTATTCAAAAAAACATACACTACTACATACAAGTACTGTATAGCCACTGGTCAGAATGCACTGATGTTAGAACAATGCAAGATGATTACTGACTTTGCTTTTTGTCCCTTTTTTTTAATATTCTGTGTGAAACAAATGTCTATATTTTCCATCATGTATGTTTACAGTAAATATATTCACTGAAAGACATAAGATTTCCGTACATAGACATTATTTTCATAAAATGTTATTAGGATTTATATATGCAGCAGGCTCAATGTGATCGTTTGCCATGGTTTTACCCTGTAGGACTCAGGATAAGAAACACTCTGAAGAACTGTCCCAGTTCCAGCAAGAGCTTGCTGAAGCCCGCTCCCAGCTGGGTCTGTTGCAGAGGGAACTGGACGATCAGCTCAGCAAAAAGCCTGAAATCAGTCAAGAGGTAATACAGAACTTCTGAAATGTTAAACCCAGACTATGAAAAACTCTCGTTACGTGTTATACAAAAGAGTGTGCATACTCACTAAGCCACTAAGACCCGGTTCACACAGGGGCGACTCCGGACGCGACTTCTGGTCGCCCCGAGTTGCCCCAAGTTGTGCTATTTTTAAAACTAATTGAAGTGAATGGAGATGTTTTAATGCACACGACTGCAGTCGCTCCGACTTCAAAAAAGGTTCCTGTACTACTTCAATCAGACTTCTAGGCGACCTGTAGGCAACTTGTACCATTGATTTCAATGGAAGTCGCTTAGAAGTCTGATCAGTGTTAATTTTGAAGGCAACTTTACAGGAAGAGAACATACATTTCTAAGGCAAACCCCTCCCTCCCACAGAGCTGATTCTTGTTTTATTGGCCACTGGAATGTCTCCTGTCCTGGAGGCAACTTCAGTCGTGTTGTAAATCACCACTTAGTCGCTCTGTGATTCATGCTCAAGTCGTGTCTGAGTCGTGTTAAATTCGTGTTGCCCCTGTGTGAACCAGCTCTAAAGCATTTGTTTTGTGTACAGTAGAGTGAAACATACCTAGTTGATCCTGGCTTCAGGTGTCGCCTCCCATCTTGTCCCCCACTGCAGGATGAGAATTTGTAGACCAGCTGGTGTCCTCTATGGGGCATGCTTAATTTCAGTTCCCTTCTAAGCTCTTCATTTGCTCCTTTTTCTTATCTATGCAGCCCACATGACTATAGAGTCACATGTGGGTGTATACAAAGTGGTAAATTACACTCCAATCCCTCCTCCTCCATGTCCTCCTATTGCTAAACACTGTGGGGGTATGATATAGTATGCTGATTTGATTCCATTCACTAAGAAACTAACAGAAATAATTAGTTTTAGAATAAATCTGTTAATATATCTAATGTAAGTTCTAAAATGCAATACTAATATCTGTAAAGTAAATAAAAGAGCCTTGGATACAGATGCGGTCTGAAAAAAATTAAAGCTAGTGTTTGACCGCGTTTGTTTAATCTTTGACTGTGCATACTCCATATTAATGCACAGGTTACAGCCTTAGTATAGCCATCTTTTTCCTGGGCCCATAAACACTATGCCTTGGCTCCTACTCCTGTGTCTTCCCCATAATTTGCTGTGACCTGTGTAAGGGGAATCTGAACGTAAAACGGTGATTGGTGATCGTTTGCAGATACTGTGGTCCTCTTGCTGGTTCATAATCTGGTGAGTCCATTTTGGTGAGAGCGGTGAAGGATTCACACAGCGGTGGAGCACTTAATGCACTTATAAGCAGAGACTTTTTTTTATAAATTTAATATTTTGTGACTTTTATATTTTTGCTGTTTTCTCTTTATCATAAATGGTTTTAAGTTTTTGGTAGCACTTTAATTATATTGCACAATACGATTGTTTGCACTGCAATTTGATTCACACTAGCACTTTTTTATATATTTTTGCAAAGATGTTATCATACATGTGATGATATATATAGATGTATTTTTTGGGTTAATGTGCGGACCAGTGCCAAAGCCCTCATCACAATAAGGGGAGTGGAGGGCCTTTTCTCTGGGTCACAGATATTCCAGACCTGTGAGTTCAATTGGTGGTTTCAAAGGTGTTCAAAATAGAGCTTAAACCTCTACTACCTACTCACTGCTTTCTTTCAAATCAAATAAAAACTGTCCAAGGATAGTTAGATCTGCAGAATGCCCTGAACCACCTCTTGTCCCAGGGATTAGTTGTGCTAGTACCAATACAAGACCGGTTCAAAGCATTCTACTGAAACTGTACTGAAGCCCGATGGGGAAATTAATCCTATTCTGGACTTAAAATAACTTAAAAAATAACTTCAAATACAAAAATTTTGCATAGAATTCACAAGGTCAGTAATTGCCTCTCTGAGACAAGAGGAGTACATAACATCTGTGAACATTCAAGATGCCTATTTGCATATTCCCATTTGCCTACCTCATCTGCAATTTCTGTGCTTTGCATTGGCAGACGACCACTTCCAGTTTGTTGCATTGCCATTTTGGGCTATCCTCTACTCCCAAAGTGTTCACTTAGGTCTTGGCATCTCTAGTTTCCCGTCTCAAAACCCAGGGCAGCCAGGTCACAGGCTATCTAGATGACCTTCTACTGAATAACTTGTCTCCCTTCAGAAAATGCCCACAAGACAATTCCGATTCTCTAGGCTTTTGGCTGGGTGATCAATTTCAACACATCTATTCTTCAGCCTTCCCTTTGCCTGGAATATTTGGGCCTGGTCCTGGACATATCCCAAGCAAAAGCATTTCTCCCCAGAAAAGAAAGTTCTTTCTCTAGAAGCACAACAGAATTGGGATCCAGGAGTCGGGCCACAATGAGATTCTCAATGAAAAAATACGTTTGCCACAGTCCGGGCCAGGCTCGGAGAACAGTAGCTTTAGCAGTTGAGAGGCTTCCACCGACCAGCAGGATAAATACATGAGCAGATCACCCTGGCAGATGATGCAGGCTATCCTGAGGTGTGAAGTCTAAGCACTAACTGGTATTCACCAGAGGCCTTGATAGTGGATGTGGGTTTTGCTGTGTGTTAGTACCAGGTCGCGGTCATCAGGATCACTCCACCAGGAGGTGAGCAATTTGGGGTCCAGTAGCGGATATAGCAGGTAGGGATCAAGCAGACGCATAGTTAAGGAACAAGCCAAAGCTCTGTAACATGTGGTAGCAAAGATGTGGACGGCAGCAGGAGTGACAAGAGCAAGATATTGGCTGGAGAGAGCACTTTATTATGGCAAACAGGAAGTGAAAAGCTCCTTTGTCACCTCCTCCCATGCTCGCCTCCAGGATTTCTCCAGAGCTTCTCCCATCCTTTGGAACTCCCTACCCCAATCTGTCAGACTGTCCTCTAATCTATCCATCTTTAGACGATCCCTGAAAACCCTTCTCTTTAAAGAAGCCTATCCTGCTTCTAACTAATACACTGTTTTACTTTCTCCATTAGCTCATCCCCCACAGATATTACCGTTTTGTATCAATTGACCCTCCATCTTAGATTGTATGCTCTAAGGAGCAGGGCTCTCTGGTTCCTCTTGTACCAAATTGTAATGTAACTGTAATGTCTGCCTTCATTTTGTTAAGCACTGCGCAAACAATTGGCGCAATATAAAACCTGTATAATAATAATAATACTTTGACAATGGAGCAAAAGAGTAAAACTTTCCCTTGTGAAAACCTTTCTTCAAGATGTAAACTACTGTGCAAAAGTCCTAAGCAGGAGTGAAAAAATGCTGTAAATTAAGAATGCTTACAGAAATAAAAGTGTTAATACTTTGTTTTTATTAACAAAATGGAAACAAAATGAACAGTAGAGAAATCCAAATTGAATCAATATTTGGTATGACCACCCTTTGCTTTCAAAACGGCATAAATTCTTCTCGGTACGCTTGCACACATTTTTAGAAGGAACTGGGCAGGTAGGGTGTTCCAAACATCTTGGTGAATTAACCACAGATCTTCTGTGTAGGCTTCTTCAAATCCTTCAGTTTCTTCATATAACCCCAGACAGACATGATGATGTTGAGAATCAGGGCATTGTGGGAGCCAAACCTTCACTTCCAGGACTCCTTGTTCTTCTTTATGCTGAAGATGGTTCTTAATGATATTGGCTGCATGTTTGGGTTCATTGTCTTGCTGCAGAATAAATTTGGGGCCAATCGCATTCCTCCCTGATGGTGGCACGATGGGCAAGTATCTGCCTGTATTTCTCAGCATTGAGGACATCATTGATCCTGACCAAATCTCCAACGCTATTTGCAGAAATGCAGCCCCGAACTTGTGAGGAACCTCCACCATGCTTTACTGTTGCCTGCAGACACTCATTATTGTACCACTCTCCAGCCCTTCGAGAACAAACTGCCTCCTGCTACCACCAAATATTTCAAATTTTTAATCATCGGTTCTGAGCACCCGCTGTTGTTTTTCTGCACCCCAGTTCCTATGTTTTCTTGCATAGTTGAGTCTCTTAGCCTTGTTTCCATGTCCTATGTACAAAAACATAGGAACTGGGGTACAGAAAAATGGCAGCAGGTGCTCTGGACTGATGAGTCACTTGTAGAACCTTCAGCTTCCAGAGACCAATAATACGGCACATCCCTTGTATTACACTATTCCACCACCACATAATAATAAGTAGGGACCATTCACTAAGCTGCTGAAAGGAAAAAAATGGCAAAAAAAGCTTTCCTTATTTTATTTTCTTAAAGATTATTGTTGGTAATCTATTCAAGTAGCATTATAGCCAATAGAGTTTACAGTTTTCTATTTTTTTATATTTTAAAGTTGCACTTCTGTTTGTCAAAAAGCACTATTTCTGTTTGTTTATGAAATTTTATTTTATTTATAAAGACGTTATATATCACAACAGCTAAATCTGTGTCAGTAGCGCATGTTCAAACCTTAAAGGGGTTGTAAAGGTTTTTTTGTTTTTTTTAATAACAAACATGACATACTTGCCTCCTCCTGTGCAAGGGTTTTGCACAGAACGGCCCCGATCCTCCTCTTCTGGGGTCCCCCAGCGGTGATCCTAGCTCCTCCTCAAGTGCCCCGACGGAGAGCTGCTTTACATGGGGGCACTCTGCGGGATGCGCTCCCAAGTCTTGCTGCTGCATTCATTGACACAGACAGCAGGACTCAGACCCGTCCCCTGGCTAACTATCACTGGATTTGATTGACAGCAGCGGGAGCCAATTGCTCCTGCTGTTATCAATCTATCCATTGAGCACCTGAGACAGCGGCTGGAGCTGCTGTGCTCGTCCCCGTCGCTGGAACGATCTGGTTCAGGTAAGTAAAGGTGGGGCTCTGGGGGGCTGCTGCACTACAGAAGGTTTTTCACCCTAATGCATTAAGGTGAAAAACCTTGAGGGTTTACAACCCCTTTTAATACCATAAATAATAACAAAATTAGATTTTTACTTTTAAGAGTATATCATGAATTTGGCAATTATAGTGAAATGCTTAACTAATGCATTAAAATTTAAAGAGGAAGTAAACCCTGATGGGTTTTACTTCCTCTTTTGCTCCCTGTATAGCCTGCAAATTTAAAGCATAATGGGCTAGTATGCATCGCATACTAGCCTATTATGTGACACTTACCTGCAAAAGAATCCAGCGCTGTCCCCTGTGCAGGCTGCGTCCATCTTCAAGCTCCTCTTCCTTCCGTGACGCGGACTCCGGCTCTGTGATTCTCCGGAGCCGCGTGACGTCACTCCCACGCATGCGCACAGTAACGGCACATGCTAGGAAAGAAACGGCACAGAGTTTTGTTTCTTCCCAGCGCATGCGCCGTTCACATTATCGACGGACTACAAGTGAAATATCTCCTAAACTGCGCACGTTTAGGAGATATTTCCACTACCTATAGGTAAGCCTTATTTTAGGCTTACCTATAGGTAGTAGTCCAAAAAAGGATTTACAACCACTTTAACTAAACCTATTCTAGTCAACTAAATTGTACTGGAGTACTTTAGTCAACTAAAAAATTCAGATGACTAAAAATATAACTAAAACTAAAATGGCATTTTAGTCAAGACTATGACAAACTAAATCAAAATTTGCATTCAAAATTAATACTTAACAGGACTTGGAGCATGTTAATAACAAATGTGAGTCTTGCAGGCTGGGGTGGAGTTTACAACTCCCTGACTGTGGGGGGACATGTCCTCACAGCAGTAAAAACTACCCATCAACAGTCTGAAACTGAGAGCCATCAGACAGCCTCTACAGTATTGGACCTCCCTTTTACAAGTTCACCCAGTCAAAGTACGGTATGTCAATGCCACAGCGGTAGCCTTTATTAATAATCAAGGGAGCACCAGAAGCCTAGCATCCCTGAAAGAAACAAGTATACAAATAAACAAATATACAAATAAACAAATAATCTCATGGGTGGAAACTTACATTCCACCCCTCTTGGCCATCCACATTCACGGAGTGAACAATTGGCAGGCAAATTTTATAGGTCGTCAATGCCTAGCTCTGGGGGAGTGGTCTTTCAAAATCTCTGTCAAAGGTGGGGAAAATCAGTTGGGGACATGCTGGTCTCCAGGTTCAACAACAAGCTCAACAAATATGTGGCGAAGACCTATGATCCTCTTGCCTTCGAAGTAGATGCTCTGATGATTACTTGCACTAAACTTGGGTTTATGCCTTTTTTTTTATGAAGATGCTAACTTGACAGCTGTGTAGTGTAGAAAAGGAATAGGTCCCAGTAATTCTCATTGCACCAAAATTGGCCCAGAAGAATGTGGTACATTGACCTTCTCAAACTGTGGCCTCACGGAGTTAGGCAGGGTTATAAGAGTATGCTCTAGGGGCGGCCCTAGCAAACATTTTTGCCAGTGCCCAATCACCTGAAGGTAGCAGCATATAGCACATTGACTATGAATACCAGTCCTGTTCTGTACTGTACTCCATTATAAGGAATTTAAAGGTAACTTAAAATGACAATTTTTTTTTAAATTTTGTTAGATTAGGGAATGGTTAAACCCACAGTATGTTTGTTTTTTTGTGTCATTTGTGCCACATTGGAGAGATTTTCCTTCATATCCTGTCCTGCAAACACGACAGGAAGTGCTAAGCAATCTCTCCAAAGTGAGGTAAGTTCCCTCCTGAACATTTGTCACAGAAACCAGTGTCCTTTTTGAAAGACTCCCCTCTATTCATGCTCTAATGACAAATCTAATTTTGGATTGTCCCTTGCTTGCTATCTCTGTGACGACAGTTAGCAGGATAAATAGAGGTTGAATCTCTTTAACTGGATCACAAAAAGCATTAAGAACCTGACATGGATTCTAACCTGTGCAGCCCCCCCCCTTTCCACCCGCTATCCAAAACAAAAATAGTATTTTTTTAATAACAGCTTACCTGGTGGGTTGTATGGGTCACCCACATTAATCGATTGACTTGGGTACAACCAGTCTGTCAGGTTTTACCTGCGATTATTGCTAGCGATTATAGCCGTTAGCAGTAACTACTGTGTTCTCCTGTGGGGTTGGCTTCCACCGCCGGGAGAAAACCATGGTTCTGTGGGAGCGATTCCCTCATCCACACTGGCTGTGTTGATGGTGGTTTTGAGCAATTTTCTTTCCTGCAAATTGTAGTTGCAGGCAAGATATTCCCACGGCTTAAAGACAAA
This sequence comes from Rana muscosa, assembly GCA_029206835.1. NCBI lineage: Eukaryota > Metazoa > Chordata > Amphibia > Anura > Ranidae > Rana > Rana muscosa. The sequence goes on along the minus strand of CM055116.1, from coordinate 910,860,534 downwards.
ACATTTTTCTTTATCATACACCACGGGACACAGAGCCTTAATCATTACATAGTGGGTTGTATGGGTCACCAGAGGTGATTGGACATTGGCACAACCAATGAGAACAAGTTCCCCTCCATATAACCCCTCCCATACAGGAAGTACCTCAGTTTTTGTAGCAAAGCAGTAAGGTTCCCATAAGACCTCTGTGTCCCGTGGTGTACTCCAAGAAAAGGATTTTACAGGTAAGCTGTTGTTAAAAATCCTATTTTCTTTATCGTACACAATGGGACACAGAGCCTTAATGATTACATAGTGGGACGTCCCAGAGCAATGCTCAACATGAAGGGTGGGAGACACAGATCAATCAGGCCGCCAACGGACAAGAAACCCTAAACCGCTGCCTGCAGCACACTACGCCCGAAGGCAGAATCCTCATGTCCTCTTACATCTATATGGTAGAATTTGGTAAATGTATGGACTGAAGACCAAGTAGCAGCTTTACAGATCTGAGCCATCAGAGCCTGGTGATGCACTGCCCATGAAGCACTTATTGCCCTGGTCGAATGCACCTTAACAGAAAAAGGAGGAACCTTGTTCCTTAAACCATAAGCTTGAACAATTACTTGTCGAATCCACCTAGTAATGGTGGATTTTGATGCCGGCTGGCCCTTCCTGGGACCATTTGGCACAATAAACAAAACATCTGTTTTACATATCTGAGCCGTTGCCTGCAGATAAACTTTTACTGCTCTCACTACATCTAGAGAGTGCAATAACTTTTCCCCTGCTGTCCGCGGTTCAGGAAAAAGGCAAGGCAAAACAATTTCTTGATTTAAATGAAACGCCGACACCACCTTTGGAAGAAAGGTAGGATGGGGACGTAGTACAATTTTGTGTCTGTGACAAATTAAATAAGGTTCTTTACAAGAAAGAGCTGCTAACTCTGATGCTCTTCTACCAGAGGAGATGGCAATCAAAAAGGCCAATTTTCTGCTCAAAAGAATCAAAGGAATATGGCGGATAGGTTCAAAAGGTTGACCCAGGGACATAACGGAGACTTGACTGGCGGATTTATCCGCAGTACTTCCCGAATGAAAGCCCGAACTAGGGAATGAGATGCTAGTGGTCTCTGAAAAAAGACTGATAGAGCTGATATTTGACCCTTGATGGTACTCAGGGCTAATTTCATATTCACTCCCAATTGGCAAAAGGTGAGAATCCTACTTATGGCATACTTTTGCGGATTCCACCCTCTGAATTCACACCAGAAAACATACGCCTTCCAGACTCTGTAGTAGATTAGCCTGGAGGCTGGCTTTCTAGCATTAATGAGTGTAGAAAGAACTGGACCCGAGAGCCCTTGTTTCTTTAAAATGTAGGTCTCAGTAGCCAGACCGTCAAATTTAGCTTCTGTAAGGAAGGGTGGAACACTGGACCCTGTGACAGCAGGTCGTGACGTAGTGGAAGCACCCAAGGTCTTCCTACCGCCATCTTTATGATTTCGGTGTACCAGGGCCTCCTGGGCCAATTTGGGGCCACTAGGAGTACTGGTATTCCCTCCTTCTTGATCCTGCACAGCAATCTCTGTGAGAGAGGGATCAGGGGGAATGCATAGATCAGTGAAAACTGATTCCAAGGAATTATCAGAGCATCCGTTCCGTAGGCCAGCGGATCTCTCGTCCTGGACCCAAAGTTGTCCAACATCCTGTTGAGCCTGGAAGCTAGCAGGTCTACATCCGGGGTCCCCCATCTCTGGCATATTGCCTGAAAGACATTGGGGTGGAGAGACCACTCTCCTGGTGACAGCTGCTGGCGATTTAGATAGTCCGCTTGCCAGTTTTCTACCCCCGGAATGAAGATTGCAGAAAGACAAGGAACATGTTTTTCTGCCTATGTCAAAATCTGATTCACCTCTTTCTGAGCATCCCGGCTCTGGGTGCCTCCTTGGTGATTGATATAAGCTACTGCAGTAGCATTGTCGGATTGAATCCGAACAGGGTGGCCCTGTAACAGGTTCTGAGGGCTCAGTATACTGCCTGAATCTCCAGTATGTTGATGGGCAGGCCCTCTTCGGTCTTGGCCCAGGTACCCTGGGCTGGAGCTTCTTCTAACACTGCTCCCCAGCCAAAACAGGCTGGCATCCGTAGACACCACCTTCCAGGTGACTGGGAGAAAGGACCTTCCGGAAAGGTCTCGGTCTTTAACCACCAACTGAAGCTTTGGCGTACCTGTGGAGACGGGCACATGGGTAAATCCAGAGCTTGGCTTCTCCTGTTCCAGCCAGCTAGAATACTGCCTTGCAGTAGTCTCAAATGAAACTGGGCGTTAGGAAAAGCCTCGAAGGAGGCCACCATCTTCCCTAATAGCCTCATGCAAAGGCAAATCGATGGTCCCTTCTTTGCCCTGACCTTGTGGATCAATTCTCTTAGAGACTTGATCTTTGGCTCTGGCAAGAATACCATGCTTTGGGCTGTGTCTATGATCATGCCCAAATACTGTACCCTTCTTAGAGCTTGTAGAGAGAATTTCTGTAAGTTTATGATCCATCCTAAATGCTCCAGGTATCTAACTGTATTGAGCACCGCGTGATCTAATCCTGCCACTGACTGATCTATCACAAGTAGATCGTCTAGAAAGGCTGTCACCGTTATGCCCTGTGCTCTCAAGTTTGCCAACTGTGGGGCCTGAACTTTTGTAAATACCCCGGGGTGCGGTGGCCAAACCAAAAGGCAGAGCCACAAACTTGAAGTGGCAATGTTCTACCGCAAACCTTAGGAACTTTTGGTGAGTGGGATAAATAGGCACATGTAAATAGGCGTCCTTGATGTCTATAGACGCCAAAAATTCCCCGCCTTGTAGGGTGGCGACCACGGACCGAATGGTCTCTATTCGGAAATGGCGAATGTTCAGAAACTTTTTTTTAGATCTTTTAGGTCCAGAATGGGTCTGACGTCTGCATTTGGTTTTGGAACCACAAACAGGTTTGAATAAAACCCTGCACCTTGCTCTTTTAGGGGGACTTCCTTGTTTACCCCCTGAGACAGCAAGTGATCCAATCCTCGGAAGAAGGATTCTCTTTTTACTGGATCTTTGGAGACCTTTGAACTTCGGAACCGATAAGGTGGGGTCTCTGGAAATTTCAGCTTGTACCCTAGGGATACAGCAGAAACTACCCACTTGTCCTGGATCTCTGTCTGCCAAGCTGCTGAAAACTGCAGAAGCCGTCCCCCCACTCGGCCAAGCGGGGGTGCCTCTTCATAAAGAAGCTTTGGGGCTTTGCTTGTTGGCTCTTTGCCCCCACTGCCTTTTTGTTTTTCTGGGCCTGGCCTTGGTCTGTAGCCTTAGAGGCTGGCTGAAAATGCCGTCGCCACTGCCTGGAGGCAGATGTTCCTGGAACCGGGGAGAGAGAGCGTTTTCTTCTTCTCCGGCAATAGAGTAGTCTTGACGCTTGATATCTTTTGGATATACTTTTCCAAATCATCCCCAGAGGCGTTCACCATGGAAGGGAAAACTGGCCAAAAGCTTTTTGCATGGAGCTTCCGCTGACCAATGCTTTAGCCAAAGAATTCTGCGCATATGCACCAGCTGGAGCGTAAGGCGTGATGCTTGTTGAATAGAATCTCTAATAGCATCCACTGTGAAACATAAGGCCCCTAGGCATATTCTCCCAAATTTTAATCCGGAGGCAGAACTTTCAGACCCTGTTTCACCTGATCCTTTAAGACCTGACACATACCAACTGCCGCCACAGCAGGTTGGGTCACTGCGCCCGCCAGGAGAAAGGAAGACTTTTAGTAAAGATTCCAACTTTTTCTCCGAAGGATCTTTAAATACCTGGACATTGTCCAACGGACAAGTTGAGCTTTTATTTACACAAGAGATAGCTGCATCCACAGAAGTCAGACTCCACTTCTTGGTAAACTTCTCCTCCATAGGATAAAGAATTTCAAACTTCCTAGGAGGAGAAAAACGCTTATCTGGATGTTTCCAGGCTGCGTAAATCAGATTCTCCAATAAAGGATGAATCGGAAAGGCACATGCAGCCTGTGGGGATTTTAATGAACCTAGGGAGGAGACGGGTGATTCAGTTAACTCCGAAGAAGGTAACGTGAATGCAGAGCGTACTGTTTCAGTATAATATTGCACCTGTAATTTAAGAACCTGGGAAGCAGAAAAAGGTTCTTCTGATATCCCTGATCCATCCGACTCCTCATCCTTATCCCCTGATGGGGCTACATCATCCTCATCCTCCTCAGACCTTTCTGAAAGGAGATCTGAAACAGAAGGAGCTCTGCTTTGCTTTTTGTCCTTTTGTGAGGACTTTGCGAATAACGTAGCGATTCTTCCTTCTAAATTGTTCAGGGCTGCTGCCAAAGTGTCCTCAGTGACATATGCAGGCCCAGGCACCATAGGAGAGGCTGCTACTCCTGATGGAGACAATGGCTCATCCTGTACAGGTGCATCATATATTACCGGAGAGGAAAGTACCAAGCGGGCCCAGCTAGAGGCTCTCGTTTCAGGTGGCGATGCTTTTTTGTCTTTTTTAGTCCCTGAATTTCTCCTCCTGAGAAGACATATATATTACTAAGCAAAAAGCCAAGGTACAATCAATGCATATACTCCTGTGCTAGTTAAGCAATCTACATACAGTATGCAACTATTCACACAGTTTCATGCTGAGTGGGTGTCCTCTTTTGGGAGTGCTCAATAACCAACCACATAGAGACCTTATGTGCCCGTAAGCTGCTGTGTCACCAATCAGGGGAGAGCTGCAGGTTTGTGAGGCTTTATGTACACTTCCTGCTTCTGAGCGCCGTGGAATGACGTGCCCGCGCGACCTAGGGGAGAATGGTGGCGACCTGAGAAGAGGAGAGGTCCTCCTGCCTCATGATTGTGAGGACGGTTCCCATCCACGGCAGAGCTCTACAGCGGAAGGTGTGCTGTCTGAAAAGACCTGACACTGTACTGGAGCCTGGTGAGTAAAACTCAACTCTTTACTCCCTCTAGTGGCGGCAAACAGAGAACACCCACTCTTTAAAGGAAAGTTCTTAAGATACACACTTAGAACTTTTTCCCTGCTTACCTTATCCCCGCCACAGGTTTGCTGAAAATCAGACAAAACCAATCTTCACCCATTACGGCGGGCATGTGTGCCAACCTTCAGGGATATGGGTTCCTACTTAAAGGATGCCTCTTCCCTGGGACTTGTAAAAGACTCTGCCAGGACTTTTTGCTTTATTTAAAAGTGAAAGTGCTGGACCCTAGAGCCCAGTCCTCCAAAGAGAGACATTACAGGCGACACCTCGTGCGTGAGGCCTGGATACCATCCAGTTTTGGCGTAATATTTTAGGCGTCTTGGATGAACCCGAAGTGTAGCTCTTTTGCCCCAGGGGGCCTCTAAGGTAGAGCTTCCTTTTAGCACATACTAATCGCGTCCAACACCTTAGACACTGGCAAAAAAACTGAGGTACTTCCTGTATGGGAGGTGTTATATGGAGGGGAACTTGTTCTCATTGGTTGTGCCAGTGTCCAATCACCTCTGGTGACCCATACAACCCACTATGTAATGATTAAGGCTCTGTGTCCCGTGGTGTACGATAAAGAAAAATGTTTTGTCTTTAAGCCTCGGGAATATCTTGCCTGCAACTACAGTTTGCAGGAAAGAAAATTGCTCAAAACCACCATCAACACAGCCAGTGTGGATGAGGTAATCGCTCCCACAGAACCATGGTTTTCTCCCGGCGGTGGAAGCCAACCCCACAGGAGAACACAGTAATTACTGCTAACGGCTATAATCGCTAGCAATAATCGCAGGTAAAACCTGACAGACTGGTTGTACCCAAGTCAATCGATTAATGTGGGTAACATTCAGCCTGCCCATACATAGTTTGAACCTCAGCCAGTCCCTGCTGTACATCTTCACAATAAATCTTGCAGTCAAGCAAGACAAATATAAGAATTTAAGCAGTTTCATTTTTCTGAAATATTGATGAACATGTTGGCTTTGGAGAAATGTTATAGGTATTTTTAAAGAGAATAAATGTTGTTTTTTTCCTGTTTGCTGTAGCAATACTGTATAGCTTTCTATATCTTTTTTTTTTTTTTTCAGGTGGAAGACCTTAAATGGCAGTTGGAACAGAAGGAGCATGAGCTTCAGTCTATGAAGCAGCAACTGGACATGTCTGAGCAACGCAGCCATAGGGAGTTGGAAAATGTCCAGACCTTGCTTCAGGTAAGCTATACTTCCATTCCTTCACTGATTTATAATCCATCTAGACATTTGATATGCATTTATTCATATCTCTCTAAACCTAAAAATGAAACCACGTAAAACTTTAATATTGCGTTTAAGTGCTGTCACCCATTAGAAGGTTTGATGTACATGTTAAGTTATACATTGAACCAGCACATTGGCAAAAGTGCCTTGAAAGCTGTCTTTATTTACATAAGAGCCAAGCCACCTAAAGAGAATCTGTCTATGAGACAAATGGAGGCTGCCATTGCTGAGAATGCTAGTTTTCTGGTTGACATTCATTTGCTTTGTGGCTGATTCAGAAAAGTGTAGAGATCATAAGTTCTGGCACATTTATGATGCCATTTTACAGAGGCATTATATCCACTTGTCCCCCGCCCACTGTCAATTGACGGCGGGCGGAGGATACTCTCGTTCTGGGAGGACGTCATATGACGTCCTCCCTTTAAAACGAGCTAGGAGGCGCGCCTGCCGCGTTCACAAGGCCCTGATGCGCGTGCCCGGCGGCCGCGATTGCCGCCGGGCACCCGCGATTGCCCGGGAAACGAGCAGGAAAGTGGATCTCTGTGTGTAAACACAGAGATCCACGTCCTGTGAGGGAGAGGGGACCGATGGTGTGTCCCTTGTACATAGGGACAACCATCGGTCACCTCCCCCAGTCAGTCCCCTCCCCCCACAGTAAGAACACATTGAGGGAACATATTTAACCCCTTCCCGCCCCCTAGTGGTTAACCCCTTCCCTGCCAATCACATTTATACAGTAATCAATGCATTTTTATAGCAGGGATCGCTGTATAAACGTGAATGGTCCCAAAAATGTGTCAAAAGTGTCCGATGTGTCCGCCGCAATATCGCAGTCACAATAAAAAAATCGCAGATCGCCGCCATTACAAATAAAAAAAATAAAAATGCTATAAATCTATCCCCTATTTTGTACACGCTATAACTTTTGCGCAAACCAATCAATACGCGCTTATTGCGATTTTTTTTTTTACCAAAAATATGTAGAAGAATACGTATCGGCCTAAACTGAGGAAAATTTTATTTAAAAAAAAAAAAATGGGTATTTATTATAGCAAAAATTAAAAAATAGTGTTTTTTTTTCCAAACTGGACGCTCTTCTTTTGTTTATAGCGCAAAAAATAAAAACCGCAGAGGTGATCAAATACCACCAAAAGAAAGCTCTATTTGTGGGAAAAAAAGGACGCAAATTTCGTTTGGGAGCCACGTCGCACGACCGCGCAATTGTCATTCAAAGTGTGACAGCGCTGAAAGCTGAAAAATGGCTTGGGCAGGAAGGGGGTTTTCGTGCACAGTAGAGAAGTGGTTAAATACAGTAATATTTAGGTGACTGGTAAATGTGCTGGCCAATATTGTTTTCTATCCTTTCATTTTTGAAGGGTATGTATTGCTTGCAAACAGTCATAACAGTCTAAACGAACAGTCATTGAAAATAATCATTACCTTACTTGTATGACCGTGGCCTGCACAGGGATAGCTATACCTTTTGATCATTTTGCTAGGCAGAAAGTCTGATTTCAACAATGTGGATTGCTTAATACTTGAGGTGCAAGTGATGGGTGCACTTTAAACTGCACATCTCACATGAAAATTACAACGTATACATTTTACACAGGTATTTGTTTGATTTTATATGTGGATGTTTATTTGGAGCCTTGTTTTTTTTTTTTTTTACCTGCTCTTTCTGTCCTTCTTAGAATCTAAAGTCTGAGCTTGAAGTTGTTCGAGAGGATCTTACTATGACCCAGAAGGATAAATTCATGCTACAGGGAAAGGTGATTGAGCTGAAGAATAGCATGAAAACCTTGCTGCAGCAAAATCAGCAGCTGAAGCTGGATCTTAGACAAGGTCGTCTAAAGAAGGTGCTTATTTAAGTGTCATTTATCTTTAAAGCAAAAATATTTTACTCCTATGAGATTAAAAAAAAAAACCTAACGTGATTTTATTAGGTAAAAAAATCTAACATAGAGATGTGATTACATAACATAGGAGTGATAGGCAATTGTACACATAACGCAATTATTATATATAAATTGTGTCATATTTGTATGTTTAATTCTGAACGGTAGCCTTTAGGTAGGTCCATAACATAACCTATAACTCAATTGAACTTGGTATACACCACGATCTGCAGTATGGCCGGTGGATACTTGGATAGTAACATACCAAGTGAAAGGTTCTGGTTCTGTTGGACCTTCTTGATTCGAGCTGGACTCAGGGATCTGTGGAAGTCTCTCTGACCGGTCGGATATTCAAGACACCAATACACAGTGAATAGGTATACAAGAATATATCGTTTAATGGTTACATGTAGGGATGTCCCGATACCGATACTAGTATCGGTATCGGCACCGATACCGAGCATTTGCCTGAGTACTTGTACTCGGGCAAATGCTCCCGATGCTTCACCCGATACTTGTGATCAGCAGTGATCAGTGCGGTGGGGGAAGTTACCAGCACCGATCACCGCTGTATATATTTAAAAGTAGTTTCTCCGAGTCCACTTCTCTCTCTCTCTCCCCCCCTCGCGCGGGTATCAGTTGCTTTAAAATCAGCGGTGATCGGTGCTTGTAGCTCCCCCACACACGATCACCGCTGATTGTCCCCGTATCCTCCTCCAGCCCCCTCCGTTTTGCTGCTGTCCCAATCCGTGTCCTCCTCCGTGCCGCTGTCCCAATAGGTGTCCCCCTCCGTGCTGCCGTCCCAATCCGTGTCCTCCTCCGTGCCGCCGTCCCAATAGGTGTCCCCCTCCGTGCTGCCGTCCCAATCCGTGTCCTCCTCCGTGCCGCCGTCCCAATAGGTGTCCCCCTCCGTGCTGCCGTCCCAATCCGTGTCCTCCTCCGTGCCGCCGTCCCAATCCGTGTCCCCCTCCGTGCTGCCGTCCCAATCCGTGTCCCCCTCCGTGCTGCCATCCCCCTCTGTTCTCCTCCTCCACCCCCTCCATCTGTCAGGATGGAGAGCGGAGGTAGGAGCCGGTAAATCTGGCTCCTTACTGTTCGGAATGTACAGAGTCAGTGATCACTGACTCTGTCCATTCACATAACTGAAACATCGTAAACTGTGTTTACAATGTTTTAGTTTATGAATGAAGAGAAGCTGCGGTCTTCTCTCCACTCATTTTCAGCACAGCTGAGGCTGCTGAGAAAGGGACTGGGGAATCTGTCCCTAGTCCCTTTCTCTGTCTCAAAGGGGAGATGTCAGAGGTCTGTTAAGACCCCTGATATCTCACCAAAGCCCCCCAACAGGGCTGATAAAAAAATAAAAAATTTAATAAAAAAATAAATAATAAAGAAATGAATTGTAAAAAATAAATAAAATAAAATAGAAGAAAAAACACACTGACACTGTCCACCCCCCCCACCCCTTAAAAAAAGAAAACATTATAAAAAATCAATCAATAAATAAATTTAAAAAATTGTAAAAAAATAAAATAAAAAATTGTAAAAAAAAAATATTTTTTTTTTTAAAAGAGATTAAAAAAAAGTATCGGTATCGGCGAGTACTTGGAAAAAAGTATCGGTACTTGTACTCGGTCTTAAAAAAGTGGTATCGGGACAACCCTAGTTACATGTCCTTTTTATGCAAACCAAGGAAAGTTGCCTCCCTCGTCTGAACCAATCAGCAATAAGCAAAAACTTCATGAGTTAGACAAAAATAAATTCTACCAGGTTTTTTGACTTCTGCAAAAGCGGTCAGTTAACATACGTCAATTGTGGTCAAACTAAACATGTTCTGACATTTGAAACAAGAAGATAAGAAACGCCAGATGTCAGTGCGGTCAACCTGTCAGTTAAAAGCAGAAGTGAGATAAACTTTTTCCCGGAAAAAGCCTAACCACAAAGTCACATTTCAACCTAAATATACATGCCTGTCAGTTACACAGAAGATAGATTAGCTTGACCACAAAAGTCACATTCTGCTTTACAGTTCAGAAAAACATATTCTGTACTAATATATATATTTCAACATATATATTTAAGGAGAACTCTAATCATGAATATTGGTTCATACCTTACAAACCCTCCTTATGATCATGGCTTCAAGAATTGAAGCCCATCGATCATTGGATTATTCATTATACCATTTTTGTTTAGTATGTACCGTGGACATCATCAAGATTGTTTCCTTAAAACCCTGTTTCTTTTTACTAGTGATCTTTCCAATTGTCCAGACAATTAATTTAAATACTAAATATAACAGTAGAATGAAGATTAACACCATTACTACTGTTATAGCCATTTGTCTGAGAGATGAGAAAATACCTGTGCCCCCGAATCCTCCCTCTCCAAAGGGGCTCCATGTTTTCGCGATATCCCTCGCCTCCTGTTGCAATTTATTTACCTCTTTCCTATGTTGGGCAATTACATCATAGTAATCAGGAATCTCAACAGATGTGTTGTGGATCCAAGTGCAGCACTCATAATCCTCCGTAACTTCACACAGGCCAGTGAGTGCAGCACTCATGCTTTCAATAGCAAGATCATGAAGTTCTAATTGTTTTCTGATTGCTCTAGTTTCAATGTTTAAACTAGTAATATCATCAGAGTTCTTTACTAATACATCATCTATAATATTTGTATAATTAATAAGCCTTTTCATTAAATCTATCCCCCAATCTGTCCAGGAAGGGAACCAGGCCCAAGCCATATCTTTTTCGAAAAATAACTCCCTTTTATTTCTGTGTTTAAGGGGGTACCTAGGATGCATGCTAGCTTCAAGGAGGTGTGTTCCCTTGCTATCTCCTACTATGTCCATAATGGGGACTAGGGATGCAAGATAACACCATCCTTGGGGTTCAGTGGGGATCCAAGGGTGACAACTTTTTCCACAACAAATATAAATACTGTCTCCTAGAGCTAAAGCTTGTTTGTTAAATATTGTCATCATTTCATCAGAAAAACCAGAGAAGGTTAAACTTGACAATAATTTTCCTACTGTGGAAGTGGAACTGGAGTTAAGAAAGTTTATTAGAGTGGAGTTTAGGGCAGGTTCTGAAGTATGAAAGAAAGAGCTTTCAATTGAAGTCATTGAAAAGTTAATTGTAGCTTGTTGGCATACTTCAGCTCCCTTTGTGGAGTTTCCCAACCTAAAACACCAGTCTGGGGAATGACTTCTACCAATAATTTGGAAAGTAAGGTTATTATCTGAAAACGTTCTTGTGACATTTGTAAGGACGACAGGTGGTGTGCCGTTTAGGAGAGGGGTGAAGTTTAGAGGTACTGCCATTAGGGGGATCCTAGCAGTGCTAGGATGGAGTTTACTACATATCCAACATGTTTCATATCCTGATTTTTGAGCATAAGCATACTTAAATTTAAGCAGCAGCATTTTACCACTAAAATTGTCTTCCATACTTCTTTTTGGTCTGTTAGAATTATCTGACCAACAGTGTCCTATGATTATGAGCATTAAAATAAACAATGTGGTCATTAAGGAAAAAATATAAAAAGTTTCCCCGAAGTGATCCCTTCTTTTGGACCATTAGTGTCTATGGGTATGGAACTCTGAGTTTCTTGTTTTTTTATAGTCCACTAGGGAGTATTTTCCGGATCCTTTTCTGGAATACTCTCCAGAACAGAGGTCTTTGTCTTCTCCTTCACCTTCTTCCAGTTTCCCTTCGGAAATGTCTTTAGTCTGGATGCATGGATCCATTGTGGTCCTTGATCTGTAAGAATGGCTGTTCTGGCAACCTTAAGAATTTCAAATGGTCCTTGGAAGATAGGGCCTGGTTGTTTCCGGACGGCAAGTTGTTTTATCAATACTTTGTCTCCTGGGATATACGGATGTGTAGGCTCTGTGGAGAGAGGAGGGAAAGTGACAGCAACCTTGTCCTCTGTTTCACTAAGGCTGCTTACCAGATGTTTCACGTACTCTTCCTGTAAAGAATAAAGATTAACCTCCTCTCCCTCATCAGGTTTCCTCTGTGCTGGCCTACCCATAAGTATCTCAAAAGGGGATATTCCTGTTCTGTGGGGGGTAGTCCTGATTTGATATAAGACTGCTGGCAAGTAATCTAACCAGTTTTTCATTGTGCCACCTGTTGCTTTTTTCAATTTGTCTTTTATGGTTCTGTTCATTCTTTCCTCTACTCCTGAGCTCCTTCACTAAGGCCGAAGTAAATGCTGGACCTTGATCTGACCATATAGTGGCCGGAAGGCCAAACCTACAGATCCACTGATTTACTGTCTCTCCTGTGGTAGGGATTGCTTCTACCCATCCTGTAAATCTGTCAACTATAACCAAAAGATATTCTAAATTGCCCTTCTGTGTGGGGACTTGTGTGTAATCTAGGGATTCTATCATGTGGTGCACCCCTTTTATGCCCTATTATTCCCTCCTTGGTTGACCAAAGTCCAGTAGGATCTTTTGTCAACCCGTGTACCCATATCTGCTGTCAGTGTAAATGTTTACATCTTTTCCTTCAAAAATCTGACAAACCATAGTTATAGCAATGAGTTCTGCAATCTGGACTGAACTAGCATTCAGAGATTTGGCTTCAATCATTACATCTGGCAATTGAACAATGGCATAACCAGTTTGATAAGTTTTGTCATCAGGTCGGGAGCAGCTGCCATCTACATAAACATTTTCCGCATTTGGATACGGAACATCTGTGAGGTCTGGTCTAGGGAGGGTAGTTTCTGCAAGTACCTCAGTGCAATCGTGTTCCTGAATGTAAAAACCTAATGGGCTTTGAGGTTTCTGAACATGATTTTATGTTTAGATTATGTGTTTTTAGCAAGATAATCTCATATCCGCTGCACCTTTGCGTTGTCATGTGTTGTGTGTTCATGTTTGTCATGAGGTGTGTAGTATACAGTGTGAGGTCATGTCCCAGAACCACCTTTGAAGCCTCTTTTACTGCCATTGCACAGGCTGCTACGGCCTGTAAGCAATGTGGCATACCTTGAACTTGATCTGGAAGTTTCTTTGAGATGTATGATACGGGTCTCAGAGAATTCCCATATGATTGTGCTAGGACCGCTGCAACCGTAGGTCCAGATACCACACAGTACAATGAAAAAGGCCCTGCGCACTCTATAAGTCCCAATGCAGGGGCTTGCCTTAGAGAGCTGATTAATGCTGTGAAAGCCTTAACCCTCTCTGTTGTCCAATCAATAAACTTTGGGGCATCCTGCAGGGTAGCAGACCTTAGGATAGAATCATAAAAAGAGTAATCAGGTATCCACTGCCTGAAGTATATTATGGACCCTAGGAAAGGGAGAAGCGCTGACTTGTCTCTTGGTGGACTCCAGGAGGACAGTGCCTTGACTCGAGCTGGTGACACCAAACGTTCGGTTCGGATTATACACCCCAAGTACTCAACCTGCGACCTGCACCACTGGATCTCTTTGCGAGACACCAAGTGACCTTTTGAGGTGAGGTGAGTTAGTAGGTGCTCTGAGTCCTCCGCACAACTGACCTCATTTCTTTCTCGTACATCACGGGACACAGAGCGACATAGTCATTACTATGTGGGTTATATAGATACCTTCAGGTGCTGGCACTGGCAACTTCCAAAACCGGAAGTACCCTCCCCTATATAAGCCCCTCCCATCCGGGAGTACCTCAGTTTTTTGCCAGTGTCTAAGGTGTTGGCCAAAGAGTAACATGTGTTTTCACTGGGCTTGCGTACAGGTTCTTTTATGGGCCTCAGTAAGCTGTTCCGGATCCGACCAAAAAAGCTTCATAGCTAAACGGTCGGTACCCGGGCCTTGCAAGAGAAGAGCAAGGTTTTGCCTGTAATGCCTCTCTTAGGAGGGCTGGACCCTGGGATCCAGAGCTCTGGTCATACCCACGACCAAGATGTTTTCTGTGCAGGGTGCTATACAGGTCCAGGGGAGTGAAATCCTTGGGAACCCGGTCCCTGAAGGTTTAATTACAATGCCTGCCGTGAGAGGTGAAGTTTGGGCTTCTGTGGACCAAACAGAGTCCTGCGGCGAGGAAAAGGTAAGTGGGGGCCCCTCAGGAACTTGGTTCTATTGGGGGACCCCCAAGCCTAATTTGTCTTTCTGCCTGTTACCTAAGGTATTCCCGCTAATATTCTGTGCATGCCTGTTACTACTAAGAAAATGTAAAAAAATTTAATAGTGGTCAAGAAAAAAAAATAAAAAAAAATGGTAAAGACCGCGGTACCTGTGTTAATCACTAGAGGCCGCTGTGGTTTTTTTCTTGTAATGTGGATTTTTTCTTCCAAAGTCAAATCCAGGCAGTTGGTAAGTTCTCTGCTGGGAAGCTGTTTCCTCTGCCCTGTTGCTGTGCTCATCCATCCCCGGGCCCTGCGGCAAACAGGACCCTGGCTCCCATCTAGTTCCTTATTTTTTTTAAAAGAGCGCCGAAGGTGCCCGCGCGCGTGCGCGTGCATGCGCCTCTATATATAGAGGCGACCTGGAAAAAGGGGCGGAGCTGGTGGATGACGCTCGGTGTGCGCCGCGGCGCTTCTGCGCATGTGCGGGCGTCCAGCGTGTTTAACCACTTAAGCCCCGGACCATTTCGGGCCATTAGGACCAGGCCTGTTTTTGGGATTCGGCACTGCGCTGCTTTAACTGTAAATTGTGCGGACATGCAATGTTGTACCCAAATGAAATTTGCGTCCTTTTCTTCCCACAAATAGAGCTTTCTTTTAATGGTATCTGATTGCCTCTGCGATTTTTATTTTTTGCGATATAAACAGAAAAAGACCGAAAATTTTGAAAAAAAATGATATTTTCTACTTTTTGTTATAAGAAAAATCAAATAAACTCAATTTTAGTCATACATTTAGGCCAAAATGTATTCAGCCACATGTCTTTAGTAAAAAAAATGTCAATAAGCGTATATTTATTGGTTTGCGCAAAAGTTATAGCGTTTACAAACTAGGGTACATTTTCTGAAATTTACACAGCTTTAAATTTATGACTGCCTATCTCATTTCTTGAGGTGCTAAAATGGCAGGGCAGTACAAAACCCCCCCAAATGACCCCATTTTGGAAAGTAGACACCCCAAGGAAATTGCTGAGAGGCATGTTGAGCCCATTGAATATTTTTTTTTTTTGTCCCAAGTGATTGAATAATGACAAAAAAAAATAAAAAAATTACAAAAAGTTGTCACTAAATGATATATTGCTCACACATGCCATGGTTATATGTGGAATTGCACCCCAAAATACATTCTGCTGCTTCTCCTGAGTACGGGGATACCACATGTGTGGGACTTTTTAGGAGCCTAGCCACGTACGGGACCCCGGAAACCAAGCACCGCCTTCAGGATTTCTAAGGGCGCAAATTTTTGATTTCACTCCTCACTACCTATCACAGTTTCGAAGGCCATAAAATGCCAAAATAGCACAAAACCCCCCCAAATGACCCCATTTTGGAAAGTAGACACCCCAAGCTATTTACTGAGAGGCATGTTCAGTCCATGGAATATTTTATATTTTGCCACAAGTTGCGGGAATATGACAAACTTTTTTTTTTTTGCACAAAGTTGTCACTAAATGATATATTGCTCACACATGCCATGGGCATATGTGAAATTACACCCCAAAATACATTCTGCTGCTTCTCCTGAGTACGGGGATACCATATGTGTGGGACTTTTTGGGAGCCTAGCCGCGTACGGGACCCCAAAAACCAAGCACCGCCTTCAAGGTTTCTAAGGGCATAAATTTTTGATTTCACTCCTCACTACCTATCACAGTTTTGAAGGCCATAAAATGCCAAGATGGCACAAAACCCCCCCAAATGACCCCATTTTGGAAAGTAGACACCCCAAGCTATTTGCTGAGAGGCATGTTGACCCCATTGAATATTTTTTTTTTTGTCCCTCCCAAATGATTGAATAATGACAAAAAGAAAAAAAAAATGTACAAAAAGTTGTCACTAAATGATATATTGCTCACACATGCCATGGTTATATGTGGAATTGCACCCCAAAATACATTCTGCTGCTTTTCCTGAGTACGGGGCTACCACATGTGTGGGACTTTTTGGGAGCCTAGCCGCGTACAGGGCCCCAAAAACCAAGCACTGCGAACGCTGCAGTTATGTGTGTTGTGTTTGGTAAGTGACAGTGATCGATCGATACTGCACTTGGGTGGGCTGGGCTGGGCGGGGCGGAGGGGCTAAACGCAGGCGCTAGCAGGTATCTGGGCTGATCCCGCTAACACTGCGTTTTTGGGAACCCTAAACCGCTGGGGATGCTAGTATAGATCTGATCAGATACTATACCACTAAGGGGGGTGTATGCTTTGCGCGTGGGTGTTAGCGTTACTGTCACTAACCTAACACTGCCTGGGGCGACGCAGACCCTCTCTGGCGCTAAAACCTAATTGATCTCACCCGCCGGGCGATCAGGGGGGTTAAACCTTTATTGGGTTATATACGGCGGGTGCCCTGATGCTATAAAAAGCAAACTAATCAACCAGCGTCACCCGTAACCTTTATATGGTGATCACTGGTGAAAGGGTTAACTAGGGGCAATCAGGGGGTTAAAACCTTTATTAGGTTAAATATGGGGGTACCTGACACTATATAAAAACCTGACGGGTAACCTAAATAACTAAATAACTTACTGGCTAACCAGTGACACCAGTGACGCTTATACGGCGATCACTGGTGAAAGGGTTAACTCTAGGGGCAATCAGGGGGTTAAAATAATATATGGGGGTACCTGACACTAATAAAAACCTGTGGCGAACCTAAAAAAAAATAACTGCCTATCTAAAACACCAGCGACACGAATACAGCGATCGGAAAAACAATCGCTTAGTGACGCTGAAGTTAGGGGGTGAAAGGGTTACCTGGGGGGTGATCAAGGGGTTAAACCTTTATTAGGGGGGGTTAGGGGGCTACCCTGGACCTAAAGGGGCCTAATCCTAACTGCCCTGCAACTTTTTACAATCACAGATGACACTAAATGCAGTGATCAGTAAAATAAATGATCACTGCAATCAGTGACAATGTGATTGGGGGCTTTGGGGTGACCTGGGGGGTGACTGGGGGGTGATTTGTGTGCCTATGTGTACCTACGTGTCAGTGGACTGTTGGTGCACTAACCTGCTTCTTCTCTGCTCGGCGCCGGGAACGAAAAGACCGCGGCGAGGGAGATGACATCACTTCCTCCAGCCTTGTTTACATCACATGGCGGAGGAAGCATTTTCATTGGCCGGGAGCGATCGCGAGGGGGGGGGCGGAATCGAGCGGCCCCCCCCTCATGCCTGATCGCTCCCGAACACTTAACGGCCGCTCACTGCAGTGAAGGGGGGTCCGGATGGACCCCCCAACTGCACAAAGGCGATCACGTAGATCTACGTGATTCTGCCTGTCCGTGCCATTCTGCCGACGTAAATCGGCGGTGGGCGGTCGTTAAGTGGTTAAAGGCACAGTTACAGGTGTCAGCTGGCTATTGAAGTGCACAGACAGAGCTAGCAACAGTAGAATAAGGCACACAGAGGCGGTTGATGCAGGCATCCCCTGGAAAGGCACTTTAGTAGACACCAACTGTTAGATAGCAGCAATTGTGCTAGACTATTATCAGTAAAAGTGGTGTATTACGGCTGGAATACCTCAGCTTTGGGCTTAGGAATATGCCGTCCAAAGGCTCCGGAACTAAATCTTCCAGGAAGCGAAGGGGGTCTCCATCGGGCTCTGAGGATCTTGGGCATGCTTCTGCTGCACCAGTCTCCCCTGAAAATTCAGAGGTTAGTGACCGTAGAGACCCCGCAGGAGTACCTGGTACTGTGGCTGTCCTCAGTTCACCTGCTCCTGTGTATGTAACAGAGGAGGTTTTTTCCTCAGCTCTGGGAGGATTGGAAGCATTGATCGCTGCCTCCCTGTCACAGGGAAAGCGCGCCCGATCTCCGTCTCCTCCTTCAGAGTACCTGTTAGCGGAGCAACAGTCCCATACAGGGATCGACCTGCCTGAAGGGGATCAGGATGAGGTTGATTCTGTTAAAGAGGAATCAACAGTGGAGGAACCTTTCTCAGCATCTCAAGCTGAAAGATTATGGGTTCAGTCCCTGACTAACATGGTCCGATCAGCATTTAAAATGCCCCTTGCGGGAGCCATCAACCACTACTGTCTCCTCGCTGGGGTCGCTAAAAGCTCCCCAGACTGTTTGTTCCTTTCCACTTCACCCTTTACTGGAAGGGCTCATTTACCAGGATTGGGAACATCCTGATAAAATATTTACTCCCCCCAAGAGATCTCCGGTGCTCTATCCCATGGAGGATAAGTTCATCAAAAAATGGAGGGTCCCTACAGTGGATGCAGCCATCTCTTGTGTGAATAAATCACTGACATGTCCAGTAGACAATGTCCAAATGTTCAAGGACCCAATAGATAAAAAATTGGAGTCCTTATTAAAGGCTGCTTTCTCTACAGCAGGCTTAGTGACACAACCAGCAGTGGCAGCTATTGGGGTCTGCCAAGCAGTGAAGGATCAGTTAAAACAGGTCTTAAGGGACTTGCCGGATCAGCAGGCCCTTGCCCTAGCTGATCTACCTAGAGCCTTATGCTTTGCGGTTGACGCCATAAAGGATTCAATCCATCAGGCCTCCCGCCTTACGCTGTCTGTAGTACATATGCGCAGGCTTCTATGGCTCAAAAACTGGTCTGCTGAAGCTCCCTGTAAAAAATTGCTGGTTAGCTTCCCATTTCATGGTGAACGCTTATTCGGGGAAGACCTGGACAAATATATCCAGAAAATTTCCAGCGGTAAAAGTACACTCTTGCCGGTTAAAAACAGAGTTAGAGGTCCCTCTTTTAAGAGGCCTGCTTCCCCAGTCCCTGGGGCATCGGCTGTGAAACAGTTCCGACGGCCTCCTCGGTCAAATCCCGGGGGTAAAAATCAGGGACAATCGCAGGGTAACAAGAAACCCTGGGTCAGGAGAGGTACAAAACCTCCCCCAAAGTCAAATTCATGAAGGGTTGCCCCCACTCAATCGGGTGGGGGGGAAGACTCCAGTTGTTCGGACAGATGGGTGCTCTCCGCAGTAAGTCTGGGATACAGATTGGAGTTAAAAGACTCTCCTCCTTCCCATTTTATGAGGTCAAACATGCCAAGGGATCCCCGGAAGAGAGGATCCCTCCTGTTGGCACTAGAACAACTATTGCTCCAAGGAGTAATTATGGAGGTTCCCCTGGAAGAATGGGGGTTCGGGTTTTACTCAAACCTCTTTACAGTCCCGAAGCCAAACGGGGACGTGAGGCCCATATTAAAAGGGCTAAACAAATTCCTACATATCAGGACTTTCCGGATGGAGTCGATCCGATCGGTGGCCACTGCCCTACAAGGGGAGGAATGGTTAGCCTCGATCGACATCAAAGATGCTTATTTGCACATTCCCATCTTTCCAGTCCACCAAAAATTTCTACGCTTTGCAGTAGAAGGGCGCCATTTTCAGTTCAGAGCCTTACCCTTCGGTCTGGCCACAGCACCACGAGTGTTCACAAAAATTCTGGCCCCATTATTGGCCAATCTAAGAACACAAGGTGTAACGATAATGGCATATCTAGACGACTTGTTGCTGATAGACCACTCAGTGAAAAAACTAGAAGTGGTCGTTCACAAGACAATCAAGTATCTGGAATCTCACGGTTGGATTATCAACCGAGACAAGTCAGCCCTAAAACCAGTCAAAAGTCTGGAATACTTGGGGCTAAGGCTGGATTCAGGCCAGAGAAAAATATTCTTGCCTCGAGAAAAGGTGTTGTCTTTGAGAGATTTGATCCACCTAGTGGGTACAAAAAGACAGCCGTCCATACGCCTGTACATGAGGCTGCTGGGAAAAATGGTGGCATCATTCGAAGCAGTACCCTACGGTCAATTCCATTCAAGGAATTTGCAAAGGGCCATACTGTCAGCCTGGAACAAAAACGTTCAGGCCCTAGACTTACCAATGTCCTTGTCCCCTTCCGTTCGCAAGAGCCTCCGTTGGTGGTTGGTTCTCCAGAATCTGGAAAAAGGGAAATCCTTCAGTCCGATTTCTTGGAAGGTGGTCACTACAGATGCCAGCCTTATAGGCTGGGGAGCAGTACTGGAGCAATGGTCTCTCCAGGGCAGATGGTCGGATGCAGAAAAGGCCCTGCCCATCAATCTCTTAGAGATACGAGCAGCCCGGTATGCCCTAGTAGCATGGACATCCAAACTCCAAGGGTCGCCTGTCAGAATTCAATCATACAATGCCACGGTAGTGGCATATATCAATCATCAGGGTGGCACCAGGAGTCGTGCAGCCCAGAGGGAAGTAAATTACATCCTGAAATGGGCAGAAAGATATGTCCCAGCCATATCCGCGGTATTCATTCCAGGAGTGGAGAATTGGAAGGCGTACTTTCTAAGTCGCCAACAATTATGCCCAGGGGAATGGTCCCTTCACCCCGAGGTTTTCCGGACAATATGTCAGCGGTGGGGAACACCGGATGTAGATCTGCTAGCATCCAGATTCAACGCAAAGGTGGACAGGTTTGTGTCTCGGACAAGGGATCCCCTAGCTTGCGGCTCGGATGCCCTAGTGTTCCCTTGGGATCAGTTCAAGCTGATATATGCGTTCCCACCGCCACAATTGTTACTTTGATTACTCCGCAGAATCAGGGTAGAAAAGAAACCAGTGATTCTGGTGGCTCTAGCGTGGCCCCGAAGAGCATGGTACGCGGAGATTGTAAAAATGTCTGTGGGGAGTCCTTGGACCCTCCCACATCGTCCGGACCTACTTTTGCAAGGACCGATATACCACCCTTCCTTACCAGCCCTAGGTTTAACGGTCTGGCTATTGAAGCCCACATTCTAAAAAAGAGAGGTCTCTCTAATCCTGTGGTATCTACCATGATCAATGCCAGGAAGCCGGTATCCAGGCAGATCTACTATAGAATCTGGAAGGCGTACATCGCGTGGTGTGAGGCCAAGAAATGGCATCCACGTAAGTACGTAATAGGTAGGATTCTAGACTTCCTACAGTGGGCTGTAGATAGGAAGTTTGCCTTGAGTACTATCAAGGGTCAGATTTCGGCCTTGTCAATATTTTTTCAAAGGCCCTTGGCTTCGTATTCACTAGTCAAAGCTTTTATACAAGGAGTGATGCGTATTAGCCCTCCGGTTAATATTCCCATATGTCCATGGGACTTAAACCTGGTTCTGTCGGTTCTACAGAAACAACCATTTGAACCATTACAGCATATTTCCTTGGTTCTTCTCACCAGGAAATTGATTTTTCTAGTAGCCATTTGTTCGGCTAAAAGAGTGTCGGAATTAGCAGCTATGTCTTGTAAAGAGCCATATCTGGTTATCCATAAGGACAGAGTAGTGTTACGTCCTCATCCAGCTTTTCTTCCTAAGGTGGTATCGAGGTTTCATTTGAACCAAGATGTGGTTCTTCCTTCCTTTTTCCCCAAACCTAGTTCGGTAGAGGAAAAGTTATTGCATTCTTTGGATGTAGTAAGAGCAGTTAACGCTTATCTAAAAGCCACTGATCAGATTCGCAGAACGGATACTTTGTTTATTCTGCCGGAAGGCCCCAGAAAGGGTCAGGCAGCGTCAAAATCTACTTTAGCCAAGTGGATTCGACAGGTCATAATGCAAGCCTATGGCTTGAGAAGGAGACCGCCTCTGTTCAAAGTTAGGGCGCACTCCACGAGAGCAGTTGGAACTTCATGGGCAGTGCATCACCAGGCCTCCCTGGCTCAGATCTGTAAGGCCGCAACATGGTCTTCAGTACACACGTTTACTAGGTTCTACCAGGTGGACGTTAGAAGTCAGGAGGATGTCGCCTTTGGGCGCAATGTGTTGCAGGCCGCAAAAGATCCTCATGTCTGATAGCGCCCAGCTTATGCATGGTGTATCCCCCCCCTCATTTGGCATTGCTTTGGGACGTCCCACATAGTAATGACTATGTCGCTCTGTGTCCCGTGATGTACGAGAAAGAAAATAGGATTTTTATAACAGCTTACCTGTAAAATCCTTTTCTTGGAGTACATCACGGGACACAGAGCTCCCACCCCTCTTTTGGGGACACTTATTGCTTTGCTACAAAACTGAGGTACTCCCGGATGGGAGGGGCTTATATAGGGGAGGGTACTTCCGGTTTTGGAAGTTGCCAGTGCCAGCACCTGAAGGTATCTATATAACCCACATAGTAATGACTATGTCGCTCTGTGTCCCGTGATGTACTCCAAGAAAAGGATTTTACAGGTAAGCTGTTATAAAAATCCTATTTTTCATTACACAGCAATAGGACATCCACATACTGAAGCAACACTGAGCCTTCTTTTGGTACCCAATCGCTCAAAGATCGATTCAAGACCATGGAGCACGCTGCAGGACTGTTCGCAAAGCCTTGCGGGAGCCTAACCCAGGTTTAAAGTAATTTTGGGATTCCTCTGCAACAGGTATGGAAGAGAACGCGATACTTAACTACTTCCCACCCGGCCACTGTACATATACGGCCGGGTGGGTGCTCTCTCCTTCTGAGTGGACGTTCCTGAACGTCCCTCAGAAGGAGGGGGATCGCGCGTGCGCGGCGGCGCGTGCGCCCGCCGCGTCACCAAGGACCCGGTGCGCGTGCCCGGCGGCCGCGATTGCCGCCGGGCACCCGCAATTGCCCGGGAACCAAGCAGGAAAGTGGATCTGTGTGTGTAAACACACAGATCCACGTCCTGTGAGGGAGAGGAGGCTGATGGTGTGTCCCTTGTACATAGGGACAACCATCGGTCACCTCCCCCAGTCAGTCCCCTCCCCCCACAGTTAGAACACATTGAGGGAACATATTTAACCCCTTCCCGCCCCCTAGTGGTTAACCCCTTCCCTGCCAGTCACATTTATACAGTAATCAATGCATTTTTATAGCAGGGATCGCTGTATAAATGTGAATGGTACCAAAAATGTGTCAAAAGTGTCCGATGTGTCCGCCACAATATCGCAGTCACAATAAAAATCGCAGATCGTCGCCATTACTAATAATAAAAAAAAAAGCTATAAAACTATCCCCTATTTTGTAGACGCTATAACTTTTGCGCAAACCAATCAATACGCGCTTATTGCGATTTTTTTTTTTATACCAAAAATATGTAGAAGAATACGTATCGGCCTAAACTGAGGAAAATTTTATTGAAAAAAAAAATGGGTATTTATTATAGTAAAAAGTAGTGTTTTTTTTCCAAACTGGACGCTCTTCTTTTGTTTATAGCGCAAAAAATAAACACCGCAGAGGTGATTAAATACCACCAAAAGAAAGCTCTATTTGTGGGAAAAAAAGGACGCAAATTTTGTTTGGGAGCCACGTCGCACGACCGCGCAATTGTCATTCAAAGTGTGACTGCGCTGAAAGCTGAAAAATGGCTTGGGCAGGAAGGGGGTTTTAGTGCCTAGTAGGGAGGTGGTTAAATCAATGACCATGTAGATCTTGGACGTTGCCGGTATCTCACAAAATATTGTAGCAATATCCGCAACAAAAGGTGGAAGGGGGACAATAGCTTTGTTCAGGGCCCTTTGGTCCTGTACAAAGCGCCATTCACCACTGGCTTTGACTGGGTGAATGGGGGTGTTCCAGGGACTGATTGTATGTTTCAGTATTCCTTCTGCTAAATATTGCTTTATTTGTGGTGCTATGTCTGCAATTTTTCCTTCTGACAGGGGATATTGTTTTTGGTAATGTACTACTGCTCCTTCCCCAATGATGGGCTTGTATGGTGTACAATGTATGCAGTGCCCATATAGGGTGTGCTTTAAGGTGTGCCGATAGTAACATAAAGTACCCTCTAAAATCCTGTCTTTTTTTGGTTAGACAAATCACAGTTTTCTGATGTAGCTAGCAGGTCCCCATCTTTTGTAAATTTGATGTGAATGTTTAAACTTGACATTAAGTCTCTTCCCGGAGGAAGTGGTCAGTCAGAATGGCAAAACTCATTTAAAAAGATGTTGGTCTTGAACTGTACCAACGGGCAATCTGCCTCTTCCCATATTACCCCTGCGGTTAGCTGCCCTACTTGTTCCTCTCCTAAGGGGGCATTTTGACTTCCAATGTCCCATGTCCCTGCATGTGAAATAACCCTGCTGGTTATCCTGGGGATATGCTTGGTATTGTGCTTGTTGGGATTGTTGGGGAACTGGTTTTGTATAAGGGACAACCATTTGTGCAGCAGCTAACTGCGGGCTTTCTATCTGTTCGGGGTTAAATGAGGGAAATACCCCTCCTTTTGTAGTGAATAAGCCCGAGGATGCACGCTTTTTTTTAATGTCTTCGAGAAAGGCATCAGGTTTTAATGTTGACCAATTGGGGGTAATTAATTTAAGTAACTGTGTTGTTTTGGGATCTCCCCCGGACATGACTGTGCTCACATACAGTTCAGGGTTCTCCATTCCTGTATCTTTGTATAACTGGTGTACCCGTTTACAAAATGAATAAAAGTTTTCTCCCGGTCCCTGCTTTGCAGTGCACATTATCTGCAAAGCGCTCTCTCCTTTGTAACTTTACTGCCAAACAGCTGCCACAGCTGCCCAAAATGATTCCCATCCCTTTGCCTTTTTAAAGGGGTCATTATCAGCAAATAATGTCTTAACTTCTACATCGCAGATGGGATCTGGATCCACTGTCTGTATTATTATTTCACAGTCATCGGCATTCATGCCAGTGCCCGCGCAATGTCTCTGTAAGAACAGAGCTGCCTCTCTGGGGTGTTTGCGTGGCTTTGGGCAAAGATCTTTAATATCCCTTAACGTCCCGAGGGGGAGTGGGATATGGACCGGGGTTTCTCCCATGTGAATAACGGGGAATTTGAGGGCTTCTATCCCCGAGGTCAAGCCACCCACTGCCTCATCATCCTTATCCTCCTCAGCTTTCCTTCTATCACTTTTTCTTCATCTTCCTCTTTTTTTAATACACTGTTCTTCCTCCTTTACTAATTGACTTAAACGTTCCTGTATCTGTCTTCTATCTTCCCCCTCCCGTAACCAATTAGTTCCCTTTTGTTTAGCTATGGTTATTACTCCTGCTATAACATTTGGATCTAACGAGGGGTATATTTTCTTTGGGACAAGGGATTCATCTTTTACCATAGCATATGGAGGGGGTTTTTCTTGATAAAAATTAGGGGGAGCTGATGGACTTCCTATTGCGTCTTCTAATTGCTCTTTCTTTTCCATTTTTACACTTGTATATTTCTTTCTATATTCCTTCATACCCTTTGCCCAAATCTTACAACATTTAGTCATGTAATCTTTGTCAAGGTTTTTTATGAGATAATTATACTGTTTATGTTGGCCACATATTCTGGTCACTTCCTCCCACTCTTCCTGGGAACATGGTCCGTATTCCCCCAAACATGGCACTTCTAACTGATGTGCTCTTTTTAAAACTAGTGACCAAAAAGGATCAGTATAATTTTTCCCATAATTGACTTTAATGTAATCAATCGGAGAGGGTTGGTGCTGCTTACCTTCAGCTTCCTTTCCTGCTTGATTACCCATTATAGCAAACAATAATACTTATATTTTAAAATTAAAAAAATTCTGTCTTGCTTTCTCTATTTCGTTCCAGGGGCGGAAAATGTCCTTAAACTTATGACAATTTATAGATTTATGACAAGGAACCCAGTGTTCTCCTTTTTTAAATACAACCAGACACTGTATTTCTGCTACACTTAGTCCCTCGAACACCGGACTGGGGGGTAGTATGTTGTGTATATTAAACCTTAACATATGTTGTTTTGATCCCTGGAACATAGGACCCTTGCCAATTTTGACATGATACCCCCCTGGAACAATTGCCACTAATGACGTGGTCTTCCCTTTGTAAGCAAACAATAAACCAGTTTTACATTCAGGACAACAATATACAGTTGACATTTAAAAAGTAACCCTTTTTTGTGTACACCTTTTAGATATAGAGTTTCCACAGATCCGTCCTATGTAGAGAAGAATTTAAGATTCTTTCTCAATCTAATAACCTGGTCTGGCCAACCTAGCGAGACCCTCTGTATCTATTCTAAATCTACCTTTCAATCTTAAGAGTCCCAGAAAACTTGTAGTTTTCTCGAGAGTCTACTTTATGGTGAACCAATTGAAAAGGCAAGACTGTTGTTCCCAATAATAATTAAAGGGGGTCTTACCTGTTCAATTGGATCATCCCACTTCTGACACCACTGAAAGGTTCTGGTTCTGTTGGACCTTCTTGGCTCGAGCTGGACTCAGGGATCTGTGGAAGTCTCTCTGACCGGTCGGATATTCAAGACACCAATACACAGTGAATAGGTATACAAGAATATATTGTTTAATGGCTACATGTCCTTTTTATGCAAACCAAGGAAAGTTGCCTCCCTCGTCTGAACCAATCAGCAATAAGCAAAAACTTCATGAGTTAGACAAAAATAAATTCTACCAGGTTTTTTGACTTCTGCAAAAGCGGTCAGTTAACATACGTCAATTGTGGTCAAACTAAACATGTTCTGACATTTGAAACAAGAAGATAAGAAACGCTAGATGTCAGTGTGGTCAACCTGTCAGTTAAAAGCAGAAGTGAGATAAACTTTATCCCGGAAAAAGCCTAACCACAAAGTCACATTTCAACCTAAATATACATGCCTGTCAGTTACACAGAAGATAGATTAGCTTGACCACAAAAGTCACATTCTGCTTTACAGTTCAGAAAAACATATTCTGTACTAATATATATATTTCAACATATATTTTTAAGGAGAACTCTAATCATGAATATTATTTTATATTGGTTCATACCTTACACCAAGGTGTATGATATTTCAATGATCAAAGTTGCTCGATAAAGGTAATGCTGCATGGATCACATAATTTCCTTGAGGTGAGACAAATTGTTGCGAGGCGATTGTTCGAAGATTACATACATATGTCAGGAGGTAAAAAAAAAAAAAAAATGTCAGGAGGTGCTGAGGAAAGGGAAGAAACGGCGTTGAAGCCAAAAAGGTATGGATTGAAGACCCTCCAATCTAGGTTAAGTGGTGGTAGGGACAAGGTCTCCTTCGGCCCACGAGATGAACTCAGTGGAATAATGGCACATAGACCACGAGGTCCAAGTCTTAGAGAATTGCTTATCTTTACCCACTTCCTGTGCCACCATCGGTTCCAGGTCTCTAATTTGGTCCACTTTAATTGCCCAATCCCCCAAGGGAGGTACGGTCGTCAACCTCCAGTGTCTGGGCATTACCATCCTAGCTGCAGCCAGGAACTGGCGCAATACGTCTTTCTTTACTGATTTGAGTGGCCCTGGGAGCATGGATAGAAGGGCTACCTCAGGTGAACGTGTGATTGATGTCGCCATCAGTCTGCAGTACAGGTTGAAAACTGCTTACCAGAACTTCCTTACAGGAGGGCAAAACCCACCAGATGTAGAGCAAGGTACCCCTGGAATTCAAACCGCACCAACATGACCTCTGCGAGAGTCTCCACCATTAGAGCCCGTTTTATGCTTGATTTCCAGATCCTGAAGCTTTTGCATGGCAGACACTATAACGGTCGAGTGTTCCTTCTTTATGTGAGCCCCAATTTGTATAAAGCTTCCCTGTAGGGCAGCTTTCAGTGCCTCCCACTGTATCAGTAGCGGGGTAGAGTCCATGGCATGGTCTGTAAATAAGTAAAAGATGGTCTCTGTAACCCGCATAAGGCCATCAGAATTCGCGAGGAGCCAATCATTTAAACGCCACGTCCATTCCTTCCCTCAAATGGAGGGAATCGACAATGTCAAGTATACTGGAGTGTGATCAGACCAAACCATAGAATCTGTCACATTCAGGTGACCAATCTAAACCGCTATGATCAACCAAAAAAGAAATCGATACGGCTATAAGACTGGTTTACCTGTGAGAAATTAGTGTAGTCACGAGACTTTGGGTATAAAACCCTCCATACATCAATAAGATGTAAGTCGTGAGTAGGCCCTCAGTTTAGAGAAGGAATAGGGAGGACCGCGAGGTTGATGAGTCCAAAAGCGAGTCTAAAGGGATATGAAAATCCTTTCCTAGGATGCGCTTGCCCTCCATAAATCCAGACAGAATCCTCAAGTACTGCAGAGCAGATGTAATTTGATTGACATTCGGTAGGTAGATGTTGGCGATTGTAAATTTTGTCCCCCACAATAAAAATTTCACAAATGCCCCTGGGGGTCAGATAGATGATCAATCCGTTCGATAGGAAGCGTTTTATGGAAGACAGTAGACACTCCTTTGGCTTTCTGAGAAGGATTTGTACTGTGGAACCAACTGTTAAAATATCTGTTGGCACAGAAAGAGGTGAAATTAGAGTGGAAGTGCGTCTCTTGCAAGAGGAGCACATTTGATCTGGTGTTTGTGCATCTGATAGAGGATTTGCCTCCGCTTAGATGCAACGTTAAGGCCGTTTACATTGTAGGAGCAAAGTTTCAGCCGAGGATGAGATATCACCGTATGGGCCATGGTGGAGTGTGAAGAAGGGATGAAGTATGGGGAGGTAAAAGGGAAAGGAGAAAGCAGAAGAGGGGAACTAGTAGAGTAAAAGAACATAGTAAATTATAAGAATTGAGCAGAAAGACACCTGGGTATGGTTGCCTGAAAAACACTAGAATGCCTTCACAAGCGAGACACTGTGAAATATCAAGTTTTAGGCACAATCCGTGCCAAACCTATTGAGGGAGAGAGGTCGAAATGGAGAAAGCTGAGCTGTGATCCCAACAGCATGACAGGCATTAGTAACTTTAATTGTAACACATCTGTGTATAAGTATACCCTAAAATATGTAATCTGACAATAACAAGTTAACCATGAACATGAACAGTAACTGTAAGGTCCCCTGAGAAGATGTATCACAAGTGTTACTATTGAAGCACCCAAGGGTCAATCTAGAGGGTTTAGTAGGTCATCAATCCCCAGGGTACACGAACCTGGGCCTGAAAAACTGTAACGACCCATGTGTGTAATGAAGAGATAGGCCTGCAAATAGACTTATTGTCTTTAGGCTATCTACCCGTAGTTAAGTGGAGCGCCTCTCCAGCCAGGGAGGCTGCATATAAAGGGGGTATGTTCCCACCTATAGCTATATCTTGCCCCCCCCTACACTAAGACGAGACAATAATTCTAGTCATTCAACTAAAGGGGTGGGTGGGGTGGGCTCTTGTACTCATCAATGAAATCATTAGAAATATGGCAATCGGAAATTACAAATATAAGGAGGGTTAGTCTAATCTTATACCATTATAAAGCTAATACATTTAGCAGAGATAAGAAGATTCAATAGTCCCTCCCAAACCCCAGCATACCATGAAAAAAGAGACGGGAAAAGGCCCAAAGTTCTATTAACCGCACGACCCTGAGGTGTCAGATCCAGAGTACGTTGATGGATTTGTATCTATAATGCCGGGTTCACACCTATGCGAATTGGTTGCGGCTTACACCGCAACCAATTCGCATAACATTATAAAATACATTGATTTCAATGAGGCTGGTTCACATATGTGCGATGCATTCGCACTGCGCATTGCAGAAAAAACGTGTGCGCTCTCTAGGCATTGCGGTGCGGCTCAGGTGCGAATTCAAGCCCATTATGTTCTATGGGCACGCATCTGATTCGCACATGTGTTGCGTTCTGAACAGGGATCTTGAGGGGGAACTCCACGCCAAATTTTAAATAAAAAACCGGCATGGGTTCCCCTCCAGGAGCATACTAGGCCCTTAGGTCTGGAATGGACTTTAACGGGAGCCCCTATGCCGAAAAAAACGGCGCGGGGGACCCCCCAAAATCCATAGCAGACCCTTATCCGAGCACGCAGCCCGGTCGGTCAGGAAAGGGGGTGGGGACGAGCGTGTGGGTGCTTTGGGGCAGGGGGACGCCCTGTGGCCCCCCCACCCCAAAGCACCCTGCCCCCATGTTGATGAGGACAGGGCCTCTTCCCGACAACCCTGGCCGTTGGTTGTCGGGGTATGCGGGCGGGGGGGCTTATCGGAATCCGGGAGCCCCCTTTAATAAGGGGGCCCCCAGATCCCGACCCCCCACCCTATGTGAATGAGTATGGGGTACATCGTACCCCTACCCATTCACCTGGTGGGAAAAAAAATGACAATAAAAACACTACACGGGTTTTTAAAGTAATTTATTAGGCAGCTCCGGGGGTCTTCCGACTTCAGGGGTCTTCTTCCAACTTCGGGGGTCTCCGGTGTCGTCTCCGCGCTCTCTGGTTTTTCTCTCGCCCGACAGAAGGAAGGAAGAACCGGAGAGCACGGAGACGACACCGGAGACCCCCGAAGTCGGAAGAAGACCCCCGAAGTCAGAAGAAGACCCCCGGAGCTGCCTAATAAATTACTTTAAAAACCTGTGTAGTGTTTTTTATTGTAATTTTTTTTCCACCAGGTGAATGGGTACGATGTACCCCATACTCATTCACATGGGGTGGGGGGCCGGGATCTGGGGGCCCTCTTATTAAAGTGGGCTCCCGGATTCCGATAAGCCCCCCGCCCGCATACCCCGACAACCAACGGCCAGGGTTGTCAGGAAGAGGCCCTGTCCTCATCAACATAGGGGCAGGGTGCTTTGGGGTGGGGGGGCCAGCCGGGCTGCGTGCTCGGATAAGGGTCTGCTATGGATTTTGGGGGGGCCCCCACGCCGTTTTTTTTCGGCGTAGGGGTTCCCGTTAAAGTCCATACCAGACCTAAGGGCCTGATATGCTCCTGGAGGGGAGCCCATGCAGGTTTTTTATTTAAAATTTGGCGTGGAGTTCCCCCTCACGATAACAGCGACGAGACTTCCCAAGATTCCGAGCTCAAAAACGCAACGCACAAGTGTGAACCCAGCCTAAGGGGACATCTCGGTTAAAAAAACAAACGTTCTCAGTGCAAAGCTGGTAGAAGATGTACGCAACTTATGCAATCCCCTGAGTAGTGCTGAATGTAGGCACATCAGGATCATGTCAGTGATCAGTAACGGAAAACCGGATCAATTTTCTGGTGAAGCAGGATGCCTACGATGTTGTGGGAGAGGTTCACGGCCTGGCAGTCTTGAACGGTCATCTGGAGGGTCTAGCCAATTCTGAACTTCTACTGGGTCTTGCTCCAGAAAGAAAAAGAAGTCAGGGAGTTGGTCTGCATCTGATAGGACAAATTTACTGTCACCGCTGGTCACCTTAATGCTGAAAGGATGGCCCCAGGTGTAGGTTGCTCCGGCTTGATGGATCAGGTCCAGCAGGGGATGGACCACTCAATGCATATGTAGAGTGTTGTGAGAAAGGTCCGGGTAGAGCTGAATTGAGGCACCATCGACTTCCACTGGACCGGAGCGCCATGCCTTGCACATTAGGTCTTCTTTTAGGGTAGAGTTCGATAGGGGACGAGGCCTCCCTGCCCAGAACTTTGTTGAGGATAGTGATAAAAGTGGGCTTTAAGTCTGTGCCAGATGTTGCTTCTGGTATGCCCTGCAAACTGACGTTATTCCTGCGGCTCCTATTCTCACTGTCTTCTATGCGGTGCTGGTGCTGCATTATACAGTGCATATGCTCCCTGGATGCAGCCTCAAGTGCTGTTATACGGACCGCATGGTCTTTCTGGGTGACAGTCAGGGCTGATACTGCAGTTTCTGATGTGGAAACCTGCTGTTTAAGGGCATTTTAAGTCTCTATGGAGCGAGGTTTCCATTTTGATAGCCCAGGACTCAAACTCTGCCCGGAATGCAGACAGAAGGGCCGTGGCTTCAAATCTAGGGCCAGAGGAGTTAGTGCAGCCTGGTCTGCTGCAATGCATGATGCTTTAGGGCTTACTGACCTATATGTAGGATCCAGTAGATCTGTCTGGGGAGCCGAGTACTCTGCTGAGTCCTCAGACATCCACCGCCGCCTGAGTGGGGGGAGGAGGAGGCATGGTTTTCCCTGTGGTCCGGGTGGGTGCCATTTTGTCCTTGGAAGTGTGGGGTTCTTACTGAGATGCACGGAGCAAGTAATGCTGCATCATGCCCTGCTGCAGTTCAACAGACTTGGGAGGGTCAGAGCTGTGTGCCGACATGACGATCGCAGTTGTGTGATGTCTGTAAAATTGCCTGCCAGCGTCGGGAGGACACGGAGCTCAGCAGTGCACGTCTTCAGCCATCCATGGTCAGCCACGCCTCCCTGATTTTTTATTTTTATTTTTTAATAACACTTCTCATTAATATTTAAACCTTCTCACATAGTCACAAGTGTAGTTGTAGGCAGTACATATCAATTCTCTAGTCTGAATAACCACTTTGTACAAAAGTGCTTCATTTTCTTGCAGTCATCATTCTATCGTACTATGGTTATGTATAAAGTCCATGCACATACCCCTTTCCAAATAATAGTATGTACTGTTTGAGTGTGCTCACAACTGCAGAGCACATTGTAAAGCAAACTACTCTATTTGTTAGTGCTTGCATCCTTATAACACATTGTGATTTGCATAATCATTTTGATTATTTTTTGTTTTTATGTGTCTTGTACTAAATATGATTTGATATCCATTTAAAACTAATGTTTCTAATATGTTTTTAATTTTTATTTTATCCAGCGAAAAGAATTGAAAGGAGATATAACCTCATCCAATCCAGTAACTCCAGTTAAGATTCCAGACTGTCCAGTGCCAGCTTCACTACTAGAGGAGCTCCTGAAACCTACTTCTATAAGCAAAGAACCTTTGAATAATCTAAACAGCTGTCTTCAACAATTAAAGTAATACATTTACAATTTCTTTTAATTTGTTTAAAAAAGATATAGAATAAAAACCTCTTTACTGTCAGGCCTTTAATTCTAAGGATGTTTGATTGGTTCCGATATCCAGGGTATAGGTTCAAAACTAATTTGATTAGTTCAGATATCCAACTGTTGGTGTAGTTTGTCCTTTTAAGTTTCTAGATGTTCTGACTTTTATAAACAAATATCGTCATCCTTGATTTTTGTTCTAATAATAAAGAAGTCTGCAGGAAGACTGTGAACATCCAGAGGTGGTCAGAACAATGCAAATATCTTAAAATGGGTGGGAACACAGCCAGGAGTTGTGCCATTCAAGAGTTGCTACTGGAGTTCCCAAGAGGCTACAAGAAGCCAGATGAGTCACTGCACCATACTCCACTTATAACTAAAATATTACTTTGGGGTAGACTGACCATTTACATTTTGGGTTATTTCCAAATTGAAGCATTATAAAGTGTACCTACATTGTTTTTGAATTAATGAAGTCTTACTACCTTGAGATTTTCTTAGAGCAAACAAATATTGATAATATACTGTACTTGTCTCATACTAATTATTTCCCAATCTATCAAGATCTCTTCTATGCAGCCCTCTAGGCACCACACAGCCTGTTATCAGAATCTTGGTTGTTGGACCCACATAAGTGTATCGCAATCTCCATTTAATCCTGCATAGGATTGGATGCAGATAGCGGTGACCATTAACATGTCCAGCAGAGAATATTATGATAGTAGGCTGTTCAGTGCATAGCCAAATTTACAGTGAATTGGAGACAGGTGAGTAGAAGACAAGGTGGTTGGGGGTTGGGTAGGGGGTAGGAAGAGTTACCCAAATAAGTGTAAGATATAAAATACATCTATAAAAGAGATGAATAAAATTAGAGCAGGTGCACTCTAACAAGGGTGATTAAAAAAAAAATTAAACTGTACAACTATATATCTATTATATTGTGTACTCTAATAACATACAATTGTATTTTCAGGCAGGAAATGGACAGTCTTCAGCGTCAAATGGAAGAACACACTTTTACTGTACATGAATCAATGACCTCTTGGAACCACATTGAAGGACAGCTACAGGACTTGGCCGAACCTGTCCAGTTGCCCCTCACTAGTTCTAGTCTCCCCAAAAACGATCAGAACTTCAATAACAGTGAGCCAAAAAGAACTGACCAATGATTCTGAACTCTTCGGTTATTTTACAGCTGCTTTCTAATACTGGAGGGTAGGAACTCTGTGTGTGCCTGCCTATACCAGAAACATATGCACACCAAAAAGCACAGTGTGAGAGGGTCTCTCTTAACACACCAATTATTTATTGTAAATAATATATATATTCAGTAGAGAACCAAGACGCTTGGACTTTAGAGGAGAACATGGAAGATGCCTGTTGGAAATCACACACATACATGTGCCTAAAACAATCCTGCTTTTGTGCAGGGGTCCTTCCTATAACAGTACATAAGGAAGAGTACAGTTAGCATCTTGCATTATCGTCAAAGGCCTGTTCTTAAGGAATAAGTTCATCTGTGGGTCATCTCAGGAACTCTTCTCACACAAATTACACAAAGTGGAGGAGGTTTTTACCTGATGAACAAGGATGTTTTACATACTTGTCTACTCATGTCGGCAGTCCATTCAGCTAAATGATCATCATTAAATGTTTCATTAAATGCTGTGTGAATAAACCTAAAAATATAGCTTGCAAATCAATTCTAACTATGACTTGTAGTCCTTTTTTGTGATGAGCACACCTTAATGGAATACTTTTATAATAATAATAATAATAGGTAATTATTGTTTAAAGGTGTTTTCTGTATTCATAAAAAGTTAGAAAACACTTCATTTGTGTCCCAGTGGCAGGGTTTCCTGGTTAATGAGAAAATAAACCATCTGTGTTTGATACCTCTATACAATAATACCAATAGGTATTCCATAGAAAAACCTTCCTAGAAAGCAGAAGCAGGAACATCATCCTGCTGTGAACATTGCTTGGCAGACTGAAACCTAACTATTCATACAGCTGAATTGTTTCTGTAAGGCTGCAGAACCAAAGCCCCAATCCTGATAATGAGGGAAAACTGGGTAGGGGATGTCTGCTTAAGACAGATGCAGATGGGTCAGAAGTAGGTGGGGTGTATCACAACTGGAAATTCACTTTAAATTGATCAACCTATGGCTAGGTGTGCTATACTTTATTTACAGGCCTTTGTTACATTTTGTATTTCCAACTTTTTCTGTCTATGTACCATTCTGTGCATATGTGTTGTCTTGCACTCTGAAGTCGATTTTTACAACTGACATTGATCATTCTGATTTTAATGTACACTTTAAGTTACTTGATGTTTCATACAACTTTTGAATGTAAATGGATAATAATTTGTATATGTTTAAGTTGAATTTGTTAGATGGAACAATATTATTTCATTCATATTTAATATTTGTATCAAGATTTTTTTATTTTTTTTTAATGTTCTGTTCCCACCGCACCTTTTACCTTACAAAGGAATGCCCCTTAATTTATGCCATGGGTAATTTTTCATTCTAACATTACTAGACCTGAATCTTGGCATTTATAGTTTTGCTGCCTGCGCGATCCCATTGGGATGGAATCTGCCACTAAAATAGTTAGCATAGTGCCCTCCTTTTACTATAACCTATAACATTTTTTGTTTGTTGTGACACGGATTTGCAGTCATGTGCATTTTGGTTATCAGTAATGTTTTTTTCCTGGATTACTGTTTGCAGAAAGAAAGGTGTTTTACAGCTGACACATGTAGTGTGGTTTTACTGATAAGGTTACTTTCCCCTATGCTGCATCTTTACCTATTAATCAAATCTTTTTTGTTTGATAATATGCTAGATATTTATCTAGGTATAATAGATTTAAATTTTGTAATGGCAATGCAAAAAAAAGAATCTCAGCATGGTGTAGCCAGTACTGTTCAATGTTGGTTCTTTCATACTGCTCTTACAATCCAAAGTGAAAACCATAAAATAAACTTCAGACAACATTAAAAGGAAAACTGTGCTGAGAGCAATATGTTGGCTTTCATTGTTGACCCCTCTGAAAATGCTAGTTATCTGACTAGCTTCTGTCCATTAATTCACTGAAGCAGAACAGGTATGCAGCATGTATAATCTCATATATTTTGTCTTTATGTCTGTTCTCTCATTGAATCAGAAAATATTGAAACCATTGGATCAGCTTAAAAGCCAAGCAAACTAGCACTTTTAGTAGCAGAGGCCAGCCTACACATTTCTTCCAGCCTGTGTTTTCACTAATGCTATTTCCTATTACATTTACACATGTGTCACAGCTATGATGTAATCTTGAACATAAGCAGTGACCTAGTAAACTAGCTGTCTGCTAGTGCACCAAAGCTCTGAAATCTCAAAAACGGATACTAACTTAAAGTGGGGTATCATTATTAATATTTAGGGGGGAAAAAGTTAAAATATTGGTCAGCACAATATCATAGAACAAGTGCAGTGACTCCCTAAAACACTTTTTTTTTTTTTTTTTTTTTTCTGTTATCCTTAGAGGAGACTTTTAAGCTGATGTCACTCTTGTCTGCTCCAGTACTGTGCATTAAAGTAAAAGTTCACCTTCACAAAAAATAAATGCACATTTTGTTTTTGCATGTAAAAAATATGCATTTCTTTTTTTTTTGTAATGAACCTGTAAAGCATTGCACCCACGATCACCAGATCGTAAGTGTAATGCCACGGTCCTACAGACTGTCTGTGTATCTGTCTGACTGTACCTCCAATAGCATAAATGAACTACCACGGCGCTCAACAGCGCCATGGTAGTTCATTGAGAACTACAAGCCGACAGCCGCAAACGCTGTCGGACCTTATAGTTTTCCTATTTACAGAACACTGTGGATGGCCACATTTGTTGCAGAGTGTGTGACAGCTAGCACGGGGGGGGGCATCCCCCTCCAGCTTTCACAATGGTGGATCGGGGGGAGCAGAGATCAGTGCATATGTTGCATATTACACCCTGAATACATGGTTCAAAAGTGAACTTCTCCTTTAAAGCAGCCAATTCACCAAAGCAAGCAGAAAAAACATATCTGCACCTGCTTTTCAGAGCAGTGCACTAAACGCACATCATTGTGGTGTGGATGTGCATTTGGGTGCAATTTAAAAGGGGGACATTGCAGTGGGCTTCTGAATAAAATGTGGTGGTGTTGGTGTTTTTAATAATCTCACTATATACTGATTCTAGGCACTATAATGCAGGAATTCATTAATATAAATTTCCACCTTACATTTTTTCTTTCTGTATTATTCCACAACAGTTAGCTTCAAATATTCTTTAACAGTCACTTAAAGCTGAACCTCCCTCTCAAACCAATCTCTCCAATCGACCCAGTGTCTGCATTCCATCACTGAGTTTGAAGCCTCCGGCTGCCTTGATTTGCCAGATGAGGTTACTCCTGCGCATAAGCACCTGGTATGTTGAAAGTGTACACTGAGCTTCTCTCCTGCAGAATGTACAAGCTTTAGAATCTTGTTGTTGGATAAAAAACTTTTATTACAGAAGAGACCTACAAAATATATTCTGCTGCAAAAGCCTAGTGTTGGCAATTATTTACATGCTAAAGTTTTGCTTTTTGTTTACGCACTACACATTATGCATCTAACACATTACTGACTGGATTCACATACATACCACATACCTTCACTGACTGTTCCAATTAGTATCATCAACAATATTACACTAGGGATTGTATTAGCTGAATGAGGGGGTATTTTATACCTGTATTAAAAAGCCAATAACCCTGCATCTCTTTCCACTTTTTATTGACTTATCATAGTGGGCACTTTGACAACTCCCCAGGCATTAAAGTAGAACTAGATTGGAGTTGACCTTCTACTTACAAATGGTAAAATGTCTGTTCATACATATGCCCTTAGATGCTACTGATTCTGTATATGTTGATAAGCTGCATTCTTATGTACATTGTATGGTTTATAAATGGACTACTGCCATTCACAGTAGCATACATTTTGTTTTCTTTCATGAAGTTATTTTATTACATTTTTTTGTAATCTACAATACCTGTACCTTTTAGCAAGGTAAAAACATTCCACATTAATAATTATACTACCAAAATTAGTGTGTACTGTAAAATCCATCCAGCACTGCTCCTGTTTCTTGCTGGAGGCCACCATTTTGTTGAAGCCCAGACCAGTGACTTTCTTATTGAGAACTGTCCCCCTCTCCTTAGTATCAAAAACTATGTCACTTTCTGCAATTAAAATGTATGCATTTCCAGTCTTAATTGTATGTCTTGGCTCTGCTAAGGAGGAAGGCTGCCGGAGCGGACAGTGGGTTAACAGCAGCTGATGCTGACATGAAGGGAGAACGGAGAGAATATCAAAGAGATAAGACACTATCCTTGTAGGTGTAACTCTTTTGTGTCTCCCTGGCTGCAGAGTTTGTCCTGTCATCCTCCCTAATGTGTTATCCATTGGCACAGTCTGTGTTATTCCTGTTTTTTTCCCCTCTCCTTAGCAGTAAGGATGAGCTCCGGCGTGTTCGCATAGTACACGTGCAGAGCCCGCCAGGAAGTCGGCACCGCGCTGCGCTAATCACAGCCAGGAAGACATTTCCCGATCTCTGCAGCCGAGCATCGGGAAATGCCTCCCTGCCTGTCATTAGCGCAGCACGATGCCGACTTCCTGGCGGGCTCTGCACGTGTACTATGCTAACACGCCGGAGCTCATCCTTACTTAGCAGCAGTAAATCTTTAGCCTGTCAGCAGATCAGCCTCTAGCGACTCACCGATTTATCTGCCAAGTGTTGAAAATAAGAGCAACTGAGGCTGTGCAGAGCAGGATGAGAAAGAATATAGACACTTATTATTAGTGTTTTACAAAGCTATATTAGCAAAGTTGGCCATCATCAAGTGAATCTATCATGACTTAATTTTCTGAATGTTCCTCTTTAACAAACAGTCACTATGGAAAAGGCTGATGATTTTTAAATCCAAATAATGGCAACACATTTTATTTTTAAACAGCCCATTTATGTCTACTCTACTTCAAAGGTCATATTTCAGGGTATTAGAATATTTGCTCTATGGTACGGTTAGGTGTTCAATAGTTATACTTGATAGACACACTGCCTATGCTGCATATATCTTTGTAGAAAACATACAAGTAGTCACTAAAATGTAAAATGTATATTCATGATGTTTGGGTGATTTTTTCAACCCAGGAGGTCATTTGGCAAAATACAAATTTTTGTTACATCAGTGGGCAGATTTTCTTTTTCCCATAACTGTTGTAAAATTTGAAATGAAAGTTCATATTCGGAAAACTGGACTTCAATTTAAAATTAAGTATTCAGTTTCATTATAGGGGGGGGGATGCAGGGTCACCTTTAAATGGTAAAAATGGTTAAAGCTGAACTCTTGTCACAAAATAATGTTTATTTAAATCTATTCCTTAATTAATACAAATCTAAATTATGTGTACTTAATGTCTCTGCAAACCCAGATATCTTGGAAAAGTAGTGGGAACATCATTTCTATGCTACACACATAGCCTGTTCAGAGAGTAGATCTGTGAATGGGACAGATTAGGTCCCCTCACTATAAAATACTACAGGGGATTAGATAGAACTCAAGTGTCTCTGCTCAAGAGGCGAGAGAAACCCATGCACTGGTTAAAGTGTCTCCACACTCTGACAAAGATCCATGCAGCAAAATTAAGCCGGTAACCAGGTGTCATCCACAAATATGAATCCTTTATTGACTACATGGTTGGTATACAGCATGAAGGGCTAACACATTTTGGCTACTTAGTCTTACTCATAGCAAATATAAAAACATGCTGAACAAACAATCAAATAGACATCCCTACTCTTGAACCAAGCGGAAGAAGCAGGAGATAATAATTGAAATCTATTAAGTGAGCAACAGCACACAATTATCACATCCATAAAATGTAAAGATATATTGATAGTTATAATCCCAGGTATAAAATATACAGCCCCAGCAAATAGATTAACAAGTATAAATGATTGTAAATTGCTCTTAACAACCACTGATTATTATGATTACAAAAGATGTCCATGAAGGATGTATGGTCTTCTTTTCTTTTTATGATGTAGAATGGGTTTTGAAGACATGTAGAGGAGGTGATATACATGGCAAGTTATTTCAAAGAGCGATGTGGTGGCTTTATACCATACAAACCAGGGCACCCAACAGTCTTAAAGCATTTGTTAACCCCAAAAAAATGTACCCTGTTCCTTTAAAGCATGTTATACAGCACAGTGCTTGTGCTGTCATTTGGCCCCCTGTAACACCTGGCTGATCCTGGTAGTTTCTACCCTCCCCTCTGTACGCTGACCGTGATATATATCGGGCCTACTGAGCCCCGACACCGTGGTCAGTGTATGTGCCTCCATCATCCGTTGCTATCTGCAGCTCTTTTGTGCCTCCCTCTGTCCTCCTCCCCCCTCCCCTCCCTGTTTGTCAGTTCTCATTAGCACTGCTCTGCTCCTCTCTCTTCTGCTTCAAAACTATCTGACCTTTATATCATCCCCTCTGTCAGATAAAAAGCTGTCTCCTAGTACCTGTGCTTTATAAAATTAAAAAAAAGCAGATTTCTACCTGTTTTACCAGCAACTCCTAGCGATCACGTGACTCCAGGCTTGCCTCCCTGGCTGATGTTAGCGGAGGAATCTCAACCCTGCCCGCTGGAGCTATCAGGTGGGGAGAGCAGAGAGCCTGGAGTCATGTGATCGCTGGGAGATGCTAATAAGATGGGTAGAAATCTGCTTTTTTTTTTAATAAAGCACAGGCACTTGGATGCAGCTTTTTATCTAACAGAGGGGACGATATAAAGATGAGATAGGGGCTTAACAACCGCTTTAATCCTAGGTGGGACGTGGGTCTCTTTTTTAAATAAAATGCATTTTGTGGACAGATTGTTTATTTATATTAACCTGTGTTTTGTTATGAGCTATTTACAATAATTTTTATTTATTAATCTGTTTATTTGCAGGTGGGTATACAGCAAGAAAGGCTAACGCAATTGTTGAATTAAAATAACCCATGGTTGTTGGGTGCGATTTACGATCATATATATTTTTTAATCTGTTTATTTGCGTGGACCGTTTAGAATATATTCGGGATTATAAATAATATGAATATATCTTTTACATTTTATGTATGTGATAAAGTGATCTGTTATTTATTGGATTTTTATTCATTTTGTCATATACTTGTGCTAATTTAATTGATTTTAAATATTATCCACCTGCTTCTTCTGCTTGGTTCAGGAGTTGGGGTGTCTATTTAATTGTTTGTTCAGTATGTTTTTTTTAGATGTGGTATTAGTAGGGTTGAGTTGAAACATGTTGCCCTTCTGTCCGGTATACCCACCATGTAGTCAATAAAGGATTCATATTTGTGGATGGCACCTGGTTGCCAGCTTCATTATGCTGCATGGATCTTTGTCAGAGTGTGGAGACACTTTAGCCAGTGCATGGGTATATCCTACTCCGGATGGCTACCCGGTTGAGCAGCTATTTTTATTTTTTTAAAGTGTAGGAGGAGTTTTATGTTTGATTAATGCACAAAAGGTACACAAAGAAGTGAGAATACACATGGCTCTTGTATATAAACAATATTTCTAGCGCATATTTCAGCATTAACAAAGCTTTATATTGTCACTGTTTTTACAAAAGTAATGCATACTGTATATAAATAAAGTCTGATAGTATGTACTGGATAGTAGTCGGTGGATCTTTTTTGCTTAGGTCTCTGGGGGTCCACCTGAATAAATGGGAGATGTCAACCAGCAAAATTTGATTGCTTTGCATGGTCTAAAGCCAGATGTGTTAGGAAAGGTCCAGGGGTGGAGCTAGAGATTCAAGTAGAGAATGCTCACTACCAGGACTAAAGAGAGAGATCTAAGCATCAAATAGGTCCTTACACCCACCAGCATTATTTATTAGTAGTAAAGGTTTTGGGTAAACTTTTGAGCTGGCGAATACTACAGGAAATTTTGACATTTTCAACTGCCCTTTAATCTCAAAAACTGTGGAACCAATCAAGGCAGGCTTCCAATATCTCTGTTATATAAACATACATATGGTGGCAGGTTGTCCTGATCTGTGCAGAGGTGGTGTTTTTTTTTTTTCTTGCTATCAAGAGGTTGAATTTGCTAGAAAAGTGTCCTGTGTATAGTCAACATCATTTATTTTTAATTATTTTTTTTTGCAGTAGACTGTTGAAAGTAGACATTGATT
This sequence comes from Rana muscosa, assembly GCA_029206835.1. NCBI lineage: Eukaryota > Metazoa > Chordata > Amphibia > Anura > Ranidae > Rana > Rana muscosa. The sequence continues at coordinate 910,818,335 of CM055116.1, read as the reverse complement.
GATGCACTGTTTTTTTTTTTTTTTTTTAAGTTATAACAATTGTAAAACTGTAACGGAATCTTTTTGGGTTGATGGCTTCTGTTCTGTTAGTCTGTGGCAAGTTGTGAAACAATCCGGTGGATAGCTTGAAAATCTGTTGTATAGTCAAGGAATTGTTTTCATTGACAATGTTTGTGCTATTATTTATAGAAAGAAAAATGTATCTTAAGGACATTTATTATTATTATTATTATTATTACATGTGGTATATTCCTATATAATATAATATAATATAAACCTACAGTTTTTAAACTATTAAAACTGTACATATAATGCAGTGTAAAGCATGTGGATCGATATGTGCATAAGGAGTCTTTCTTTTTTTGTGAAATAAACTATTTTTGTTAATATGTTTTCTTGTCTTAGTAAAAATCATATTTGCTGATTTTGCACATTTAAAGTGCTTGTTAAGTCACACATACTGTAAAAATCAACTGCACCCCCTCTGAAATACTGTGCTTTATTTCTTCCTAAAACTGTTTTTTTTTTTATTATTAAAATCCTAAATACCTTCTTGCACAGCTCCACTGTCCTGATCCAAGGAGAGCAGCGGGAGGGGCTGAGATTCCCCTCTGACTTATGGCCAGGGAGGGAGGTCACATGATCACACAGCGGCGCTGTGCAAGAAGGTATATTTAGGATTATAATTTAAACTGACATACTGTGGTTTATATCTTCATAAAACAGAGGTGATGTAAGTGATTTCTATACACATTACTTTACAGGAATAGCGGTAGGAGGGGAGGAGATCGACTCTAACTACAGACTACTGAGCTGATAGGCAGTGAGGGAGGGGAGAGATTGGCCACACAGCATGATGACTGAGGGACGTAAACTGACCCAATGAGAATATGACTGCTTGTAGCTTCTTACAGTTAAAAAAAAAGGTACAATCAAAACCAAAAAAAAGAACAACAAATAAGAGTAAAAAAAAAATCTCTTGTAGGTTATTTGCAATGTCCTATTTTTAATGTTAGTGGACAAATTAAATAACAAGCAAAACCCTATTGAGCCTGTTTCAACCTACCCACACCAGAACACAAGCACGTGTCTGTGTCTTAAACAAAGAAACTAAAAATAAAATAAAAAATAAAGGCTAAAACTAAGCCAGGTTACCAAAAATTTAGGATAACAAGAATTATTAAAAAAAATTATAATTCAATAACAAAAATTTAAAATTAATAAATTGCAAAAAAGTAAATACATTTTTTCTCCACAAAACCAAGGACCACGATTCCAGTGTCCTCCTTCCAATAAAACAACAAAAATCAAAACAAAAAATGTTTTCGCTCTGTAAAAATATTTTATTTTTTTCACAAAACTAAGGATCACTATTTAAGTGTCTCAAAAACAACAATTATTAAAACAAAAATTTTCCCATTCTGTACTTCCTCCCCATTAAATTGACCGGTTATAATGGTACATCCAAAGTATTTTATCAATTATGATTTTGGGATAAAAAATAAATAAAAATAAAAAAAAATAAAAAAATAAATAAAAATAAAATAACCTGTGGTGTATATTCTCTCCTTGGAGGTAATACCCACTAATAAAACAAAAATATTTACCTATATTTTCCCTAGATAGATTGGATAAGCTTACTAAGCTTAACTTCCTCCTAATAACCTTAATCTCTAATATACAGATTTTGTTATTATATTAAATGCTTTCAGTCCTGTACTTATCTTCGTGGTCGCCAACTGTTGATTTTTAAATATTAATATTTAATATTAAATTAATATTCAATATTCAACGATTATTGATATGGTTTAAATAGGAGTTCTTTTTCTGACAAGATTTGAAAACTTCAATATAACAAGCATTTATTAAAGAATTAAGGTTATTAGTCTATCTAATACACCGCAAACATTTACAGTCTTTGGCAAGGGAGTAAATATTAGTTTCAAACACAACGTATATACATTACATTACAAATAGACAAACATAGGAAAAATGCAAGCATAAGGGGTAAGTGCTGGGAGATGGTCTAATAATTACCTATAATGAATCCTGGGCCCAGGTTCCCTCATCTCTCCACTCTCTACTGGATGGGGGGTCCTTTTATGGAGCCCTCTCCCATTGACTAACCCAGGGCAGCTACGATTGGTTGCGGTTATTTCTTTCCTCCTTCCTGCCGTTATATTAATTTCCCACACTAGCCCACTCTTTACTGGAATTTAGTGATAATTGGATTTGAAGATAAATTAATTAAACCGGAAGTCGTTAACTTCCCTTGAATGGGGCGCTTAGCTATGCATGGAACTAGCCAGGAAGAATTACCCCTTAAATGGATATGGGTGTTAATATGGGAGAATACACACGCCTTTATCTAGAGAATAAAAGGCGGTGCCGCATAGACTACCAGTTTCAGCTGTGATCTCTTTTCTAGCGTGTTTGACTACTAAGTTATCTCGTCAGACCATAAGACTCCACAGCTCTTGTTACCCCACCTTCATGCATATTCAATAAGAGGACAGGTAATTAGATTGTCCTCAAGCCCAGCTTGTCAGCCAAGTTAACCCTTTACAGACCCACATATTTCCTACTCTAAATTATATATATATATACATATATGTTACAGATATTCCCAGTTTACAAGGAAATTATTCATAAAAATTCCTCATAAGGCAACACCCCTGTGTCGTGGATCAGCAGCCATGATTACCGTACCACTTGTAGCACTGTTCTCTCTGTATTGCTGACTGGTTTGCCTGCCAGTCCCCTCTGCCTTCCTATTAAAAAATGACCACACTGAGCAGGAGAACAAAGCATGGTCAGTTCTCTAGCTATGCTGGTAACCCAGCGTGCTCTCCAATGATCTCACTTGTCCTGACACACCCCTCCTGCACAGCCATTCACTGGGAAGCTCAGTGTGTTGCTTCCCCTCCCCCCCCCCCTCAGCTCTTATGCAACTGAGAACAGAGGGAATGTGATCACTTATAAAAACGGGTCGTTATAATGTATTTTCTCTTCCGTTCATGGATGGACACAGCAGCATCTTGACATATGGGTATTATCCTCCTGTTAGGAGATTGACTAGGCAGCATGTTAAGTGTTAAAACACATCACACAGTACAGTACCGCCCTGGGGGCGGTCCCCCTGGGTACATCCCATCTCGCAGCTCAGTTTTTTTCTGCCTAACATAGGAGAAGGACTTGGCTCCCTGTGGGTTCTGGGAAATTCTATTTTTTTCTACTTTTTTGATCCTAGGATCTACGATCAACTGCCGACTGGGTGATAGGCTGGATCCTCGATCCTTGTAGTCCCCCCAGTTTCGGCCAGCGAGCATGTGCCGACCTTTTAGCTACGCGCTGGGTCATCCACGACATGCCCGTCGCTCCACGGGTGGCCGGTGAGCTATATGCTCCAGGGCACACATATGACCGGGCTCTATGTCCGTGTCACAGTGTGCCGGGCCGACAGCCATGCCGTAACCGTGCGGACGTTGGGTCTGTCTGGAATGCCTTCAGCGGGTCCTCGCAGGAAGGGTAAGTAGCAGTCCCCCAGCTCCGGCAGGGTGGTACGGCTGGGCATTCCCGGGGAGGTTGATAGAGGGTTCCACTCTCCTTTCCTCTCTCCCTTCCTCCCCTCCTCCCTAGGCTCTGGGGAGCTAGGATGGCTGCGATTCGGGGTCCACCTAAGGGGGCTCCATCCTGTGGCTGGGGGCTGCGCGGCGGGTCCGCTCTCCGGGGGGTGCTGTCTGGTGCTAGGTGTGGGGGGGGGCCTCCTTAGGGGGCCCGGGTGTTCGCTGCCATGTGTGATCTCTGTTAGTTTTTTTTTTCTTTTCCCATTTTGGCTGCGCCCAGCGCTGTTTTTATACAGGCATCGGCGGCCATTTTCTTGTAGTCCGCGCGCTCCGCTTACAGAGCGGCGGGTCGGCAGCCATCTTGGGAGGTGTTTTTGCCTCTAGTGGCCAGAATATCGGCGCAAACGGCTCCTGCACACTTTACTATGGATGGCACAGGGAGAGAGAGCACCTTAGGAGGCTGAGGCGGACGGCGGCTGTGCAGTACCTCATCCGGGTGGTGAGTCCTCTGGGGGGTCCCTCGTCTCTCTGCGGCAGCTAGGAGGGTGGTCCGTGCAATTTGCCTTACGTCCCTAGGGGTGTCAGGCGGGTGGGTCAGCATGGCGTCAGAAGCGGGCGCCTCTTCCCCAGACATACCTGAATTGGCAACATGTGCCCCTGCACCTGTTATTTCTGTGGACGCGGTCCTGGAGGCTTTTGTTGCCAGGGTGGAAGCGGCGTGTGGGAAAAGGGGTAAAAAGCGCCATCTTCCGGGGACAACTCTGATGAAGAATCGGGCCCAGCTACTGCTCCCAGCCCTGGTTCTGATGCAGACCTTGACCGTACGGACAGTGAGGATGACTCTGGATCAGGGTCAGCGCATGATAGGGCGCTTGTAGGAGCACTTATCACCGCGGTGCGGGATACTCTAAAAATGGAGGATACGGCGGAGGCGACAGATGTCGGTCCCCTTTGGATTCCGTAAGCCGACCCACACTGCCAAGGTGTTTCCTGGTGTATCTTATCTGGATAAGCTCTTGTACAAGGAATGGGATCGGCCGCAAAAGGTCTTTTCAGCCCCAAAATGTTTTAGCGGTGCGTTACCCCTTTAAGGAGAATTTCCTGAAAAAAATGGACTTCTCCCCCCACAGTGGACTCCCCTGTGTCCAGACTAAACAAGGTGACCACGATAACAGTGGAAGGGGCTCCTGCTTTCAAGGGCCCCGCAGACAGGAGGGCTGAGGCTGTGGCCCACTCCCTGTTCACGGTGGTGGGGTCAGCGGTGCGTCCTGTCGTGGCCGGGGCGCTAGTGTCTCAGACACTTACCGAATGGGCAAAAATGTTGCGCCAAGGGTTGGAGGCGCATCATGCTCCCTCAGAATGTGTGGCACTGGCTGACCAGTTGGTACAGGGTCTTAATTTTGTCTGCGCGTCAGCCCTGGATACGATTCCTTTGCTCTTCAGAGCCTCAGGCTATGCGGTGGTGCTACGCCGCCGGGTCTGGCTGAAGTGCTGGTCCGCGGACCAGTCTTCTAAGAAGGCCCTAGTGGATTTACCCTTTAAGGGTGAAAGGCTTTTTGGAGCCTTTCTGGATGACATTATAAAAGATGTCACGGGTGGTAAGAGCACTCTGCTCCCGCAATCCGGTAAGGAGCCTCGCCGTCTGCCCAGTGCTGCAGGTAAGCGCTCCCAGGCTGAAGGGCAAAATGCGCCCCTGGTTCCGCAAGCCCAACAAGCCTGCGGTCAACTCTGCGTCCGCATGAAGGTCTGCCCCCGCCTGACACTCGGGTGGGGGGCCGTCTTCGCGGCTCGGTGGATGTCTCTACTCTCTGACGGTGGGTTTGCGAAGTAGTTTCCACGGGGTACAAGATAGTTTCTCTCTTGCGCACCAAACAGATTTTTTCCCTCCAACCTCCAGCTTCCTCCGAGTCGTCGGGTGGCCCTGTTTGGGGCTTTTCAGGATTTGCTGGTACAGGGGGTGATCGTACCGGTCCCATTGCAGGAACTGTTTGTTTAAGGGATTTTACTCCAATCTGTTTGTGGTCCCCAAGAAGGAAGGGGTCCGTCCAATCCTGGATCTCAAGGCCCTCAATTGCTTTGTGAAAGTGCAAGGTTCAGGATGGAATCAGTTCGCTCTGTCGTTGCTACTCTCCATCTGGGGGATTGTCTGGCGTCTTTGGACATCAAGGACGCATACTTACATGTCCCCATATGCTCCAGGCATCAGAGATTTTGCGGTCGGGGAAGACCACTATCAATTTGTGGCTCTCCCCTTTGGCCTTGCATCGATGCCGAGGGTATTCACCAAGGTGCTCGCCCCGATTCTGGCCTTGCTGAGACCGCGTGGAATCGTTATCGTAGGCTACCTGGACGACCTTCTTCTGAGAGCCTCTTCAAGCTCAGAATTAGAGGAAGATGTGTCTCACCTGTCAGATCCTCTGAGATTCGGTTGGGTGCTGAACATTCAGAAGTCGGTATTGGTACCGTCTCAATGCCTAGAATACCTGAGGTTGGTTCTGGACTCCAAAGAAGGCGAGAGTTTTTCTCCCTGTGGAGAAGCTGCAGACTCTGCGGGCTGCGGTGCAGCGGTTGACATCCCAAAAATGGTTGTCGCTCCACTTTTGCATGCGAGTCCTGGGACTCATGGTAGCCTCATTTTGAGGCGGTACTGTATGCTCAATTCCACACTCGAGTGTTACAGAAGGAAATTCTGTCGCGTTGGGACAAAATGTCCATCGTCTCCGGATTGTCAAATCCGAGTGAGCCACCTGGTCAGGACCCTCCCTGGTTTGGTGGCTGACTTCTCCGACTCTTCGGTCCGGGAAGTCATTCCTTCCTTTTCACTGGACGGTGATCACTACGGAAGCCAGTCTCACCGGTTGGGGAGGAGTATGGGGAGTTCTGTTGGTCCAGGGTCGCTGGAAGTATCCCGCCTGCCAATCAATGTCCTGGAACTTCGGGCGATCAGGCTGTGCCTCTTCAAGTGGTCTCAGAGACTACAAGGACGTTCAGTCAGGATCCAGTCGGACAACGCCACGGCAGTGGCGTATGTCAATCATCAAGGAGGAACAAGAAGCTCGGCTGCAGCTGTGGAGGTCGCTCACATCCTGAGGTGGGCAGAACGGGGCGTGCCGGCTCTATCGTCCGTGTACACTGAGGTTCGTGGCCAGGTCAAAAGACCCATGTGCGGACGCAACAGACACGTTGGTGGCGCCGTGGGGTCAGTATCGGCTACTTTATGCCTTCCCTCCTCTAAGCTTCTTCCCCGTCTGCTTCGCAGAGTGGAGGCTGAAGGAATTCCGACGATCCTAATTGTTCCAGATTGGCCTCTGCATCCCTGGTACACCGACCTAGTGCGTCTGGTAGCAGATGTTCCTTGGCGGCTGCCGCTGCGAGAGGACCTTCTGTCGCAAGGTCCCATATTTCATCCTGCTTTACAGTCGCTGTCTTTAACGGCATGGCTATTGAAAGCCAGGTGCTAAGGGACCGAGGTCTGTCGGATTCGGTGATTCCTACCATGCTGCGGGCACGGAAGTCAACCTTCCGGAAGATCCACCATCGTACATGGAAGGCTTACATCTCTGTGTGAGGAGATGGGGTGGCATTCGTGTGCGTATTTGATTTCCAGGGTCCTGCTGTTTTTACAGCGTGGAGTAGACCAGAAATTCACCTTAAGTACAATTAAGGGGCAGATTTCGGCCTTGGCTGTCTTCTTTCAACAACACTTGGCAGCACACTTTCTTGTAAGTACGTTTTTGTGCAGGTGGGTCGACATGTGGCTCCTCCAGTCCGCCCGCCACTGCCTTCGTGGGACTTGAATCTGGTCCTCTCAGTACTTCAGAAACCACCGTTTGAGAACATTAGAGAGATTCTTTTACTGACTCTCTCCCAGAAGGTGGCCTTTTTGGTGGCTTATTACATCAGTCAGATGGGTTTCCGAATTGGCGGCCTTGTCATGCAAGGCTCCCTACTTGATCTTCCACAAGGATAAGGTGGTGCTGCCTCCGCAGCCGTCATATTTTCCTAAGGTCGTTTTGGCTTTTCACCTCAATGAGGATATTGTACTTCCGTCTGTGTCCTCAGCCGGCGCATCCCAGGGAGGCTGCGTTACATTCATTGGACGTTTTCCGAGCCCTGCGGGTGTACCTGTCTGCCACTGCTCCGTTCCGGAGGTCGGATTCACTGTTCGTGTCGGTGGTTGGTCCTAAGAAGGGCCTGGCGGTCTCGTTGGCCACCATCTCTAGGTGGATCAGACAGATCATGATTCAGGCCTATGCTCTGAAAGGGCGGGCGCCTCCCTTCCCGGTGACGGCGCATTCGACCAGGGCGATAGGTGCCTCTTGGGCTTTCCGACATCAAGTGTCTGTTTCTCAAGTGTGTAAGGCGGCCACCTGGTGGTCTGTTCACACCTTCACAAAATTTTACAAAGTTGACGTGGGTGCATCTTCGGATGCTTGCTTCGGCCGCAAAGTTTTGCAGGCGGCTGTTTAAAGTTGCAACTCCTCCGTTGAGGACCTCTGGTTGTTTGGGGTGATGTTGGTTTAATGCTGTTTTTCCCACCCCTCGTTATTTTTACACTGCTTGGGGACATCCCATATGTCCAGATGCTGCTGTGTCCATCCATGAACGGAAGAGAAAATAGGGTTTTTGTACTCACCGTAAAATCCATTTCTCTGAGTTCATGGACGGACACAGCACTCGCCCCTCCTTTTTTATGTTTGTACTGCTTGTTTACGAACTGAGCTGCGAGATGCAGGGAGAGGGGATGTACCCAGGGGCACCGCCCCCGGGGCGGTACTGTACTGTGTGATGTGTTTTAACACTTCACATGCTGTTTTTCTGCCTAGTTAATCTCTTAACAGGAGGATAATACCCATATGTCAAGATGCTGCTGTGTCCGTCCATGAAATGGATTTTACGGTGAGTACAAAAATCCTATTTTTAAATCTTTATAAAAATGTTTTGCCTTTTATTTCTATTTTAAACTGAAATGGGTTGTTTTACAAGGTGATCATTTACAATCACTTTAAGGCAGTTCTGAAGGCAAAAGGGGGTGTCTGTGTCTCTCAGTTCCCACAAAGTGTCAGATTGCTCATCGCGCTAACACAATCCCGCTAGAAGTCGCTTATCACCACTATTAGTAGTATAACAAATAATATAAATTCCTTTATGTATACCATTGTTTGTCGATGTTTTAGCTTTTACACAAACCAATCAATATAACACTTATTGGAATTTTTATAGCTGAATACATTTTGGCCTAAATTTATGAAGAAATTTGTTTTTCTCTTTTGTCCATGGATGGACACAGCTCCTTTATTCTTGACCTTAGGGTTTATATGCCGTCTATCAGGAGAGGACTAGGCAGACATGTTAAAACATGTAACAGCAAAGCTGAACAGTACAGCCCAGGGGGTGGTCCCTCTGGTGGTCCCTCTGGCTCTAACCCCTCACCCTGCATCTAGCAGCTCAGTTTTATTCTGCCTAGCATTGGAGAAGGACCTGGCTCCCGGTTGGGACCATTGGTCCTGGAGATTTTTACATTTTTTCTACTTTTTTTGATCCTGAGATCTACTATCAACTGCCGGCTGGGTGACCGGCTGGATAATATAGATCCTTGTAGTCTCCCCAGTCCGGCCATCGAGTGTGAGCCAGACCTTTAGCAACGGCCCGTTTGCTCCAGGGGTGGCCGGTGAGCTATATGCTCCGGGGCACACATATGACCGGGCTACTGCTGTCCGAGTCACAGTGGGCCATGGCCGACAGTCACTCCGTACTGCTTGGGTGATGGGTCTGTCCGGAATGCGTCCAGCAGTCCCCGTAGGATGGGTAAGTAAGGTTCCACCTGTTTCGGCAGGATGGAACAGCTGGGCATTCCTGGGGAGGTAGACTAGGGGGTCTCACTCTCCCTTTCTTCTCTCCCTGTCCCTTCCCTCCTCCCCATGCGTCTGTGGTGGCTGGGCCTGCTGTGTACCTGACTGGGGGTCCTCCGGGGGGGCTCCGGGTCCTGGCTGGGGGCTGCGCTGGGTGTCTGGGGTCCGCTCTCCGTTGTGGGGTGTTGTCTGGTCTGCCATGTGGGAGGCCTCCGCAGGCCTTTGTCTTTTTCCTCAAACGACCGGCGGCCATTTTGGCGGAGCCGGCGCCATTTTCTTGTAGCCGCGCTAGTTCTAATGCTGAAGCAGCCAGCGGCCATTTTCTCTTAGCTCGCGCTCTTTTTCCAGAGGCGGCCGGCGTCTTTCTGAACGGCGCGAACAGCACAGAACACCTCAGACGCAGGAGAACACCTCAGACACAGGCAGTGCAGGAGAGAGAGCGGACCGCAGCGCTGTTCAGTACCTGGGTCAGGGTGGTGAGTCCTCTGGGGGGCCCCTCGGTCTGTAGCAGCTAGGAGAGTGGACCTTTTTGTGTACCTTGCCTTTAGTCCCTAAGTGGCTGTCAGGCGAGTGTGGGTCAGCATGGCGTCAGAAGGTGGCGCTTCTTCCCCAGACATCCCTGTGATAGCAACCGGGGCCCCTGCACCTCCGGTGCCTATGGACGCTTTGTCGGTGGTCCTGGAGTCCTTTGTTGCCAGGGTGGAAGCGGTGTGCAGGCACAAAGGGGGTAAAAAAACGCCCCCACCATCTTCTGGGGAACGCTTTGATTCAGACTCGGGCCTGGCTGTGGCACATGGCCCCCTGTTCTGACATGTCAGAGGATGCGGACCAGAACCATTGGGACAGTGAGGAAGATTCAGTGTCCGCGTCAGCACAGGAAAAGGCGCTTGTTGAAGCACTTATCACCACAGTGCGGGAGACCCTAAAATTGGAAGATATGGCGGGGGCATCTACTGAGGTGTCGGTCCCTTTTTGGGTCCCACATACCGACCCGCACTGCTAAGGTGTTTCTTTACATAACTTATTTTGATAAGTTCATATACAAAGAATGGGAACGACCGCAGAATGCCTTTTCGGTCCCAAAACGCATGGCGGTCTGTTACCCCTTTGAGGAGAGTCTCCTGAAAAAATGGACATCTCCCCCGATTGTGGACCCCCCGGTATCCAGGTTAAACAAGGTAACCACGATTCCGGTAGAGGGGACCCCTGCCTTTAAGGACCCTGCAGACAGGAGCGCCGAGGCGGTGGCCCGGTCCATGTTCACGGTGTTGGGGTCAGCTTTGCGTCCAGTGTTGGCCACGGCCCTGGTGTCACAGACACTTACAGAATGGGCAAAATTGTTGCACCACGAGTCGGTAGAGCAACAGGCTTCCCCGGTCTGCGTGCAACTGGCCGACCAGTTGGTGCATGGCCTTAAGTATGTCTGCGATGCGGCCTTAGATACAGCTCCCTTGCTTTCCAGAGCCTCAGTATCTGCTGTGGTGCTACGTCGCCTGATTTGGCTAAAATGCTGGTGCACGGACCAGACTTCCAAGAAGGCTCTGGCGGATTTGCCCTTCCAGGGAGAGAGGCTATTTGGAGCATCGCTGGATGACATTATTAAGACTGTCACTGGGGGTAAGAGCACGCTGCTCCCACAATCCAGAAAAGGTAGGGAGCCGCGCCGTAGGTCAGGGCCCTCCTTTTCCGTTCAGAAACTTTTTTTTCATCAGCCCGGGCCCGCAGGTAAGCGTTCCCGAGCCGACAAGGGGCCAGCTGAGGGACAAAAGTGTCCCTGGTTTCGCAAGCCAAATAAGCCTGCAAACAAATCTGCCACAGCATTAAGGTTTGCCCCCGCCCGACTCTCGGGTGGGGGGTCGCCTCTGCGAGTTTGCAGCTCGGTGGGCCTCCCTGTTTCCGACCAGTGGGTTTGCGAAGAGGTTTCATCAGGGTACAAGATAGAATTTCTTCCTTGTCCACCAAACAGATTTTTTCCCTCAAACCTTCCATCTTCTTCCGGCTCGTCGGAACGCAGTGCAGGACCTGCTGATGCGCGGGGTAATAGTACCTGTGCCGCTGCCGGAAAGGTTTCAGGGATTCTACTCCAATCTGTTTGTAGTCCCAAAAAAGGATGGGGTCCGTCCAATCCTGGATCTCAAGGCCCTCAACGCCTTTGTAAAGGTACGAAGGTTCAGGATGGAATCAGTAAGCTCTGTGGTCGCTGCACTCCATCCGGGGGATTTTCTGGCGTCCTTGGACATTAAGGACGCATACTTGCATGTCCCCATATACGTCAGGCATCAGAGATTTCTGCGCTTTGCAGTCGGGGACAATCCCTACCAATTTGTAGCTCTCCCAGATTCTGGCTCACTATCGTTGGCTACCCGGACGACCCCCTTCTGAGAGCAGCTTCAGACTCAGAATTGGAGGAGGATGTGGCTATAGCCAGTCAGACCCTTTAAGAGTTCGGTTGGGTACTGAATCTCCAGAAGTCTGTGTTGGTGCTGACTCAGCGCCTGGAATACCTGGGCTTGATTCTGGATTCCTCAGAGGCGAGCGTGTTAATCCCTTTGGTTAAGTTGCAGACTCTTCGGACTGCGGTGAAGCTGTTGGCATCCCACAGGTGGTTGTCTCTGCGCTTTTGCATGTGAGTCCTGTGTCCAATGGTAGCCACTTTCGAGGCGGTACCGTATGCTCGAGTCTTGTCCAAATGGAACAAATCTCCGTTGTCCCTGGATTGTCAAATCCGGGTGAGTCCGCTAGTCAGGACTTCCCTGGTATGGTGGCTGAGATCTCTGGCCCTTCAGTCTGGGAAGTCGTTCCTTCCCTTTCACTGGACGGTGATCACGACGGACGCCAGCCTGACCGGTTGGGGGGGGAGTTTGGGGCGTACAGTCGACACAGGGTCGCTGGACGCAGGAAGAATCCCGCCTGCCGATCAATGTGCTGGAACTTCGGGCAGTGCCTCTCCACATGGTCACAGAGGCTGCAGGGACGTCCAGTCAGGATCCAGTCGGACAACGCCACGGCGGTGGCGTATGTCAACCATCAAGGAGGAACAAAAAGCTCAGCTGCAGCATTGGAGGTCGCTCACATCCAGCGGTGAGCAGAGCGGAGCGTGCCGGCTCTATCGGTCGTATAAATTCCGGGCGTAGAAAACTGGCAAGTGGACTACCTAAGTCGCCAGATGCTGGACCAAGGAGAATGGTCCCTACACCCGGATGTGTTTCGACTCCTTTGCCTGAGATGTGGCACGACAGACGCGTTGGTGGCTCCGTGGGGACAGTATCGGCTAATTTATGCCTCCCCCCCCCGCTAAAACTTCTTCCTCGTCTACTTCGCAGAGTGGAGACCGAGGGGATTCCGGTAATTCTAATTGTCCCAGATTGGCCTCGGCGTCCCTGGTACTCCGACCTAGTACACCTGGTGGCGGATGTTCCTTGGCGACTGCCGATGCGAGAGGACCTTCTGTCGCAAGGTCCTATACTTCATCCTGCTTTACAGTCGCTGGCTTTAACGGCATGGCTGTTGAAAGTCAGGTACTAAGGGACCAAGGCCAGTCGGATTCAGTAATTTCCACCATGTTGAGGGCACGGAAGTCATCTTCTCGGAAGATCTATCATCGCACGTGGAAGGCCTACATCTCTGTGTGAGGAGATGGAATGGCGTCCACGGACATATTCAGTTTCCAGGATCCTGCTGTTTTTACAGCGTGGAGTGGATCAAAAACTTGCCGTAAGCACCATTAAGGGGCAGATATGAGCCTTGGCTGTCTTCTTTCAACGACCCTTGGCGGCTCATTCACTGGTGAGTACATTTGTGCAAGGGGTTCGACATGTGGCACCTCCGGTTCGACCACCACTGCCTCCGTGGCATTTGAATCTGGTGCTCTCTGTACTTCAGAAACCTCCGTTTGAGAACATCAGAGAGATTCCCCAAGTTGCCTTTCTGGCGGCTATTACATCAGTCAGGAGGGTTTCTGAGTTGGCGGCCTTGTCTTGCAAGTCTCCCTACTTGATCCTCCACAAGGATAAAGCGGTGCCATGCCCGCAGCCTTCGTTTCTTCCGAAGGTTGTTTCGGCTTTTCCTCTAAATGAGGACATAGTGCTTCCATCCTTGTGTCCTCGACCGTCGCACCCCAAAGAGGTTGCTTTTGCATTCCTTGGACGTGGTCCGAGCTCTGCAGGTGTATCCGTTTGCTACGGCTCCGTTTCGGAGGTCAGACTCACTGTTTGTGTCGGTGACTGGTCCAAAGAAAGGCCTGGCGGCCTCGTCGGCCACCATTTCTCGGTGGATAAGACAGATCGTGATTCAGGCTTATGCCCTAAAAGGGCGGGCACCTCCCTTTCCTGTCACGGCGCATTCAACCAGGGCAATAGGTGCCTCCTGGGCTTTCCGACATCAAGCGTCTGTCTCCCTGGTGTGTAAGGCGGCGACCTGGTCGTCCGTTCACACTTTCACTAAGTTTTACAAGGTTGATGTGCATGCATCTGCGGATGCTTGCTTCGGCCGCAAAGTTTTGCAGGTGGCCGTTTAAGGTTGCAACTCCTCCGTTGAGGAGCTTTGGTTGTTTTGGGTGGAAGTTTGTTTGCTTGCTCTTCCCACCCCTCGTTTTTTTTACACTGCTTAGGGATGTCCCTAAGGTCAAGAATAAAGGAGCTGTGTCCGTCCATGGACGAAAGAGAAAATAGGATTTTTGTACTCACCGTAAAATCCTTTTCTCTGAAGTCCATGGATGGACACAGCACCCACCCCTGCTTTTTATGTTTGTACTGCTTTTTGACAAACTGAGCTGCTAGATGCAGGGTGAGGGGTTATAGCCAGAGGGACTGCCCCCTGGGCGGTACTGTTCAGCTTTGCTGTTACATGTTTTAACTGTTTAACATGTCTGCCTAGTCCTCTCCTGATAGACGGCATATAAACCCTAAGGTCAAGAATAAAGGAGCTGTGTCCGTCCATGGACTTCAGAGAAAAGGATTTTACGGTGAGTACAAAAATCCTATTTTTTTTTTTTTGTTTGTTTTATAGAAGAAAATAAATAGGTTTTTTTTTTCAACATTTTCGGTCTTTTTTTTATTTATATAATAGCAAATAAAAAAAAACGTGGTGATCAAATACCACCAAAAGAAAGCTCTATTTGTGTGAAAAACAGAATTATATAAATTGTTTGGGTACAGCGTTGCATGACTGCGCAATTACCAGTTAAATTAAAGCGGCGCTAAATAGCCTGGTCATGAAGGGGGTAAAATCTTCCTAAGCTGAAATGGTTAATACATTTCTGAGTTGCCAGACTGCACCTAGGTAAATTTTAATAATTAACGTGAATCAGATTTAGGTAATGACCATTGTGCATTTAGGAATAACAAGAGAAAAGACCTGGTAAATGCCATAGAGTGCTAGTAAAGGTGGGGGTAACACATCAGGCAGATGAGAGTGGGTATCATATTACAACAGAGGAGAACCTCAGTAAGGGAACCTCTGTTTCTCTGTTTTCTCTTGAATCGCAGTAGAGATTACGTTGGTCATCATGATTTTGCTTTCTTCAGTCCCTAAGAAGCCTATCCACTGCACATTGTCATCAGACACATCCCCACCAACACTATCGGTCACTTCTAAAAAAAAAAAAAAAAAAAAAAAAAAAAGCATACATACTCCACCTTCCATAAAACTTGAAGTTGTAGTGTTGCCTAGCCACTGTGACTTGTGTTTCCAGCGGCTGCAATTGTTCTGCCAATCCTTTGGAATGCAAGCAGCCTGGCTTCTATGCAGCTGGATAGTTGCACAATACTGAATCAGACAGTTTAGGGAGCGTATCCTAAAATATAGCAGTTATGTAATGTTCCTGCTGTGGAAGACTCTGATCCACCCTCTGCATTTTCATATGCTCCAACCTTCTAAGATGTGAAATAGGGAAACCTTATGCAAATAGGGAAAGCGATACCAACTGTGAATTGGAGTGCTGCACACCCCTGAATAGATTTAGAGAAAGGAAAAGGTACCCCTAGGGGTTTTGAGTTGCAGCAATTAGTAAAAAATTTGTTAAATAGTTTATTATATGAAAAAGTACATCGTGGGGAGAACATCTGATAGGAATCAGGACATAATTTAAATGTAAATTAAAAGCATATACATGTAAAAGGTACAGCCAATATGAATTCATACGACAATGTATTAGTAAACCTATGCTTAAATACTGACGCGTTTCAACCTTTTTGTCACTAGAGGTCTTCTTCTGGGGCAGAGATTTGCAAGCATAAATTCTATAGAGATATATACGCATTAATGAAATTTGTTAAACAACAAAAAAGCATACATATATAGTTTACTGTATATACAGTCATTATTAGTAACATTAATACAAATACATATATTTACCAGGGTTAATGTCGAGAGCTGGGACTAGTGGTCGGCCATGAGCCCCACTGCCAAGAACAGGCCCTCTCAGATGGACCACGCAGGAAGAGGGAAGGTCAGGTGGAAGAGAGAACCAGGCTCTGAAATATGAAGGCCACCCCCAGGCCTATGAGAGGTCACAACCAGCAACCCCACACTGGACAAAATAGGGGAGGAGCAAGAGGCAAAACAGGGCAAGGTGGGACGGAGGAAAGCTGGGCCAGGCGGAAGAGAGACACACAACCAAAAAGAGGAGGGGCATCCCTAAAAGAAAATATAAATATGCCAGTAGTAAAACTAGTTGCAACCTAAATACTGTTCAAAAGATAGTCTACAGGTAAAAAAAAATAATTATTCAATTTGATAATAATAATTAGAAGTTAGTGAAGCGTAAATATTTATGACTAAAATGAGTGAATAGACTGTGTGTGTAAATGCATGAAAAAAAGGGGGGTCCTGTCCCCTCATAGTCCCGTTCTGGCAATCGACGCAACAACTACTAACCCGTCTCTTCGAGGTACCAATTCCCCTGTTGCCTAAATTGTTTTTGCTAGGCCTCTCTCAGCCAAAAATTGCCAAACCATACAAAAAACTACTCGGACATATTCTAACGGCAGCTAGTAGCCTGATTGCCCTCAACTGGAAGAAGTCCACACCCCCATCCCAAGAGGCCCTGTATTCCAGGGTCAAGGATGTAGAGTTAATGGAGAGGATGACGGCCAGAATTCAGGATAGGCTGGACGACCACGGTGGGGTCTGGAGGGAGTGGCATCGGCAGGAGGACTCGCCGGGACGTGGGCGTAGGAGCAGACGCGGTAACCTAAAACTCTTTTCTGTTTTTTCCCTTTTTCTTTCTTTTCTCTCTCCCTTCTCTTCTTCTTCTTTAAGCCTCGTACACATGGTCGGACTTCAAACTTTTCCGTGGATTTTTGTGCGAAGGAAGTTGGTCGGGAAAAACCATAGCATACACACGCTCGGACTTTTCTGCAAACTTTTCCAACATCACGTGATTTTTCTGCTCTTTTCTGTTCTTTACCGCCACCCCTTGGTCAACTTCTGCTATTGTTGGTTGATTTTAACATTATTTGTTTTGTCCATCGGATTTCTGTACACACGGTCGGACTTTGCTCCATCAGACTTTTGTTGGCGAAAAGTTTGTCCGTTTGCAGACCGAACATTTGTCCGATGAAAACCAAAAAAGTTTGTCCGATGGAGCCTACACACAGTCGGATTTTTGGTCAAACTTGCTCAAAATGAAGTTTATTGGCAAAAAGTCTGACCGTGTGTACGAGGCTTAAGAGTGACCTACTGTTATGAAGTACTGGTATTGATGGTAAGTCAGTGGTGTGTTTGAGCTTATGCAAGTGAGAGTGAAAGGTGATGGTGAAGTGTGGAGTGAGGGAATATGTGTGTGTGATGTGGTGATGGAAAAGAGAATGGGGAAAAAATAAAGTTACCTGGACTTGTCTAAGTAGATGAGATAAGGCACTTTGCAACGTTATTGAAAAGGTAAGTAAATATTGCTAGAGGACTCCCCTGAATAGGTATGCGATTTAACAAGACTATAGTCGCGAGAGTCTACTTGAGATATAAAGAAAAAAGTTTTTTTAAGCGTGTTAGTATGAATAGCGGGGGGGGGGGGACAAACTGGGAGTTCATTCAAGAAGCCATATAGGGGATCAGGCTTTACTCACTTGTTTAGACCCGGTATATGATTATCCCTCCGGCCAAGCCACCAGAGGAGCTCTGAGGTCAGAGCTCCCTGGGGCTGTGCTATTTATGGGGATAGGAGTCCTGATTGGACATGCTTAGATCGCGGCTTCACCCACCGTCCTCTACGTCCTGCACCATCTCCAAAAGAGGAGCAAAAGAAATGGATTTATTCAAGCCAGGATAAGCTGTAGCTTGTAGCCTGAAGATCCACTTCTGCTCGCACTGTAAAAGGGATTTATTCCAATCGCCGCCTATGATCGATATATGTATTCGATCAATGGCGACGAAGGAAATTTTTGGCATCTTATAATTGTGTTTAAAGACCACATGTCAGCCCAGGGATAGATATCGATTGCCAATCTGCATGTTGTAAACATGTTTGGCAATGCAATGCCAGAATTCTTGTTTGGTCTTCCCTATGTAGAATGCATTGCATTCAAATAGCATCAAATATACTAGACCACGAGTTTGACAGTTTGCAAAATGAAGAGGTCAAAAAGTCTCGCCGTTAGGCAGCAAAAAATATTTCTATTTTAGCAGCAGGGGACAGTGAGAACAGTGGCCGCACGGGACAGTGCCTCGTGTGGGGCAGTTTCTTAGGGAGTACCCCTTTAAATTCGCTCTGGACTAATTTGTCCTTCAGTATCATAGCTCTTTTGAAAGTGATGGACGGAATATCTGTAGCAAATTTTTTTGTTTTGGGGTCATCTGTTAAGATAGACCAATGCTGTTTTATAATTTCTCTGATCTGTTTTTCTTGCCTAGAGAAGCACATAATGATCCTAGTGGTATCCTTTTGTGAGGTCTGTTTGGACTTGCTGTTGAAAAAGAGATCATTACGAGATTTTACGGCCACTTTATTGTATGCCTTCCGTAGGCAGGACCTACTATAGCCCCTTTCCAGGAGTCTTTCTTGTAGTTTCCCTGCTTCTTCCTTGAATGTATCCTCATTGAAACAGTTCCTGCGAAGACAGACAGGTACTGCCCATATGGGATTGAATCCTTTAATGCGGTAGGATGGAAGCTGTCGGCGTGAAGCACCGTGTTCCCAGCCGTGGCTTTTCTGAACAGAGTGCTGCCTAGCCTTCCATGGGGAGTGGTAAAAACCTGAACATCGAGAAAAGCGAGGGTGCTTTTGTTGTGTACCATTGTAAATTTAAGATTGAATGAATTGATGTTAATGAGATCGAAAAATTCCATCAGCATTGCCTCTGATCCTTCCCAGATGACGAAAACGTTGTCGATGTACCTTAGCCATACCGCGATATGGCTAGTGTATTCGACAAGGCTCTCGTCGCTGAGAAGGGACCGCTCCCATTCCCTCAGGTACAAATTGGCGTACGATGGGGCACAACATGTCCCCATCGCTACGCCTTGCACCTGGAGGTAGTGGGAGCCGTCAAATAGAAAGCAGTTATGATAAAGAATGAACTCTAATCCACCACGGATGAATTCATTCAAAGCCTTCTCATAACGAGAGCCCTGTTGGAGGATCCGTGAAATGACAGCTAAACCCTTTGCATTGGGTATCGAACTATATAGGGCTTCTATGTCGATAGCCACCAAAATAGATTCATCTGTGTAGGACAATTCATCAACTTTCTGTAGGAAATGAATTGTGTCCTTGATGAAGGACGGTAGGGTTAGGACAAATGGTTGCAAGTAGGCATCAATCACTCAGCTTAAGTTTTCTGAGATGCCACCATTGCCAGAGACAATGGGGCGTCCGGTGGGGTCAGATGGATTTTTGTGGATCTTTGGGAGACTATAGAACGTCGCCACCCGTGGGTGGTGAGTCCTAATGAACTCCCAAAGATCCTTGGAAATGACACTCATGTCATGAACTTGGTCAACAAATTCATAAAATTCCTTATTGAATCTTTCAGATAGATTGGCTGGAATGGACTTGTACCAAGATTTGTTGTCTAATATTTTTTGACACATAGACCTATACTGGTTGTTGTCCATTATGACAACATTTCCACCTTTGAATAAGGGGGAAGGGGAGTTGGGACTTTGCGTGAGGTCATGACCGGGTAGGGCCAAGTACCTCCATCCCTGTCATATTGAGAAAAAAAGAAGCAAGAAGACAGTTGGTTGGGCAGCATAGTTGTAACAAAAGTGGGGGGGGGGGACTTTGAATGAAGCTCATGGTGACAAAATAGAACAAAAATGGTGGATAATAAAATATTTAATAATACATAGATACATGTTACAATACATTGAATTACATAAACAATATAAAGAATTGCACACTGGTTAGTGCCAGTTCCTAACACGGTAATGCCAGGCAGCAACATGTCTGTAAACAATGTACACATAAGATTAGAGGGTCCACCAATGTTCATGATTGGGTAAACAAATTAGCAGCATGAAATCTGCACGGTCTAATGTCTAACTAATCCAGTGTTTCTCAACTCCAGTCCTCAAGGCGCACCAACAGGTCATGTTTTCAGGATTTCCTTCAGATGAAACAGCTGTGGTAATTACTAAGGCAGTGAAACTGATCAAATTACCTGTGCAAACTAATGGAAATCCTGAAAACATGACCCGTTGGGGCACCTTGAGGCCTGGAGTTGAGAAATACTGTACTAATCCCTGTAAATGTAGGTTAGCACATAACATGGTAGGCAGGTATCTTGACGCGTTTCGTGGCTTTAAGCCGCTCTTCAGGAGCAAGTATATAAAGTTTCTGCAATGAAAGAGTATAATTGCTACGTGAACTGGCTTAAATCAGTATGAGGAGGGATGGGTGCAATCAAGCAGCCATCCCACTGATAGAAGGGTATCACTTACATATGTATGTGCCATAGATGGCACAATGACAGGGACTGTGGACCACTCGGGGGAATCAGTGTCGGGAGCTGAGGGGGCGTGCTCAGCGGCGGCGCCCACCATGCACAGCACCCAAGGCGGATCCGGGTACAGTGAGCACTCCTGAGGGGGAACATAGAAGATGTGGAATGAGTGTGACTGTGGTTAAGACTGCAGTGAAGGGATAAAGTGAATAAGAGAAATGAACTGGATAGGGTGTCAAAAGTGCAGCAGTGAGAGAAGTGTAAGGCAGTGATTGGAAGGGGGTGCGGGTGGAGGACCATGAAAAAGGCTGACCCTAACACACCGGGTGGCTATGGGGGGAGGAGGTAAAGTGAAGGTGAGGTTAGGTACCTGGTGCTTGGAAGAGAAGAGGAATCCAGTCCAAGGAGGGCTCAGAGCAATCCAGACCCAGCCAGGGGAGCCGCCCATAAATGGACGCCACCACCAACCAAGCCTCCAACGTCACACGCACGGGGGAAGGGGGGGCAGGGAGGCCAAAACCCGGGCGACGACCCGCCCGGCGGTCAGCCCCAACACACCCCCACCCTGGTTCGCGAGATGGAAAGCCGCCGGTGGGACAGCGTCAACCAGGACACCGCCCTAAGCGTTGAGTGACGATGCCTAGATTGCAGGGAACATCGGAAAGAGACGAATCCCATAGTAGTGTTTTGTGCTAAATTATTTTGCATCATGGCGATAGAATCAGTTTGTGAAACTGTGGTAAACCTTTTAAAACTGAATATTTAGGCAAATGATACTTTCCCATTCCATGGGTTATGGCGAATTAACCACTTCCCGCCCAGTCAATAGTGAATTGACGTCCGGGAAGTGGTTGCATTATCGATACTGGACGTCATATGACGTCCTGCAGGATAATGCCTTGCGCGCGCCCGCAGCGCGGTGATCGGGGACGGCATGTGTCCCTCGGACACAGCGCTTCCCCGATCACGGTAAACAGCCAATTTCATTGGCTGTTTACCATGTGATCGGCTGTGTCAAAGTCACAGCCGATCACCTGTCAAAACAAACTCGGCGGCGCGCTCCGTGCGCGCCGCCACAGGCTTGCAGAGCGGGGATCGGGGAAGGCGAGTGTCCCTTGGACACAGCGCGTCCCCGATCAGAGTAAACAGCCAATGAATTGGCTGTTTACCACGTGACCGGCTGTGTCCAATCACAGCCGGTCACAAATGTAAACAAACTCCACAGGAGTTACTACCTGATCCCTGCTCTCTCCTCACACACCGATCTGTGAGGAGAGAGAAGAGATCAGTAAGTTAGCTCAGTGTAGTTTGTCTACATAAGTTTACAGTGCACAACACGCCCCCCCCCCATAAAGAGGACCTGTCACACAGCCCAGCACATCAATCAGCCCAGCCAATCAGCCCATCTGTCAATTAGCCCATCTGTCAATCAATCAGCCCATCTGTCAATCAATCAGCCCATCTGTCAATCAATCAGCCGATCTGTCAATCAATCAGCCGATCTGTCAATCAATCACCCCACCTGTCAATCAATCACCCCACCTGTCAATCAATCAACCCATCTGTCAATCAATCAATCAGCCCATCTGTCAATCAATCAGCCCATTTGTCAATCATCTGTCACAGGCCCACCTCCATCGGTACCGCCATTGGCACCGCCACACAGGCTACCAGTACCGCCATCGGTACCAGTACCACCACCAGTACCGCCACCAGGCCCAGCATCTATACTGCCACACAGGCCCGCTACCAGTATCACCACTAGTGCCGCCATCGGTACCACCACCAGTACCACCACCCGTACCACCGTCGGTAGTGCCACCACCACCTGTACCACCACCTGTACCGCCATCGGTACCATCACCACCCGTACCGCCATTGGTACCACCACCACCTGTACCGCCATCGGTACCACCACCATCCATACCGCCATCGCTACCACCACCACCCGTACCGCCACCTGTACCGCCATCGGTACCGCCGCCACCACCACCACCCGTACCGCCATCGGTACCACCACCACCTGTACCGCCATTGGTACCACCACCACCCATACCACCATCGGTACCACCACACAGGCCCACCACTAATACCTCCATCGGTACTACCACACAGACCGCCACCACTACCACCAGCAGTACCATTACACAGGCCCACCAATAAGCACTGCCATAATGTCCCAAAGGGTTTACACACCTGAGGAGGCATATGCCATTCTTGCCATGTCGGATGATGAGAGCAGCGGGGAGCTCCCATTATCCGATTCTGGTTTGGAATACGAGCCAGTGGAGGATAGTGGCTCAGAGTCCGAGTCCCCGGAGGAAACCGTCCCTCCCAAAAGAATGCGATCGGCACCAAGATCAGCACAGAGAACAGCCCCAAGATCAGGAGAACTGCCCACCACCAGCAGCGCCATACCCCAGGAAGAGGAGCCCAGTACAAGCAATGGAAATGCACGCCCAACCCGAAGAATCCAGCCCCAATCCTACCTTCCCGATGCCCTGACAAACCCCTTATGGTTGCCTGCCAACTCAGGATCCGCTATCATCCCCCCTTTCACCGCACAGCCAGGTGTGCAGCCCAACACTACAAATTTTTCTAAATTTGATTATTTTTGTTTATTTTTCCCACAAGATTTGCTGCAGAATATAGTGGATCAAACAAATCTGTATGCATCCCAATTTATTGCTGCCAACCCCGATTCTTCCTACGCCCGCATGTTCCAGTGGCGGCGTCTAACATTGGAGGAATTTAAATTATTTTTGGGCCTTATGTTCAATATGGGGCTTACAAAAAAGAACGAAGTCCATTCATATTGGTCCAAACGCCCCATCCAACACATGCCCATATATTCCGCTGTCATGTCCAGGAAAAGATACGACATGATTATGCGCTTTCTCCACTTCAATGACAATTCACAGTGCCCTCCCCGAGATCATCCCAACTACGACAAATTGTACAAGATACGCCCCCTAATCAATGCCTTTTCCCAGCGATTTGAAGAAGTTTTCATCCCAGACCAAAAAATTTGTGTGGACGAGTCCCTCGTACATTTCACCGGCCGACTGCAGTTCAAGCAGTACATACCAAGCAAGAGAGCCAGGTATGGGTTAAAATTAAATAAATTATGTGATCGAGCCACTGGATACGTCTGCAAATTCAGGATCTACGAAGGCAAAGACTCCCAGCTCCAGCCCCGTGATTGCCCCACATATATTGGAACCAGTGGGAAAATTGTCTGAGAGTTGGCATACCCCCTGTTCGGAAAAGGTTACCATTTATATGTTGATAATTATTATACCAGCCTGCCCCTTTTTCGCCACCTTTACAGTAAACAAACCCCGGCCTGCGGTACCTTCAAAACCCACAAAATTTATTGACAAAAAAATTGCGACCTGGAGAATCGGCATCCATGAGGAACGAGGAGGTGTTGGCCATGAAGTGGAGGGACAAGAAAGATGTCCACATCCTCTCTACGATCCACAATGACACCATGGTGGAGATCCCAAGAAGACGCGGCTCCATTGTAAAGCCCGAATGTGTCCACGACTACAATTTGTACATGGGGGGGTGGATTTAAACGACCAGATGCTACAGCCCTACTTACCAACCAGAAAGTCCCATTATTGGCACAAAAAAGTTGCGTTTCACCTGTTTCACATGGCCCTTTTTAATTTGTTTGTCTGCTACCAAAAAGCAACTCAAAATCACCGACTCCACTACCTCCAATATATCGAAGATATCATCGATGCCCTCATTTACCAACAAGATCCCGCCCCAGGAAGCATTCGCTCTGATAGTGTGAGTCGGCTTCACGAGCGACACTATCCCTTTAGCATCCCCCCCACAGAATCTGGAAGAAGACGCCAAAAGAAATGCCGTGTATGCAGCAGAGGAGGAGTAAGAAGAGACACCAGCTATTATTGTCCCGATTGTCCCTCCCAACCTGGCCTGTGCATCGGAAATTGCTTCAAAAATTATCATACATCCATTAGTTCCCCTTATTATTAACAGACTGCCATTTCCCTATTTGCCTGCTACCATGTTACTAACTACCTTCCATGTTAATTAACTGACCCTGGCCTGTTTACCGACGATGTCTTTGCTTGCCGATTTAAACCACGTTTCTGACCTCCACGTGCACCAACCTCAGCCTGTTTACCGACGATGCCTCTGCCTGCCGATTTAAACCACGTTTCTGACTTCCACGTGTACCGACCTTGGCCTGTTAATCGACCATGTTTTTGCCTGCCACTTGGACTGATCTTTTGGCCATCTACTTTTAGTACACAGGGGTCTCACATATGTGAGGGGCTTCAGAATAGCGTTCTGAGTAGAGAAAACCAGTTTTTCGTTTTCTGTGCTCCAAGAACAGGGTCTGGTTGCCCGGAGGCTTCAAAGCGATTTGGCTGAGAGAAGCCTCTACCCCTGTCCCCCTGGCCCTAACTTGATGGTCCTTCCTGCTGCCTGGACCAATAATTTGGCTGTGCTGACCATATTACTGCCTGTAATGACCCATGACATTATGGACCATGTTTCTTCCTGCTGCTTGGACCAATACTTTGGCTGTGTTGACCATATATCTGCCTGCTGCCTCTACTGACTTTGGACAGCATTTCTGCCGGGACACCTCTGCCTGCTACCTGGACCTGTGCTTTGGCTGTGCTCTGGCTGTGCTGACAGTATCTCTGCTTGTGCCAACTATGGACAGTATTCCTGCCTGCTGCCTGGATGATTGCTTTTGCTGTCGCTGACCTCATCCCTGCCTGCTGCCTGGACCGATGCTCTCCTCTGTGGACCACTGCACTTCTAAAACCACAGGTAATCTTTTGTTATTTGGTATGTACCTGCTATGTGTTAGATATATGAAGGGCCTTCAAAAATGTGATCGGTAGTCAGAAAATGATATGTGCAATTAATGCTGCTAGAATGCCTGGAGGTGCTACTTGGATGTTGGGCCTCTGTATGTGGCCAGGCTGTGTAAAAGTCTCAAACATGTGGTATCACCATACTCAGGAGGAGTAGCAGAATGCATTTTGGGGTGTAATTTTTGCTATGTACATATTATGTGTTAGAAATATCTTATAAATGGACAACTTTGTGTAAAAAAAATGCATTTTCATTTTTTCTCCACATTTTCCAAAACCTTCTGGAAAAAAATGAACCGTTCAAAAGACTCATAATGCTTCATAGATTATACGTTGGGGTGTGTGCTTTCCAAAATGGGGTCATTTTGTGGAAAATTCTATTGTCCTGGTGCTCCAGGGCCTTCAAAATTGTAATAGGTGGTTGAGAAAGGATATGTGCGATTTATGCTTGTAGAACGCCTGAAAGTGCTACTTCAATGTTGGGCCTCTGTATATGGCCAGGCTGTGTAAAAGTCTCACACATGTGGTATCGCTATACTCAGGAGGAGTAGAAGAATGCATTTTGGGGTGTTATTTTTGCTATGTATATGCTATGTGTTAGAAATATCTTATAAATGGACAACTTTGTGTAAAAAAAATGCATTTTCATTTTTTCTCCACATTTTCCAAAACCTTCTGGAAAAAAATGAACCGTTCAAAAGACTCATAATGCTTCATAGATTATACGTTGGGGTGTGTGCTTTCCAAAATGGGGTCATTTTGTGGAAAATTCTAGTGTCCTGGTGCTCCAGGGCCTTCAAAATTGTAATAGGTGGTTGAGAAAGGATATGTGCGATTTATGCTTGTAGAACGCCTGAAAGTGCTACTTCAATGTTGGGCCTCTGTATATGGCCAGGCTGTGTAAAAGTCTCACACATGTGGTATCGCTATACTCAGGAGGAGTAGCAGAATGCATTTTGGGGTGTCATTTTTGCTATGTATATGCTATGCGTTAGACATATCTTATAAATGGACAACTTTGTGTAAAAAAAATGCATTTTCATTTTTTCTCCACATTTTCCAAAACCTTCTGGAAAAAAATGAACCGTTCAAAAGACTCATAATGCTTCATAGATTATACGTTGGGGTGTGTGCTTTCCAAAATGGGGTCATTTTGTGGAAAATTCCATTGTCCTGGTGCTCCAGGGCCTTCAAAAGTGTAATAGGTGGTTGAGAAAGGATATGTGCGATTTATGCTTGTAGAACGCCTGAAAGTGCTACTTCAATGTTGGGCCTCTGTATGTGGCCAGGCTGTGTAAAAGTCTCACACATGTGGTATCGCTACACTCAGGAGGAGTAGCAGAATGTATTTTGGGGTGTAGTTGCAATTATGCATATGCTGTGTGAGAGAAAAAAACTGTTAATATGACCAGTTTGTGTAAAAAAATAAAAATAAATAATTAATTTTCCCAAGAATTGTGGGAAAAAAATACAACTTCAAAAAACTCACCACGCCTCTTAGTAAATACCTTGGACTGTCTACTTTCCAAAAAGGGGTAATTTTGGGGTATTTGTACTTTCCTCGCTTGTTAGTGTCTCAAGAAATGAGATATCCCTTCAGTACATCAGGCGTGATCAGATGTGATACATTTTCAGTGATTGCCACCATAGTTTGTAGACTCTATAACTTTCACAAAGACCAAATAATATACACTAATTTGGGTTCATTTTACCAAAGATATGTAGCAGTATACATTTTGGCACAAATTTATGAAGAAAAATTACTTATTTGCAAAATTTTACAATAGAAACTAAAAAAAAAGTGTTTTTTTTAAAAAAAAATTACTGTTTTTTTGCTTATATCGCAAAAAATAAAAAACCCAGTGGCGATTAAATACCACCAAAAGAAAGCTCTATTTGTGAGAGGAAAATGATAAAAATTTTGTTTGGATACAGTGTAGCATGACTAAGTAATTGTCATTCAAAGTGTGAGAGTACTGAAAGCTGAAAATTGGTCTGCGCGGGAAGGTGCATAAGTGCATGGTATTGAAGTGGTTAAAGTGCAAAATTTCTCACTTAAAGCTGAAAACAACCCCCCACCTTTTGCAGTGGGGCTACTATCTTGCGATTAAATCAATAAATGCTTGATTAGGTTTAGGGTAGCAGAAAAGGCTGCTTTACTTACCCAATCATCTGCTCCTATAGGCTCTTTCCATGCTGCTAGACTGACCCTATGGACTTTTTCCCCTATGGTTGTGGTCTTCTGATGGCATCAAGTAAAATGTAAGGCCTGTAGCACTATATTGATCGTGGGGACGCTGAGGGACAATCCACAAGCTGGAGTAGAAGGAGCATCTGCTGGGGGAGCAGGGATAAGGTAAGCAGAACTGATTTTTTGCTCCCCTAAACCTAAAGGGGCATTTACCCTTGTGATTCAGGGGCCGGTATAACTGTAGGGGGAATTTTGTAATTTTCCTAGAGATGGGCTTCAAACCTTTTGGGGTATTTTGACTTCTTTGCATTAGTATTTATAATAACCAATGTAATGATTATGGGGGTGGATAAACATGGATGAAGAGATTAGCACAATCTAAACAACCCTGGCAGTCTATTCCAAATGTTTTCCCTCCTGAAGGTTTGGAGGTGTAAAAATCCAGAGCTTGGATTATAGGCTTCTATGGCAGAACCATAGCACAACTGTTATATTTTAAGAAGCTCTTCTCGACCTGTTTGACCCAGTATTGTGCAACTTGCCAGCTAGTTGCAGAAAGTTAAATCAGAGAAGTTATTGATAGAAATTTCAATGGCTCCTCGAGGTTGAGAAAGGATGATGTAGATTGTTATACCAGAGCAAGAAGGCTGACATTTCATGAAGATGAAAGACAGAGAGATTTGATTAAAAAATTAGGACAGTCCCTCTAATTGATCTACTATGCATTTTGTTTGATTATAGAGGTATAGAAATGAAGGAGATCTTGGAGTACAGTACATAAATAAAAAAACTAAAACAAAAAAACATTTAATAAGTAATCTGAAAAAAAATCTAACAATTACAGGAACAAGACTGCACATAAAAGACGTATTACTTTTGTATTTATATATTTTATATTCTCAATCAAGTTTATTTTCATCATAGAAAAATCATTACAATATAATTCACAGTGAATTCAAAAGATGTTTCCGTAGTCTATTGGTTATTCTACCACTGTGACAATTATAAATAACAATATTGAAAAATAAAATATAAATATGTGACTTTGGCTGTGTCAATTCAATTTCATATTGTACATCTGACTATATTAAGATAGGTTAGGGCCCCACTCCCCCTCCGGCACCCCAAAAGGGATCACGCTGTGTCCGAGGAGGTGTGAGGGTCCCCCTCCTCACCGTTTAGTATCCTCTATTTATAAACTTCTAGTTGAGAGATGAGAGGAGATATTATTGTCATCCTGCGATGTCCAGCTCAAAGGTTATTGCAGACTTTAACAGGGGTACAATATCATGTTCACATCATACTAGAGCAAAGTCTAACATCCTGACCTTCGTATGATAGACTAGTGTATAAACCTGAGAATTCCTATATAACTTAAGGAAAAACTATACTGTTCATAAAAAAAATTCTAAAGGGAAAAGGCTAGAGGAGAAAAAGAAAAGATAAAGGGATAGTAAAGAAAAGAGTATAGAATGCCTTTCTGTCCGATGTAAATTTGAAAAATCAGCGATTGGTGTTGCTACCTATGCCCGGTATCAAGGAAATTCCCAGAAACCGAGCCCAGGGTTCCCATATAGCTTCAAATTGTGTGGCCTTGTCCAATAATGAACTGACCCATTTTTCCTGTGCCATTATCCGTGAAATCTTTCTTTTCATGGACAATAGAGATACCGATGACCTCTTCCATGCTTTGGCAATAGTTAATTTGTCTCCCGTCATAATAAACAGAATCAATTTATGAGTGATTTTTGGCACATGCGGCAAAAATCCATTGAGCAAGGCAATCGCTGGTGTTTGGGGGATAGCACAACCTGTGACCTTTCGTATGATGTGGAAGACCCTATTCCAAAATCCAAGACCCTAAAACCCTATTCCAAATTCCTCGGATTTTGGGACATTCCCACCATATGTGAATCATAGATTATAGATCTAAAGCATAGAGGTGAAGTGGAAGGGTACATTGCTGCCAATCTTGTGGGAACCAAGTACCATCCTCTGAATATTTTGACATTAGCCTCTATGAGTGAAGTATTGTAAATGCTTTTAATCGAGCGAGAATTGTTCTCATACCAGACCTCCAGATCCCATTTGGTCTGGAGGTCTTTCTCCCAGGCCAACATGTATGGTAGTTTCACAGAATGAGAAGCAAGTGACGCATAGATCACAAAAATCCCCCTCTGCTCCATGGCATGTTCACACCAGCCTTCATATGCCATGAATCCCGGAGGATTAGGTTTAGTTTTCCATAAAGAGTGGGCGAAGCGTGAGATCTGGTTAAATCTAAACTTTTCTGTAGAAGGAAGTCCTAGTTCGTCTATAAAATGTTTAAGAGGTAGTGGGCCTGTGCAAGAAAGAAAGTGACCAGAGCGGTACACCCCCTTGTCCCGCCACCATTTGAAGGCTTCAACGTCCATGCCTGGTTGGAATAGAGGATTATGGAACGGATGAGCTAATGGTTGTGTTTCAGAGACCAGGGAAGGAAGTTTCCTAAGCGAATCCCACATGGTGAGGGATTGTGAGAGGGTTGGTGACAGGATGGGAGGTCTGCTCTTGGGAGGACACCATAGTAAATATTCCATGGAGAATGTAGGAGCTGCTTAACTTTCAATTATTATCCAGTCTGGTTGCTCAGTTTTAAGGTATATAACGGACAATTGCGCTAATCGGGCTGCTTGATGGTACCATAAAATGTTTGGAAGACCTAACCCTTCTTGTGTAGGAAGATTGAATAGGTTACGGTTTGATAGACGTGGACCTTTCTTGTTCCATATAAATTTAGTAAGTTTACCTTAAAAGGTTTTCAGATGGTCCCTTCTAATCGGGATAGGAAGGGATCGAAACAAATACAGAAGTCTGGGCAAAAGGGTTATCTTAACCGAGTTAATTCTGCCAATCCAAGCAATATTGTGTGACTCCCAGTTCCTAAGATCAGCTTCTAGTTTTTGGTACATTGGGGGGTAATTTTCTTGATACAGATTTTTGATCTTGGGAGTAATATTAAGTCCCAAATATCTAATTGATGAATTACTCCAACCAAATTCATATGTTTCCTGTAATGGGAGACTAGAGAGCCTGGGAGGGACACATTAAGAGCTTGAGATTTAGACACATTCACTCTGAGACCTGATATTGTCGCAAATTCATTGAGCAATGAACATATCTTGGGCAAGGAGGAGATTGGGGAGGATAAAAATAGCAGCAGATCATCTGCGAACAATGCGCATTTGTGAATTTTTTGACCACACTGAACGCCCCTGATATTCAGATTAATACGGATGGCTATCGCCAAGCATTCAATCATTATAGCGAATATCAGGGGAGAGAGGGGACAGCCCTGACATGTGCCCCTGCCAATCTTAATTTGGTCAGAATAGAGTCCCTGAAGTCTGATTCTAGCTAATGGTGTTGAATATAAGGCTTCCAGGATTCCTAGAATATTCGGGCCAAATCCCCAGCGTCTAAGGCCCACAAAGAGATATGGCCATGAGACTGAATCGAAGGCCTTCTGAAGGTCCAATGATAATAGCATACCTTCTTGTTTATATCCTCCCTCCCATGCCGATTGCATTATTGATATAAGATCCACCGCTCTTCGCACTTGGTCGGGGGGCCCTGCCTGCCTGCCAGGGAGAAACCCAAACCTGATCTTTATAAATATATAGTCCTATAAATGACGCTAATCGGTTTGCTAATATTTTGGTCAATATTTTTAGGTCATTAATAATTAAAGAAATAGGTCTGTAGTTCTCTATCAGGCTGGTGTCTTTATCTGGTTTTGGGATTACGAAAATATACGCCATATTGAGTTGATTACCTATCGGAGTGCCCTTAGTCATGGAATTGAAGAATCTAGTGAGTTAGGGGGTTAGGATTTCAGAAAAAGTTTTATAATATGGCGAAGAGAAACCACCAGGCCCTGGTGCTGTACCACCTTTTAACGCTTTTATAACATCTGTCACCTCCTCAATGGAAATGGGAGCATCCATTTCTGCTTTATGAGTATCTGTCAGTGTTGGTAAATGTAAGTCATCCAGGAACTCCTCTAATTTAGTGGAGTTAGAATTTTTCTCTGCTTTATATAAATCCGCATTGAAGTCCTGGAATGCCTTCATTATGTGCTGTGAGTTCAAGGTAAAAGGTACCATCCGTCTGTTTAATTTTGGGAAGGGCGTGTGAGTGAAGCCTGGGGGATAATTTGTGTGCTAGCATAGGTCCTATTTTGTCTTTTGTCTGGTAAAACTTGGCCCCAGTCCATCTGATAGATTTATCCGCTTTCGCTGTGAGAGCCAAATTTAGAGCCACTCGAGCAGCATCCAGCGTGGAAATAGGGACATTGGAGGGGTCTCTTTTATGTTGTTTGCTTAACCACCTCAATACCGCACGCCGTCATATGACGTCCTGGTATTGAGGTGGGGAGGATATATGAATGATGCCTGCAGCTATAGGCATCATTCAGATATCCTTCTTTTCAGCCGGCGATTCTGCGCACCATAAGAACGATCATAGCGGCAGTTCTGCCACTTGATCGTTCTTATAGGCAACGGGAGGGGACACCCCCCTCCCCCTCCCGCCGCCATCCGGTGCTTCTCTGGGCTCTCACGTGCCATTGGGGACCCAGAGAACGAATCAGCCAGCGCTGGCTCACGACGATAGAGATTTCCGGTGACCAGATGATCACCGGTCATCTCTATGACCGTCGGAGGCCCGGGCGCGATTTTATGAAGTCACGCCCGGGTACCCGGAAGTAAACAAAGCCGCATTCGCGGCTGTCGGTATGAGATCGGTGAATTTTTTTTTTACAATCTCATGCTTTCAAGCCTGGAGGAGAGATGTGGGGTCTTATTGACCCTGCATCTCTCCATAAAGAGGACCTGTCACAATGATTCCTATTACAAGGGATGTTTACATTCCTTGTAATAGGAATAAAAGTGATCAAAAAAACAAAATTTAAAAAAAGGTGTAAAAATAAAAAAAATAAAGTAAAAAAAAAAAAAAAATAATAATAAAAAAAATTTAAACGCCCTTGTCCCCGGAAACTCGGGCTCAGAAGCGAACACACACGCAAGTCCCGCCCACATATGTAAACGCCATCCAAACCACACATGTGAAATATCGCTGCGTTCGTTAGAGTGTGTGTAACAATTCTAGCACTAGACCTCCTCTGTAACTCTAAACTGGTAACCTGTAAAAAAAAATTAAAGCGTTGCCTATGGAGATTTTTAAAGTACCGAAGTTTGGCGTTATTCCATGACTGTGCACAATTTTAAAGCATGACAAGTTAGGTATCTATTTACTCAGTGTAACATCCTCTTTCACATTATACAAAACAATTGGGCTAACTTTACTGTTTTGTTATTTTTTAATTCATGAAACTGTTTTTTTTCCAAAAAAAAGGCGTTTTAAAAATTATTGCGCAAATAACGTGTGAGATAAAAAGTTGCAATAACCGCCACTTTATTCCCTAGGGTGTCTGCTAAAAAAATATATATAATGTTTGGGGGTTCTGAGTAATTTTCTAGCAAAAAAATTATGATTTTTACATGAAGGAGAGAAGTGTCAGAATAGGCCTGGTAGAGTAGTGGTTAAAGTAATAAAATCTCTCTCCATTTTCTCTATTTCTGACATCCTCTCTCTCTTTCGTCTCGCTGCAATTTGTATTAGTTTACCTCTAATGGTTACCTTGTGAGCCGCCCATAGAGTTTCTGCAGAAACATCTCCCACATCATTAAGGCGAAAGTATTCCTGCAGAGACCCCTGTATTTCAGATACTATAATGGGATCCTTCAAAATAGACTGATTAAGAGTCCAATGAGAAGCGTGTTGTCCACAATTATCTCTTCGTAATGTTAAAAGAACCATGGAATGGTCTGACCAAGCTACTTCTAACATAGAGGATGTAAGGGCCAATGGAATGTGATGTGTAGAGACCAAGATGTGATCTATACGGGAATAAGACTGGTGTGGATTTGAGTAGTGGGTAAAATCTTGTGCGTTTGGATTTAGTTCCCTCCAAATGTCCGTTAATCTAGACTGAAAAATCATTTGCGCGATTTGTACACTAGCTTTGCTGGGTCTAACTGATTGTGCTCCAAGTGGTTTAGATTTGTCCAGACCAGTATCAAATGCTGTATTAGAGTCGCCTCCCATAATTATGACACCCTCCATAAGTGGGACAAGGGTCTTGAACAGTTTTCGGAAGAACTGTATTTGTCCTCTATTAGGAGCATAGTAAGAAATTAATGTATATAACCTATCATCAATCATACCTTTTAACCAGTAGGAACCTTCCCTCCTGGGTCTCTGTGTTCCATCTTAAAATTTAATTTGCATTGTTTAGAAAATAGAATCGCCACTCCCTTTGTCTTGTTTTCAGCATTAGCCAAATAAAACACTGGGAACTGTGCATGTAAAAACAAGGGTTTGTAGCGCAGTGGAAAATGAGTCTCCTGTAAGAGGACTACATCTATGCGACGAGCACGGTAGACCTGAAAGGCCTTCCTTCTCTTGACTGGAGAATTCAACCCCTAAATGTTATGAGAGATAATGCGTAGGGGGGAAGGAGTAGCATTACTATCAGCCATGGAGCGAAAGGGAAAGAACGCTGACCAATCCACGGTCACCTACCTCACTCCATGTGGGAGAAACGATAGACAAGATAGGATCGTTTACTGTTATTGGGAGTGACACTTCCAAATACACCTCGTAGGGATATCCCATCGGCAGGCAGGCTAGAAGAGAAAAGAAGTTAGAAGGGAAGGAAAAAAAAGAACAGACAGAGAGAAACATCATCAATATGTAAAATACTGTAACGCCATAACCAGGCCCGGAATGGGGGGAGGCGTAAGACTCCCTCCCCTCATTCAGAACAAAAACATTCGTACAGCCCATTTGAAGGGCTAGAAACCTATTACTCAGTGCGGGAAACAACCGGTCTGAGTAGGAGGTGGAGGCACAATGCATCAGCACCGGCCAGTGAAAGCACATGAAAAACTGTAAAACATTCAAAGTGCAGGACCAGCTAACAGGCGCCCCCTTTTGAGTTGGCAATCTAAACTATTTAGCTAGGGGAAACATTGTAAATAAAGATGAGTCCAAACTGACTAGGTTTCTAGATAAGTGGTGTAGTCTTTGGCTCAGAAAAACGATGCAGGAGACCACTGAACTGTATCCCTGCAACAGTCCCGTTTGGTAAGGACCAAGTCGGTCTAAATTCGGTATTGGTGCACAATTAACAATTTCCGCCTGAGGAACATGGCAAGGAAAAAAGAAGTGGAAAATTTTACACAGGAGAGTTATGCATTTAGCTTTGCCCCATAGTGAAGAAGTTGGGCTTGTAGGGGATTGGCGTTTAGCAGAACCCTGTTGTGTGGGTGATGTATCCATATCTGATTCATGGGTAATGAGCTTCAGGTCCAGCAGCAGACGTTCACCCTCTGGAAAGCTATGGAATGCATGTTTACCTTTGTAGGTAAATTTCAGGGCAAATGGAAAGGCCCAACGGTATTTTATGTCTTCCTTGGTGAGGGCTGCCAGAAGGGGTTTCAATGATCGTCTCTTTTGGATGGTGTAAGGGGAAATGTCAGCGAATATTTGGATGGCTGACCCTTGATACTGAATCTGTTCCTGTTGGCATGATCGTTTCATCACTTCTTCCTTGATAGAGTAAAAGTGTGGTTTTACTACAATGTCTTTCGGGGATCCATTCTTCGTGGGGGGGCCAAGGGACCTGTGTGCCCTATCCAGCTCTAATTTATTTATTGAAGGGATCAAGGATTTGATAACGTCTTGTACTGCAGCTTGTACATCAATTATGGTTTCTAGTAAGTCTCTGATCCGAAAATTGTCTCCTCAAACGATTCTCGAGGTCATCGATCCGAGCCTAAGCAGTGTCAAGCTGTTCTTGCATAAAATGCAAATGGTCAGTATTCTGATTCGCCCTGGATATAGTGACATCCAGCTTGTGTTCTGTGTGTTCAATCCTGTTTTCCAGGTTCTGGAAATCTGTCCTAATTTCTCCTGTGATCCTGTCAGCATTTTGGGCTAAACCTTCGTCCAGCAATTTAGAGATTCTGGCAAACAATTCAGTTACATTAAAGGTTACATCAAGAGCCTGCTCTGTTCGCGTAGATATAGAGTCTGGGCGAATAGGGGTAACTTCCAGTTAGGACAGTCCCATATGCCCCATAGTATGTCCTATCAGGGTCACTGTGGATTCAGGAGATGGCGTGGTAAGAGAGGGTTCCAAGCCCGGTAACTGTGGAGCATAGGAGAGGGTCGCAGAGTAAACAACTTGCCTTTCTTTCTTTTTTCCAATTCCCTGCAGCCGGGCGAAATCGCAATCCTGTTGAGGATTATTTTAGCTATGTTTGTTTGCTGTTTTTTTCTGGTAACCGGTATCATGGCGTCGCCGCCATTTTGCCGTGGACCACTACACCCAGCCAACTATTTCTTATTATTATTGATGTTAGTCAGCAGACTTGTTTTGGTCTCTGGAATCATGGCGGTGACGCCATTTTGCCGTGGATCGTTCTCATCCATTTGAATTGCAATGTCTTAGCCAATCTTATCAGAACCTCTGTCATAAAACTCAAAAACCATGAGGCCGGCGCCATTTTCCTGATGACGCAAATCTTGCAAAATGCAAAGAATTTTGACAGCCTGCCTTACACTGGAGCGGTATGACTTTTAAATTTTATTAACAGCTTTGATGCTAGCCCAGGTCCCCATGTGTTTTTTAGCAAACAGCCTGGCCATTGCTTCCCTACACAGCTGGTAGTATACTTGGTTGTATACTTTTTTACCTTTGTACACTTTTAAATAAAACGGTATCACACTATATCCTTTTTTTTTTTGTGTGGCTCTTTGCGGTGGAGCTTTTAACCCATTCTAGAGTGGAAGATTGATATTCACCCTGTTTATAAAGAAGCTACCTTGATTGATTCACTGGAGATTGGAGCGATTGGGAATCAAGAGTACCTGTTACATGCCTGATGGTCATTTATGGCCGAATATTTCCGGTGAGCACATTTGAGTGTCACGTCGGGTGAAGCACTTATTCAGTATACTGCACGCCTATTTGTTATATGCCTGATTGTCATTTATGGCCGAATATGTCTGGTGAGCACATTTGAGTGTCACGTCGGGTGAAGCACTTATCCAATATATCCTTTCAAGAGCACGGTGGTTGGATTTTGATCACTCTGAATACAGCATTACTAGCTTATTTCTGCAATTATTTATTTGAACTTTTTTTATATATTTGGTGGTTATGGACATTGTACACTTGTTGCGCCCTTATATAGTTTTCTTCACTATGTTTTAGTACCCACTAATTGCGGAGCTGCACTAGTATTTAAATGATCAATTAATTATTTTGGCGCCTATTTAAATTTTTTTATTTCATCACTGTTTGCTATCGCAATTGGTTGGCAGCCTTATACATACAGTGGGGCAAAAAAGTATTTAGTCAGCCACCAATTGTGCAAATTCTCCCACTTAAAAAGATGAGAGAGGACTGTAATTGTCATCATAGGTAAACCTCAACTATGTGGAAACAAATCCAGACAATCACATTGTCTGATTTGAAAAGATTTTTTTTTGCAAATTATGGTGAAAAATAAGTATTTGGTCACCTACAAACAAGCAAGATTTCTGGCTCTCACATACCTGTATCTTCTTCTTTAAGAGGCTTCTCTGTCCTCCACTTATTACCTGTATTAATGGCACCTGTTTGAACTTGTTATCAGTATAAAAAACACCCGTCCACAAGCTCAAACAGTCACACTCCAAACTCCACTATGGTGAAGACCAAAGAGCTGTCGATGGACACCAGAAACAAAATTGTAGACCTGCACCAGGCTGGGAAGACTGAATCTGCAATAGTCAAGCAGCTTGGTGTGAAGAAATCAACTGTGGGAGCAATAATTAGAAAATGGAAGACATACAAGACCACTGATAATCTCCCTCGATCTGGGGCTCCACGCAAGATCTCACCTCGTGGGGTCAAAATGATCACAAGAACTGTGAGCAAAAATCCCAGAACCACACGGAGGGACCTAGTGGATGACCTGCAGAGAGCTGGGACCAACGTAACAAAGGCTACCATCAGTAACACACTACGCCGCCAGGGACTCAGATCCTGCAGTGCCAGACGTGTCCCCCTGCTTAAGCCAGTACATGTTCGGGCCCGTTTGAGGTTTGCTAGAGAGCATTTGGATGATCCAGAAGAGGATTGAGAGAATGTCATATGGTCAGATGAAACCAAAGTAGAACTGTTTGGTAGAAACACAACTCGTCGTGTTTGGAGGAGAGAGAATGCT
Source organism: Rana muscosa (assembly GCA_029206835.1). Lineage (NCBI taxonomy): Eukaryota > Metazoa > Chordata > Amphibia > Anura > Ranidae > Rana > Rana muscosa. Next base: position 910,780,656 of record CM055116.1, on the reverse strand, counting down.
GAGTTGCAACCAAAGAACACCATACCTACTGTGAAGCATGGGGGTGGCAACATCATGCTTTGGGCTGTTTCTCTGCAAAGGGAACAGGACGACTGATCCATGTACATGAAATAATGAATGGGGCCCTGTATTGTGAGATTTTGAGTGCAAACCTCCTCCCATCAGCAAGGGCATTGAAGATGAAATGTGGCTGGGTCTTTCAGCATAACAATGATCCCAAACACACCGTCCGGACAACGAAGGAGTGGCTTTGTAAGAAGCATTTTAAGGTCCTGGAGTGGCCTAGCCAGTCTCCAGATCTCAACCCCATAGAAAACATTTGGAGGGAGTTGAAAGTCCGTGTTGCCCAGCGACAGCCCCAAAACATCACTGCTCTAGAGGAGATCTGCATAGAGGAAAGGGCCAACATACCAGCAACAGTGTGTGACAACCTTGTGAAGACTTACAGAAAACGTTTGACCTCTGTCATTGCCAACAAAAGATATATAACAAAGTATTGAGATGAACTTTTGATATTGACGAAAGCCCTGGTTCACACTGGTGCGATTTGACATGTCAAATCGGCGAAATTTGCCGCAAATTGCGGGCAATGGCACCGTCCTAATCGGTGCGACGCCGCATCTGCGGCGCTGCACCGATTTCAAAAAGTAGTTTCTGTACTACTTTTTGCGATTTCAGCCGCGATTTACATTGACATCTGTGTCAGATGTCTCTGTAATCGAACTGAAATCGGGACTGACAGGCAGGAGTGAAATCGTGCGAGTTCAGCTGAACTCGCACGGCTTCACTCCCGCAGCCCCAGTGTGAACCTGGGCAAATACTTATTTTCCACCATAATTTGCAAAAAAAAATATTTCCAAATCGGACAATGTGATTGTCTGGATTTGTTTCCACATTTTGTCTCTCATAGTTGAGGTATACCTATGATGACAATTACAGGCCTCTCTCATCTTTTTAAGTGGGAGAACTTGCACAATTGGTGGCTGACTAAATACTTTTTTTCCCCACTGTATATTGGAGTTGCAATTATACTCACATTTTAGGATAGCTATTATTTTTTAATTTGGTTGAGATATGGATATTTTTAATTTCTTAGCTAATAGACACCTCAATGTAGCAGAAATTTTTCAAGGACACACCGAGAACTTTATAAATCTAGATCAGGCCTTCAATCATCTTAGGCATGATATGGAGAAACAAATTAGATCCTGGTGGGACATCACCACTTTAGAGTTGTATATTACAGAGAATATCACCCCCAGGAGCCTCAGGTGGGATGTCGGTCCTAATGATGGACTTGAGGATCCCAAGCTGATGCTCAAATGGTATGACTTTTTTAATAAAAATGAAAAAAGGCTTATGGAGATGATTATCAGTAGAAGAAACATTAAGCTGAATCTCCTACAGAATAAGATCACACAAGCTAAAGAATATTTAGCTCCACATGCAGAAACCCAAGAATACAAAGAGAAGTCCAATAACCTAGAACAACATCTCATTAAATATGATAATGATATTAAAAAGAAGAAAGTAAAGAAACATCAGAGAGACATAAATGATTATAAAGAGGGTAACGTATATAGATGGCAGGAAGATATGATGAGGATTTTATCTCGTGAGTCCTCTATGGAGCAAGAAATACCTGATACCAATACCGAGCAGGGAGAATCATCCACTCCTAGGGCTCAGGTACCCGTTATTGATAGAGCAGCACGTAATACCAACCCGGTAAAAAAAAAAATCACCAAAAATACACCCAAACCGGGACCCCCTCCTGTTTCTGGAGTAAAGGAGTCAGGCCCACAAAGAACTGAAGCCTCAAACTACAACATTACTACAGAAAACAGATTCTTGCCATTAAGAGAGCATACTCCCAGAAGACAGGCCCCATATGATTATGGGCCTGATGGTGGGTATCAAAATGAAGGTGGAGGATATGATGATGACAGATCCTATTATAGAGAACCCCCCCCCCAATATTTCAGACCCTATGAGCCCCCTCATAGGAGACCATATAGAGGGAGACCATTCAGAGGAGGAAATCCGGGTAGGGGGTTTCCTAGGCCTTTTGTCCCCCCATATGCATATGATAATCAATATTATCAGCAACTGGGGGAATGGAGGGACTGGAAAGAACCCTACAAACCAGTATACCCGAACCCAGCATCACACACCGAAGAAAGAAAAGAGGATGCAGAGGAGGTAGACAGAAAAAGAAAAAGAGCCCGCTAGAATCTGGTATCTTTAATCTAGCAGGGGAGAACTTTACTGAGGATGAAGTTTGCTCCTGGTAGATTCCTCAATAAATTTGACACAATGATTGATATGGAAAAATTCTCTAGAAAACTTAATATTAAAAAAATAATTGGAATCAAAATCTAAAGATGTCCAGCCATTGCCCACCACCCATGTGCATAGTGGTCTCAAAAACAAATCCACTTTTAATCCCAAACCATATAGTCACAAATACAAAGATGTGTTTAAGAATTTGGTACAGGAAGATGTGAAACATATTCAAAGTGACAAAAAACGGAAAACAAAAAAGATATGGGAAGCAATTAAGATGTTGGAAAAGAAAAAGGAAATTGTAATTAGACCCGCTGATAAAGGGGGGAGGGTTATTTGCTCTCAAAAAAAAGTGAGTACCGAGCTGAGATCCATAAAATCTTGAGTGATAAGGATACTTATGTTAAAATGCCTGGGAACCCCACACATACATTTAAATTAAAGTTAAGTGAATGGTTAAAGAAAGGGAAAAAGAAAGATATTTTAGACAAGAAGGAGGCCAGATATTTAGATATTAAAGCACCTAAGATCCCAGTTCTGTACATTTTACCAAAAATGCACAAAAATAAAGTTTCACCCCCAGGGAGGCCTATTGTGAGCGGTATTAATTCCCTTTTTTCCAGAAGTGGGGAATACCTAGACACTTTTTTTCAGCCACTAAGGGGGACTGCTTATTTAAGAGATGGAAAAGAACTTAAAAGTCTGTTCAAAGATGTTCGTGTGGAGGAGGACACTCTGCTAGTTACAGTGGATGTGGAGTCGCTCTACACCAACATTGGACAACAGAACGCGTTGGATGCTGTTAAGTGGGCTTTACATAAGCACACTCATTTCAAGAGAAGCCAAATTGGGTTCCTGATTGATGGTTTGAAACTAGCTATGACAAATAAATTTTAGTACGGAGGAAATTTCTATAATCAAGTTAAGGGCGTGGCTATGGGCGCGAAGTACGCCCCTAGTGTAGCCAATATTTTTTTACGTAAATGGGAAAGTGAAGAAATTTTTACTGATGATTGGCCACAGTTATCTCCATACCGTCGTTACATTGATGATTTGTTTTTTGTTTGGAGAGGAACGGCGGATGAACTCTATTCGTTCATGACTCATCTGAACAATAACATCTATGGAATCAAGCTTACTTACCAATTCAGCCCTAGTAATGTGCAATATTTAGATTTAGAGATATTTAAAACAGGAAAGAAGTTATCAACAAGAAATTTTTTAAGGAGGTAGACAAAAATGGTTACATCTCCACAAAAAGCTGTCACCACCCGGGATGGATCAAAGCCATACCCAAAGGACAGCTTACCCGTATCAGAAGGAACTGTGATTTGGATGAAGCTTTTTGGACCCAGTCAGAAGTTCTGGTGCAACGTTTCCTTGAAAAAGGATACAAGGACTCAGATCTCCAAAAGGTCAGACAGGTGGTGTTCAACCAAGCTAGGAACAACGCAGTTAACCCCAATAGTGAAAAGTCGAATAAGTTTGACATGGCTTTTGTGACAGGTTTCAACCTGGAGTACAAAAAGGTTGAAAAATCTCTGAAAGAATTTTGGTATATTCTGCTGAGAGATACCACCCTCAATAAGATTTTACCCCATAAACCCGCCTTTATTTATAGAAGAGCCCCTGGTTTAAGAAATATTGTGGAAAAAAACGTGGTAGACCCCCCTAAAAAACGCAAGAAAACTTTTTGGGATATCATTGGGTTTTATAGGTGTGGCAGATGCAAATCATGGCGCACCACAGCTGACAAAACCAGAAAAAAATTCAAATTCAAGGGGAGCAACAGGAAAGAATATCAAATTGAGAAATTTAGATCATGCCACACCAAGTACGTGGTGTACCTTCTAACTTTCCCTTGTGGTTTGGTGTACGTTGGTAGGACCACCAGATGCCTCTATAAACGAATAGACAAATATGTTACAAATATAACTAATGGGTTTAGAAAGCATAGTGTTTCCAACCACTTCAGAACCCACCATAATCAAGACCCATCCCTTTTGAATTTTTATAGCATAGACAAAGTTCTACCACACTGGAGGGGCAATGATATGAAAATTCAGGTATCCCAAGCCGAAACCAGGTGGATTTTTGAATTGGGTTGTCTTGCGCCAGCCGAGTTAAATTTAGATATTGATTTAAATCGTTTGACTGATTTTTAACGGGGTTATTATTTTAGGAGGAATTCATATAGTGACATAGGTTTGAGTTTGAACCATTATTCACATATGGGAATCTAGATCTTCCATTGTGGTTCACAACATATCTTTGGTGCCATTATGTGTGTGCATGGTACTCGTTGCACCTTGGTTTATGAGTGACATGTGCACACACATTTTAATAATCTTTCATGGGTAAGAATGAGCTCTTTTCCATAGGTTAGATATGGAGGTAGTATTCGTTTCTGTCCACAAGATGGAGCCATTTTTCCTTTGTCTGTTGGAATTCTCGAATATATGCACATACATACCATTTGTGTTTTTTTTTTAAAACTATTCTTGCATATAGATAATGTGAATGTTTTATGTTAAATATTAGTCAACACAAATTGATCATATAATGTGATCATTGTCATACGGTGTATTTTTTCCTCATAAAGGCTTTTATGTTATCTCATGTGAAGCTTCCAGCTGTGCAGGGATGCGGCATTGTTTTCTTTCCTTAATGCCCACATAAAGTGTCCTATAGTTATGGTAGTCTGTCATCCTCCATCAGTTTACAATAAAGGTCTACGAGATCTCCGGTGTATATTAGGGATGAGCTTCGTGTTCGAGTCGAACATACGTTCGACTCGAACATCGGCTGTTCGATCGTTCGACGAAGATCGAACGATTTGGGCCGTTCGCGCCAAATTCGAGTGACGCGAACGGCCCACAATGCACTACGCCATCGCAGTGTCATCCAGGCGCTGTGATTGGCCAAGCATGCACTGTGACCCCGCATGCTTGGCCAATCACAGCGCCGGCAGCGAGGAGAGCAATGATTGGCCACAGGCAGGATGCCTGTGGCCAATTATTGCTGAGGGTGTTTAGTACACGCCCCACACTATAAAAGGCCGCCAGCACGGCGGCCTAGTGTAGTGTGTTCCGGAGCAGGGATAGAGCAGCATAGGCAGGGACAGTGACTGTTATTTCTTTCTTGCTTAACCTGGATTCCTTTAGTTTAGGGAAAGAGAAGGATAGGTAGGGAGAGTGTCAGTGTGTTTTGTGCTTGTGCTATAGTGTGCTTAAAAAAAACATTTATTCTAGGGACAGAAAACTGTAGGTAGGGACAGTGTCAGTTTCTTTCACTCTGCAAGTCCTTGTTTCCAGGGACCTGGAAGGACAGTGAGTGAATTGTCCTTGTGCTTGTGCTTAAAAAAACATTTATTCTAGGGACAGAAAACTGTAGGTAGGGAGAGTGTCAGTTTCTTTCACTCTGCAAGTCCTTGTTTCCAGGGACCTGTAAGGACAGTGAGTGAATTGTCCTTGTGCTATATTGTGATTAAAAAAAACATTTTTTCTAGGGACAGAAAACTGTAGGTAGGGAGAGTGTTTTTTTTTTTCACTCTGCAAGTCCTTGTTTCCAGGGACCTGTAAGGACAGTGAGTGAATTGTCCTTGTGCTATATTGTGCTTAAAAAAAACATTTATTCTAGGGACAGAAAACTGTAGGTAGGGAGAGTGTCAGTTTATTTCACTCTGCAAGTCCTTGTTTCCAGGGACCTGTAAGGACAGTGAGTGAATTGTCCTTGTGCTATATTGTGATTAAAAAAAACATTTTTTCTAGGGACAGAAAACTGTAGGTAGGGAGAGTGTTTTTTTTCTTTCACTCTGCAAGTCCTTGTTTCCAGGGACCTGGAAGGACAGTGAGTGAATTGTCCTTGTGCTATATTGTGCTTAAAAAAAACATTTATTCTAGGGACAGAAAACTGTAGGTAGGGAGAGTGTCAGTTTATTTCACTCTGCAAGTCCTTGTTTCCAGGGACCTGTAAGGACAGTGAGTGAATTGTCCTTGTGCTATATTGTGATTAAAAAAAACATTTTTTCTAGGGACAGAAAACTGTAGGTAGGGAGAGTGTTTTTTTTCTTTCACTCTGCAAGTCCTTGTTTCCAGGGACCTGGAAGGACAGTGAGTGAATTCTCCTTGTGCTATATTGTGCTTAAAAAAAACATTAATTCTAGGGACAGAAAACTGTAGGTAGGGAGAGTGTTTATTTTCTTTCACTCTGCAAGTCCTTGTTTCCAGGGACCTGTAAGGACAGTGAGTGAATTGTCCTTGTGCTATATTGTGATTTAAAAAAAAACATTTTTTCTAGGGACAGAAAACTGTAGGTAGGGAGAGTGTTTTTTTTCTTTCACTCTGCAAGTCCTTGTTTCCAGGGACCTGTAAGGACAGTGAGTGAATTGTCCTTGTGCTATATTGTGCTTAAAAAAAACATTTATTCTAGGGACAGAAAACTGTAGGTAGGGAGAGTGTCAGTTTATTTCACTCTGCAAGTCCTTGTTTCCAGGGACCTGTAAGGACAGTGAGTGAATTGTCCTTGTGCTATATTGTGATTAAAAAAAACATTTTTTCTAGGGACAGAAAACTGTAGGTAGGGAGAGTGTTTTTTTTCTTTCACTCTGCAAGTCCTTGTTTCCAGGGACCTGTAAGGACAGTGAGTGAATTGTCCTTGTGCTATATTGTGATTAAAAAAAACATTTTTTCTAGGGACAGAAAACTGTAGGTAGGGAGAGTGTTTTTTTTCTTTCACTGCAAGTCCTTGTTTCCAGGGACCTGGAAGGACAGTGAGTGAATTGTCCTTGTGCTATATTGTGCTTAAAAAAAACATTTATTCTAGGGACAGAAAACTGTAGGTAGGGAGAGTGTCAGTTTATTTCACTCTGCAAGTCCTTGTTTCCAGGGACCTGTAAGGACAGTGAGTGAATTGTCCTTGTGCTATATTGTGATTAAAAAAAACATTTTTTCTAGGGACAGAAAACTGTAGGTAGGGAGAGTGTTTTTTTTCTTTCACTCTGCAAGTCCTTGTTTCCAGGGACCTGGAAGGACAGTGAGTGAATTCTCCTTGTGCTATATTGTGCTTAAAAAAAACATTAATTCTAGGGACAGAAAACTGTAGGTAGGGAGAGTGTCAGTTTATTTCACTCTGCAAGTCCTTGTTTCCAGGGACCTGTAAGGACAGTGAGTGAATTGTCCTTGTGCTATATTGTGCTTAAAAAAAACATTTATTCTAGGGACAGAAAACTGTAGGTAGGGAGAGTGTCAGTTTATTTCACTCTGCAAGTCCTTGTTTCCAGGGACCTGTAAGGACAGTGAGTGAATTGTCCTTGTGCTATATTGTGATTAAAAAAAACATTTTTTCTAGGGACAGAAAACTGTAGGTAGGGAGAGTGTTTTTTTTCTTTCACTCTGCAAGTCCTTGTTTCCAGGGACCTGGAAGGACAGTGAGTGAATTGTCCTTGTGCTATATTGTGCTTAAAAAAAACATTTATTCTAGGGACAGAAAACTGTAGGTAGGGAGAGTGTCAGTTTATTTCACTCTGCAAGTCCTTGTTTCCAGGGACCTGTAAGGACAGTGAGTGAATTGTCCTTGTGCTATATTGTGCTTAAAAAAAACATTTATTCTAGGGACAGAAAACTGTAGGTAGAGAGAGTGTTTTTTTTCTTTCACTCTGCAAGTCCTTGTTTCCAGGGACCTGGAAGGACAGTGAGTGAATTGTCCTTGTGCTATATTGTGCTTAAAAAAAAACATTTTTTCTAGGGACAGAAAACTGTAGGTAGGGAGAGTGTTTTTTTTTTTTTCACTCTGCAAGTCCTTGTTTCCAGGGACCTGTAAGGACAGTGAGTGAATTGTCCTTGTGCTATATTGTGCTTAAAAAAAACATTTATTCTAGGGACAGAAAACTGTAGGTAGGGAGAGTGTCAGTTTATTTCACTCTGCAAGTCCTTGTTTCCAGGGACCTGTAAGGACAGTGAGTGAATTGTCCTTGTGCTATATTGTGATTAAAAAAAACATTTTTTCTAGGGACAGAAAACTGTAGGTAGGGAGAGTGTTTTTTTTCTTTCACTCTGCAAGTCCTTGTTTCCAGGGATCTGTAAGGACAGTGAGTGAATTGTCCTTGTGCTATATTGTGATTAAAAAAAAATTTTTTCTAGGGACAGAAAACTGTAAGAAGGGAGAGTGTTTTTTTTCTTTCACTCTGCAAGTCCTTGTTTCCAGGGACCTGTAAGGACAGTGAGTGAATTGTCCTTGTGCTATATTGTGCTTAAAAAAAACATTTATTCTAGGGACAGAAAACTGTAGGTAGGGAGAGTGTCAGTTTATTTCACTCTGCAAGTCCTTGTTTCCAGGGACCTGTAAGGACAGTGAGTGAATTGTTCTTGTGCTATATTGTGATTAAAAAAAACATTTATTCTAGGGACAGAAAACTGTAGGTAGGGAGAGTGTTTTTTTTCTTTCACTCTGCAAGTCCTTGTTTCCAGGGACCTGGAAGGACAGTGAGTGAATTGTCCTTGTGCTATATTGTGATTAAAAAAAACATTTTTTCTAGGGACAGAAAACTGTAGGTAGGGAGAGTGTCAGTTTCTTTCACTGTGAAAGTCCTTGTTTCAAGGGACAGAGAAGGACACCTGAAGGTAGCCCTTATTGCTTTTTTCCCATCTCCCTGCAGGCCATCTATTAGAATGTCTGGAAGGCAAACAAGGAGAGGCAGACAGTCAGGAGGCAATAAAAGAGGGCAAGCAGGCTCTGTGTCTGGGGGCAACAGTGCTGGTCGTGGACGCGGTGCATTGTCATCAGCACATGGCCATGGGACACGCTTGTCCTTCTTTTCGGCAGCTGGACATGTTGAGCCACATCATGCCGAAGACTTGGTAGAGTGGATGACCAAGCCCTCCTCCTCCTCCTCATCCTCTCTCACCCAGGCTCAGGGTACTGGAAAAGCAGCTGCCAAAGCGTCGTCTTCCCTGGTATCAATGTCAGACAAATCATCAGTCACTCCTTCCCTAGACCCACCATGTCCTCCTCCTGAGGAGTCCCCCGAACTGTTTCAGCACAGTGTTGGGTACATGCTCCAGGAGGATGCCCAGCGTTTCGAAGGGTCTGATGATGAAACCCAGCTAGAGGAAGGCAGTAGCGTGAGAGCAGACAGAGGGGATGCTCAAGAAGGACACCAATCTGGCAGTCATGTTCCAGCAGCTGCAGCATACTGCCAGATTGGCTCCAGTGATGAGGAGGGAGGGGATGATGAGGTCACTGACTCCACGTGGGTGCCTAATAGGAGAGAGGAGGAGGAGGAGGATGAGGAGGAGGCACATCTCCAACGAGGCAGGATGCCCTTTGGTGGCCAGCGTAAGGGCAGTACACCGACGGAATCACACCGCAGAGCTCCGCCTGTGCAGGGCGCTGCCTCTGCCCGTCATTCAAAAAGTTCTTTGGTGTGGGCCTTTTTTGAGGCTAGTGCATCAGATCGCACAGCTGCTGTTTGCAACATATGTCTCAAGCGTATATCGCGTGGCCAAAACATCAGCCGCTTGGGTACCACATGCCTGACCAGACATATGTTGACCTGCCATGCAGCTCGTTGGCAAGCCTACCTCAAAGACCCACACCAAAGAACAAAGCGGACCTCTCCTTGCACCGCATCAGCTGGGATCTCCAACCCCACTATAACTTCAGTCCTCTCTGAAACATGCACTGAGAGGAATGAAGGTGTAGAATTAGGTGTGTCACAGCCAAGTACTTGCGGCCACTCTGCTAGCAGTACACCGACGTCCGATTCTAGCAGGCAAATTTCCCTGCCCCAGCTGCTGGACCGTCGAAAGAAGTTCACTCCCAGCCATCCACATGCCCAGCGGTTGAATGCTAGCTTGGCTAAATTGCTAGCGCTTCAACTGCTGCCTTTTCAGTTGGTAGACTCGGCCCCCTTCCGTGAGTTTGTGCAATGTGCGGTTCCTCAGTGGCAGGTTCCCAAACGCCACTTTTTCTCACGGAAGGCTATTCCGGCTCTCTACCGGCATGTGGAAGGCAATGTCTTGGCCTCGCTGGACAGGGCGGTCAGCGGTAAGGTGCATATTACCGCTGACTCATGGTCCAGCAGGCATGGACAGGGACGTTACCTTTCTTTCACGGCCCATTGGGTCACTCTTTTGGCAGCTGGGAAGGATGCAGGACAAGGTGCAGTAGTGTTGGAGGTTGTCCCACCGCCACGCCTCCAAAATGCTACTACTGGTTGTGACACACCTCTCTCCTCCACCCCCTCCTCTTCTTCTTCCTCCATGGCCTCTTCCTGTGGTTTGTCCTATGAACCAGCGGTGCTCCGTAGCCGTTCACGGGGCTACGCAAGTACGCAGGCAAAAAGATGCCATGCCGTGCTTGCGCTGGTGTGTTTGGGGGACAGAAGCCACACTGGGGCAGAGGTCCTGTCTGCTCTGCAGGGCCAGGCCGAGAGGTGGTTGACGCCACGCCAGCTTAAGCCAGGAATGGTGGTTTGCGACAATGGCACCAACCTCCTCTCCGCCCTCCGACAGGGACAACTGACCCATGTGCCCTGTGTGGCTCACGTCCTTAACCTGGTGGTGCAGCGGTTCTTGGGCAGGTACCCGGGCTTACAGGATGTCCTGAGGCAGGCCAGGAAAGTCTGTGTGCATTTCCGCAGATCTTATAATGCCAGTGCTCGCCTGGCTGAGCTGCAAAAGGAGTTGAACCTGCCCAAGAACCGCCTTATATGTGACATGCCCACCAGGTGGAACTCAACGTTGGCCATGCTGCAGCGGCTGCACACGCAGCAGAGGGCCATCAATGAGTACCTGTGCGACTACGGCACCAGGACAGGGTCAGGGGAGCTTGGTTTTTTTTCTCCACGCCAGTGGGGCATGATCAGGGATGCATGCACTGTCCTGGCACCATTTGAGGAGGCCACGAGGATGGTGAGCAGTGACAGTGCATGCATCAGTGACACTGTACCTCTTGTCCACCTGTTGGAGCACACGCTGCGTGGAATAATGGACAGGGCACTTGAGGCAGAACAGAGGCAGGAAGAGGAGGACTTCCTTGCCTCTCAAGGCCCCCTTTACCCAGACAGTGTTCCTTCTGTCCCACCCATCGCACAGGAAGAGGAGGAGGAGGAGGAGGAGGAGGATTGTGTCAGCATGGAGGTGGAGGCTGGCACTCAGCATCATCAGCAGCAGTCTTTTAGGGATGATTTACAGTCCCAAGAAACCAGTGGACTTGTACGTGGCTGGGAGGAGGTGGCTGCGGATCATGTCGTCCTTAGTGACCCAGAGGACTCCGGAGCGAATGCCTCAGCAAACCTACGCTGCATGGCCTCCCTGATCCTGCAAAGTCTGCGGAAGGATCCTCGTATTCTTCGGATCAAGGAGAGGGACCATTACTGGCTGGCCACTCTCCTTGATCCACGGTACAAGGGTAAGGTTGCGGACCTTATGTTACCGTCGCAGAGGGAGCAGAGGATGAGACAACTCCGGGAGGCCTTGCAGAAAGGTCTGTGCAACGCGTTCCCAGAGACTGGGAGGTTACAAACTCCTGGTCCTGGACAACGAGTTGCTGAGGCTTCGGCCAGTCAAAGAAGGAGCGGTGGGGAAGGTGGCCGTCTGACCGATGCGTTCAGACAATTCTTTAGTCCGCAGCCCCAAAGTATGATCGGTTCCAGCAACCATCGCCAGCGTCTGATAAACATGGTGCAGGAATATCTAGGGGCAAGGTCAGATTTGGACACCTTCCCCACCGAAAATCCTCTGGCTTACTGGGTCTTGAGGATGGATCACTGGCCAGAGCTTGCACAGTATGCAATTGAGCTACTGGCCTGTCCTGCATCCAGCGTTCTTTCGGAACGCACATTCAGTGCTGCTGGAGGATTTGTCACGGATCACAGGGTGCGCCTGTCCACCGACTCGGTTGATCGACTGACTTTCATCAAGATGAACCAGTCTTGGATCACCACCAGCTACCACACACCTGATGCTGATATAACAGACTAATTGATTTTAACATGTCACATCCCTTCAAGACTGATGCTGATGCTGAGTGCCTGTGCTGTTATGTTGACTGGCTATCCTCCTCCTCCGAGTCCTCAATGATACGATTGATGATGATAGCTTGGAAGATCATTTTTGTTTATGGGTGCCGCCACCAGTGGCTAAGGCCCAATTTTTCAGCCCCTGTTTTACAGGGGCGTGTAATTACAATTTTTTTAGCAATAATTTGCCATAGGGCTCATTGCTGTGCTCCAAGTACAGTATCTGTGAGGGGTTGGAGTGTTGTGGCACCAGTGCCTAAGGCCCAATTTTTCAGCCCCTGTTTAACAGGGGCGTGTCATTACAATTTTTGAAGCAATACTTTGCAACAGGGCTCATTGCTGTGCTCCAAGTACAGTATCTGTGAGGGGTTGTAGTGTTGTGCCACCAGTGCCTAAGGCCCAATTTTTCAGCCCCTGTTCAACAGGGGCATGCAATTACAATTCTTGATCTAATAATTCACAGCAGGGTCCATTGCTGCACCCACCAAGAGTAACTCTGAGGGCTTACAGTCTTGTGGCAACGCCACCACCACCACCACCACGAAAGGCCCAATTTTTCAGCCCCTGTTCAAAAGGGGCATGTAATTACAATTCTTGATCTAATAATTCACAGCAGGGCCCATTGCTGCACCCACCAAGAGTAACTGTCAGGGCTTACAGTGTTGTGGCACCAGCACCACCATCAAAGCCCCAATTTTTACTACCACTGTTCAACAATTATATGTAATTAAAATTCCTGATATAATAGTTGACAGCAGGGCGTTCCAGCACCAACCAAGAGTAACTGAGTGCTTACAGTGTTGTGCCAACACCAACAACTAAGGGGCCTATTTCTGCAGAGTATATACGGCAGGTCCCTACTTTCAAACATCCAACTTACAAACGACTCCTACTTGCAAACGAAAGAAGACAACAGGAAGTGAGAGGAAATCTACCCCTAGAAAGGAAAATTCTCTCCTGTAAGAATAAATATGGGAGAAAGGGGTCTCATCTGTACTGATGCTTTATCAGCAATCCTTGTTTCAAGAAAAACACCACATTTCAAAAACAGTTGTCATTGGGACGGAAAGTGAGGTGAAATGTTCTGAACAGGGGCACAGACAGCAAAACAAATGTTACAGGGGTGATAACCCTTACCTATGTTTCCCAAAAAGTTTAAAAATAGATTTTTGGGCTGGAGCTACACTTCAACAATGTACCTGTTCAAAATTACAAACAGATTCTACATAAGAACAAACCTACAGTCCCTGTCTTGTATGCACCGCCTGTATACGGCTGTTCAGAGTATATAGGGCCTTTTTTATTTTATGTGCGGGGTTCCCCTTAATATCCATACAAGACCCAAAGGGGCTGGTAATGGGCTGGGGTAGGGGGGGGGGTCATGGGGTAGCTATGCCATTTTTCTTAAAGAATTTCATCCATATTACCGGGACCAGACATTACATTAAAGCCGCAAACAGTTTTAAATGGCTTTTTTTTCCTTTAGAAGTGTCATTTTGTGCAGGGACAGTTCTAAACACGGGAAACACGTGGCACTTCACAGGCATACTTTAGACACCCCCCAGGTACGATATTTAAAGGAATATTTGACTTTTTTTTTTTCACTTTATGCATCATTAAAATGACTGCTCCCGAAAAACGACCGTTTTTAAAACTTCTTTTTGCATTGATACATGTCCCCTGGTGCACAACCCGGGTTCCCAAACCCTATTTATGACAATAACATGCATAATAGTTGTTATAATTAGCACTTTAGAATTCGAACGTTCGCATCCATTGTATTTAATAGGGTTCTAATGTTCGTTCGAACTTTCGGTCCGTTCGCGGGTTCTGGTGCGAACCGAACCCGGGGGTGTTCGGCTCATCACTAGTGTATATCTGTGTCATTTGACAGATGTACTGGATATAGGTTTAAAACGGTTTCCTTTTATTGTTTTTAATTTTATATTTATATTTGAGCTTTTTAGGATAGTAAAATAGCAACTTCTTTTTCTTTTTTCCAATTCCCTGCAGCCGGGCGATATCGCTGTCCTGTTAAGGATTATTTAAGCTATGTTTGTTTGCTGTTTTTTTGTGGTCTCTGGTATCATGGCGTCGCCGCCATTTTGCCGTGGACCACTACACCCAGCCAACTATTTCTTATTATTATTGATGTTAGTCAGCAGACTTGTTTTGGTCTCCGGCATCATGGCGGTGACGCCATTTTGCCGTGGATCGTTCTCATCCATTTGAATTGCAATATCTTAGCCAATCATATCAGAACCTCTGTCAGAAAACTCAAAAACCATGAGGCCGGCGCCATTTTCCTGATGACGCAAATCTTGCGAAATGCATAGAATTTTGACAGCCTGCCTTACACTGGAGCGGTATTAATTTCTAAATTTTATTTACAGCTTTGATGCTAGCCCAGGTCCCCATGTGTTTTTTAGCAAACAGCCTGGCCATTGCTTCCCTACACAGCTGGTAGTATACTTGGTTGTATACTTTTTTACCTTTGTACACTTTCAAATAAAACGGTATAACACTATATCCATTTTTTTTGTGTGGCTCTTTGCGGCAGAGCTTTTAACCCATTCTAGAGTGGAAGATTGATATTCACCCTGTTTATAAAGAAGCTACCTTGATTGATTCACTGGAGATTGGAGCGATTGGGAATCAAGAGTACCTGTTACATGCCTGATGGTCATTTATGGCCGAATATTTCCGGTGAGCCCATTTGAGTGTCACGTCGGGTGAAGCACTTATTCAGTATACTGCACGCCTATTTGTTATATGCCTGATGGTCATTTATGGCCGAATATGTCTGGTGAGCACATTTGAGTGTCACGTCGGGTGAAGCACTTATGCAATATACTGCACCCTTTCAAGAGCACGGTGGTTGGATTTTGATCACTCTGAATACAGCATTACTAGCTTATTTCTGCAATTATTTATTTGAACATTTTTTTATATATTTGGTGGTTATGGACATTATACACTTGTTGCACCCTTATATCGTTTTCTTCAACAACTTGCCTGCCTGCTGTGGAAGCTTCAGAGGTCTGTAGAAGGAGCTAGTCTCCGAGCGCATAGCCTGTTGTTTCCAGTCTCACCTTCCTTCCGGTGCTCTCCTTGGTTCCGCTTTCCGGTGACGTCATTGTCTGCGCTCTACGCTGAATTCTAGCTGTTTTCTGGTGGCCACAAGATGGACCATCTTCTCTGCCTGCAGACTCATGGATGCAGATGGACCTGAGACCAGACCGCACCGTGTTTTATGAGACCTTGATGAGCCTTTTCTGTACCTGTGTTTTGTAAGTGCATTACCTTTGAGAATACATTTTTTTATCTGACATATTGCACTTTGGTGGCGCTTCCCTTCTTTGTCCCGAAGCTTCAGCTGTGGACTGGGCTCGTGTCTAAGGCGTGGCCGCCATTTTGGAAATGTCCCGCTTTTCCAAGGGCTCAAACTGAGGTCCCAGGGCTTTTCTGGCTTGCCTGCCCCGCATAGAGAGGTGCCCAGGAGTATCTGCTACCGTCTCGCGTTATTCAGGGAACTCCAGAAAGCCACTGCCCGCTGCTATCATCACTGTATAGCCAGCGCTGTGCGCAGCTCCGGTCCTATGCCGCCATCTTAGAAGCCTCTGCGCATGAGCCATATTTATATTTTTTATATCGCTATAGTGCAATTTCTGAGTTGGTTCACAGTTTCTTTATTTTATTGCCAGTGAGCCTTTTTTTTTTATTTAGCATTTTTAAAATAGAAACAAGTATACAGCTAATTTACTTCATAAATTGCAAACATATGGATGTATCAAGCAAATAAACAAATTTGAAGGAACATAACATTTTGCAAAATAAAGAACATAATAAAGTCAGAAGAGTAGTACTTCTCCATGAAATTTCCAGTCTTAGAAAAGATAATTGGAACACTAGATACAAATTACTTTTGGGAATCCCTCTTAAATAATGTTGGAAGTGGTGTGGCATTAAGAGAGGGGGGGGGAGGGGTGCCTGTGAGATTAGGTTGCGATAAGAGGTGCTACAAAAGAAAAAAGAAGAAGTTGAAAATAAGGGAAGGAAGAAGAGAAAGAGAAGATGTGTAGGGGGGACAGGTATCCAAAGGGCTGGAGAATGGAAGGGAGGTAAGGGCAGGGGAGCATCCCATGGAGTCTGACCATGTACCCAGTACCACAAATGACCACCACCAAAGCAGGTATAAGAAAAGAAGAGAACGATCAGGGTTTAGGTGGTTCTTGTAATTCACTATAAACCTTACTGTGCAAAAATAGACGTGTTAATAACGAACGAGATGGAAAGTAAATTCAAATCAATATTTGGTGTGACTACACTTTGCCTTCAAAACAGCGTAAATTCTTCTAGGTATAAAGGTTTATATACTGTTCACTTTAGCCAATAAAAGTCAGACACACCATTGTATTTTTGGTTTTGTACATACCGGTATTTTAGTGTTACGTGCACATCGTTTAGGAGGCTGTGAGGCATCATTCATTATTAAAAAAAAATTCATGATAAGTTGGTATATTGAGATTTATTTTCATCACAAAGTGCTGCACATTTTGATTATATTGTTTAATTGTGGTAAAAAGTGATACGCAATAATGTTAGCAGCTTTGAGTTTTATTCACGCAGTGATTGCTTTAATAGTTGGTTTTGAAGGCAGCGCAGGAATAATACATAGATTGTTTCGGATTCTTCTAGGGCTAGGTAGTACTTGCACACGGTTTTTGAGGGAACTCGGAAGGTACTGTAGTTTGTTCAAAATATCTTGAAGAACCAACCACAGATCCTCTGTGGATGTAGGCTGCCTCAAATCCTTCTGTCACTTCATTTAATCCCAGACAGACTTGATGATGTTGCGATCAGGGCTCTGTGGGGGGCAAACCATCATCATCCAGGACTCCTTGTTCTTCTTTACACTGAAGATAGTTGTTAATGACATTGGCTGTATGTTTGGGGTTGTTGTCCTGCTGCAGAATACATTTGGGACCAATCACACGTCTTCCTGATGGTATGGCATTGAATCGAATTTCAGACAACATTTTTGTTATTCGGAGATTCGAGTGTATCTGAATTTCTGACTATCAATAGTAAAAAAAAATAAACAAATCCAAAATAAATTATAACCAAACAAATGATCCAAATTTGAATTTGAAAATGAATTTGGATTTAAAATTGAAACATATTGCAATAAACACAGTAAGGTATAAAAGTGAAATAAGATGAGGATTCCTACTAAGCGTGCTGAGTAGAATAGAATTGAAAATAATTAGAATTAAATAGAATAGAAAATAAAAGAATAGAATAAAACAGAATAGAAAATAAAGAAATAGGATAGAATAAATATAGTCATGTTCCAAAATTCGAAAATAACAAATATATAAAAAAAAAAAATCTGCATATACAAAACGAATTCCAAAACTCCAACTCCATTTGCACAAATGCAGCCCCAAACTTGCAAGGAACCTTCACCATGCTTCACTGTTGCCTGCAGACACTCATTATTGTACCGCTCTCCAGTCCTTCGGCTAACAAACTGCCTCCTGCTACAGCTAAATATTTAAAATTTTGATAGGCAATGCGTTTACGGAGCATGCGTAATTTAGGCCTGAAGAAGGACCGCATGCTCCGTAAACGCTTTGCCTATTCCCTCATCATGTCCCGGAAGTGACGTTATCTCTGGCTCCATGTGCGTCCCAGGCTCCAAAAAGCATCGGCATCCACCGGCGCGGCCCGTTCGAGTACCCACTGCATAAGCCATTTGGATGTACCCCTCCCACAGACGCCATATGCACTTTGTGTTCAATGCCAACTGACATTTTACCTTTGTGAGTACTTTTATCTACATGTGTATTAAAACCCACTAACTTACTTCACTCAGACTGGCGCCTGTGCTTTTTCCTTAGTTGTTCCAGAAGCTGCTTCTTGCTTTTCACTGGACTGCCTCTCAAGGTGTTATTGCATGGACCCCATGGACTTGATTATAGTCTTTTCATGCTTCAGTAATTACCCTTATTCCCTAAGATGTACGTCAGACTTTAGTGCTTATACTAGGCTTGATGCAAGTGCCTACTGATTCATGTCTGTTGCTTTGAAATCGTTGCCTAGGAGAGACCTTGCTAATGCAGTATAAGTACCTTGTGTCTTGTTGCTGTGCTCAGTCTTACCATGTAGTTTGACCTGTGAAATTAAACTGTCTTCCACAACCTCATCTTAGTAGCAGAGTTTGGCTGATCCTCACCCAGGTTTAAGCCTCCTACACAGCTGTTTCAGTTAAAGACCATGTTTTAACCTACATATGAAATTGATGATCATTAGCAACCTGCTTGATATAACTGGTGTGAAGGACTAGCATCAAGTGTAGAGCTTGAAGGACACCACCACTCGCTGGTTCTTCTTTTTTAAGGGTTGTTTGCCCATTTTTATTAAAAGAAGTTAAAAACAAAATCAAAAGGTTTTCCCTCGCAGGGGTTTCAGTACTCCTTTTCAACAACAAAATGACATTCAGCCTCCTGGCTTATACATACAGCAGTGCTGCTCAGGCCTTCCACTTCAGGCTCTTGTCTTTCTCCTATAGACTATTTCATCTGCAACACCGTCCATTTGGAGGGCAGCCCCTTGCTGCTCTGACCCTCAGACCTGGGTCTCTGGCTTCCACTGTGCACACAAGCACTCTCTGACTTTTCCAGTGCACACTTGCACTCTATGGCTTCCCCAGTGCACACCTGCACTCGTCGGGAGGGTGGGGCCCAGAATGCTGGTCCTGACTCTACTATATGGCCCACACACACCTGAACAATCAGTGTGCAGTTGAGTCTCAAAACCCGGATCCAGGACTGGGGATTTCATCCCACCTGGATCTCCAAGAAATCCCCAGGCTCCAGGTCCCAAAGTGGACTTTAGTAAATCATGAGGAAACTGAAAAGCCAGTTTCCTCCCAAACAAGCAAATACCCTGGAGCCCCTCAACCTGCCTGGTTGAGAATCCTGCATCCATACACTGGTGGGGTACCACACTACCACATACCCTCCCGCTTTGTTTTGATCCGGAGGGAGGAACACCAGCACCCGTCATCATGGTTGGGACACCTCTGTGCTGGCTGTCAGCCACGTAGGCCCAACCTTTTTTCCGGGTGCGCTTCCAGGTACGTCCAACCCTGGATCTTAACAAGGTCCTTTATTTCCCTATACTCAACCTTCTCCCTCTTCTTTTGGGGTTCCATAAGCACTGCCTCTCCTGAAATTTTAACAGGGCACCCCTGGTCTTTCCAATACCTTTGGACACCACACTGTCATGTACCTTTAACAAATTATTTGGTTCATCATTGATAGACATAGTCAAACCAACATTACACCTCTCTACGTTGCACAGATCACCAATGCCTTTTTTTTTTTCATTTGCTAGGGCAGAGTCTGCAGAGGGCACACATACTGGAGGGCCGCCACCACCCACGGGAACCTCACAAGACATCACCTCCCCGGGGTTCACCCACTCTGCAGGCAGCTGTCCTACCACTTGACCTGTTCTGATGCCATCTGTATTTTTATCCACCTGCACAGACAAGCTCTTGTCTGATCCACATACAATTTTTACCGCATTTTTTATTAGTTTCCCTGTCTCTGGGACCTTATTAGGTTTGTCACCTAAACCAAACCTTGGACTGAGGACCCCAGTCTTTTTAACCACCTTTGGTTGAGCCCCGGTCAGGATCTCTGCTGCTTTCTGGTCCACACTTGGCCCTTCCATCTTATGTGATTCTTCCACTGGTACAGCATACACTCCCTTCACCGACAACTGACCAGTACTACCTTGGACCATAGCAGCAGAAATGCCTTCTACCTGGCTGTTAGGTGGTGAAACCTCAGACACTTTCTTTTCGCCAAAGCCTCTCCCATATACCTCTTGTACAGGAACTAACCCATCAACATACCTAGAGGCAATTTTTAAGACTAGTAATACAGTCATAAATAAACCATTTCTGTCTTGTCTTCCTTTGTGCTGTACCACCTGCCACTCAGGGGTCCACCTAATGGTACTCCGCAGTACCAGACTGTCTAACTGTGGTGGAGACACCCCAGTATAGACTGGCTGTACATCCCAAAGTTTAAGCATCTCTTTTAACACTTTTGTTACAAACCATACCCTTGGCTCCAGACCCAAGTCCTTCCTGGGGACTTTCCTGACACTGGGGATGCAGACAGATTCACTTGCTGAGACGTGAGATGTTGCAAGGTTTAATGAAACTTTCTCCCAGCTGGAGACAACCACAGCCTGGTGCTCTACCAGAGCGCTGCCAGGTGCTTGACTCATACCCAACTTCTCAGGTTCAACACCAATGAACTGCTTCACATTACCAGTGACAACATCACTTTGACACGCCATGTCAGCATCATTTTTGTAGGTTACGGACAAAGTGTCTGCTGTGTGCTCGCCCTTATATGGTCCATATTTCTCACGAGGGTTAACCCCTGCAGCAGCCACCACGCCGTCAGGTATAAGCTGTTCTGCCGTCCCTCCTGCTGGCACAGCAGAAACTTTGTCCACCTTATTTTTGTGCATAAAAGCCTCATCTATCAGGGACATTAGATTTTTACCCCAACTATCCTAATCTGTTGTAGCTGGGCTCCATTCACCGGCGCTCCTCAGCCCTGATCCATCCGCCCAAGGAGACACATTAGAACAGACAGGTTTAGTTGCAGATTCATCACCCAAATTACTAATCATGGCAGACTTCAGTAACACATGTTTTAGCACCACAGGTTGCAATACAACACAACCACCACCTTGCTCGGGCGGCGCTTCATAAGCCTCACACACCTTTGCATTTTTTACAGGTTGTGTTAACCCATTATTTACCGGCACATTTTTAGTACTAGCAGCTTGCACTAACACATTACCATTACACGGTACAGTTCCACTCTGTCCCAGCAGAGTGACATCGCAGTTGTCCATGGCAACCTCCGACTCCAATACATGAAGTTCCCTGGAGATTTCTGGGGACAACTGTGCTGTCTTACCACCAATTGCTACAGGCAACGACCCATTAGTGACAACAGCTTTTGCTCTGGAAGAACCTGGGGTTTTCCCAACAGCAGCAAACTTTTCATTAACAGTAACACTTATAGCATTTTTAGTTTTTGCAGGCTGTCCTAGCTCACTGCCAACTTGAGGCTGGTAGACATTAGACACAACACTTTTAGTCATCAACACAGGTTCTGTTTGGACTTTAACCCCTGCATTCCCACTGGGTATGAAAAAGTCATTCTCAAGCGCACATTCTGTGGCCCCACTAACTGGGGTCACTCTCACATCATCATGGACAGTCTCGTAGCCAGTTCTTTTATACCTGAAATCAGCAGTTCCAGGCATTATTTCATTAAAGATATTCTTACCCACCACAGTAGTTGGGGTCACCATCTTCATTTGAGTACGTTGTCTTAAGAACCAGTCCTCAGCCACACATTTACTGGCCAACTCCCCCTGGTGGCCATGGGATGAAATCACAGCAGGCATCTCCCACCGTTTAGCACCCCCTGCAGACACCACAGAAAACTCCTCCTTGTTGCCAGGGGTGACTGCAAACATATTTGTAAAGGGATCTTGGCCCACAGGTAAAGAGTTCTGTTTAGCAACATTACCTCTAGGTGCACCCCAGAATATAGGGCAAGACAATATTTCGTGCCCCAGCTGGCCACATACCAGGCATGGTACTGGATGACTTTTCCCCAGTGTGTTTCTCTCTTGATGATTCCCTCCAGGCACAACTCCCACTCTCGTTGCCATGGGAGATCGCAGTCTCCCAGCAGAGCTTTGATGGCTCTCTCCAACATGCTGTATTGGCTCCTCCGGAAGCCACTTGTCACGACCCATGGGAGGCACACCCCATGGTCCACAGACAGCCCAACTGGCCTCTTCTGTGTTGCTATGGGCAACCACTCTCTGTCCTGGCCTTTGATCAGCCTCTCCTCTGGCATATAACACAGGCTTCTCAGACCTTTGTTTTGCTAGGTAGCTTTGCATTGGAGCCAGGGACAAAAGGCACTTGGAGACTGCATGCCCCCACTCACTGCACCGCAAACAGCGCACTTGGTTCCATGTCTTGTCAGGGTTTCCCACACTGCATCTGCTGGACCCTGTCTCAAGCTGTGTCACTTTCACACTTTTCGCAACAGCTGCTGGTTTAACTGCAGCAGCGTTGCCAGGGACAACAACACCCCTCTCCCTTGGAAAACTCTGTTTAGACATGTATGGGGTTCGATCAGGCGGCAACAACCCCTCCAGCCACAGAGTTCTATCAATCATCTCTGCCATCCTTGCTTCTTTTAGGCGTTTTGATCGCCCCATACTCACAATCACTCCAAAAAAAAAAATATCACAGTTCAGCAACAAATTGGAGCACTGTCTCTTTAAGGCTAGTTACCTTTCTCTTGCAGGTTCTTCTCACCTACACACACACAGATTATGCAGTTTCTGGCAATAGAAAACACAGTTCCTATAACAGATGAACTTACTTGATTGTAGGGATCTCAGATTGTGCCAAAATTCTCCACCACGTGTGAAGGACTAGCATCAAGTGTAGAGTTTGAAGGACACCGCCACTCGCTGGTTCTTCTTTTTTAAGGGTTGTTTGCCCATTTTTATTAAAAGAAGTTCAAAACAAAATCAAAAGGTTTTCCCTCGCAGGGGTTTCAGTACTCCTTTTCAACAACAAAATGACATTCAGCCTCCTGGCTTATACATACAGCAGTGCTGCTCAGGCCTTCCACTTCAGGCTCTTGTCTTTCTCCTATAGACTATTCCATCTGCAACACCGTCCATTTGGAGGGCAGCCCCTTGCTGCTCTGACCCTCAGACCTGGGTCTCTGGCTTCCACT
Source organism: Rana muscosa (assembly GCA_029206835.1). Taxonomy (NCBI): domain Eukaryota; kingdom Metazoa; phylum Chordata; class Amphibia; order Anura; family Ranidae; genus Rana; species Rana muscosa. The sequence continues at coordinate 910,757,478 of CM055116.1, read as the reverse complement.
GTGCACACAAGCACTCTCTAACTTCCCCAGTGCACAACTGCACTCGTCGGGAGGGTGGGGCCCAGAATGCTGGTCCTGACTCTACTATATGGCCCACACACACCTGAACAATCAGTGTGCAGTTGAGTCTCAAAACCCGGATCCAGGACTGGGGATTTCGTCCCACCTGGATCTCTAAGAAATCCCCAGGCTCCAGGTCCCAAAGTGGACTTTAGTAAATCATGAGGAAACTGAAAAGCCAGTTTCCTCCCAAACAAGCAAATACCCTGGAGCCCCTCAACCTGCCTGGTTGAGAATTCTGCATCCATACACTGGTGGGGTACCACACTACCAGCCTGGTTAATCATACGCCTGACCATAGGTGTGCGCAGCCTATTCAGTTAGGGTGTGCACCCCAAAGCTCAAATACGTGTGTGTGTGTGTGTATATATATATATACACACACACACACACACACAGTATCAGACAAAAGTGAGTACACGCCTCACATTTTTAATTTTTGTAAATATTTTATTATATCTTTTTATGTGACAACACTGAAGAAATGACAATTTAATACAATGTAAAATAGTGAGTGTACAGCTTGTATAACGGTGTAAATTTGCTGTCCCCTCAAAATAACTCTACACACAGCCATTAATGTCTAAATCGCTAGCAACAAAAGTGAGTACACCCCTAAGTGAAAATGTCCAAATTGGGCTCAATTAGCCATTTTCCCTCCCTCTGTGTCTTTTGACTCGTTGGTGTTACAAGGGAGCAGGTGTGTTAAATTTGATGTTATCGCTCTCACTCTCTCATACTGGTCACTGGAAGTTCAACATGGCACCTCATGGCAAAGAACCCTCTGAGGATCTGAAAAAAAATTGTTGCTCTACATAAAGATGGCCTAGGCTATAAGAAGGTTGCCAAGACCCTGAAACTGAGCTGCCACACAGTGGCCAAGACCATACAGCGGTTTAACAGGACATGTTCCACTCAGAACAGGCCTTGCCATGGCCGACCAAAGAGGTTGTCTTTGGGAAATAGACGTATGAGTGCTGCCAGCATTGCTGCAGAGGTTGAAGGGATGGGGGGGTCATTTAGACCATATGCCGCACACTGCATCAAATTGGTCTGCATGGCTGTCATCCCAGAAGGAAGCCTCTTCTAAAGATGATGCACAAAAAAGCCCACAAATAGTTTGTTGAAGACAGGCAGACTAAGGACATGGATTACTGGAACCATGTCCTGTGGTCTGCTGAGACCAAGATAAACTTATTTGGTTCAGATGGTGTCAAGCGTGTGTGGCGGCAACCAGGTGAGAAGTACAAAGACAAGTGTCTTGCCTACCGTCAAGCATGGTGATGGGAGTGTCATGGTCTGGTGGGGCTGCATGAGTGTAGCCGGAACTGGGGAGCTACAGTTCATTGAGGGAAGCATGAATGCCAACATGTACTTTGACATACTGAAGCAGAGCATGATCCCCTCCCTTCGGAGACTGGACCGCAGGGCAGAATTCCAACATAATGACCTCAAACACACCTCCAAGATGACCACTGCCTTGCTAAAGAAGCTGAAGGTAAAGGTGATGGACTGGCCAAGCATGTATCCAGACCTAAACCCTATTGAACATCTGTGGGGCATCCTCAAATGGAAGGTGGAGGAGCGCAAGGTCTCCAACATCCACCAGCTTTGTGATGTCGTTATGGAGGAGTGGAAGAGGACTCCAGTGGCAACCTGTGAAGCTCTGGTGAACTCCATGCCCAAGAGGGTTAAGGCAGTGCTGGAAAATAATGATGGCCACACAAAATATTGAAACTTTGGGCCCAATTTGGACATTTTCATTTAGGGGTGTACTCACTTTTGTTGCCAGCGGTTTAGACATTAATGGCTGTGTGTTGAGATATTTTGAGGGGACAGCAAATTTACACTGTTATACAAGCTGTACACTCACTATTTTACATTGTAGCAAAGTGTCATTTCTTCAGTGTTGTCACATAAAAAGATATAATAAAATATTTACAAAAATGTAAGGGGTGTACTCACTTTTGTGAGATACTGTGTATATGTATGTATATACAGTAATACCTCGGATTGCAAATAACACGGTTAACGAGCGTTTCGCAATACGAGCTATTACATTTAAAAAATCCTGACTCGGTTTGCGAGTGTTGTCTCGTAAAACGAGCAGGATTCAAGCCTCTGTGGTGTGCAGTACAGCATTTGGCCAGAGGTGCGGGGGCGCCGGTGACACTCGGAGCCGTTCTGATGCACTCGGAAATACTCATTTCCAAGTGCATCCAAGCCGTTTCCAAGTCTCTCCGGTGCCCCCCCAACTCTGGCCAAATGCGTTACTTCATACGATAGAAGTCAATGTGGAACAAATTATCTTTGTTTCCATTGACTTTTATGGGGAAACTCGCTTTGATATGTGAGTGCTTTGGATTATAAGCATTCTCCTGGAACGGATTATGCTCGTAATCCAAGGTTTCACTGTGTGTGTGTGTGTGTGTGTGTGTGTGTGTGTGTGTGTGTGTGTGTGTGTATATATATATATATATGTAATATATATATATATCAGTGGAACCTCTGATTACGAGCATAATCCGTTCCAGGAGAATGCTCATAATCCATAGTACTCGCATATTTTTCGGCTGAACTCGGAAAGGCTGGGGAATGGAATATTTCAGAGTTTTTCCAAGCATTTCCAAACGGCTCCGAACGCGGTACTGCACACCGCTGTGGCTTGAATCCTGCTTGTTTTGCGAGACAACACTCGCAAACCGAGTCAGGATTTTTAAAAATGACAGTGCTCGTATTGCGAAACGCTAACGTTAACCGCGTTACTCGTAATCCGAGGTTCCAATATATATATATAATTGATACCAGGGCTCAAAATGAGCTACTAGCCAGGCCTTAAGAGTTACTCACCACCAGTTGCCCCACCCAACCCCTACCCTGCCCCTAATTCCGCCCCTAAACACGCCCTCATAAATTATCTAATGAAATTACACTGTTAAATGTTTTATGCAGAATTAAGTTACAAAAAGAAAAAATTATTAACAGCTTTCACAATATTAACATAAAGCATATTTCATTGATCTGACTGTAATAAAATGAGGATAAAATATGATTGACTACTATAGGCACTATACACATCATTACTGCCTTGTTAAGTAAATAGTTGAGAGGTGCGCTACGTACAGACTGCAGGGTTGAGAGGTGCACTAAGTACCGAGTGCAGGTTTGAGAGGTGCGCTACGTACAGACTGTGCATGGTTGATAGGTGTGCTATGTACTGAAAATATGATGATTAGGTGATTAGATTCAAGTGGTGTATGCGGGTTCCAGAAACGTGCCTCTTCAGACTGCGTTTTTTAAGGGCATGGCAGCCGACTTTTATTTAACCACTTGACCACTGGGCACTTAAACCCCCTTAATAACCAGACCAATTTTCAGCTTTCGGTGCTCTCACATTTTGAATGACAATTACTCAGTCATACAACACTGTACCCATATGAAATTTTTGTCCTTTTTTTCACACAAATAGAGCTTTCTTTTGGTGGTATTTAATCACTGTTGGGTTTTTTATTTTTTGCGCTATAAGAGAAAAAAGACTGAAAATTTTGTAAAAAAATGATTTTTTTTTCGTTTCTGTTATAAAATTTTGCAAATTACTATTTTTTCTTCATAAATTTTGGCCAAAATTTATACTGCTACATATCTTTGGTAAAAATAAGTACAAATTGGTGGATATTATTTGGTCTTTGTGAAAGTTATAGAGTCCACAAGCTATGGTGCCAATATCTGAAAATTGATCACACCTGAAGTACTGACGGCCTATCTCAATTCTTGAGACCCTAACATGCCAGAAAAGTACAAATACCCCCCAAATGACCCCTTTTTGGAAAGAAGACATTCCAAGGTATTCAGAAAGAGGCATTGTGAGTTTTTTGAAGTTGTCATTTTTTCCCACAATTCTTTGCAAAATCAAGATTTTTTTTTTCTCTTTTTTTTTTTCCACAAAATTGTCATATTAGCAGGTTATTTCTCACACACAGCATATGCATTCCACAAATTACACCCCAAAACACATTCTGCTATTACTCCCGAGTATGGCGATACCACATGTGTGAGACTTTTACACAGCGTGGCCACATACAGAGGCCCAACATGCAGGGAGCACCTTCAGGCGTTCTGGAGCACCAAGGCCAATTCTGACATTTCTCTCCTACATGTAAAAATCATCATTTATTTGCTAGAAAATTACATAGAACCCCAAAACATTATATATGTTTCTTTAGCAAAGACCTTAGAGAATATAATGGTGGTTGTTGCAACTTTTTATCTCGCACGATATTTGCGCAGCAATTTTTTTAACGCGTTTTTTACGGAAAAAAAATGTTTTGTGCTTAAAAAAAAAAAAAAACAGTAAAGTTAGCCCAATGTTTTTGCATAATGTGAAAGATGAAGTTACGCCGAGTAAATAGATACCTAACATGTCGCCCTTAAAAATTGCACACACTCGTGGAATGGCGCCAAACTTCGCTACTTAAAAAATCCCCATAGGCGACGCTTTAAATATTTTTACTGGTTACATGTTTTGAGTTACAGAGGAGGTCTAGGGCCAAAATGATTGCTCTCGCTCTAACGTTCGCAGAGATACCTCACATGTGTGGTTTGAAAACCGTTTTCATATGTGGGCGGGACTTACGTATGCGTTCGCTTCTGTATGCGAGCTCACGGGGACAGGGGCGCTTTAAAAAAATATATATATTTTATTCTTCATTTTACTTTATTTATTTTAGTTTGACATGTTTTTCCGCCCTAAACATTTTTTTGATCACTTTTATACCTATTACAAGGAACGTAAACATCCCTTGTAATAGGAATATGGCATGACAGGTCCTCTTTACAGTGAGATATGGGGGGGGGGGTGTCAATAAGACCCCACATCTCACCTCTAGGCTGGGAAGCCTGAAAAAAATACAAAAAAAACAAACAACAATCCTGGCTTTGATCGTAGCGGTGAGTCGGTAGAAGCACCGGAGGGCGGCGGGGGGGGGAGGACATCCCCTCTCGCCTCCCGTAAGAATGATCAAGCGGCGGAACAGCCGCTATGATTGTTCTTATGGTGTAGGGAATCGCCGGCTGAAAAAGCTAATATCTGAATGATGCCTGTAGCTGCTCCCATCATTCAGATATCCCCGCACAAAGTCAAGGACGTCATATGACGGCCGGAGGGCGGGAAGTGGTTATTGCAGAGTATTGCCGGGCATTGCGGAGTATTGCCGGGCATTGCGGAGTATTGCGGACTATGGCAGGGTATTGCGGACTATGGCAGGGTATTGCGGTGTATGGCAGGGTATTGCACGGGTATTGCACAGGGTATTGTGGAGGGTATTGCACAGGGTATTGTGGCGGGTATTGCAGAGTATTGTGGCGGGTATTGCAGAGTATTGTGCAGGGTATTGCAGAGTATTGTGCAGGGTATTGCAGAGTATTGTGCAGGGTATTGCAGAGTATTTTGCAGAGTATTGCGCAGGGTATTGCAGAGTATTTTGCAGGGTATTGCAGAGTATTTTGCAGGGTATTGCAGAGTATTTTGCAGGGTATTGCAGAGTATTGTGCAGGGTATTGCAGAGTATTGTGCAGGGTATTGCAGAGTATTGCACCAGGGTATTGCAGAGTATTGCACCAGGGTATTGCAGAGTATTGCACCAGGGTATTGCAGAGTATTGCACCAGGGTATTGCAGAGTATTGGCAGGGTGTATTGCAGAGTATTGGCAGGGTATAGCACAGGGATGGCTGAGCAGGGATGGATGGATGGATGGATCTGTGACTGCAATTGTCACAGATCCAGCCCACAGTGCTGCTGCTGCCATCCGCTCCCTCCCCTCTCCTCTCACACTGTACCGATCGGTACAGAGAGGGGAGGGAGGAACCGGCGTCATCAAATGACGCCGGTCTGTTTACAAGTGATTGCTCCGTCATTTGACGGAGCGATCACGTGGTAAACGGCCGCTATCAGTGGCGATTTACCGCGATTCGTGATCCGCCGGGTCCTCTGGACCCGGCGGTCACGGAGTTTCCCGTGTGCGCGCCCCAGGGGGCGCGCGGGAGCGCGATTCTGGGAGGACGTTATATAACGTCCTCCCAGAGTTAAGCAACCACCTTGTCGACGTTATTTGTCGGCAGGTGGTTGTTAAGGGGTTAAAGGAAACAAAAAAGTTCAAACAAACAGTAATTTTCCCTCGCAAGGGGTTCAACCATCACTGTATACACATCCTTCAGCCTCCTTTTTTAAATTTATATTCTCTTTATTAATTTTCTTGCATATTCAAATTAACATTGTACATACTTATATATATTTATTTTTCACAATAAAAAAATTAGCAAAATGTTATCAATGTAATTTTCGCTCTGTTGACCCTCATCCCTCCCTCCTTCCCCTCTCCCCCTTTACTATTTGTCATATTAGGTTTTTTCCTATTTTCCTTTCTTCCATTTTTACACATTATTCAAAGTTTATTTTTGTTTTCATTTATTTTCCTTATACCGTTCTTCTTACTCTCTTTCTTTTCTCTTTCTCTCCTCTCTTCTTTTTTTTCTCTCGTTCTCCGCTTTACAGGGGTATCCCTATTTTTTCCAACCACGGGTTCCACACCTTTTCAAACTCTCGTGTTCCCTCTCTTGATATATACTACCTTCTCCTTCCATATTGTTGCAGTGACTATATTAGCCCATTCTCTCACTGAGGGGGGGGGGGGGTCTTCTGCCTGCCATCTCTGCGCTATCAATTTTCTTGCATGAAAAAGACATCTAAACACTGCTTTTGTTATATTAGTTGCTCTGCTTGTTCCTTCCCCTAACCCCAGGATACACATTCTAGGGTCCATTTCTATTGTTGTCATATATGTCCTAGTTATGCTATCCAGTACCCCTGTCCAGTACCTAAATAATTTCGGGCACCTCCATAGCATATGTATCGGGTCCCCTGTATCCTGGCATCTGGGACACCCTGCATCTGTTCTCCATCCAAATTCAAACAGCCTTTTTGGTGTATAGTATGTCCTATGTAGTAACATTAAAAATGAAAACTTCTGAGCCGGTGAAACAGATACAAGGTGTCCGCTCTCTAGTACCTTTTTCCATTGCCCCTCTGATATGGGCCCTAGATCTTCCTCCCATTTCCCTTTGCTTTTAAGATGTTCTGGAGCTATGATACTTCCTTTGCATAGATGTGGGTATATTTCGGATATACGGCCCCCGGTCTCACTCTGATTGCCCAATCTCTGAAAGATGGGGGATTTGTGCCAGGCTGGTCCCAGTCTGTTACGTACCTGCCGGATGAGCCTGACGTGCAGTGGGAAGGCCTCTCGTACAACCCCGGCTCAAGGGCCACTGATGTTGCAACAGTGGCCGCAAGAGCCTGGCGGTGTATGGGTGCCTGGTTCGTCTTTGGTCTTGTCAGTTCAGCTGGTGCAGCAGGGAACAGGAAGCAGGCTGGTAGGTGCACTGGCTGGGGAGACACTGAATACGTAGTCAGACAAGCCGGGTTTGGTAACAGACGATCAGATGTAGGTATAGACGACAGGCAGAGAATGGTCAGGATACAGGCAAAGTTCGGCAACAGGAAATCAAGCAGTGTAGAGCTGAGCGTGGTTACAAGGCAGGCCGGGATCAGGATAACAGAGATCAATCGTAGTCAAACAAGCCGGGTCAAACACAGGAAACAGATCAGATCACAGGAAGACACTGGAACAGGTATGAACTGCAGATCAGGCAGCGAAGACACAGTGCTGCTGAGGTGTTTAAATAAGGCAGCCTGTTGCCAATCACTGAAATCAGTCTGCACTATTAACCCTTAGGTGGCAGATCCATGACACAGTCTATCAAACTGCATATTTAGTGCATGTCTGATTTGAAGATATCTATAAAATGTGTGTTTAGGGACATCACATTCCTCTCTAATGCCGCGTACACACGATCGTGAAAAACGATGGAACGGCATTTTCCTCCACACACGACCGTTTTTCCCGTCATTTTTTTCTTTGTCGAGAAAAACGACCGTCTGTGGGCTCCGCGGCAGTGTCTCCCTATGGGAAAACTGCCGCGGAAAAAAATTATGGAAAAAACGATGAGAAAATTTAGAACATGTTCTAATTTTTCTCGTCGTTTTTCCTGCCGTTTTTCTCAACGAGAAAAACGGCATAAAGCCCACAGACGATCGTTTTTCTCGGCGAAAAAAAAAAATGTAATTTTTCCCGACGGGAAAAATGATCGTGTGTACGCGGCATCAGTGTAGCAAAAGTTTAGGATTTTTCCCTCATACAACTGGGCCAGCCTAGTTATCCCCTTCCCTTCCCATTCCTTAATTTTCCCCATCCGCTCCAACTCCTGAAGATTCCCATTATCCCAAAGGGGTGTATATTCTGTCTCTCCTTCTAATCCCCCTATTGCTTTCACAGCTTTCCACACCTTTATTACTATATTAACTGTAGGGGATTTGTATAAAAATGAGTTTGCCTCCAATGCCTCCATCACCAACTTGTGGGGTGACCCCATTGTCATCAACCGCCCATTTGTATCTCCTCCCAGCTCTGGTCTCATTCCTATATGCTGCAGTTGTGCTGCCAGGAAGTAACACAGTGGGTGTGGTACCGCCATACCTCCCTCCCTTGTTGATAGTTGCAGGGTCTGTAGTCCTATCCTCGCTTGACCTCCCTTCCATATTAATTCTCTAAATAGTGTGTCAATTTTCCTAAACCATTTCTTATGTATCCATGTTGGTGTATTATGCAATACATATAACAATTGTGGCATCCACAGCATTTTAATCAAGTTACATCTCCCTGCAACGGACAGTGGGAGCCGCCGCCATATTTGAATTTTGTTTTTAAATTTAGACAGGAGGGGAACTATGTTGTTATTTATATATTTATTTGGGTCAATTGTTATATGTATTCCCAGGTATTTCATTGTATCCACCATTTCTAATTGGGGTATTTCTACTAAGGTTTGATTGGCAATCGGGTCCACCGGCATCAGGGCTGATTTTTCCCAATTTATAACCAATCCTGAGAGTCTACCAAATTCTCCAAAGATACTCATGGCCTGCTTAAGTGAATTATCTGTGTCCCCCAAGAAGAGAAGAACATCGTCCGCATATAATGCGATTCTCTCCTCTCCTGTCGGTCTCACACATCCTTTCATTTTTGTATTCGTTCTTATTGCTATGGCCAATGGCTCCATTGCTAGTGCAAAAAGCAGGGGTGACAATGGACACCCCTGCCTTGTGCCCCTCTCCAATTTAATCTTACCTGAGTAATCATTGTTGACTCTAATTTTTGCACTTGGGTCACTATACAAGATTTTTATCCATCTAATAACTGATGGACCAAAACCAAATGCTCCTAGAACATGCCAGATATACCCCCACTCCAAGCTATCGAACGCCTTGACCACATCTAAGGACACAACTGCCCTTGTACCCATATTCTGTGTTGGAGTTTGTAGGTTAAGGAATACCCTTCTAATATTCATACTAGTTGATCTACTGGGGATAAACCCAGTTTGATCTTGATGTATTAGTCTTGAAATAATTTTGTTTAATCTAGTTGCCATTATTTTAGCCAGTATTTTAGCGTCTGAGCAAAGCAGGGAGATGGGCCTATAGGATGAGGTCTCTAGTGGATCTTTCCCTTCCTTATGCAGAACTATAATTATTGCTTCTGACATCGATTTAGGCAATTCCCCCTCCTCCCTTGCCCAATTCAATGTTTTAAGAAGTACCGGCAATAGCACTTTCCCATAGTGTTTATAAGTTTCTATAGGGAGACCATCAGGTCCAGGCGATTTCTGATTAGCCATCTCTGCAACTGCTAACTGTACTTCTTCAAGGGTTATCGGTGCCTCCATTCCCTCTTTCTCTGCTTCAGTAAGAATTGGTATTTTAATTTTCCCAAAGAATATTTCCAATTCCTCCTCTCCCGCTGCGCCCTGCGATTTGTATAATTTACCATAATATTCTCTAAAGGTATCTGTGATCTCTGATACCCGAGTGGAGATTTCTCTATTCGAAGTCCTAATCGCGGGTACTGCGGATGGGGAGGAATTGGTTCGCACCAAATGTGCCAGCATTCTTCTGACTTTCTCCCCCTCCCCAAATGCGGCTTGTTTCTGAAATAATCTTTTATTCTCAGATTTTTTAATCATTGCTATTTTATATTCTTGTTGTTTATTCATCCATATTCCTTGTCGCTCTGATGTTGGATTTTCAACATATTCCTTTTCTGCATTCACCAATTCCTGCCTTATCCTATTCTCCCACTCTCTGGATGCCTTTTTTACTTTTGCCACTTGTTGAATACATATTCCCCTTAAAAATGCCTTCAGCGTATCCCACATCACTCCCTGTGTCACAGTTCCTTCATTAAATTCTATAAACTCTTGTAATTTATCTAGAATCTCCTCAGGGCTTCCGATTACTTCAAATCATAAAGGATTCATCCTCCATACTCCCCTGGTTCTATTCCCTTCTAAATTTACCAGAACTGTCACTAACGAGTGATCTGACACCCCTCTCGGCTGGTATACTATGTTTTTTATTATCTGGGATGCTTCCGTATTACCTAGAACTAGGTCTGTCCTAGAAAGTGTTGAATAGGAACTAGAAAAACAAGAATACTGCAGCACATCTGGGTTCCTCACTCTCCATATATAAAACAAACCAGCTTCTTGTAGAATTTGATACAGTCGACTCTCTGAAGGGTTTGGTTTCCTTCCCCCTGGAAACCTATCCCATTTTCTATTTATAACCTCATTAAAATCCCCCACTGCTATGATTGGCATCCCCATCTTATCCACCATAAATTCCATTAGCTTATATATGACCTCCATTTTAAAGGGAGGAGGTATATAAATGTTTGCAAGAACATATTCTCTACTCTCTATTACACAGTGAAGAAAAATATAGCGCCCCTCCTCGTCAATGCTGATCTGTCTGCAAGTAAACACCACCCCTCTTTTATGTTTCAATGATGTTTATTAAATACATTTTTCAGAACAAATACAAGAGTATCACAGTGCATTATCGTACAGTAATAGAAAACCTCTGGAGGGTAACTTGCTATTGCTCATTGTACAACACAGACCTTTCCCATCTTATAAATATTAACTAATAATATCCCATTATGGGGATCAGTAGTCTAGACCAAAGTAACCAGTCTTGTACAAGCCACCTCTATCATGGGTTCACACGTTATAGCACATAGTACTGGCCCGACAAGCGAACCCCCCCCCGGGAAGAGCCCACCCAACAAACGGGGGAGGGGGCCTCCCCCCCATGGGAGCGATCCCCCCAAGGGCCAGACCACTCGCTGTTTAAAATTCTCGAACCCGTATGAGGATATATACTGTAGCATTCTAATAAGTACTCTAATGTGAGAACGTAAGGGGAAAAGGAGACATAGTAGAGAAAAAGAAACACGGAACAAGAAGGAAAGGAAGAAAAAGAGAGAGAGAGAAAAAAAAACAGGTAAAATAATATAGGGGGGGGGGGGGGAGTTGGGATGTGAGAGTCAGGAGAAGGGGATAAGGAGGAGCTGCAGTCCAGAGCCCAAGCACCCAGCACTAGTGAGGATAACTAAGTAGCCAGCGTCCTCGGGTCATCACCAACCCTCTTTTAACCAGTACTGACACACCTCTGGAATAAGAGGTGTGCACTGAGTGGTATTGATATTGGAACTTCTTACTTTGAACTTGTTGTATAGTAATTTTAGTCAAGTGAGTCTCTTGGAGACAGATCAGTCCCACCTCATACATTTCCAGCATATCAAATACTGCAGCTCTCTTGGCAGGGGTACCCAACCCACGGACATTCCAAGACCCCATTTTCATTACTCTGGACTGCATAAAAAAATTCATTCATTCAAGAAGGCATATCTAACCAAAACACAAGTTGCCTGAAATAAATTACCAAAGAAATCTTAAATCTCTCATAGCGATACACTGTGATTAAAACTTTTACCTTCCCCCTATACCACGCAGTGCAAAAATATTCTTTCCTTTTCTTTTCCCTTCCTTTCTCTTTAAAAAAATGTGATTATGTGATTTACTCCACTTTTTACTACCAATTTACTTTATAGTTTTAACATTATTTAGTGAGGTCACTGTACGCTTTTTTTTTTTTTTTTACCCCTGCAAAATGTGCTATTCTTTTCCTTTTCAAAGAAAAAGAAACAAATGTGCTCCATATATATATTTGTGTAAATTTTAGCCATTATTAAATTCCAACCTTTTTGTATTCCTTGTGATAACTCGTTTTGGTCCCTCCCCCCCTACACCTTTCTAGGTATTCCCTAGGGGCTTTTTTGTGAACGGTCCATACATCTCCCCACTCCCCCCATTTATATCTTTCATCCTAAATGTCCGGTCCGCTGTCAAACATGCAAACGATATATATGATCTATTGATAAATGAAGAATTTCAGTTTCTATCTCTTACTGAAACCTGGTTTGGCAAGGATTATAGCATCCATTTAGATGACCTCGTTCCACCAGGATATGACATACTTACAAAAAATAGACAGGGTAAACAGGTTGGAGGCATTGCACTGATTCACAATAACAATGTTACCTGTAGGGAACTAGCTCTCTCTGAATATATTTCCTTTGAACATCTTTCTGCACGTTGCCAAATTGATGCCACCACCTCTATCATCATTGCAACTATATATCGTCCGCCAGGATACCACACGGAATTCAACACTGAGATTATTCAATTTTGTTTAGAATTGAACACTTACACGTCAAACATTATCCTGCAAGGCGACTGTAACCTATGGCTTAAGGACTTACAGGATCCTAAAATACAGGAGTTTTTACAAGATCTTGACGCCCTTGGCTTTGTTCAAAATGTCAACTCCTATACCCATGAGAAAGGGCACACACTAGATGCGGTCTTCTCCTCTAATATTACCATCTCTGACATCCAGAACATCGAACTTATATGGACAGATCATAAATTAATTTCATACCAACCCAGAGACTTTAGACCCCCAGCCCCAGACTTGGGTACTCCCATGATCTTTATACTGACTTTGAAATCCATCTTGACAGAGTCACTAAAGCCCTTGATGCATTTGAACTAAAAATCCATCATACACTTGATAAGCTTGCCCCTCTCAAAACATCACACTTTCGCAAAAAGATTACCAAGGCTAAACCTTGGTACACTAGCAACCTAGCCCTAATTAAAACGAAACGCAGACAGCTTGAAAAAAAATGGCTTAAGACTAAACGCACATCAAGACAAGCTCGCATACCGAATAATTTCTCGGGCATATTTCAAAGCTATTAGCCACAGGAAAAAAATATATTACGGTGAACAGATCGATAACGCCGGAAACCAGGATAAGAAACTTTTCAAAATCGTAAACGAAATGCTTAATCCACGTAGGTTAACCAAGACGATAATACCATCACAAGAATTCACCAATAAATTAGGGATCGCTTTCCAAGATAAAATTCATAAAATCCGGTTGGGCATTGCCAAGAACATTCACCTGATTGACCAACCTGGTCCACTACAAGAGGCTGTCCAACCTACTCTGTCCAGCTTAAAAAACTTCACACCTACCACGCTGGAGTTACTACACAAAGTAATTCTTAAATTGAAGCCCACACACTTTGCGGATGAATATTGCCCTGCCTGGTTTTCTTTTTCGTACATCACGGGACACAGAGCGACTTAGTCATTACTAATGGGTTATATAGATACCTTCAGGTGCTGGCACTGGCAACTTCCAAAACCGGAAGTACCCTCCCCTATATAAGCCCCTCCCATCCGGGAGCACCTCAGTTTTTTTGCCAGTGTCTAAGGTGTTGGCCAAATAGTAACATGTGTTTTCACTGGGCTTGCGTACAGGTTCTTTTACGGGCCTTAGTAAGCTGTTCCGGATCGGACCAAAAAAGCTTCATAGCTAAACGGTCGGTACCCGGGCCTTGCAACAGAAGAGCAAGGTTTTGCCTGTAATGCCGCTCTTAGGAGGGCTGGACCCTGGGATCCAGAGCTCTGGTCATACCCACGACCAAGATGTTGTCTGTGCAGGGTGCTATACAGGTCCAGGGGAGTGGAATCCTTGGGAACCCGGTCCCTGAAGGTTTAAATACAATGCCTGCCGTGATAGGTGAAGTTTGGGCTTCTGTGGACCAAACAAAGTCCTGCGGCGGGGAACAGGTAAGTGGGGGCCCCCAGGAACTTGGTTCTATTGGGGGACCCCCAAGCCTAATTTGTCTGTCTGTTACCTAACGGTATTCCCGCTGATATATGTGTATGCCTGTAACTACTGGAAAATGTAAAATTTTAATAGTAGTCAAGAAAAAAAAAAAAAAAAAAGGAGACCGCGGTACCTGTGTTAAACCACTAGAGGCCGCTGTGGTCCATTTTTCTTGTCATGTGGATCTTTGGCTTTTTCAAGTCAAAAGATCCAGGCAGTTGGTAAGTTTCTCTGTGGGAATCCACTTCCTCTGCCCTGTTGCTGCGCTCATCCACCGCACAGGCCCTCCGGCAAAAAGGGCCCTGGCTCCTAGTCCCTGCTTGTTTTCAAAAAAGGCGCCGAAGGCGCGCGGGCGTGTGCACGCGCCTCCTATGAAAGGAAAGGGGCGGGGCGGGTGGATGACGCTCGATGCGCGCCGCGGCGCTTCTGCGCATGTGCAGGCGTCCCAGCATGGATAAAAGACACAGTACAAGTGTCAGCTGGATGCAAGCAGAGCTAGCAACAAACGGTGGCACACAGAGGCGGTTGATGCAGGCATCCCCATAGAAAGACACTTTAGTGGACACCAGCTGGTATATAGCAGCAACTGTGTTAGACTATTACCAGCAAAATTGGTGTATGACGACGGGAATACCTCAGCTTTGTGCTTAAAGGATATATCGTCCAGACGCTCCGGAAATAAGTCTTCCAGGAAGCCAAAGGGGTCTCCATCGGGCTCTGAGGATTTTGGGCATGCTTGTATTGCACCAATCTCCCCTGAAAATTCAGAGGTCAGTAGCCGTAGGAACCCCGCAGGAGTACCTGGTGCTGCGGCTGTCCCCAGTCCACCTGCTCCTGTATATATAACAGAGGAGGTTTTTTCCTCAACTCTGGGAGGATTGGAAGAGAGATTAACAGCATTGATCGCTGCTTCCCTGTCACAGGGAAAGCGCGTCCGATCTCCGTCTCCTCCTTCAGAGTGCCTGTTAGTGGAGGAACAGTCCCACACAGAGATCGACCTACCTGAAGGGGATCAGGATAAGGTTGATTCGGTTATAGAGGAATCAACAGTGGAAGAACCTTTCTCAGCATCTCAGGCTGAAAGATTATGGGTTCAGTCTCTGACTAACATGGTCCGATCAGCATTTAAAATGCCTCTGGCGGAACCATCAACCACTACTGTTTCCTCGCTGGGGTCGCTGAAAGCTCCCCAGACTGTCTGTTCCTTCCCAATCCACCCTTTATTGGAAGGGCTTATTTACCAGGATTGGGAGCATCCTGATAAAATATTTACTCCCCCCAAGAGATTTCCAGTGATCTATCCCATGGAGGATAAGTTTATAAAAAAATGGAGGGTCCCTACAGTGGACGCAGCCATCTCTTGTGTGAATAAATCACTGACATGTCCAGTAGATAATGTTACAATGTTCAAAGACCCAATAGATAAAAAATTGGAGTCTTTACTAAAATCTGCTTTCTCTACAGCAAGCATGGTGACACAACCTGCAGTAGCAGCGATTGGAGTCTGCCAAGCAGTGAAAGATCAGTTGAAACAAGTCTTAAGGGACTTACCAGATCAGCAGGCTCTTGCCCTAGCTGACCTACCTAGAGCCTTGTGTTTTGCGGTGGACGCCATAAAGGATACAATCCAACAGGCCTCCCGCTTTACGCTGTCTGTAGTACATATGCGTAGGCTTCTATGGCTCAAAAACTGGTCTGCTGAAGCTCCCTGTAAGAAATTGCTGATTAGCTTCCCATTTCATGGAGAACGCTTATTTGGAGAAGATCTGGACAAATATATCCAGAAAATTTCTGCCGGTAAAAGTACACTCTTGCCGGTTAAGAACAAGGGTAGAAGTCCTTCTTTTAAGAGGCCTACTTCTCCAGTCCCTGGCACATCGGCTGTGAAACAGTTCCGACGGCCTCCGCGGTCAAATCCAGGGGGCAGAAATCAGGGACAATCACAGGGTAACAAGAAACCCTGGGTCAAGAGAGGTACAAAACCTCCCCCCAAGTCATGAAGGGTTGCCCCCACTCAAATCGGGTGGGGGGAAGACTTCAGTTGTTCACAGAGACCTGGCGGGACACCATCAGAGACAGATGGGTGATCTCCGCAGTAAGTCTGGGATACAAGCTGGAGTTAAAAGACACTCCTCCTGCCCATTTTATGAGGTCAAACGTGCCAAGCGATCCCCAGAAGAGAGGATCCCTCCTTCTGGCACTAGAACAACTATTGCTCCAAGGTGTAATCATGAAGGTTCCCTTGGAAGAAAAACGGGTTCGGGTTTTACTCGAACCTTTTCACAGTCCCCAAACCAAATGGGGACGTGAGGCCCATATTAAATCTAAAAGGGCTAAACAAGTTCCTACATATCAGGACTTTTCGGATGGAGTCGATCCGATCGGTGGCCACCGCCCTACAAGGGCAGGAATGGTTAGCCTCGATCGACATAAAGGATGCTTATCTGCATATTCCCATCTTTCGGGCCCACCAGAAATTTCTACGCTTTGTAGTAGAAGGGCGCCATTTTCAGTTCAGAGCCTTACCTTTCGGTCTGGCCACAGCACCACGAGTGTTCACAAAAATTCTGGCCCCACTATTGGCCAATCTAAGAACACGGGGTGTAACGATAATGGCATATTTAGACGACCTGCTACTAATAGACCACTCAGTGGAAAAACTGGAAGTAGCTATTCACGAGACAATCAAGTATCTGGAATATCACGGTTGGATTATCAACCGAGACAAGTCAGCTCTAAGATCAGTCAAAAGTCTGGAATACTTGGGGCTAAGGCTGGATTCAAATCAGAGAAAGATTTTCTTACCTCCAGAGAAGGTGTCGTCTTTGAAAGATTTGACCCACTTAGTGGGTACAAAAAGAAAACCATCCATACGCCTGTGCATGAGGCTGCTGGGAAAAATGGTGGCTTCATTCGAAGCAGTACCCTACGGTCAATTCCATTCAAGGAACTTGCAGAGGGCCATACTGTCAGCCTGGAACAAAAAAATTCAGGCTTTAGACTTACCAATGTCCCTGTCCCCTTCCGTTCGCAAGAGCCTCCATTGGTGGTTGGTGCCCCAGAATCTGGAAAAAGGGAAACCCTTCAGTCCGGTTTCTTGGAAGGTGGTCACTACAGATGCCAGCCTCATAGGCTGGGGGGCAGTACTGGAGCAATGGTCTCTCCAGGGCAAGTGGTCAGAAGCAGAGAAGGCCCTGCCCATCAATCTCTTAGAGATACGAGCAGCCCGGTATGCCCTAGTAGCATGGACATCCAAACTCCAAGGGTCCCCTGTCAGAATTCAATCAGACAATGCCACAGCAGTGGCATATATCAATCACCAGGGTGGCACCAGGAGTCGTGCAGCCCAGAGGGAAGCGAATTGCATCCTGGAATGGGCAGAAAGATATGTCCCAGCCATATCCGCGGTTTTCATCCCAGGAGTGGAAAATTGGAGAGCGGACTTTTTAAGTCGCCAGCAATTATGCCCGGGGGAATGGTCTCTTCACCCCGAGGTTTTCCAGGCAATATGCCAGCGGTGGGGAACACCGGATGTAGATCTGCTAGCATCCAGATTCAACGCAAAGGTGGACAGATTTGTGTCTCGCACAAGGGATCCCCTAGCTTGCGGCTCGGATGCCCTAGTGTTCCCTTGGGATCAGTTCAAGCTGATATATGCATTCCCACTGCCACAATTGTTACCGCGATTAATCCGCAGAATCCGGGTAGAAAAGAAACCGGTGATTCTGGTGGCTCCAGCGTGGCCCCGAAGGGCATGGTACGCGGAGATTGTAAAAATGTCAGTCGGGAGTCCTTGGACCCTCCCACATCGTCCGGACCTGCTTTCGCAAGGACCGATATACCACCCTTCCTTACCAGCCCTAGGTTTGACGGCCTGGCTATTGAAGCCCACATTCTAAAAAAGAGAGGTCTCTCTAATCCTGTGGTATCTACCATGATCAATGCCAGGAAGCCGGTATCCAGGCAGATCTATTATAGGATCTGGAAGGCGTACATCGCGTGGTGTGAGGCCAAGAAATGGCATCCACGTAAGTACGTAATAGGTAGGATTCTGGACTTCCTACAGTGGGCTGTGGATAGGAAGCTTGCCTTGAGTACTATCAAGGGTCAGATTTCGGCCTTGTCAATATTTTTTCAAAGGCCCTTGGCTTTGCATTCATTAGTCAAAGCTTTCATACAAGGAGTGATGCGTATTAGCCCTCCGGTTAGTATTCCCATATGTCCATGGGACTTAAACCTGGTTCTGTCGGTTCTACAGAAACAACCATTTGAACCATTGCAGCACATTTCCTTGGTTCTTCTCACCAGGAAATTGATTTTCTTAGTAGCCATTTGTTCGGCTAAAAGAGTATCGGAATTAGCCGCCTTGTCCTGTAAGGAGCCATATCTGGTTGTCCATAAGGACAGAGTAGTATTACGTCCTCATCCAGCCTTTCTTCCTAAGGTGGTATCGAGGTTTCATTTGAACCAAGATGTGGTTCTTCCTTCTTTTTTTCCCAAACCTACCTCGGTAGAGGAAAAGTTATTGCATTCTTTGGATGTAGTAAGAGCAGTTAAAGCTTATCTAAAAGCCACTGCTCAGATTCGTAGAACGGATACTTTGTTTGTTCTGCCGGAAGGCCCCAGAAAGGGTCAGGCAGCATCAAAATCTACTTTAGCCAAGTGGATTTGACAGGTCATAATACAAGCCTATGGCTTGAGAAGGAGACCGCCTCCGTTCAAAGTTAGGGCGCACTCTACAAGAGCAGTTGGAACTTCATGGGCAGTGCATCACCAGGCCTCCCTGGCTCAAGTCTGTAAGGCCGCAACATGGTCTTCAGTACACACGTTTACTAGATTCTACCAGGTAGACGTTAGAAGTCAGGAGGATGTCGCCTTTGGGCACAGTGTGTTGCAGGCCGCAAAAGATCCTCATGCCTGATGGCGCCCAGCTTATGTATAGTGTATCCCTCCCCTCATTTGGCATTGCTTTGGGACGTCCCATTAGTAATGACTAAGTCGCTCTGTGTCCCGTGATGTACGAAAAAGAAAAAGGGATTTTTATAACAGCTTACCTGTAAAATCCTTTTCTTGGAGTACATCACGGGACACAGAGCTCCCACCCCTCTTTTTGGGACACTTATTGCTTTGCTACAAAACTGAGGTGCTCCCGGATGGGAGGGGCTTATATAGGGGAGGGTACTTCCGGTTTTGGAAGTTGCCAGTGCCAGCACCTGAAGGTATCTATATAACCCATTAGTAATGACTAAGTCGCTCTGTGTCCCGTGATGTACTCCAAGAAAAGGATTTTACAGGTAAGCTGTTATAAAAATCCCTTTTTTCAAACTCCAGTCAAAGGCATTCCTTCCAGACCTATGTACAATCATCAACTTCAGTTTAAGGCTGGGAGTTATACCAGGGAAACTTAAACACTCATACGTTACGGCAATTCCAAAAAAAAAAAAAACAGAGCTTCAAGACCCGAATAATCTAAGACCCATTTCTAGCATTCATTTTGTGGCAAAGATTATGGAAACCATCGTTCTTGAGCAACTTCAGGAATACTCTGAAGGGGAGGGCCTATTCCACGATGTCCAGTCTGGGTTCCGTCCGGGCAGGGGAATAAAGCTCTCCACGATGGCCATGAGGGAACAGCTGCTGAGGGTCAGAGACGCTGGGGAATCGGCGGCCTTAGTGCTATTGGACCTCTCCGCGGCTTTTGACACCATTGATCACGACATTCTGATCTCGTGCCTTCATGACCAGTTTGGAATTCGAGGTGCTGTCCTGTTATGGATCCAGTCTTTTCTACAAGATCGTACCCAACAGGTTAGGCTGGGACCTTTCAGGTCAGCCAAAAGCCCAGTGCCCTGGAGAGTACCACAGGGCTCTGCCCTCTCTCCATACCTTTTCAATTGTTATATGCGCCCCCTACCCGATATGTTGCAGTTACATGGCCTTCAAGGCCAATTATATGCCGATGACATCCAAATCCTAGTCAACACTTCCAAAAACGACAGACATCCCCAGATCCTAGCAGAATGCATGACTCATATCCATTCCTGGATGAATAGAAACTGGTTGAGCCTCAATTGCTCCAAAACAGAAATACTCCAAGTGGGCGAACCTCTAGCCTTTCCCATTCTATCTCGATGGCCAACTGACCTAGGTACCTGCCCAGAACCTAAAAGACAAGTCAAGAACCTTGGAATCATTTTTGATGCAAAGCTTACCTGGATTCCGCAAATTATAAACTGTATGAAAAATGCCTCATTCTATTTGCAAATTATTCGGAAGATCAAACATCTACTTTCATATCGACACCAAATCACACTTACTTTGGCTCTAGTACAATCCAGACTGGACTTTGCCAATGGTTTTTGCCTTGGCCTTCCCCTTAAGTGGGTAAAAAAAAAACAAATTATACAGAATCAAGCAGCACGCACTATTACGGGTACACCATATAGACATCACATCACCCCCGTGCTGGCACAGCTACATTGGTTACCTATAGTGCATAGAGTACAATTTAAAATCTTGGTTCTGATGTTTATAGCATATTGGGGCCTGGGCCCACTCTATCTCACAGAAATGGCCCCCCATTACACACCAATTAGAGCATTGCGGTCAGGGCTTCAAAATAGGATCATCCAAGCACCCGCCCGACTCCAGTCCTTGGGAGGTCGACGAATGCAGACTATGGGCGCGGCCCTTTGGAACCAACTCCCCGACCATCTCCGGCTCCCAATACCCCAAGCTCTTTTTAAAAGGCAATTAAAAACCCACCTTTTTAAAAACGCTTTTTCCTAACTACAGATGTAGAGACATCTAATTCTGTAATAATTAACGTCAACTTTGTTTTTCGACTCCCCTCGTGAGCCTTCCTTTTTTTTTTTTTCTCTCCCCTCCCTTTTTCTCAAATAGTTTTTTTCTTTCCCAAGGCTGATTGGTGAATTTATGGTACAGCGCGCTTAGTTGCAGTCCTCCAAGACAGTATTTGGCGCGATATAAATTTACATATCATCATCATCATCATCACTGTCAGCTTTGTGCTGCTCTGTCGCGGGCCACATCTGCCTCATGCAGACATGCACGCTCAGGCTGTAACCTTGGACTCCCGAAGACCTCCTGTCTCTCTCATGGAGCCATCTCCTACTGGGACCCTCCCGACCTCCTAGGCCAGACCTCCTGTCTGCTGGGCAGAGCTGTCTTCAAGTGTGAGCCCTGAGCTCTGATTCTGGGAGGATTATGAAACCAGCCCACTGGTGTGCAATTAGCATGCCTAGCAAAATCAGGCGTAACATGTCAATATACACTGTGACCCGGGGTCGCCTCTTTACAGTATTGAGTGCAGGGTTGAGAGGTGCGCAACGTACCGATTGCAGGGTTGAGAGGTGCGCAACATCCTGATTGCAGGTTTGAGAGGTTCCCTTATGTACAGAGTGCAGGGTTGAGAGGTTCGCTTACGTAGACTGCAGGCTTGAGAGGTGTGCTATGTACAGACTGCAGGGTTGAGAGGTGCGCAATGTACAGACTGCAGGGTTGAGAGATGCACTACGTACAGATTGCAGGGTTGATAGGTGCGCTACGTACAAACTGCAGGGTTGAGAGGTGCGCTACATATCGAGTGCAGGGCTGAGGGATGTGCTGTGTACTCCCAACTCCCAAGTTCTCCCCTCCAGTACAGAGCTAATCCCCTTCCCCCATTCCAGTACAGATCTCTCTTCCCCACACATCCTCTGAAAGAATGGGGCTGCTGCAAAAGAGCAGCTACAACTTGCCCATCCTCGCCAGCAGCCTGCATGTAAAAGAAGGAGCTTCTGTTGAAAAATTGATTTGACAACTGTAGTTGTTGCATAGGCCAGCCATTTCATGATACAGATACAACCACCTCATTGCTGTGCAGCCTCCTCCAATATGGTCTATGGAGAGGAGCACACATTGCATTGTCGTAGATCTCAGTTTTATGGGGGGACTATGGGGGAATAAAAGTCGTTTTGTCAGGTAAGGTAGGCATGTGTGATCCCACCACAGAAGATAATAATCCTTTTTATACAGCGATGGGCTGAATTTACCGTACAGCAAATCTCAAACTGCGGTCATGTGCCGGTTGGACTGCAATGATAACAAGAGCCAATAAAGCATTAGTAGTAGTGGGAAGGTGAACCTGCTACCGCTATGGCTTCTCCTGAACCCTCCAGTGGTAAAGATGTTGCCGACCCACCTCCCCGCCCGAACCGAGCTGGAACACTCGACCTTGGCTTATTTGCACTCACCAAATGCGAGTGGAAATTTTAAGTGCTATATATACACTGACATATTGATCTCCCCACTGGCACAGTGAAATAAGTGCAGAAGCACTTCTCTTATGGCAGAGCTGGTCAGAGGGAGATCTTTCTCATCTCCCTGTTGGCACACAGAGAGATAATGCTAATGCGCACAGGGTGATAAGAGTGTGCCCAGGCACCTCCGACACACCCCATGCGCACGCCTATGCGCTTGACTCAAATCCTACAAAATCCCTGATATTTTACAAGTGTAAGAATGGATGCTGGTTTAAAGCCAAAGGGTAGCCACGCCAAATATTCATTTGATTTTTCTTCTGTTTGCTCACTTTGCATTTTGTAAATTGATAAACTGTTTTCTACCAAAGCCCTAGCCTCACTCTGTCCAAGGGTTACGTTAGAAAACAAAACAAAGGTTCAATACTGTGCAAATGTTTTAGGCCACTTTATTAGGTACACCTGTTCAGTTGCTTGGTAACACAAATTGTTAATCAGCCAATCACATGGCAGCAACTCAATGCATTTAGGCATCTAGATGTGGTGAAGACGACTTTCTGAAGTTCAAACTGAGCATCAGAATGGGAAAGAAAGGGTATTTAAGTGACTTTGAACGTGGCATGGTTGTTGGTGCCAGGCGGGCTGGCATGAGTATTTAAAAAACTGCTGATCAACTGGTATTTTCACACACAACCCTCTCTAGGGTTTTCAGAGAATGGTCCAAAAAAGAGAAAATATCCAGTGAGCAGAAGTTGTGTGGATGAGAATGCCTTGTTGATGTCAGAGGAGAATGAGCAGACTGGTTTGAGATAATAAAAACACAACAGTAACTCAAATAACCACTCGCTACAACCAAGGTATGCAGAATACCATCTCTGAATGCACAACACATCGAATCTTGAAGCAGATGGGCTACAGCAGCAGAAGACCACACCGGGTGCCACTCCTGTCAGCTAAGAACAGGAAACTGATGCTGCGTACACACGTACGTTTTATTGTCATTTTAAAAAACAACGTTTTTCTTAACGTGATTTTTCTTGTTTCCTCTCAAGCCTGTCTTGCATACACACGTTCATGAAAAAAAACGCTCGAGCAAAGCGCAGTGACGTACAACACGTACGACAGCACTATAAAGGGGAAGTTCCGTTCAAATGGCGCCACCCTTCATGTTAGTAAAGTTTGTTGAGCGGCGATTCGCGCTTTTCAGCCTCGTGCTTTTCAGTCCGTTACAGCGTGACGAATGTGCTATCTCCATTACGAACGCTAGTTTTACCAGAACGAGCGCTCCCGTCTCATACTTGATTCTGAGCATGGGCGTTTTTTTTCCCCTCGTAAAAGCATACACACTACCGTTTTTCACGACGTTAAAAAGAACGACGTGAAAAACAACGTGAAAAAATAGAGCAGGTTCTGATTTTTTTTGGCCATGTTTCACGTCGTTAAAAATGCTCTGGAGCCTACACACGATCGTTTTTAAATGCCCAATTTAAAAAAATTGCATTTTTAACATCGTGAAAAACGGTCGTGTGTATGCGGCATGAGGCTACGCTTCGCACAGGCTCACTAAAATTGGACAAAAGAAGATTGGAAAAATGTTGCCTGGTCTGATGAGTCTCGATTTCAGTTGCGACATTCAGATGGTAGGGTCATAATTTGGCGTAAACAACATGAAAGCATGGATCCATCCTGCCTGGTATCAACGGTTCAGGCTGGTGGAGGTTGTGGTGGTGGTGGTGTAATCAGGGCCGGCCCTACCATGGGACCCGATGGTACCTTGGTCCCAGGCGGCACTTTAAAGGGGGCGGCAAATTGCCGCCCGCCTGCCAGCTAGCCCATTCCGCTGCTTATCTGATTACGAGCAGGGCCAGTGTTCTGCCGAGAAAGGTCCCGGCATTTTTTAAATTCATGCCTTATGTGGCTGTGAAGACATCCCGGACGCCAGACGGACCACTCTATCCCCAGCCTGCAGTGCCGCCCTACCAGCTGCAGTGAAAAGTTAGGGGGAGAGAGCCGGGATGAGGAGCAGCTGGCCGGAAATGCTGCATGATCAGTGGAACCGGCTGGGGTAGATGATATGGAAGCCCTGCATCATGTAACTACGGGCTTGCCGCGATATTCCACCCCCCCCCTCCCCTCCCCTCCTCCTGGGCACTCTGGGATCTGTTGTGGGAGGACAGGCAGGCAGCAAGCCACCACCTTCGCTGGCTCAGGTATAGTGGAAGCTCAGTGCTGCAGCCTGCACCCATTCACAAGAAACAAAAAATGTACTCTGCTGTCAGTTTATAGTGCATTGCACTATGTACAGAGGGGTAACTGATATGTGTGGGGGGGGAGGGGGAACTGATATGTGTGGGGGGGGAGGGGGAACTGATATGTGTGTGGGGGGGAGGGGGAACAGATATGTGGGGGAGCAGACGTTCGGTTGGGGTACAGATATGTGTGTGGGGAGGGACAGATGTGCAGGGGGTACAGATATGTGTGGGGGGGGGCAGGGGGGTACAGAGGGGGAACAGATATGTGGGGGGCCAGGTGTGCAGGGGGTACAGATATGTGTGTGGGGGGGGTGGGACAGGTGTGCAGGGGGTACACATGTGTGTGTGGGGGGTGCAGTGGGGTACAGAGGGGGAACAGATATGTGTGTGTGGGGGGGGGGCAGGTGTGCAGGGGGTACAGATATGTGTATGTGTGGGGGGGGGGGGACATGACAGGTGTGCAGAGGGTACAAATATGTGTGTCTGGGGGGGGAAAGGTGTGCAGGGGGTACAGATATGTGTGTGTGGGGGGGGGACAGGTGTGCAGGGGGTACAGATATGTGTGTGGGACAGGTGTGCAGGGGGTACACACATGTGTGTGTGTGGGGGGTGCAGTGGGGTACAGAGGGGGAACAGATATGTGTGTGTGGGGGGGCAGGTGTGCAGGGGGTACAGATATGTGTATGTGTGGGGGGGGGGGACATGACAGGTGTGCAGAGGGTACAAATAATGTGTGTGTGGGGGGAAAGGTGTGCAGGGGGTACAGATATGTGTGTGTGTGTGGGGGGGGTGTGCAGGGGGTACAGATATGTGTGTGTGTGTGTGTGGGGGGGGGGGGCAGGTGTGCAGGGGGGTACAGAGGGGGAACAGATATGTGTGGGGGGGGGGCACAGGGGGTACAGATATGTGTGTGTGTGTGGGGGGGCAGGTGTGCAGGGGGGTACAGAGGGGGAACAGATATGTGTGTGTGTGGGGAGGGGGGGAAACGGATGTTCAGGGGGGTACAGAGGGGGAACAGATATATGTGTGTGGGGGGGGGACAGGTGTGCAGGGGGGTACAGATATGTGTGTGTGGGGGGGGGCAGGTGTGCAGGGGGGTACAGAGGGGGAACAGATATGTGTGTGTGTGGGGAGGGGGGGAAACGGATGTTCAGGGGGGTACAGAGGGGGAACAGATATGTGTGTGTGTGTGGGGGGGGGCAGGTGTGCAGGGGGTACAGAGGGGGAACAGATATGTGTGTGTGTGGGGGGGGCGCAGGGGGTACAGATATGTGTGTGTGGGGGGGCAGGTGTGCAGGGGGGTACAGAGGGGGAACAGATGTGTGTGTGTGGGGAGGGGGGAAACGGATGTTCAGGGGGGTACAGAGGGGGAACAGATATGTGTGTGTGTGTGGGGGGGGGGACAGGTGTGCAGGGGGGTACAGAGAGGAACTGATGTGTGTGGGGGAGTTTGAGGAGAACAGAGGTGCAGAGGGGAACAGGCATTCAGGGTGATACAGTGATGGGGTGATCTGAGGTGGGAAGGTGAAAGAATTGTGGTGATCTGAGACCTGAAAATACAGGAATTGGGGCGATTTGAGGTGTGAAGGTTCAAGTCCACCTTTGTAAAAAAAATAAATAAATGCAGATCTTTTTGCAGGTACAAAAATGTGCATTTATTATTATTTTTAGTAACAACCTGTAAAGCATCGTACAGATAGGCAGTTACACAGTTAGCCTCTCTGTATACTGCCCTAGCCTGTGGACCACGGCTGGCGTGAGGAAGCGAGCCAGTGCCATACACTATTTGTCTTTGGGCCGGGTCCAGAGGAATAGGTGCAAACCTGTGGACCACAGCTGCACTTCAATAAAAAAAAATTGCGATACGGCACTGCATCGATTTAACTGACAATTGCGCGGTCATGTGACGTTGTACCCAAACAAAATTTACGTCCTTTTTTCCCCACAAATAGAACTTTCTGTTGGTGGTATTTTTTCATCAGTTTAGGCCAATATGTATTCTTCTACATATGTTTGGTAAAAAAAAAAAACACAATAAGTGTATATTGATTCGTTTGCGCAAAAGTTATAGCGTCTACAAAATAGGGGATAGATTTTATGGTATTTTTATTATTATTATTTTTTTTACTAGTAATGGCAGTGATCTGCAATTTTCAGCGAGACTGTGACATTGCGGTGGACAGATTGGACCCGTTTGACACATTTTTGGGCCCAGTGACATTTATACAGCAATCTGTGCTATAATACTACTGTGTAAATGTCACTGGCAGGGAAGGGGTTAAATGTGTTCCCTGGGAGATGTTTCTAACTGGGGGATGGGACTCACTGAAGGAGGAGAGAGATCTCTGTTCCTAATTACTAGGAACAACAGATCTGTCTCTCCTCCCCTGTCAGAATGGGGATCTGTCTGTTTAAATTGACAGATCCCCATTCTGGCTCTCTGTGGAGTGATCGTGGGTCCTTTTATTCTCCTATATACATGTATAGAGCCATGACAGGTCCTCTTAATTGATCATGATATAAAATTATGAATGTGGGGGCCTTTTGGTGGGCGTGATTTTTTTTTTTTTGGGGGGGGGCAGCATTTCATTCTTGGTACCAGGCAGCACAATGTCTTGGACCAGCACTGGGTGTAATGGTGTGGTGGATATTTTCTCAGCACACTTTCGGCCCCTTAGTAACAAATGAGAATTGTTTAAACACCACCTCCTACCTGAGTATTGTTGCTGACCATGTCCATTCTTTTATGACTACAGTGTATCCATCTTCTAAGGACTACTTCCAGCAGGATAATGCACCATGTCACAAAGCTCAAATCATCTCAAACTGGTGTCTTGAACATGAAAATTAGTTCACTGTACTGCAAAGGCCTCCACAGTCACCAGATCTCAATCCAATAGAGCACCTTTGGGATGTGGTGAAACGGGAGATTCGCATCATGGATGTGCAGCCCACAAATCTGCAGCAACTGCGTGATGCTATCATGTCAATATGGACCAAAATCTCTGAGGAATGTTTCCAACACCTTTTTGGATCTATGCCACAAAGAATTAAAGGAGAAGTACAGCCAAAGCTTGTTTGGCTATACTTCTCCTATGGATCTTAGGAGTGCAATTCATTTTGCACTCCTGTGACCCGATAACAGCTGAGAGCGGGCTGAATTCCGCTCTCTGCTGCCATCACAGAAGTCGGTTCAGGCACTGCATCATCACGACAATAAAGTCTGTATCCGCCAGGTGCCTGGACCAACACCCAGCTCAGCCTCTCAGCGAGCCGCTGAGATACTGAGCTTGCCGCCCCGACCTCTCCACCTCCCAGCGCTCCAGTGAGGGAGCAGAGCAGAGAGCTGTGACTGACAGTCAGCTGCTCTTTGCTCGGGGAGCTGTCAGAACTGAGTGATCGGCAATGTTTGATCGCTCGTTTCTCAGTGTAGAGGCGCCAGGGGACAGATGCAGCATCAGACCCATGCTGTATCCACCTAGTTAAGTATGAATCTAAAAAAAAGCCCTAACACTTGCTTCTCTTTTAACCACTTGCCCCCAAATCACATACCTGTATGTCAGTGGTTGTAAGGGAGTGATACCGGCTGGTCGGCTCTCGTGTAATAACAACCAATGCAGCTAAGCAGCTCTGTTATTACCAGCAATATGACGTCTGGTATCTATTTACTTGGCGTGATATCATCTTTTATAGTCTACAAAAAAATTGGGGTTTTTTTGCATTAAAATTTTAAAAAGTTTTTTTCCCCAAAACTGCTGCACAAAATACAGTGTGACATAAAAAAAATTGCAAAGTTCATCAATTTCTTCTCTAGGGCCTCTGCTTTAAAAAAATTAATATAATGTTCGGGGGTTCTAATTTTCTAGCATAAAAAAAAGAAAAAAAAATGATTTTTGTACTCACCGTAAAATCTGTTTCTCTGACGTCCATGGACCGACACAGCTCTCATACTGTTTACGTGTGGGTATATGTCCCTGCTCGCAGGAGAAGATCTAGGCAGAATGTTAGATGTTAGAAACATACATTCTAGAACAAAACCAGAGCTGAACAGAGCCTCCGGACATAACTCTCCTACCTGCAGCCAGCAGCCTCAGTTCGTAACAAGCAGTACAAACCTTAAAAGAAGGGTGGGTGCTGTGTCAGTCCATGGACGTCAGAGAAACGGATTTTACGGTGAGTACAAAAATCCTATTTTCTCTTATTGTCCATGGACTGACACAGCTCTCATACTGTTTACGTGTGGGACGTCCCAAAGCAGTATAAGAAAAGGGTGGGAGCAAATAGTAAAGGAACAACCAAAACTTCACTCCAACCAGCAGAGCTCCTCAACGGAGGAGTTGCAACATTAAACAGCGGCCTGAAACACTTTGCGGCCGGAGGAAGCATCCGAAGATGCAGCCACATTAACCTTATAGAATTTTGAAAAGGCATGAACGGACGACCAGGTCGCCCGCCTTGCACACT
Source organism: Rana muscosa (assembly GCA_029206835.1). Taxonomy (NCBI): domain Eukaryota; kingdom Metazoa; phylum Chordata; class Amphibia; order Anura; family Ranidae; genus Rana; species Rana muscosa. The sequence continues at coordinate 910,728,240 of CM055116.1, read as the reverse complement.
TGTGCAACCGACGCTTGATGTCGGAAAGCCCAGGAAGCACCAATTGCCCTGGTGGAAGCGCCATAACCGGAAAGGGAGGCGCCTGCCCCTTAATGGCATAGGCCTGTATAACAGTCTGTCTGATCCACCTAGAAATGGTGGCAGACGACACCGCTCGGCCCTGTTTCGGACCAGAGACAGACACAACTTGTGAGTCATAGTACGTACCACATCCAATGTGTGAAGCGCAAACCCTCTGGGATGCGATGGGTGAGGACACAAGGACGGGAGGACAATGTCCACATTTAGGTGAAAGGCCGAGACGACCTTTGGCAAAAGGAAGGTCGCGGACGCAACACTGCCTTATCCTTATGGATGACCAAATAGGGCGACTTGCAGGACAAGGCCGCCAACTCAGACACCCGTCTGACAGAAGTAATGGCCACTAAGAAGGCCACCTTCGGAGACAAGGTCAAGAGGGGAATATCTCTGATATTTTCAAAGTGAGGTTCCTGGAGAACCGAGAGCACCAAATTCAGATCCCGTGGAGGGAGAGGAGGTTCAACAGGAGGGAGCACATGGCGAACCCCCAGCACAAAGGTGCTAACCAAGGAATGACCCGCTAGCGATCACTGAAAGAAGACGGCCAAGGCCGAAATCTGACCCCTAATGGTACTCAAAGCAAGCATTTGGGTCACGCCACGCTGCAAAGACCGCAGGATAGTGGGGACGGAATACGTCCGTGGACGCTAGTCCAGCTCTTCGCACATAGCGATGTAAGCTTCCCAGGTACGGTGATATATCTTTCTAGCGGAAGACTTCCGTGCCCTTAACATGGTCGAAATGACCGAATCCGAGAGACCTCGGACTCTCAGCACCTGGCTTTCAATAGCTATGCCGTTAAAGCCAGAGACTGTAAAACAGGATGAAAAATAGGACCTTGAGACAGAAGGTCCTCCCTCTTTGCAACCTCCAAGGAACGTCCGCGATGAGACGTACCAGATCAGCGTACCATGACGCCGAGGCCCATCCGGCGCAAAGAGGATCACCGGAAACCCCTCGGCCACAACCCTGCGCAGCAGGCGAGGAAGCAGCTGCAGCAGAGGATAACAGATATCAGGTGATAATGACCCCATGGGGCCACCAACGGATCCGAGGCATCCGCCCAAGGATCCCTGGACCTGGCCACAAACCTCGACACCTCTCCCTGATCCAGCGTCTGGCGACTCCGATAGTGCACCTGCCAATTGTCTACGCTCGAATGTAGACGGCCGACAGAGACCACGAGGAGAGGCACAGTCTGGTTGCCCGTATTTCCAGAACATCGATCGGTAAACGGGCTTCGTCCGGAGTCCAAAGCCCTTGGGCTGACAGGACTCCCCAGACTCCACCCCAGCCCGTCAGGCTGGCGTCCGTCATGATCACTGTCTACTGGATGGGGAGAAACGACTTCCCGGACCGAAGAGCCGGGGACCCCAACCACCACGCCAGGGACGCCTTGATTGGGTGACTCATCTGGATCTGAAGATCCAAGGACAACGGGGATTTGTCCCAAGTGGACAGGATCTCTTACTGTAATGCCCGTGTGTGTGAATGGGCATACGGAACGGCCTCGAACGAGGCCCCCATGAGTCCCAGGACTCTCATGCAAAAACGGGTTGTCGAACCATTTTCGGGACGTCAGGACACGCACTGCAGACTGAAATGTCAGTAACTTCTCCAGGGGTAGGAATACCTACGCCTCCAAGGAGTCCAGGATCAGACAGAGATACTCCGAATGCTGAGTTGGGACCAGGACCGACTTCTGAATGTTCAGGAGCCACCCGAAGTCCCTAAGGGTCTGACTGACGATAGTCACACTTCTTCTAATTCTGAGCCATTGTCTGCTCTTGGAAGAAGATTGTCCAGATAGCCCACGATAGCAATGCCTCGCTGTCTCAGCAAAGCTAGAACCGGAGCAAGCACATTGGTAAACACCTTTGGTGCCGAGGCCAGGCCAAAGGGAAGAGCCACAAATTGATAGTGGACTTCGCCGTTTGCAAGCGCAGAAACTACTGGTGACTTGCGCAGATCGGAACATGCAAGTAGGCGTCCTTGATGTCCAAGGACGCCAGAAAACCCCTTGATGGAGTGTAGCGAACAACGTGCGAATGGATTCCATGCGGAACTTTTGCACCATCACCAAGGCATTCAGGCCTTGAGGCCCAGGATTGGCCGAACCCCGTCCCTTTTTTGGGACTACAAACAGATTTGAGTAGAAACCCTGAAACCTCTCCTGTGACGGAACCAGCACAATCATTCCGGACCTGATCAATCCTGTACGGTCCCTAAGAGGGCCGCCCGATGAGCAGGAAGGAGAGGGAGAATTGAGGGAAAGAATCTGTCTGGGGGCCAGGAACGGAACTCTATCCTGTATTCTGAGGTGACCACCTCGCACACCCACCGGTCGGAGATCCGGGAGATCCACCGAACCGTGAACTTGCAAGGACGTCCCCCCACCCCAGAGTCGGGCAGGGGCAAGACTTCATGCGACGGCGGCTCGGGAGCTTGCTTGGTAGGCTTACGCACCCAGGGATGCTTATGTCCCCCAGCCGCACTTTTTTCAGTCTGGGCGGGCTTACCCGTGGATTTTGACTGCCGAAATAAACTCCTTCTTCTTTGCCGGAAAGGAAGGGCCCGGCCTACGGTGGGGCTCTTTTTCCTTAACAGACTGAGGAAGGAAGGTGCTCTTACCCCCTGTGACATCCACAATAATGTCATCCAGGGTGGCCCCAAACAATCTACCGCCCTTAAAGGGCAAGTCAGCCAGGAGCTATTTGGAAGCTAGGTCGGCCGACCAGCATTTCAGCCAGATAAGGCGACGCAGCACCACAGCAGATATAGAGGCCCCAGATATTAAAGGGGCCGCAACCAAAGTGGCATCGTGCACAGAGACTAAACCCTGCGCAAGTTGGTGAGCCAGGGAAATGGTCTCAGGAGGGAGATTATGCTCCTGTACTGTCTGGTGCAAAATCCTGTAAGTGTCTTGAGACACAAGTGTCGCTGCCACAATAGGGCGTAAGGCAGACCCCAATAAGGTAAAACATAGTTCTACTCACCACTTCTGACCTCCTGTCAGTAGGATCCTTAAATGCAGGACTCCCTTCCATTGGGAGCGTGGTAGCCTTATTCAAACGGGCGACCGGGGGGGTCGACCACTGTGGGGAGAGCCCACTTCTTAACCAGGTCCTCCTCAAAGGGGTACCTCATGGCTAGGTGCCGCGGGACTGTCAAAGTCTTCTGCGGCTTATCCCAGACTTGGTCAATGAATGTATCAAAAAAAGGCACATATGGAAAAACCTTTTTTGAATAAACGGCTTTAAAGGAACCAAAGGAGATAGCTTCCACCTGAGGTTTCTCAGCCTTAACATTCAGCTTGAGAGTGTCTCTCACAGCATCAATGAGTTCACTTACAAGCACCCTCTCAGTTATACAGAACTGGGGGTCTTCCTCACAAGGAATAGTCTGTTCAAAAACATGAAAATCCTCAGAGCTAGGGTCCTGAGCAGCAGTAGCTAGGCCCATATCTGAGACAGAGCACTCCCCTACAGGAGAATGTGTGGGGAGGGGGCGCTTTACAGCTCCCTTGCGCTCTCACGCCGCTTCCATCCTGACAAGGATGATTCCAGGACTGCCGTCAACTAGTCGCTAGGGACCGCAGGTGCAGGAGCACTGCTAGTGGCCTCAGACAAGTGTGGAGAAGCAGGTGAACTAGACTCCATACTGCCACCCTCTGAGACCTTTAGACACTATTATAGTGAATAACACAGTCCACCCACTGGCTGCGCTGAAACTGAGGAGGGGATACCCAGAGGACTCACCAACCCTTGTGAGGACCGCTTAGTCCACTGTATGAAACTGCGCTGCAGCGCGAGTGAAGCCTGAGGAGATTGTGAGGAGATTGTGAGATTTGCGCCGATAGAGGCCGAAACCAAAAGTAAAAGCGCCGCGGCTTCAAGAAAATGGCCGCCGGCCGCATGCATTACTGCACCATTGATCCACGGCAAGATGGCCGCCGAGCGTGGTTTTCAAAATCACCTCACATCGCTAATGGCGCACACAGTAAAGTAAAACACCCACACCCCAGAACACTGCTCCTCTCCCAGAGTCCACTAAAACAGACATGAGCACCCCCAGCCAGGCCAGAGTGACCCCCAAGCAACCCCACACAGCACAGCACCAGTACAGGGTGCAGAGAGCAGCATAACAGGGAGGGAGACAGGGAGAAACCCCCCATATAAAGAAACACAGCCAGCATGTACTCACCTGCAGCAGGGGAGACTACTTACCCGTCCCAGAGGGACCCACTGGCTTGTTTCAGACAGACCTATCACAGAGTAGTACTGCGTAGCTGTCGGCCCGGTCCACCGCGAAAGATACAGACAGGTACTGTTCAATCTTGAGAGGACCGCGGGAGCATAAAAGCAACCCGGCCACCCCTGGAGTCATGGGGCATGTCGTGAACTGAGTCTCACGCACACAAGGCGAGGATCAGCACGCACGATGGTCGGACAGGGAAGACTACGAGGATACCAGTGTACCCAACCTGTTGCCCAGCCGACAGTTGATTGAAGGTCTCAAAAATAAAATAATAAAATTCCCAAAGGAATAAAAGTTAAAAGTAAAATCTTCCAGGAGACTGGCTCCTGAGAGAGCCATGTCTTCTCCTTCTGCTAGGCAGAAAAAAACTGAGGCTGCTGGCTGCAGGTAGGAACGTTATGTCCGGAGGGACCGCCCCCCTGGGGCGGGGCTGTTCAGCTCTGGTTTTGTTCTAGAATGTATGTTTCTAACATCTAACATTCTTCCTAGATCTTCTCCTGCGAGCAGGGACATATACCCACACGTAAACAGTATGAGAGCTGTGTCAGACCATGGAGGATAAGAGAAAATAGATTTTTACACGGAAAGAAAAAGTGCCATATAATGACTGATTAAGATGCCATAAAATGACTGGTTAAGGTGCCATACAATGACTGGTTAAAACAGAGTTCCGCTTTTTTTTTTTTTTTCTTTTAACCACTTGCTTACTGGGCACATATACCCCCTTCCTGCCCAGGCGAAATTTCAGCTTTCAGCACTGTCACTCTTTGAATGACAATTGCGTAGTCGTGCGATGTGGCTCCCAAACAAAATTGACGTCCTTTTTTCCCCACAAATAGAGCCTTCTTTTTGTGGTATTTGATCATCTCTGCGGTTTCTATTTTTTGCGCTATAAACATAATGTCATGGATATGCAGTAGTGTTTGTCTGCCATCTTACCTTCCTCCTCATGTGTTCATCTAGAGACCAGACCTCCTTCACCTGGCTTCCTTTATAATCTCCTCCCAGCCTGACTCCACCCCAGGCCCTATCACCGAACACTATATTAACCTGTGCACTGCAAGCCTGCTTGGCTGATCAACGTGTTTGTTAGGCATTGTGTGTTTGGGTTCCTGCCTGCCGTGTGCTACGTCTGTCTCTCTGTTACGTTATTGGCTTGTCCCCGACCATCCCTGTCTGCTCGTGACCCTTGACCTTCGGCTCGTTCTTCGTTATCCTTGTCTGCTTGTGGCCCCTGACCTTCGGCTTGTTATTCGGTTCTCTCTATCGTGTGCCGCTGCTTCCCCTTATCCTACGGGGCGTGAGCTAGGAAACTCCAGGGGCCGCGACCTGGTCCCAGCCTGCAGCGTAACATCCTCACCACTAGAGGCCCTGGAGAAGACCAGCTGGGTCTTAGACTCCGCGCCCTGGGGAATCTTGGCTCTCGCTTCCGTTGGGATCCCGGTTGTGCTCCTCTGGTCCCGCTTTCCACAACCACCCAGTTTCCTACCCACAGAAGCCAGCCATAGGGTTCACTACCTCGCGGTGCACTCCTGTCCCCCTACGGTGTGCATCTGTCACCTGGCCACAGGTGACCCTGACAGTTTGATCAGCCATGAACCCGGCTGACATCCCGTTACCCGTGGATGATCCGTTGCAGGGCATAGTTTGCAGACTTGAAACCCAGGAATCGAATCAGACTCAGGTGATGCGATTCCTCCAGGATCTGGCTTCTCGCTTTGAGCAGCTTCAGGCCTCCTTGGGAACCCTGAATCCGCAACCTCAAATACAACCAGCGGCTGCACCTATTGCACCAGTCGCAGCCACACACTCACTACAACTGCCAGCTCCGTCCCGTTTCTCTGGGGACTCCAAGGCTTGCAGGGGGTTCCTTAGTCAATGCACAATTCATTTTGAGCTCCAGCCCCAAAACTTCCTGTCTGATCGGGCTAAGGTAGCCTATATCATTTCCCTCCTCTCTGGTGAAGCTTTAGCCTGGGCAGCCCCTCTGTGGGAACTGAATGATCCAGTGGTTTCTAGCCTGTCTGGCTTCTTGAAACTTTTTCGGAATATCTTCGAAGAACCGGCTCGTGTCTCTTCAGCGGCCAGCACCCTTTTACGTCTCCGCCAAGAGTCTGCTTCTGTGGGACAGTATGCCCTTCATTTCCGCATACTGTCGGCTGAGTTGAGCTGGAACAATGAGGCCTTAGTCGCAACCTTTTTGCATGGCCTGTCTGATAGAGTGAAGGATGAATTAGCAGGAAGAACCATCCCCACTGATCTGGCCGGCGTTATCTCCTTGTGTAACCAGATCGATATTCGCTTTCAGGAGAGGACCTTAGAAAAGCAACGCCAGCACTCCTTGGTTCTTAGTCAGCCTGAGCTCCCCTCTCTTCGACCCGTAGAGCATCTCCTACCAGCTGAGGAACCCATGCAGCTGGGTCGGACCAGGCTATCCCCCGAGGAACGTGCTAGGCGCAGAACTCTTGGTCTGTGTCTTTACTGTGGGGGCAAAGGTCATTTTCGTGACACTTGCTCTCTTTGTCCAGAAAAACGTCCGGGTCCACTTCATCTGGAAAGTGGAGTATTGGACCCAGAAATATCACCTTCCCCTTCTCGTCTTCTGCTTTCTGTGTTCCTTCATGTTGGTGCTTCTTCTCATTCGGTCTCAGCATATCTGGATTCCGGAGCCGCTGGTAATTTCATGGACTGGGAAATCGCATCGTCCATGAGACTTACTCTTTTGCCCCTCACCACGCCATTGGTGGTCTTGGCGATTGATGGTACTGTTCTCCCAGGGGGACCTATCCGCTTCCAGACCCTCCCTGTTAAGATGTCGGTGGGTACACTCCACCAGGAGTGGATATCCTTCCTTATCTTACCCAAGGCCTCAACGCCTATAATTTTGGGTCTCCCATGGTTACAGCTCCATTCTCCTCATGTGGACTGGACTACTGGACAGATCCTGGCTTGGGGTCCCTCCTGTTCCTCGTCCTGCCTACCCAAGGTTGCCCCCTGTGAATCTGAGCCGGTCATTCATTCCAGGTTGCATAACCATTTACATTTCTCTGTCCCTAACCACCCTTGGACGCACAGCCAGGCTAGCTTGTCTACAAGTCCTGCAGTCGCTACGTCTTGCGATGCGATTCAGGTAGTCGCTACACCTGACTCAGCTATTCACTCTGCCTCTGTACTAGTTATGCCAGTCCAGCCCATGCCCAGTGAGCCTCTCACTTTTTCTTGTTCGGGACATTCTGCTTGTCCTTCAGCTATTCAGCTTGACTCCGGCGACATGTCACCTTCTAACCAACCTGACTTCAGGGTTCCACTGACATCTGCCCAGTCTGATGGTCCTGTGCAAGATGACCAGTTCCCCTTTAAGGGTCTAGGGGACCCTCCTCAGATTCCTGTTGATCGTCTCATGCCCTTGCTTATTCCTAGAGAGCCTTTGGTCCTCAATAGATCTTCTTGTCATCTCCCTACCTCGTTTTCAGTCTCTGAGGATAATCTTAAGTACGAGGTTAGACAAGTTCTGGATTCTCGGCTCTGCAGAGGCATTCTTCAGTACCTTGTGCATTGGAGAGGTTTTGGTCCTGAGGAGGCGTCTTGGATCGCTGCATCTGATGTCGCTGCACCTCATCTGTTGAGAAGGTTTCATCAGAGATTTCCCTTTAAGCCTGGGTCCAGGCGGGGGAGGGCCCATAAGAGGGAGGGTACTGTCATGGATATGCAGTAGTGTTTGTCTGCCATCTTACCTTCCTCCTCATGTGTTCATCTAGAGACCAGACCTCCTTCACCTGGCTTCCTTTATAATCTCCTCCCAGCCTGACTCCACCCCAGGCCCTATCACTGAACACTATATTAACCTGTGCACTGCAAGCCTGCTTGGCTGATCAACGTGTTTGTTAGGCATTGTGTGTTTGGGTTCCTGCCTGCCGTGTGCTACGTCTGTCTCTCTGTTACGTTATTGGCTTGTCCCCGACCATCCCTGTCTGCTCGTGACCCTTGACCTTCGGCTCGTTCTTCGTTATCCTTGTCTGCTTGTGGCCCCTGACCTTCGGCTTGTTATTCGGTTCTCTCTATCGTGTGCCGCTGCTTCCCCTTATCCTACGGGGCGTGAGCTAGGAAACTCCAGGGGCCGCGACCTGGTCCCAGCCTGCAGCGTAACATCCTCACCACTAGAGGCCCTGGAGAAGACCAGCTGGGTCTTAGACTCCGCGCCCTGGGGAATCTTGGCTCTCGCTTCCGTTGGGATCCCGGTTGTGCTCCTCTGGTCCCGCTTTCCACAACCACCCAGTTTCCTACCCACAGAAGCCAGCCATAGGGTTCACTACCTCGCGGTGCACTCCTGTCCCCCTACGGTGTGCATCTGTCACCTGGCCACAGGTGACCCTGACACATAAAAAGACTGTCAATTTTGAAAAAAAACACAATATTTTTTACTTTTTGCTATTATAAATATCCCAATTTTTTTTTTAAAAAAAACAATTTTTTTCATCAGTTTAGGCCGATACGTATTCTTCTACATATTTTTGGTTAAAAAAAAAAAACGCAATAAGCGTATGTAGCGGCCCCACTCTCTCCTCATGTGAATCGGGTTTCCGATAGCTCTTTTCTAGGGGTATTTTGTATGTGAGAGTGAGATGCGCTACGGCCCATGTCCTCCCCATTGCAGCGGGTGAGGTGAAGGCCAGTACCTATTGTTTTCCTCGGGCCTGTGTGTTTCTGCAGGAATACCAAGTCCTTCTGTGCTGACACTTCCCTTCGCTCCCATTAACCAGAGTACCACACACACCGATAAGGATCCAACACTTGTTTTATTGTAGCACACAATTAAACAGTTCTTTGTCAGCCGACTGATTGGGACCCATAAACAGTTCAACACGGTGGGGTGAGCAGGTCGAGGCACTGTCCTGATAATAAACTAAACCACTGTGGTTTTACCAGCGGTTGCTATAGCCATCGGCTAGAGAGAGAAACTTGAAACCTTTGAGTCTCTACCAGTGACTCTGGAGAACATGAACTGGAGTACCTTCGCTGCGTTGTGGCCCCTGTCAGGGGGAAGATGTCCCTCCAAGGGAGTTACCAGAGGCCCCTCCGTCACCGGGTTGATGCTGCTCCGGGCTCTTCAGACGAATAACCTCTCCGGCCTCCTCACCTCAGACATGGGCCCCATCCACCTCAGGGTCCCTCGGAGTCATCCACCCTTGCGGAGCCCAGTCGAAGTCACTGGGCCCCAGGCCTCCGGTGTAGTACCTCACCCCAGGCTTAAGGTGCCTGAGATGGATGCCAACACTGCTCCGACCAGGCCATGGGCGCCGGATGCAGAAGACCTCGTGGCGAGGGTGTCTCTCCCCTTTATCTCCTCCCGTGACGCCACAGCAGGTTCTCCGCCCTCGCTGTACCACCGCCGGAACGGGACAAAAAGGACAGCACTGCGGCAGTGATTCTACCTCGACCTGTGGGAACACCGCCACCCCAGGCCAAGGAGAATAGTACACCACCAAAGTCCTCCACGACTGAAAATGGTCCAAATCCTCTTATGATTTATACACACCTCGGTCATACTACCACCCAGGTGTACCCCCTAGATTTAGACCCCCGCTACACTCTCCCCCCAGTGATTTGACGCTGGTCCTTAGCGTCTGGTGCAAACCCATGTCTCCCAAGGAGTGGTAACATAAGCTTGACCCCAGAGGCCATCCCTCAAATTTGAATCCTAATTGTGCCAAGACCTGCTCAAAGGAAAGGGAACATGAAATAGTAACTTTGCAATAAACCATCTGACCATGTACACATATACAATCCCTCCCATCACTGTCTAAGAACCACCCCATACTCAGCAGCCTTGACAGACGGATCTCCTGCAGAAGGGAAACAAAACACAACATCCTAACATATTTGTGTTAATTTGGAATGAATGGGTCTATCAGCTGAGAGACCCATTCGCTCCAATGAGTAAGGTGGTGCAAGTGTAAAAAAAAAAAAAAAACAACCGTTGCGCAACACTGCCACCTGGTGACAGTGCCGCGGTAATGACACTTGGAGGAATCTTCCAGGCAACCTTCCTTCTTCTACCTGTGTCCCTACTCTGATTCTACCCCAAAGTCTTTGCCTCTGATGTATGAAGAAAGAGAGAACAAAACAAACAGCTCCCATTTCTAAGAAAACAAAGCCCAAATAAAAACTAGGGCACAGTTCTGATATTCTGGCAAAGGCACTCCCAGAAAGTTCAACAGCAGAAAGAACATACAAGAGAGTTTCCCCTTTTTTTTTTTTTCACAGATAAAACTTCGGATGAGGCAAGAACAGGGGCCTCAGATGCTCATCAAAAGTTTCCACAGCATAGTCAATGTCCTCTCCATCCTTTCGGCAGATAAGCACCTTGTCTGCATGAATATGACGCCCCAGCACCCACTCTGTTCTGCAGTCCCTGAATTTTTTCGAAAAGGGTGGCGAACAGGACAAGTACCGCCGGGCATGAGGCACTTTAAGTTTCTCCCAAACAAACTCGTCATACCATCGCTGCCACAGGACTTCGACCTCAAAAAGTAAGTCCCGAGGCATGTAAGGATATTCCCATCCATACTCCAAATCCAAAAGATAGTAGGACAAACCCCAAAAAATTCTTCAAATATATTAATAGTAAAAAGGTCAAGTCTGAGCATGTAGGCCCTTTACAAAATAATCTAGAGTGGGTGACTGGGGACAAAGAGAAGGCTAATTTATTAAATACTTTCTTCAGTTCTGTGTATACAAAGGAGCATGGGGGAGCTCATGTCCAAAATGGGGGTGGTAGTGACACAGCCCCAAATCCACAATGGCTCAAAAGTGATATGGTCCAGAATTATTTAGATGGAATAAAGGTGGATAAAGCACCTGGACCAGATGGCATACACCCACGGATCCTAAAAGAATTGAGCTCTGTAATTTCAAAGCCATTGTATCTAATTTTTAGGGACTCATTAATGACAGGAATAGTACCACTGGATTGGCGTAGGGCCAATGTGGTGCCTATATTTAAAAAGGGAATTAAGTCTTTACCAAGTAACTATAGACCTGTTAGTTTAACTTCTATAGTTGGGAAAATACTGGAGAGATTAATAAAAGACCACATAGATGAGTTCTTGCTGGAAAAAAACTATTTAAGCAACAGACAGCATGGATTCATGAAAGACAGAAGTTGTCAGACAAACCTGATTTATTTTTATGAAGAGGTAAGTAAAACCTTGGACAGAGGAGTGGCTGTGGACGTGGTATACTTGGATTTTGCAAAAGCGTTCGATACAGTTCCGCACACACGGCTCATGTGCAAGGTAAAGTCTACAGGATTGGAAATATCAGTTTGTAAATGGATAGAAAACTGGCTAAAAGACAGAATTCAGAGAGTATTGGTTAATGATTCTTACTCTGAATGGTCTAAGGTTATCAGTGGTGTACCCCAAGGTTCAGTGCTAGGACCCTTACTTTTTAATATGTTTATAAATGATATTGGGTCTGAGATCAAAAGTAACATTTCTGTCTTTGCAGATGACACCAAGCTATGCAGTGGAATAACGTCCTTACAGGATGTCGCCAATTTACAAGCCGACCTCAATGCTCTGTCTAATTGGGCGACTATGTGGCAGATGAGGTTTAATGTTGATAAATGTAAAGTTATGCACTTGGGGGCTAAGAATATGAATGCATCATACATACTAGGGGGAGTACAACTGGGGGGATCCATAGTGGAGAAGGATCTGGGGGTTTTGGTAGATCATAAGCTTAATAATGGCATGCAATGCCAAGCTGCGGTTTCCAAAGCGAGCAAAGTCCTTTCTTGTATTAAGAGAGGTATGGTCTCCAGAGAGAGAGATACCATTTTGCCCCTGTTCAAATCATTAGTAAGACCTCATCTGGAATATGCAGTTCAGTTTTGGGCCCCAGTCCTCAAAAAGGATATTGGGGAACTGGAGAAAGTGCAGAGAAGGGCAACCAAACTGATAAGAGGGATGGAGGAGCTCAGCTATGAGGAAAGATTAGAGGAACTGAATTTATTCACTCTTGAGAAGAGGAGATTAAGGGGGATATGATCAACATGTACAAATATATAAGGGGTCCATATAGTGAACTTGGCGTTCAGTTATTCCCTTTACGGTCAACACAGAGGACAAGGGGGCACTCTTTGCGTCTAGAGGAAAAGAGATTTCACCTCCAAATACGGAAAGGTTTTTTCACAGTAAGAGCTGTGAAAATGTGGAATAGACTCCCTGCAGAGGTGGTTCTGGCCAGCTCAGTAGATTGCTTTAAGAAGGGCCTGGATTCTTTCTTAAATGTACATAATATAACTGGGTACTGACATTTATAGGTAAAGTTGATCCGGGGAATATCCGATTGCCTCTCCGGGGATCAGGAAGGAATTTTTTCCCCTGCTGTAGCAAATTGGATCATGCTCTTCTGGGGTTTTTGCCTTCCTCTGGATCAACTGTGGGTATAGAATTGGGTATATGGGATTGTACGATATTTTATTTTTTTTAATTTTTTTTATGGTTGAACTGGATGGACTTGTGTCTTTTTTCAACCTGACTAACTATGTAACTCACGGGCGACCCTCTGACAGAGGAGCCGTTGCAGTCGGACCAAAGGAGGCATTGTGGCCCGCTCACCTTCTCCCAGCGGAACAATGGCCTCTGGGTGCCAAGGTACTTTAACTACCTCCGTTGGTTTAAATCTGGGTGCCCGCAATGATGCGCGCTGTGTCCCCGCTACCTGAACGGGTGATGTTGCGGGTGGTGGCAAAGGACTAGGCTTCCTCGTAAACTCCGGGGCTCCCGCCCGGGGCGTACTGTCTCCTGTGGACATTGGCAGATCCTGTGGTGCACGTAACACAGGCAACGACCTTCTGTCCCAGCCCTTGCGGTGAAAAAGTTTGTCTATTTCATCATCATCTCCACAGTCCGACAGCGATTCTAGGTCGGAGGTGTCATACATCTCTGCGGGTAGGTAGTCCCTAGTAAACGTGGAACTGCCCTCCCTAGCGGGCTCCACCGACTGTGGACTCCTGACACCTCCAACCACCACCACAGTCCCAGCCCCTGGCTCACCTTGGCCTTTTGAAGAACAGGGATGTCCAGGATTCTTCCAACCAGATCCATCCAGGCCTGGCAAGTGACGGGGTGAAGCTCTTCCACGACCATAGGACGCCTGTACCAGGCCGATTTTCCTCTTCGGAGGTGGAAGCAGGGAATCTGTGGCGACCGAAGCAGCATCCTCGGATTTTCCTTTCTCAGTCTCTGGTTGGGCAGTCACGTCGCCCTGCTCAGTGCGTACGGGGACCTCTGCAAAGGCCTGGATCTCCCCTTCCGGAGTAGCGGTACCTGTGAGGCTGTTGAGGCGAAGGGCCCGGGGCCTTGCTGTGGATGGCTCCACCTCGAATAGGAACTCTTTACATGCCTCACAACGCCCAAATGGCTTCAGGTGGACCACCAGTCCCGAGCATCCGGGACAGATCACACCGAGGGCCTCCGTGTCTCTGCAGGAATACAGAGCCAACTGCCCTCGGGGTCTAAGTCTTATCCCCGTGTCTGTAAGGGGAGAAGCAAAAGTAGTCATCTTCGTGGGGTAGGGAACCGGAATCCACAGGGAACTTGAGGTCACCCCGACTGTCTGCTGCTCCATCACACACTGACCTTGCGCCGGAGTCTCCACGTGTGTCCTTCCACATGGCCAGACTCCTCCCACAACTTGCACGTTTTCGCGGGCTTCCATCAGTCTCCGCCCACGAACTGCGCAGTCATGGGGTGCCTCATGGCGCAGTGCAGTAAAAGCCCCCACATGTAGTACGTCACACGGCTGGACTTCTCCCTCTTCTCGCTTTTCTGCATGGGCCTTTCCCGGCTTAGGGTCATGTCCACGACTTTGAGCAGGGATGCACTTTGGCCGATCACATGGCCGACCCACTCGGAACTCCTCCGGGCAACAAAGTTCAAACACAGCCGTTCTCAGTTCCATGGTTAAAACACACATCACCCCGGACTTACGAGCCCCCACGTGTAGCGGCCCCACTCTCTCCTCATGTGAATCGGGTTTCCGATAGCTCTTTTCTAGGGGTATCTTGTATGTGAGAGTGAGATGCGCTACGGCCCATGTCCTCCCCATTGCAGCGGGTGAGGTGAAGGCCAGTACCTATTGTTTTCCTTGGGCCTGTGTGTTTATGCAGGAATACCAAGTCCTTCTGTGCTGACACTTCCCTTCGCTCCCATTAACCACTTAACCACTTAACGACCGCCCACCGCCGATTTACGTCGGCAGAATGGCACGGACAGGCAGAATCACGTAGATCTACGTGATCGCCTTTGTGCAGTTGGGGGGTCCATCCGGACCCCCCTTCACTGCAGTGAGCGGCCGTTAAGTGTTCGGGAGCGATCAGGCATGAGGGGGCGGCCGCTCGATTCCGCCCCCCCCTCGCGATCGCTCCCGGCCAATGAAATTGCTTCCTCCGCCATGTGATGTAAACACAGGCTGGAGGAAGTGATGTCATCTCCCTCGCCGCGGTCTTTTCGTTCCCGGCGCCGAGGAGTGAAGACAGAGGTTAGTGCTCCAACAGTCCACTGACACGTAGGTACACATAGGCACACAAATCACCCCCCAGTCACCCCCAGATCACCCCCCAGGTCACCCCAAAGCCCCCAATCACAGTGTCACTGATTGCAGTGATCATTTATTTTACTGATCACTGCATTTAGTGTCATCTGTGATTGTAAAAAGTTGCAAGGCAGTTAGGATTAGGCCCCTTTAGGTCCAGGGTAGCCCCCTAACCCCCCCTAATAAAGGTTTAACCCCTTGATCACCCCCCCAGGTAACCCTTTCACCCCCTAACTTCAGCGTCACTAAGCGATTGTTTTTCCGATCGCTGTATTCGTGTCGCTGGTGATTTAGATAGGCAGTTATTTTTTTTTTAGGTTCGCCGCAGGTTTTTATTGGTGTCAGGTACCCCCATATTTAACCTAATAAAGGTTTTAACCCCCTGATTGCCCCTAGTTAACCCTTTCACCAGTGATCACCATATAAAGGTTACGGGTGACGCTGGTTGATTAGTTTGCTTTTTATAGCATCAGGGCGTATATAACCCAATAAAGGTTTAACCCCCCTGATCGCCCGGCGGGTGAGATCAATTAGGTTTTAGCGCCAGAGAGGGTCTGCGTCGCCCCAGGCAGTGTTAGGTTAGTGCCAGTAACGCTAACACCCACGCGCAAAGCATACACCCCCCTTAGTGGTATAGTATCTGATCAGATCTATACTAGCATCCCCAGCGGTTTAGGGTTCCCAAAAACGCAGTGTTAGCGGGATCAGCCCAGATACCTGCTAGTACCTGCGTTTAGCCCCTCCGCCCAGCCCAGCCCAGCCCACCCAAGTGCAGTATCGATCGATCACTGTCACTTACCAAACACAACACACATAACTGCAGCGTTCGCAGAGACAGGCCTGATCCCTGCGATCGCTAACAGTTTTTTTGTAGCGTTTGATATATTTGCTGACGACAGTCAGGTGCTTTTTTTCCTGTGAATCTTACTAGTGTACCCCTAAATTTAGAGCCCAAAATGGCAAGTCGAAGGTACACTAGTAAAGAGGCCTACGAGATTCTGAGCATGACAGATAGTGAAGAGGAGGTCACGTATCTGTCAGATTCAGGCTCAGAATATCTTCCCGTAGAAGACAGTGACGTCAGCGGCCCCACGTCAGATAGCTCTGACGACGAAGTTGAGGTCCCTGCTAAGGTCAGGCGTACCCGATCCCGATCTTCTGAGGTTGTTGAGGAGCAAGAACCGCAGGTCTCTCGTATCATGGAGCAGAGTAGTACTAGCGCCGCTATTCCTTCTGGTGAACTGGCAAGCACCAGCGGCCTAGTACAGCCTGGACGTACATCCAGCACTGCAGTAACACTTGGTGACGTGGCGAGTCCCATAAGTGCAGTTCAAGCTGGCGAGGTGGCAAGCACAAGTAGTGTCCCGCTGCCACCAAGAAGACAAAGGCAGGCCCGTCGTGCCCATACTGCCCTTCCTGCAGAATTCGCCTATCCTGATTGGGTCCCCACCACTTCTGCAGAACCCGTACTTCCCCCATTCACTGCCCAACCCGGTATTCAGGTGGAAACAGCTGATTTTATGCCAATCGATTTTTATTCGCTGTTTTTCACGGAAGATCTCTATAGATCTATTGTGGACCAGAGTAATTTATATGCTGGTCAATTTATCGCCGCTAACCCCCAGTTGCCTAAAATTGCCAGAAATTGGAAACCAATTACGGTTTCCGAATTTAAGACCTTTCTGGGCCTTTCCCTCAACATGGGCACACATAAATTTCCGTCATTGCGTGCTTATTGGTCCACGCACCCAATTGACCACATGCCCGTGTTCTCTGCCTCCATGTCCAGGGCACGATACGAGCAGATTTTGCGGTTCATGCACTTCAACGACAATGAACTTTGTCGTCCACGTGGGGACCCTGAATACGACCGGCTCTATAAAATTCGGCCCCTCATAAACCACTTCAACGAACGTTTTGCAGCCTTGTTTACTCCCGATCAAGTTGTCTGCGTTGATGAGTCCCTGATTAAATTTTCTGGCCGCTTGTCTTTCAAGCAGTACCTTCCCAGCAAGCGTGCCAGATACGGGGTCAAGCTCTACAAGTTCTGTGACAGGGCAACAGGCTATGTAGTGAACTTTACGGTTTATGAGGGAAAAGACAGTCAGATTGAGTCGGTCAACTGCCCGGATTACATAGGGAGCGCTGGCAAGATAGTGTGGAACTTGGTGTCACCCTTATTCGGAAAGGGGTACCACTTGTATGTGGACAATTATTACACGAGCGTGCCACTGTTTAGTCACTTGTTTGATCATAAGATTGGAGCATGTGGCACCGTGCGACCTAATCGCCGGGGCTTTCCCCAGCGGCTTGTAGATGCCCGTCTTAGGCTGGGGGAGAGAGCCTGCTTGAAGTGTAATAACTTGCTCGCTATGAAGTGGAGGGACAATAAGAATGTTTTCCTTCTTACCTCCCTTCATGCAGACACGACAGTCCAAATTCGTACGGCGACTGGTGTTGTGGAGAAACCCCTCTGTGTCCACGAATATAACCAAAATATGGGAGGGGTGGACCTCAACGACCAGTTGATGGCGCCGTATCTAATTGACCGTAAGGCGAGACGCTGGTACAAAAAAGTGTCTCTATCATTATTCCAATTGGCTTTGCTGAACGCTCATGTGCTATACAGAGCTTCAGGCGGGACGTTATCTCTTCTAAAATTCCAGAATGAGATAGTCACAGAACTCCTGTATCCAGGCGGTTCTGCACCTCACCATCCCCAACCAAATGCAGTAAGCCGGCTGCATGAGAGGCATTATTCGTATGTCCTCCCGAGTACCCCTACCCAAAGCCACCCCCAAAAAAGATGTCGTGTCTGTAGCAAGCGCGGATTTAGGCGTGACACCCGTAGTTTTTGTCCACTCTGTCCTGACAAGCCTGGTCTTTGCCAAGGTGAATGTTTTGAACGCTACCACTCAAAAGTGAAGTTTTAGCGTAGGGTACAGCATTTCACAGACTAGGACACACTTACACAGGGTCTCCCAAGATGCCATTACATTTTGAGAGACCCGAACCATTACAGTTGTAAAGTTACAAAAAAAAGTGTAAAAAAGAAAAAAAAAACGTAAAAAACAAAACACAAAAAAAATATAAAATAAAAAAACCAAAAATAGTTGTCGTTTTATTGTTCTCTCTCTCTCTATTTTCTCTCTATTGTTCTGCTCTTTTTTTACTGTATTCTATTCTGCAATGTTTTATCATGCTTGCTTTTCAGGTATGTAATTTTTTGTTTTCAGGTGCGCCATTCAACTGCAGCGCGGAATTATTTATCTTGACAGCAACAGCGTTTGCTCCCACGATACATAAAGCCGTGACTCCAGTGCTGTAGGAGGTGATTTCACCACCACAGTTAAAAAAAAGAGCATATATGCCGAAGCATGGGGGCAGCAGGGGCGGAGGAGCGATTTTGCTCCTAATGCCGCGTACATACGGTCGAAATTCCGACCGTGTGTACGCGGCATAACTTTTTTGCGGGAGGATGCCCCCATGCTTCGGCATATATATATTTTAGGCACAGGTTGCGTTAAAACATTTTTTTATTTTTTACTAGGTTTTGTTTTGGTATTTGCTTTGCAGGTATGGCATGGTAAGGTCTTACTGTTGTACTGTAATGTTACTTTGTTTTAATGTTAACCACCATTTGCTTAGCAGGTACGCCATTCAGTTGCAGCGCGGATCTATTTATCTTGACAGCAACAGCGTTTGCTCCCACGATACATAAAGCCGTGACTCCAACGCTGTAGGAGGTGATTTCACCACCACAGTTAAAAAAAAGAGCATATATGCCGAAGCATGGGGGCAGCAGGGGCGGAGGAGCGATTTTGCTCCTAATGCCGCGTATATACGGTCGAAATTCCAACGGAGGCTTATCCGTGGAAAAGTCCGACCGTGTGTACGCGGCATAACCTTTTATGCCGCGTACATACGGTCGAAATTCCGACGAAGGCTTGACCGTGTGTACGCGGCATAACTTTTTTGCGGGAGGATGCCCCCATGCTTCGGCATATATGCCCATCATTAGAAGTGGGTGGATGAAGGGAGGTATTCTAATGGTGGGCATACCCACCAATCAATCTCTTTTTTTCGTTCAGCCAATAGGCTGTATGAAAAAAAAGATTACAATACATGTCCAACAAGGACCAGCAACGTACTGGTATGTTGCTGGACTTTGAATGTTTATACCAGAATGATGCCTGCGGGTTTAGGTATCATCTTGGTATCATTCTTTTCAGCCAGCAGCCGGCTTTCATGTAAAAGCAATTCTAGCAGATAATTAGCCTCTAGACTGCTTTTACAAGCAGTGGGAGGGAATGTCCCCCCCCCCGGATATAAAAAGCGCCATTGGGAAATTGGGAAAGCATTTTATCACACCGATCTTGGTGTGGTCAGATGCTTTGAGGGCAGAGGAAAGATCTAGGGTCTAACCCCCCAATTTTTTTCAAAAAAAGAGTACCTGTCACTACCTATTGCTATCATAGGGGATATTTACATTCCCTGAGATAACGATAAAAATGGTAAAAAAATAAAATATGGAAGGCACAGTTTAAAAATAAAATAAAAAAGCCAAATAAATAATAAAAAAAAAAAAAAAAAAAAAAAAGCACCGCTGTCCCCCCCTGCTATTGCGCAAAGGCGAACGCACGCGTCGGTCTAGCGTCATATGTAAACAGCAATTGCATCATGCATGTGAGGTATCACCGCGAAGGTCAGATCGAGGGCAGTCATTTTAGCAGTAGACCTCCTCTGTAAATCTAACGTGGTAACCTGTAAAGGCTTTTAAATGCTTTTAAAAATGAATGTAGTTTTGTCGCCGCTGCGCGTTTGTGCGCAATTTTAAAGCATGTCGTGTTTGGTATCCATGTACTCGGCCTATGATCATCTTTTTTATTTCATCAAACATTTGGGCAATATAGTGTTTTTTAGTGCATTAAAAATAAAAAAAGTGTGTTTTTCCCCCAAAAAATGCGTTTGAAAAATCGCTGCGCAAATACTGTGTGGAAAAAAAAATGCAACACCCACTATTTTAATCTGTAGGGCCTTTGCTTTAAAAAAATATATAATGTTTGGGGGTTCAACATAATTTTCTTGCAAAAAAAAATTTTCTTTCATGTAAACAAAAAGTGTCAGAAAGGGCTTTGTCTTCAAGTGGTTAGAAGAGTGGATGATGTGTGACATAAGCTTCCTAATGTTGTGCATAAAATGCCAGGACAGTTCAAAAACCCCCCAAATGACCCCATTTTGTAAAGTAGACACCTCAAGCTATTTGCTGAGAGGCATGTTGAGCCCATTGAATATTTTTTTTTTTTGTCCCAAGTGATTGAATAATGACCAAAAAAAAAAAAATGTACAAAAAGTTGTCACTAAATTATATATTGCTCAAACATGCCATGGGCATATGTGGAATTACACCCCAAAATACATTCTGTTGCTTCTCCTGAGTACGGGGATACCACATGTGTGGGACTTTTTGGGAGCCTAGTCGCGTACGGGACCCCAAAAACCAAGCACCGCCTTCAGGATTTCTATGGGTGTAAATTTTTGATTTCACTCCTCACTGCCTATCACAGTTTCGGAGGCCATGGAATGCCCAGATGGCACAAAACCCCCCCAAATGACCCCATTTTGGAAAGTAGACACCCCAAGCTATTTGCCGAGAGGTATGTTGAGTATTTTGCAGATCTCACTTTTTGTCACAAAGTTTTGAAAATGTAAAAAAAGAAAAAAAAAAAGAAAAAAAAATGTCTTTCTTAATTTTCAAAAACAAATGAGAGCTGTAAAATACTCACCATGCCTCTCAGCAAATAGCTTGGGGTGTCTACTTTCCAAAATGGGGTCATTTGTGGGGGTTTTGGGCTATTTTGACATTTTATGGCCTTCAAAACTGTGATAGGTAGTGAGGAGTGAAATCAAAAATTTATGCCCTTAGAAACCTTGAAGGCGGTGCTTGGTTTTTGGGGTCCCGTACGCGGCTAGGCTCCCAAAAAGTCCCACACATGTGGTATCCCCGTACTCAGGAGAAGCAGCAGAATGTATTTTGGGGTGTAATTTCACATATAACCATGGCATGTGTGAGCAATATATCATTTAGTGACAACTTTTTGTACATTTTTTTTTTTCTTTTTGTCATTATTCAATCATTTGGGACAAAAAAAAAAATATTCAATGGGCTCAACATGCCTCTCAGCAAATAGCTTGGGGTGTCTACTTTCCAAAATGGGGTCATTTGGGGGGGTTTTGTGCCATCTTGGGCATTTTATGGCCTTCAAAACTGTGATAGGTAGTGAGGAGCGAAATCAAAAATTTATGCCCTTAGAAACCTTGAAGGCGGTGCTTGGTTTTTGGGGTCCCGTACGCGGCTAGGCTCCCAAAAAGTCCCACACATGTGGTATCCCCGTACTCAGGAGAAGCAGCAGAATGTATTTTGGGGTGTAATTTCACATATGTCCATGGCATGTGTGAGCAATATATCATTTAGTGACAACTTTGTGCAAAAAAAAAACAGTTTGTCATATTCCCGCAACCTGTGGCAAAATATAAAATATTCCATGGACTCAACATGCCTCTCAGCAAATAGCTTGGGGTGTCTACTTTCCAAAATGGGGTCATTTGGGGGGGTTTTGTGCCATCTTGGGCATTTTATGGCCTTCAAAACTGTGATAGGTAGTGAGGAGTGAAATCAAAAATTTACGCCCTTAGAAATCCTGAAGGCGGTGCTTGGTTTTTGGGGCCCTGTACGCGGCTAGGCTCCTAAAAAGTCCCACACATGTGGTATCCCCGTACTCAGGAAAAGCAGCAGAATGTATTTTGGGGTGCAATTCCACATATAACCATGGCATGTGTGAGCAATATATCATTTAGTGACAACTTTTTGTAATTTTTTTTTTTTTGTCATTATTCAATCACTTGGGACGAAAAAAAAAAATATTCAATGGGCTCAACATGCCTCTCAGCAATTTCCTTGGGGTGTCTACTTTCCAAAATGGGGTCATTTGGGGGGGTTTTGTACTGCCCTGCCATTTTAGCACCTCAAGAAATGAGATAGGCAGTCATAAATTTAAAGCTGTGTAAATTTCAGAAAATGTACCCTAGTTTGTAAACGCTATAACTTTTGCGCAAACCAATAAATATACGCTTATTGACATTTTTTTTACTAAAGACATGTGGCTGAATACATTTTGGCCTAAATGTATGACTAAAATTGAGTTTATTCGATTTTTCTTATAACAAAAAGTAGAAAATATCATTTTTTTTCAAAATTTTCGGTCTTTTTCTGTTTATATCGCAAAAAATAAAAATCGCAGAGGCAATCAAATACCATTAAAAGAAAGCTCTATTTGTGGGAAGAAAAGGACGCAAATTTCATTTGGGTACAACATTGCATGTCCGCACAATTTACAGTTAAAGCAGCGCAGTGCCGAATCCCAAAAACAGGCTTGGTCCTAATGGCCCGAAATGGTCCGGGGCTTAAGTGGTTAACGACCGCCCACTGTAAATATACGTTGGCAGAATGGCACCGACAGGCAGAATCACGTATATCTACGTGACTGCCTTTGTATAGTTGGGGGGTCCGATCGGACCCCCCTTCTTTACAGTGAGCGGTGGTTAACTGATCGGGAGCGATCAGGCATGAGGGGACGGCCGTTTGATTCCGGTCACCCCCTCTCGATCGCTCCCGGCGAATGAGAGAGCTTCCCCTGCCTGTGTAATGTTTACACAGGCAGAGGAAGTGATGTCATCTCTCCTGCGGCGCTCTCATATACCGAGCGCCGTACAGGAGAAGATGCCAGGTTAGTGCACAAAACACTACACTGACACCAGGACACATAGGTACATAAATCGCCCCCCAGACACCCCCAGATCACCCCCCAGCCCCCAGTCACAGTGTCACTGATTGCAGTGACCATTTATTTACTGATCACTGCAATCAGTGACATTTGTGACTGTAAAAGTGTCACCAAAGTTTAGTTTTAGGTCCAGTGTAGCCCCCTAACCCCCCCTAATAAAGGTTTAACCCCCTGATCGCCCCAGATAACCCTTTCACCCCCTATCACCACTGTCGCTAAGCGATCATTTTTCTGATCGCCGTCTTAGCGTCGGTGATGCCGATCGGTAGCCAGTAATTTTTTTTAGGTTCGCCGCAGGTTTTTATAGCGTCGAGTACCCCCATATATTACCTAATAAAGGTTTAACCCCCTTGATCGCCCCCCAGGTAACCATTTCACCCCCTAGCACCGCTGTCACTAAGCGATCGTTTTTCTGATCGCTGTTTTATTGTCGGTGATGCCGATCGGTAGCCAGTTTTTTTTAGATTCGCCGCAGGTTTTTATAGCGTCAGGTACCCCCATATATTACCTAATAAAGGTTTAACCCCCTTGTTCGCCCCCCAGGTAACCCTTTCACCCCCTATCACCACTGTCGCTAAGCAATCGTTTTTCTGATCGCTGTCTTAGTGTCGGTGATGCAGATCGGTAGCCAGTAAAAATTTTTAGGTTCGCCGCAGGTTTTTATAGCGTCAGGTACCCCCATATATTATCTAATAAAGGTTTTAACCCCCTAATTGCCCCTAGTTAACCCTTTCACCAGTGATCACCATATAAGTGTTACGGGTGACGCTGGTTAGTTAGTTTGCTTTTTATAGTGTCAGGGCACCCGCCGTATATATAACCCAATAAAGGTTTAACCCCCTGATCGCCCGGCGGGAGATATTAATTAGGTTTTAGCGTCAGAGAGGGTCTGCGTCACACCCCAGGCAGCGTCAGGTTAGTGCCAGTAACACTAACACCCACGCGTGAAGCATACACCCCCCTTAGTGGTATAGTATCTGATCAGATCAATATCTGATCTGATCAGATCTATACTAGCGTTCCCAGCAGTTTAGGGTTCCCAAAAACGCAGTGTTAGCGGGATCAGCCCAGATACCTGCTAGCACCTGCGTTTTGCCCCTTCGTCCAGCCCAGGCCACCCAAGTGCAGTATCGATCGATCACTGTCACTTACAAAACACAACACACATAACTGCAGCGTTCGCAGAGACAGGCCTGATCCCTGCGACTCCAGTGCTGTAGGAGGTGATTTCACCACCACAGTTAAAAAAAAAAAAGCATATATGCCGAAGCATTGGGGCAGCAGGGGCGGAGGAGCGGAGGAGCGATTTTGCTCCTAATGCCGCGTACATACAGTCGAAATTCCGACGGAGGCTTGCCCGTGGAAAAGTCCGACCATGTGTGTGCGGCATAACTTTTTTGCGGGAGGATGCCCCCATGCTTCGGCATATATAAATGGTGCATGTATGCCCATCATTAGAAGTGGGTGGATGAAGGGCGGTATTCTAATGGTGGGCATACCCACCGATCAATCTCTTTTTTCGTTCAGCCAACTGGCTGCATGAAAAAAAAAGATTACAATACATGTCCAACAAGGACCAGCAACGTACTGGTATGTTGCTGGACTTTGAATGTTTATACCAGAATGATGCCTGCGGGTTTAGGTATCATCTTGGTATCATTCTTTTCAGCCAGCGGCCGGCTTTCATGTAAAAGCAATCCTAGTGGCTAATTAGCCTCTGGACTGCTTTTACAAGCAGTGGGAGGGAATGTCGCCCCCCCCTGGATATAAAAAGCGCCATTGGGAAATTGGGAAAGCATTTTATCACACCGATCTTGGTGTGGTCAGATGCTTTGAGGGCAGAGGAAAGATCTAGGGTCTAGAAGACCCCAGTTTTTTTCAAAAAAGAGTACCTGTCACTACCTATTGCTATCATAGGGGATATTTACATTCCCTGAGATAACAATAAAAATTATTAAAAAAAATAAATATATATATATATATATATATATATATATATATATATATATATATATATATATGGAAGGAACAATTTAAAAATAAAATAAAAAAGCAAAATTAATAATAAAAAAAAAAAAAAAAAAGCACCCCTGTCCTGCCCTGCTCTTGCCCAATGGCGAACGCAAGCGTCGGTCTGGCGTCATATGTAAACAGCAATTGCACCATGCATTTTAGCTGTAGACCTCTTCTGTAAATCTAACGTGGTAACCTGTAAAGGCTTTTAAAGGCTTTTAAAAATGTATGTAGTTTGTCGCCAATGCGCGTTTGTGCGAAATTTTAAAGCATGTCGTGTTTGGTATCTATGTACTCGGCCTAAGATCATCTTTTTTATTTCATCAAACATTTGGGCAATATAGTGTGTTTTAGTGCATTAAAATTTAAAAAAGTGTATTTTTTCCCCAAAAAATGCATTTGAAAAATCGCTGCGCAAATACTGTGTAGAAAAAAAAAATGCAACCCCCACCATTTTAATCTGTAGGGCCTTTGCTTTAAAAATATATATAATGTTTGGGGGTTCAACATAATTTTCTTGCAAAAAAAAAATATGTTTTCATGTAAACAAAAAGTGTCAAAAAGGGCTTTGTCTTCAAGTGGTTAGAAGAGTGGATGTAAGCTTCCTAATGTTGTGTATAAAATGCCAGAACAGTTCAAAACCCCCCCAAATGACCCCATTTTGGAAAGTAGACACCCCAAGCTATATACTGAGAGGCATGTCGAGTCCATGGAATATTTTATATGTTGACACAAGTTGCGGAAAAAAGACAATTTATTTATTTTTAATTTTTTTTTTGCACAAAGTTGTCACTAAATGATATATTGCTCAAACATGCCATGGGTATATGTGGAATTACACCCCAAAATACATTCTGCTGCTTCTCCTGAGTACGGGGATACCACATGTGTGAGACTTTTTGGGAGCCTAGCCGCGTACGGGACCCCAAAAACCAAGCACCGCCTTCAGGCTTTCTAAGGGTGTAAATTTTTGATTTCACTTCTCACTGCCTATCACAGTTTCGGAGGCCATGGAATGCCCAGATGGCACAAAACCCCCCCAAATGACCTCATTTTGTAGACACCCCAAGCTATTTGCTGAGAGGTATTGTGAGTATTTTGCAGATCTTGCTTTTTGTCACAAAGTTTTGAAAATTGAAAAAATATATATATATATTTACTTTCTTCATATTCAAAAACAAATGAGAGCTGTAAAATACTCACCATGCCTCTCAGCAAATAGCTTGGGGTGTCTACTTTCCAAAATGGGGTAATTTGGGGGGGTTTTGTGCTATTTTGGCATTTTATGGCCTTCAAAACTGTGATAGGTAGTGAGGAGTGAAATCACTACTGCACTACTGCACTTTACGGAGATCCATTCAGCATCCTACAGTGGAAGTTTGTTTGCTCATTGGAGATAATATCCGGCTTTTCCTCACTCCTGACATTGGAAGGATTCATCTGCAGCAGCCACATCCCATTATCCCAGGGTGGATACATGCTCGCATGACCTTCTCTTAATTGAGAGGTCCACCAATTCTGGTAAGCACATTGCATGTGTGGGGGAGGATTGTATCGTCATCCCAGTCGGCAGAGATTTCTTCTCACTCTCTTCTATGAGGAATTTGTCTTATCATTATCCAATGGGACATTTGAATATCTGTTTTATTTGATTGGACTGTCACATTTTATTTTGTTTTATCTTAGCTATTGCGCTGCACATACCATTTATTTTACAGATTATCTTTGGGCTTGTGATTACCTTTTGTGTTCAGCTGGCATTTTTAGGTTATATTAGAGGTTGTTTGCGCTGATTGTTCCCTTATGCTATAATAAATATCCCCAATTTTTTTTTTAAAAAGCGAATTTTTTCTCAGTTTAGGCCGATATGTATTCTTCTACATATTTTTGGTAAAAAAAATCACAATAAGCGTATATTGATTGGTTTGCGCAAAAGTTATAGCGTCTACAAAATAGGGGATAGTTTTATGGCATTTTTATTTTATTTTTATTTTTTACTAGTAATAGCAGCGATCAGCGATTTTTATCATGACTGTGACTTTATGGCGGACACATCGGACACTTTTGACACATTTTTGCGGACCATTGTCATTTTTACAGCGATCAGTGCTATAAAAATGCACTGATTACTGTGAAAATGACACTGGCAGTGAAGGGGTAAACCATTAGGTGGCGCTGAAGGGGTTAAGTGTGTCCTAGGGAGTGATTCGAACTGTTAGGGGGAGGATCTATCAGTGATACGTCACTGATCCCGATCACAGAGAACAGTAGATCAGTGACATGTCACTAGGCAGTACAGGGGAATGCCTTGTTTACAAAGCATCCCCCTGTTCTGCCTTTGCCGACTGCAATCGCTGGGCTGCCCGGGAACATCGAATTCCCGGGACCGCGAGCGCACTCACGAGGGACACGGCGCGCGCCTCCAGCGGCACATTTTTTGCGCATCGCGTCGAAAAATGGGCGTGGTTTACGTAAATAGTGGGCGTGGCTCAAAAGGGGTGTGGTTAGAGTCTGAGATGAATGAGGGATGGAGAGAACGAAAGAAACAAAGAAAGAAGCCAGATCCTACACCACAATAGAAATGTGTATTCCAGTAAGTTTAACAAATCAGCAGATAAAGATACTCCAAACACTCGGGGTTAGCGCTTCAATCATCCCGGCACCATGGTTGCTATGGTGTCAGGGTCATTGAAGCGCATTATTTCAATTATTACATTGTAATATAGAATGAAATCATTCAACTCACCATAATGCTGAATCAGTAGAAGCCCTGAGCGTGTCACCTGCCACATCGCCTGCCATCAGGTGCCACCAGCCGTCCTTGCATCAGGTGCCTCCCCAGCAGAGTCCGTCCTTGCATCAGGTGCCTCCCCAGCAGAGTCCATCCTTGCATCAGGTGCCTCCCCAGCAGAGTCCGTCCTTGCATCAGGTGCCTCCCCAGCAGAGTCCGTCCTTGCATCAGGTGCCTCCTCAGCAGAGTCCGTCCTTGCATTAGGTGCCTCCCGAGCAGCAGTGGCGTAGCGTGGGTTGTCAATGCCCGGTGCAAGGCAAGAAATTTGCGCCCCCTAACCTACGGACTTTTAGAACTCCCTGAGTCCTTTCCCTTCCTACAATAGTACTTACCAACCTGATTACTACACTGACCTACCTGTCCACTGCACTGACCTACCTGATTCCTATACTGACCAGTACATTGACCTACCTTTCCACTACAACACCCACTACACTGATTACTACACCAGCCACTACACTGATTACTACAACACGCACTACACTGATTACCCCGCCACCCACTACACTACACTGATTACCCCGCCACCCACTACACTACACTGATTACCACACCACCCACTACACTACACTGATTACCACACCACCCACTACACTACACTGATTACCACACCACCCACTACACTACACTGATTACCCCGCCACCCACTACACTGATTACCCCGCCACCCACTGCACTGATTACCCCGCCACCCACTACACTACACTGATTACCCCGCCACCCACTACACTACACTGATTACCCCGCCACCCACTACACTACACTGATTACCACACCACCCACTACACTACACTGATTACCCCGCCACCCACTACACTGATTACCCCGCCACGCACTACACTGATTACCCCGCCACCCACTACACTACACTGATTACCACACCACCCACTACACTACACTGATTACCCCACCACCCACTACACTACACTGATTACCACACCACCCACTACACTACACTGGTTACCCCGCCACCCACTACACTACACTGATTACCACACCACCCACTACACTACACTGGTTACCACACCACCCACTACACTACACTGATTACCACACCACCCACTACACTACACTGATTACCACACCACCCACTACACTACACTGATTACCACACCACCCACTACGCTAGACTGATTACCCCGCCACCCACTACACTACACTGAATACCCCGCCACCCACTACACTACACTGATTACCCCGCCACCCACTACACTGATTACCCCGCCACCCACTACACTGATTACCCCGCCACCCACTACACTGATTACCCCGCCACCCACTACACTACACTGATTACCACACCACCCACTACACTACACTGGTTACCACACCACCCACTACACTACACTGATTACCACACCACCCACTACACTACACTGATTACCACACCACCCACTACACTACACTGATTACCACACCACCCACTACGCTACACTGATTACCACACCACCCACTACACTGATTACCCCGCCACACACTACACTGATTACCCCGCCACACACTACACTGATTACCCCGCCACCCACTACACTACACTGATTACCACACCACCCACTACACTACACTGATTACCACACCACCCACTACACTACACTGATTACCACACCACCCACTACACTACACTGATTACCACACCACCCACTACACTGATTACCACACCACCCACTACACTGATTACCACACCACCCACTACACTAGACTGATTACCACACCACCCACTACACTAGACTGATTACCCCGCCACCCACTACACTACACTGATTACCCCGCCACCCACTACACTGATTACCACACCACCCACTACACTACACTGATTACCACACCACCCACTACGCTAGACTGATTACCACACCACCCACTACACTACACTGATTACCACACCACCCACTACACTACACTGATTACCACACCACCCACTACACTACACTGATTACCACACCACCCACTACACTGATTACCACACCACCCACTACACTGATTACCACACCACCCACTACACTGATTACCACACCACCCACTACACTGATTACCACACCACCCACTACACTAGACTGATTACCACACCACCCACTACACTAGACTGATTACCACACCACCCACTACACTAGACTGATTACCCCGCCACCCACTACACTACACTGATTACCCCGCCACCCACTACACTGATTACCACACCACCCACTACACTACACTGATTACCACACCACCCACTACGCTAGACTGATTACCCCGCCACCCACTACACTGATTACCCCGCCACACACTACACTGATTACCCCGCCACCCACTACACTACACTGATTACCCCGCCACCCACTACACTTCACTGATTACCACACCACCCACTACACTACACTGATTACCACACCACCCACTACACTACACTGATTACCACACCACCCACTACACTATACTGATTACCACACCACCCACTACACTGATTACCACACCACCCACTAGACTGATTACCACACCACCCACTACACTAGACTGATTACCACACCACCCACTACACTAGACTGATTACCACACCACCCACTACACTAGACTGATTACCACACCACCCACTACACTAGACTGATTACCCCGCCACCCACTACACTACACTGATTACCCCGCCACCCACTACACTGATTACCACACCACCCACTACACTACACTGATTACCACACCACCCACTACGCTAGACTGATTACCCCACCACCCACTACACTGATTACCCCGCCACACACTACACTGATTACCCCGCCACCCACTACACTACACTGATTACCCCGCCACCCACTACACTTCACTGATTACCACACCACCCACTACACTACACTGATTACCACACCACCCACTACACTACACTGATTACCACACCACCCACTACACTACAGGCATACCCCACTTTTAAGTACACAATGGGACCAGAGCATGTATGTAAAACGAAAATGTACTTAAAGTGAAACAATACCTTTTGTCACTTCTAGGGTGTAGTGGGGGGTCAGGGGCTGTAGTGGGGGTGTCAGGAGATGTAGTTGAGGTCTCAGGGGCTGTAGTGGGGGTGTCAGGGGCACACTGGAACAGGGTGGGCTATGCTCTCTGAGCTTCAGCTCCTTCTACTGCGGCTGCAAAATGTCTGAATAGTACTTGTGAGGCACTTTACATACACTTGTGGGTATGTCCTTACTCGCGAGTAGGGATGAGCTTCGTGTTCGAGTCGAACATACGTTCGACTCGAACATCGGCTGTTCGATCGTTCGACGAAGATCGAACGATTTGGGCCGTTCGCGCCAAATTCGAGTGACGCGAACGGCCCACAATGCACTACGCCATCGCAGTGTCATCCAGGCGCTGTGATTGGCCAAGCATGCACTGTGACCCCGCATGCTTGGCCAATCACAGCGCCGGCAGCGAGGAGAGCAATGATTGGCCACAGGCAGGATGCCTGTGGCCAATTATTGCTGAGGGTGTTTAGTACACGCCCCACACTATAAAAGGCCGCCAGCACGGCGGCCTAGTGTAGTGTGTTCCGGAGCAGGGAAAGAGAAGCATAGGCAGGGACAGTGACATTTATTTCTTTCTTGCTTAACCTGGATTCCTTTAGTTTAGGGAAAGAGAAGGATAGGTAGGGAGAGTGTCAGTGTGTTTTACTGTGCGAATCCTTGTTTCTAGGGACAAAGAAGGAAAGTGAGGGGAATTCTCCTTGTGCTATAGTGTGCTTTAAAAAAACATTTTTTCTAGGGACAGAAAACTCTAGGTAGGGAGAGTGTCAGTTTCTTTCACTGTGCGAATCCTTGTTTCTAGGGACAGGGAAGGACAGTGAGTGAATTCTCCTTGTGCTATAGTGTGCTTTAAAAAAACATTTTTTCTAGGGACAGAAAACTCTAGGTAGGGAGAGTGTCAGTTTCTTTCAGTGTGCGAATCCTTGTTTCTAGGGACAAAGAAGGAAAGTGAGGGGAATTCTCCTTGTGCTATAGTGTGCTTTAAAAAATCATTTTTTCTAGGGACAGAAAACTCTAGGTAGGGAGAGTGTCAGTTTCTTTCACTGTGCGAATCCTTGTTTCTAGGGACAGGGAAGGACAGTGAGTGAATTCTCCTTGTGCTATAGTGTGCTTTAAAAAAACATTTTTTCTAGGGACAGAAAACTCTAGGTAGGGAGAGTGTCAGTTTCTTTCACTGTGCGAATCCTTGTTTCTAGGGACAAAGAAGGAAAGTGAGGGGAATTCTCCTTGTGCTATAGTGTGCTTTAAAAAAACATTTTTTCTAGGGACAGAAAACTCTAGGTAGGGAGAGTGTCAGTTTCTTTCACTGTGCGAATCCTTGTTTCTAGGGACAAAGAAGGAAAGTGAGGGGAATTCTCCTTGTGCTATAGTGTGCTTTAAAAAAACATTTTTTCTAGGGACAGAAAACTCTAGGTAGGGAGAGTGTCAGTTTCTTTCACTGTGCGAATCCTTGTTTCTAGGGACAGGGAAGGACAGTGAGTGAATTCTCCTTGTGCTATAGTGTGCTTTAAAAAAACATTTTTTCTAGGGACAGAAAACTCTAGGTAGGGAGAGTGTCAGTTTCTTTCAGTGTGCGAATCCTTGTTTCTAGGGACAAAGAAGGAAAGTGAGGGGAATTCTCCTTGTGCTATAGTGTGCTTTAAAAAAACATTTTTTCTAGGGACAGAAAACTCTAGGTAGGGAGAGTGTCAGTTTCTTTCACTGTGCGAATCCTTGTTTCTAGGGACAGGGAAGGACAGTGAGTGAATTCTCCTTGTGCTATAGTGTGCTTTAAAAAAACATTTTTTCTAGGGACAGAAAACTCTAGGTAGGGAGAGTGTCAGTTTCTTTCACTGTGCGAATCCTTGTTTCTAGGGACAAAGAAGGAAAGTGAGGGGAATTCTCCTTGTGCTATAGTGTGCTTTAAAAAAACATTTTTTCTAGGGACAGAAAACTCTAGGTAGGGAGAGTGTCAGTTTCTTTCACTGTGCGAATCCTTGTTTCTAGGGACAAAGAAGGAAAGTGAGGGGAATTCTCCTTGTGCTATAGTGTGCTTTAAAAAAACATTTTTTCTAGGGACAGAAAACTCTAGGTAGGGAGAGTGTCAGTTTCTTTCACTGTGCGAATCCTTGTTTCTAGGGACAGGGAAGGACAGTGAGTGAATTCTCCTTGTGCTATAGTGTGCTTTAAAAAAACATTTTTTCTAGGGACAGAAAACTCTAGGTAGGGAGAGTGTCAGTTTCTTTCAGTGTGCGAATCCTTGTTTCTAGGGACAAAGAAGGAAAGTGAGGGGAATTCTCCTTGTGCTATAGTGTGCTTTAAAAAATAGGATTTTTATAACAGCTTACCTGTAAAATCCTTTTCTTAGGAGTACATCACGGGACACAGAGCGACATAGTCATTACTAATGGGTTATATAGATACCGTCAGGTGCTGGCACTGGCAACTTCCAAAACCGGAAGTACCCTCCCCTATATAAGCCCCTCCCATCCGGGAGCACCTCAGTTTTGTAGCAAAGCAATAAGTGTCCCCAAAGAGGGGTGGGAGCTCTGTGTCCCGTGATGTACTCCTAAGAAAAGGATTTTACAGGTAAGCTGTTATAAAAATCCTATTTTCTTTCTCGTACATCACGGGACACAGAGCGACATAGTCATTACTAATGGGATGTCCTAAAGCAATGCCCAATGAGGGGGGGGATACACCATATATAAGCTGAGCGCTATCAGACATGAGGATCTTTTGCGGCCTGCAACACACTGCGCCCAAAGGCGACATCCTCCTGACTTCTAACGTCCACCTGGTAGAACCTAGTAAACGTGTGAACTGAAGACCATGTTGCGGCCTTACAGATTTGAGCCAGGGAGGCCTGGTGATGCACTGCCCATGAAGTTCCAACTGCTCTCGTGGAGTGCGCTCTAACTTTGAACGGAGGCGGTCTCCTTCTCAAGCCATAGGCTTGTATTATGACCTGTCGAATCCACTTGGCTAAAGTAGATTTTGATGCTGCCTGACCCTTTCTGGGGCCTTCCGGCAGAATAAACAAAGTATCCGTTCTGCGAATCTGAGCAGTGGCTTTTAGATAAGCTTTAACTGCTCTTACTACATCCAAAGAATGCAATAACTTTTCCTCTACCGAAGTAGGTTTGGGGAAAAAAGAAGGAAGAACCACATCTTGGTTCAAATGAAACCTCAATACCACCTTAGGAAGAAAGGCTGGATGAGGGCGTAACACTACTCTATCCTTATGGATAACCAGATATGGCTCCTTACAGGACATAGCTGCTAATTCCGACACTCTTTTAGCTGAACAAACGGCTACTAGAAAAATCAATTTCCTGGTGAGAAGAACCAAAGAAATATGCTGTAATGGTTCAAATGGTTGTTTCTGTAGAACCGACAGAACCAAGTTTAGATCCCATGGACATATGGGAATATTAACCGGAGGACTAATACGCATCACTCCTTGTATAAAGGCTTTGACTAGTGAATGCAAAGCCAAGGGCCTTTGAAAAAATATTGACAAGGCCGAAATCTGACCCTTGATAGTACTCAAGGCAAGCTTCCTATCTACAGCCCATTGTAGGAAGTCCAGAATCCTACCTATTACGTATTTACGTGGATGCCATTTCTTGGCCTCACACCAGGCGATGTACGCCTTCCAGATTCTATAGTAGATCTGCCTGGATACCGGCTTCCTGGCATTGATCATGGTAGATACCACAGAATTAGAGAGCCCTCTCTTTTTTAGAATGTGGGCTTCAATAGCCTGGCCGTCAAACCTAGGGCTGGTAAGGAAGGGTGGTATATCGGTCCTTGCGAAAGCAGGTCCGGACGATGTGGGAGAGTCCAAGGACTCCCCACTGACATTTTACAATCTCCACGTACCACGCTCTTCGGGGCCACGCTGGAGCCACCAGAATCACTGGTTTCTTTTCTACCCTGATTCTGCGGAGTAATCGAGGTAACCATTGTGGCGGTGTGAATGCATATATCAGCTTGAACTGATCCCAAGGGAACACTAGGGCATCCGAGCCGCAAGCTAGGGGATCCCTTGTCCGAGAGACAAACCTGTCCACCTTTGCTTTGAATCTGGATGCTAGAAGATCTACATCCGATGTTCCCCACCGCTGACATATTGTCCAGAAAACCTCGGGGTGAAGGGACCCTTCCTCTGGGCATAATTGCTGGCGACTTAGAAAGTCCGCCTTCCAATTCTCCACTCCTGGAATGAATACCGCAGATATGGCTGGGAAATATCTTTCTGCCCATTTCAGGATGTAATTTACTTCCCTCTGGGCTGCACGACTCCTGGTGCCCCCCTGATGATTGATATATGCCACTGCTGTGGCATTGTCTGATTGAATTCTGACAGGGGACCCTTGGAGTTTGGATGTCCATGCTACTAGGGCATACCGGGCTGCTCGTATCTCTAAGAGATTGATGGGCAGGGCCTTTTCTGCATCCGACCATCTGCCCTGGAGAGACTATTGCTCCAGTACTGCTCCCCAGCCTATAAGGCTGGCATCTGTAGTGACCACCTTCCAAGAAATCGGACTGAAGGATTTCCTTTTTTCCAGATTCTGGGGAACCAACCACCAACGGAGGCTCTTGCGAACGGAAGGGGACAAGGACATTGTAAGTCTAGGGCCTGAACTTTTTGTTCCAGGCCGACAGTATGGCCCCTTGCAAATTCCTTGAATGGAATTGACCGTAGGGTACTGCTTCGAATGATGCCACCATTTTTCCCAGCAGCCTCATGCACAGGCATATGGACGGCTGTCTTTTTTGTACCCACTAAGTGGATCAAATCTTTCAAAGACAACACCTTTCCTCGAGGCAAGAATATTTTTCTCTGGCCTGAATCCAACCTTAGCCCCAAGTATTCCAGACTTTTGACTGGTTTTTAGGGCTGACTTGTCTCGGTTGATAATCCAACCGTGAGATTCCAGATACTTGATTGTCTTGTGAACGACCACGTCTAGTTTTTTCACTGAGTGGTCTATCAGCAACAAGTCATCTAGATATGCCATTATCATTACACCTTGTGTTCTTAGATTGGCCAATAAAGGGCCAGAATTTTTGTAAACACTCGTGGTGCTGTGGCCAAACCGAAGGGTAAGGCTCTGAACTGAAAATGGCGCCCTTCTACTGCAAAGCGTAGAAATTTTTGGTGGACTGGAAAGATGGGAATGTGCAAATAAGCATCTTTGATGTCGATCGCGGCTAACCAATCCTCCCCCTTGTAGGGCAGTGGCCACCGATCGGATCGACTCCATCGGAAAGTCCTGATATACAGGAATTTGTATAGCCCTTTTTAGAATTAATATGGGCCTCCCGTCCGCGTTTGCTTCGGGACTGTAAAGAGGTTTGAGTAAAACCCGAACCCTCATTCTTCCAGGGGAACCTCCATAATTACTCCTTGGAGCAATAGTTGTTCTAGTGCCAACAGGAGGGACTCTCTCTTCCGGGGATCCCTTGGCACGTTTGACCTCAAAAATGGGAAGGAGGAGAGTCTTTTAACTCCAAACTGTATCCCAAACATACTGCGGAGAGCACCTATCTGTCTTGATCGTGTCCCGCCAGGTCTCTTGCGAACAACTGGAGTCCTCCCCCCACCCGACTGAGTGGGGGCAACCCTTCAATGAATTTAACTTTGGGGGAGGTTTTGTACCTCCCCTGACCCAGGGTTTCTCATTACCCTGCTATTGTCCCTGTTTTTTTACCCCCGGGAATTGACCGAGGAGGCCGTCGGAACTGTTACACAGCCGATGCCCCAGGGACTGGAGAAGCAGGCCTCTTAAAGAGGGACCTCTAACTCTGTTTTTAACCGGCAAGAGCGTATTTTTACCGCTGGAAATTTTCTGGATATATTTGTCCAGGTTTTCCCTGAATAAGCGTTCACCATGAAATGGGACGCTAACCAGCCATTCTTTACAGGGAGCTTCAGCAGACCAGTTTTTGAGCCATAGAAGCCTACGCATATGTACTATAGACAGCGTAAGGCGGGAGGCCTGATGGACTGAATCCTTTATGGCGTCAACCGCAAAGCCTAAGGCTCTAGGTAGATCAGCTAGGGCAAAGCCTGCTGATCTGTCAAGTCCCTCAAGACCTGTTTCAACTGATCCTTCACTGCTTAGCAGACCCCAATAGCTGCTACTGCTGGTTGTGTCACCAAGCTTGCTGTAGAAAGAAGCAGACTTTCATAAGGACTCCAATCTTTTATCTATTGGGTTCTTGAACATTTGGACATTATCCACTGGACATGTCAGTGATTTATACATACAAGAGATGGCTGCGTCCACTGTAGGGACCTTCCATTTTTTTTTTTTTTTTTGATGAACTTATCCTCCATGGGATAGACCACCGGAAATCTCTTGGGGGAATAAATATTTTCTCAGGACGTTCCCAATCCTGGTAAATAAGCCCTTTCAGTAAAGGATGAAGTGGAAAAGAACAGACAGTCTGGGGGCTTCTAGCGACCCCAATGAGGATACAGTAGTGGTTGATGGTTCCGCAAGGTGCATTTTTAAATGCTGATCGGACCATGTTAGTCAGAGACTGAACCCATAATCTTTCAGCTTGAGATGCTGAGAAAAAGGTTCCCCCACTGTTGACTCCTCTATAACAGAATCAACCTTATCCTGATCCCCTTCAGGCAGGTCGATCCCTGTATGGGACTGTTGCTCTGCTAACAGGCACTTTGAAGGAGGAGATGGAGATCGGGCGTGCTTTCCCTGACAGGGAGGCAGCGATCAATGTTGACAATCTCTCTCTAATCCTCCCAGAGCTGAGGAAAAAACCTCCTCTGTTACATACACAGGAGCAGGTGAACTGAGGATAGCCACAGTACCAAGTACCCCTGCGGGGTCTCTACGGTCACTTACCTCTGAACTTCAGGGGAGACTGGTGCAGCAGAAGTATGCCCAAGATCCTCAGAGCCCGATGAGACCCCCTTCGCTTCCTGGAAGATTCAGTTCCGGAGCTTCTGGACGGCATATTCCTAAGCCTAAAGCTGAGGTATTCCAGCCGTAATACACCACTTTTACTGAGAATAGTCTAGCACAATTGCTGCTATATCACAGTTGGTGTCTACTAAAGTGCCTTTCTAGGGGATGCCTGCATCAACCGCCTCTATGTGCCTTTATATTGTTGCTAGCTCTGTCTATGCACTTCAACAGCCAGCTATAATGTGCTTTAAAACACGCTTGACGCCCGCACATGCGCAGTAGCGCCGCGGCGCACACCTGAGCGTCATCCACCCGCTCCGCCCCTTTTTCCAGATCGCCTCTATGAATAGAGGCGCGTGCACGCGCACGCGCGCGGGCACGTGTGCCTTCGGCGCCTTTTTTGAAAACAACAAGGAGCTAGATGGGAGCCAGGGTCCCCTTGCCGCAGGGCCCGGGGATGGATGAGCGCAGCAACAGGGCAGAGGAGACAGCTTCCCAGGAGAGAACATACCACCTGCCTGGATTTGATTCTGGAAGAAAAAAATCCACATTACAAGAAAAAGAACCATAGCGGCCTCTAGTGTCTAACACAGGTACCGCGGTCTTACATTTTTTTTTTTTTCTTGCCTACTATTAAAATTTTTACATTTTCTCAGTAGTAACAGGCATACACAGAATATTAGCGGGAATACCGTTAGGTAACAGACAGAAAGACAAATTAGGCTTGGGGGTCCCCCAATAGAACCAAGTTCCTGGGGGCCCCCACTTACCTGTTCCCCGCCGCAGGACTTTGTTTGGTCCACAAAAGCCCAAACTTCACCTATCACGGCAGGCATTGTAATCAAACCTTCAGGGACCGGGTTCCCAAGGATTCCACTCCCCTGGACCTGTATAGCACCCTGCACAGAAAACATCTTGGTCGTGGGTATGACCAGAGCTCTGGATCCCAGGGTCCAGCTCTCCTAAGAGAAGCATTACAGGCAAAACCTTGCTCTTCTCTGCAAGGCCCGGGTACCGACCGTTTAGCTATGAAGCTTTTTTGGTCGGATCCGGAATAGCTTACTGAGGCCCAAAAGAACCTGTACGCAAGCTCAGTGAAAAACACATGTTTCTTCTTGGCCAACACCTTAGACACTGGCAAAAAACTGAGGTGCTCCCGGATGGGAGGGGCTTATATAGGGGAGGGTACTTCCGGTTTTGGAAGTTGCCAGTGCCAGCACCTGACGGTATCTATATAACCCATTAGTAATGACTATGTCGCTCTGTGTCCCGTGATGTACGAGAAAGAAAATCATTTTTTCTAGGGACAGAAAACTCTAGGTAGGGAGAGTGTCAGTTTCTTTCACTGTGCGAATCCTTGTTTCTAGGGACAGGGAAGGACAGTGAGTGAATTCTCCTTGTGCTATAGTGTGCTTTAAAAAAACATTTTTTCTAGGGACAGAAAACTCTAGGTAGGGAGAGTGTCAGTTTCTTTCACTGTGCGAATCCTTGTTTCTAGGGACAAAGAAGGAAAGTGAGGGGAATTCTCCTTGTGCTATAGTGTGCTTTAAAAAAACATTTTTTCTAGGGACAGAAAACTCTAGGTAGGGAGAGTGTCAGTTTCTTTCACTGTGCGAATCCTTGTTTCTAGGGACAAAGAAGGAAAGTGAGGCGAATTCTCCTTGTGCTATAGTGTGCTTTAAAAAAAAAAAATTTCTAGGGACAGAAAACTCTAGGTAGGGAGAGTGTCAGTTTCTTTCACTGTGCGAATCCTTGTTTCTAGGGACAAAGAAGGAAAGTGAGGCGAATTCTCCTTGTGCTATAGTGTGCTTTAAAAAAAAAAAATTTCTAGGGACAGAAAACTCTAGGTAGGGAGAGTGTCAGTTTCTTTCACTGTGCGAATCCTTGTTTCTAGGGACAGGGAAGGACAGTGAGTGAATTCTCCTTGTGCTATAGTGTGCTTTAAAAAAACATTTTTTCTAGGGACAGAAAACTCTAGGTAGGGAGAGTGTCAGTTTCTTTCACTATGCGAATCCTTGTTTCTAGGGACAGGGAAGGACAGTGAGGGAAATTCTCCTTGTGCTATAGTGTGCTAAAGCATTCCTCATCAACCATCTTTGAAATCCTTGTTTTTTTGACAGTCAGGGAAATTGTCGTTGTGCTATTCTGTGCAAAAGCAATCATCCTCAACCATATTTAGAAATCCTTAAGTAAAGGGACAGAGAAGGACACCTGAAGGTAGCCCTTATTGCTTTTTTCCCATCTCCCTGCAGGCCATCTATTAGAATGTCTGGAAGGCAAACAAGGAGAGGCAGACAGTCAGGAGGCAATAAAAGAGGGCAAGCAGGCTCTGTGTCTGGGGGCAACAGTGCTGGTCGTGGACGCGGTGCATTGTTATCAGCACATGGCCATGGGACACGCTTGTCCTTCTTTTCGGCAGCTGGACATGTTGAGCCACATCATGCCGAAGACTTGGTAGAGTGGATGACCAAGCCCTCCTCCTCCTCCTCATCCTCTCTCACCCAGGCTCAGGGTACTGGCAAAGCAGCTGCCAAAGTGTCCTCTTCCCTGGTATCAATGTCAGACTCATCATCAGTCACTCCTTCCCTAGACCCACCATGTCCTCCTCCTGAGGAGTCCCCCGAACTGTTTGAGCACAGTGTTGGGTACATGCTCCAGGAGGATGCCCAGCGTTTCGAAGGGTCTGATGATGAAACCCAGCTACAGGAAGGCAGTAGCGTGAGAGCAGACAGAGGGGATGCTCAAGAAGGACACCAATCTGGCAGTCATGTTCCAGCAGCTGCAGCATACTGCCAGATTGGCTCCAGTGATGAGGAGGGAGGGGATGATGAGGTCACTGACTCCACGTGGGTGCCTAATAGTAGAGAGGAGGAGGAGGAGGATGAGGAGGAGGCACATCTCCAACGAGGCAGGATGCCCTTTGGTGGCCAGCGTAAGGGCAGTACACCGACGGAATCACACCGCAGAGCTCCGCCTGTGCAGGGCGCTGCCTCTGCCCGTCATTCAAAAAGTTCCTTGGTGTGGGCCTTTTTTGAGGCTAGTGCATCAGATCGCACAGCTGCTGTTTGCAACATATGTCTCAAGCGTATATCGCGTGGCCAAAACATCAGCCGCTTGGGTACCACATGCCTGACCAGACATATGTTGACCTGCCATGCAGCTCGTTGGCAAGCCTACCTCAAAGACCCACACCAAAGAACAAAGCGGACCTCTCCTTGCACCGCATCAGCTGGGATCTCCAACCCCACTATAACTTCAGTCCTCTCTGAAACATGCACTGAGAGGAATGAAGGTGTAGAATTAGGTGTGTCACAGCCAAGTACTTGCGGCCACTCTGCTAGCAGTACACCGACGTCCGATTCTAGCAGGCAAATTTCCCTGCCCCAGCTGCTGGACCGTCGAAAGAAGTTCACTCCCAGCCATCCACATGCCCAGCGGTTGAATGCTAGCTTGGCTAAATTGCTAGCGCTTCAACTGCTGCCTTTTCAGTTGGTAGACTCGGCCCCCTTCCGTGAGTTTGTGCAATGTGCGGTTCCTCAGTGGCAGGTTCCCAAACGCCACTTTTTCTCACGGAAGGCTATTCCGGCTCTCTACCGGCATGTGGAAGGCAATGTCTTGGCCTCGCTGGACAGGGCGGTCAGCGGTAAGGTGCATATTACCGCTGACTCATGGTCCAGCAGGCATGGACAGGGACGTTACCTTTCTTTCACGGCCCATTGGGTCACTCTTTTGGCAGCTGGGAAGGATGCAGGACAAGGTGCAGTAGTGTTGGAGGTTGTTCCACCGCCACGCCTCCAAAATGCTACTACTGGTTGTGACACACCTCTCTCCTCCACCCCTTCCTCTTCTTCTTCCTCCATGGCCTCTTCCTGTGGTTTGTCCTATGAACCAGCGGTGCTCCGTAGCCGTTCACGGGGCTACGCAAGTACGCAGGCAAAAAGATGCCATGCCGTGCTTGCGCTGGTGTGTTTGGGGGACAGAAGCCACACTGGGGCAGAGGTCCTGTCTGCTCTGCAGGGCCAGGCCGAGAGGTGGTTGACGCCACGCCAGCTTAAGCCAGGAATGGTGGTTTGCGACAATGGCACCAACCTCCTCTCCGCCCTCCGACAGGGACAACTGACCCATGTGCCCTGTGTGGCTCACGTCCTTAACCTGGTGGTGCAGCGGTTCTTGGGCAGGTACCCGGGCTTACAGGATGTCCTGAGGCAGGCCAGGAAAGTCTGTGTGCATTTCCGCAGATCTTATAATGCCAGTGCTCGCCTGGCTGAGCTGCAAA
The DNA here is from genome assembly GCA_029206835.1 of Rana muscosa. Taxonomy (NCBI): domain Eukaryota; kingdom Metazoa; phylum Chordata; class Amphibia; order Anura; family Ranidae; genus Rana; species Rana muscosa. The sequence continues at coordinate 910,686,460 of CM055116.1, read as the reverse complement.
AGGAGTTGAACCTGCCCAAGAACCGCCTTATATGTGACATGCCCACCAGGTGGAACTCAACGTTGGCCATGCTGCAGCGGCTGCACACGCAGCAGAGGGCCATCAATGAGTACCTGTGCGACTACGGCACCAGGACAGGGTCAGGGGAGCTTGGTTTTTTTTCTCCACGCCAGTGGGGCATGATCAGGGATGCATGCACTGTCCTGGCACCATTTGAGGAGGCCACGAGGATGGTGAGCAGTGACAGTGCATGCATCAGTGACACTGTACCTCTTGTCCACCTGTTGGAGCACACGCTGCGTGGAATAATGGACAGGGCACTTGAGGCAGAACAGAGGCAGGAAGAGGAGGACTTCCTTGCCTCTCAAGGCCCCCTTTACCCAGTGTTCCTTCTGTCCCACCCATCGCACAGGAAGAGGAGGAGGAGGAGGAGGAGGAGGAGGAGGAGGATTGTGTCAGCATGGAGGTGGAGGCTGGCACTCAGCATCATCAGCAGCAGTCTTTTAGGGATGATTTACAGTCCCAAGAAACCAGTGGACTTGTACGTGGCTGGGAGGAGGTGGCTGCGGATCATGTCGTCCTTAGTGACCCAGAGGACTCCGGAGCGAATGCCTCAGCAAACCTACGCTGCATGGCCTCCCTGATCCTGCAAAGTCTGCGGAAGGATCCTCGTATTCTTCGGATCAAGGAGAGGGACCATTACTGGCTGGCCACTCTCCTTGATCCACGGTACAAGGGTAAGGTTGCGGACCTTATGTTACCGTCGCAGAGGGAGCAGAGGATGAGACAACTCCGGGAGGCCTTGCAGAAAGGTCTGTGCAACGCGTTCCCAGAGACTGGGAGGTTACAAACTCCTGGTCCTGGACAACGAGTTGCTGAGGCTTCGGCCAGTCAAAGAAGGAGCGGTGGGGAAGGTGGCCGTCTGACCGATGCGTTCAGACAATTCTTTAGTCCGCAGCCCCAAAGTATGATCGGTTCCAGCAACCATCGCCAGCGTCTGATAAACATGGTGCAGGAATATCTAGGGGCAAGGTCAGACTTGGACACCTTCCCCACCGAAAATCCTCTGGCTTACTGGGTCTTGAGGATGGATCACTGGCCAGAGCTTGCACAGTATGCAATTGAGCTACTGGCCTGTCCTGCATCCAGCGTTCTTTCGGAACGCACATTCAGTGCTGCTGGAGGATTTGTCACGGATCACAGGGTGCGCCTGTCCACCGACTCGGTTGATCGACTGACTTTCATCAAGATGAACCAGTCTTGGATCACCACCAGCTACCACACACCTGATGCTGATATAACAGACTAATTGATTTTAACATGTCACATCCCTTCAAGACTGATGCTGATGCTGAGTGCCTGTGCTGTTATGTTGACTGGCTATCCTCCTCCTCCGAGTCCTCAATGATACGATTGATGATGATAGCTTGGAAGATCATTTTTGTTTATGGGTGCCGCCACCAGTGGCTAAGGCCCAATTTTTCAGCCCCTGTTTTACAGGGGCGTGTAATTACAATTTTTTTAGCAATAATTTGCCATAGGGCTCATTGCTGTGCTCCAAGTACAGTATCTGTGAGGGGTTGGAGTGTTGTGGCACCAGTGCCTAAGGCCCAATTTTTCAGCCCCTGTTTAACAGGGGCGTGTCATTACAATTTTTGAAGCAATACTTTGCAACAGGGCTCATTGCTGTGCTCCAAGTACAGTATCTGTGAGGGGTTGTAGTGTTGTGCCACCAGTGCCTAAGGCCCAATTTTTCAGCCCCTGTTCAACAGGGGCATGCAATTACAATTCTTGATCTAATAATTCACAGCAGGGCCCATTGCTGCACCCACCAAGAGTAACTCTGAGGGCTTACAGTGTTGTGGCAACGCCACCACCACCACCACCACGAAAGGCCCAATTTTTCAGCCCCTGTTCAAAAGGGGCATGTAATTACAATTCTTGATCTAATAATTCACAGCAGGGCCCATTCCTGCACCCACCAAGAGTAACTCTGAGGGCTTACAGTGTTGTGGCAACACCACCACCACCACCACCCCAACGAAAGGCTCAATTTTTCAGCCCCTGTTCAAAAGGGGCATGTAATTACAATTCTTGATCTAATAATTCACAGCAGGGCCCATTCCTGCACCCACCAAGAGTAACTCTGAGGGCTTACAGTGTTGTGGCAACGCCACCACCACCACGAAAGGCCCAATTTTTCAGCCCCTGTTCAAAAGGGGCATGTAATTACAATTCTTGATCTAATAATTCACAGCAGGGCCCATTGCTGCACCCACCAAGAGTAACTCTGAGGGCTTACAGTGTTGTGGCAACGCCACCACCACCACCACCACGAAAGGCCCAATTTTTCAGCCCCTGTTCAAAAGGGGCATGTAATTACAATTCTTGATCTAATAATTCACAGCAGGGCCCATTGCTGCACCCACCAAGAGTAACTCTGAGGGCTTACAGTGTTGTGGCAACGCCACCACCACCACCACCACCACGAAAGGCCCAATTTTTCAGCCCCTGTTCAAAAGGGGCATGTAATTACAATTCTTGATCTAATAATTCACAGCAGGGCCCATTCCTGCACCCACCAAGAGTAACTCTGAGGGCTTACAGTGTTGTGGCAACACCACCACCACCACCACCACCACGAAAGGCCCAATTTTTCAGCCCCTGTTCAAAAGGGGCATGTAATTACAATTCTTGATCTAATAATTCACAGCAGGGCCCATTCCTGCACCCACCAAGAGTAACTCTGAGGGCTTACAGTGTTGTGGCAATGCCACCACCACCACGAAAGGCCCAATTTTTCAGCCCCTTTTCAAAAGGGGCATGTAATTACAATTCTTGATCTAATAATTCACAGCAGGGCCCATTGCTGCACCCACCAAGAGTAACTCTGAGGGCTTACAGTGTTGTGGCAACGCCACCACCACCACCACCACGAAAGGCCCAATTTTTCAGCCCCTGTTCAAAAGGGGCATGTAATTACAATTCTTGATCTAATAATTCACAGCAGGGCCCATTGCTGCACCCACCAAGAGTAACTCTGAGGGCTTACAGTGTTGTGGCAACGCCACCACCACCACCACCACGAAAGGCCCAATTTTTCAGCCCCTGTTCAAAAGGGGCATGTAATTACAATTCTTGATCTAATAATTCACAGCAGGGCCCATTCCTGCACCCACCAAGAGTAACTCTGAGGGCTTACAGTGTTGTGGCAACACCACCACCACCACCACCACCACGAAAGGCCCAATTTTTCAGCCCCTGTTCAACAGGGGCATGCAATTACAATTCTTGATCTAATAATTCACAGCAGGGCCCATTGCTGCACCCACCAAGAGTAACTGTCAGGGCTTACAGTGTTGTGGCACCAGCACCACCATCAAAGGCCCAATTTTTACTACCACTGTTCAACAATTATATGTAATTAAAATTCCTGATATAATAGTTGACAGCAGGGCGTTCCAGCACCAACCAAGAGTAACTGTGAGTGCTTACAGTGTTGTGCCAACACCAACAACTAAGGGGCCTATTTCTGCAGAGTATATACGGCAGGTCCCTACTTTCAAACATCCAACTTACAAACGACTCCTACTTGCAAACGCAAGAAGACAACAGGAAGTGAGAGGAAATCTACCACTAGGAAGGAAAATTCTCTCCTGTAAGAATAAATATGGGAGAAAGGTGTCTCCTCTGTACTGATGCTTTATCAGCAATCCTTGTTTCAAGAAAAACACCACATTTCAAAAACAGTTGTCATTGGGACGGAAAGTGAGGTGAAGTGTTCTGAACAGGGGCACAGACAGCAAAACAAATGTTACAGGGGTGATAACCCTTACCTATGTTTTCCAAAAAGTTTAAAAATAGATTTTTGGGCTGGAGCTACACTTCAACAATGTACCTGTTCAAAATTACAAACAGATTCTACATAAGAACAAACCTACAGTCCCTGTCTTGTATGCACCGCCTGTATACGGCTGTTCAGAGTATATAGGGCCTTTTTTATTTTATGTGCGGGGTTCCCCTTAATATCCATACAAGACCCAAAGGGGCTGGTAATGGGCTGGGGTAGGGGGGGGGGTCATGGGGTAGCTATGCCATTTTTCTTAAAGAATTTCATCCATATTACCGGGACCAGACATTACATTAAAGCCGCAAGCAGTTTTAAATGGCTTTTTTTTCCTTTAGAAGTGTCATTTTGTGCAGGGACAGTTCTAAACACGGGAAACACGTGGCACTTCACAGGCATACTTTAGACACCCCCCAGGTACGATATTTAAAGGAATATTTGACTTTTTTTTTTTCACTTTATGCATCATTAAAATGACTGCTCCCGAAAAACGACCGTTTTTAAAACTTCTTTTTGCATTGATACATGTCCCCTGGTGCAGAACCCGGGTTCCCAAACCCTTTTTAGGACAATAACATGCATAATAGTTGTTATAATTAGCACTTTAGAATTCGAACGTTCGCATCCATTGTATTTAATAGGGTTCTATTGTTCGTACGAACTTTCGGTCCGTTCGCGGGTTCTGGTGCGAACCGAACCCGGGGGTGTTCGGCTCATCACTACTCGCGAGTGTATGTAAAGTGAGTGTACTTAAAGCGGGGTATGCCTGTACACTGATTACCACACCACCCACTACACTAGACTGATTACCACACCACCCACTACACTAGACTGATTACCCCGCCACCCACTACACTACACTGATTACCCCGCCACCCACTACACTACACTGTTTAGGAGATATTTGCAAAAAATACATGCACCAATGTCTACGGCGCATGCGCGCCGTAGACAACGGTGAATTCAGTCAGAATCCCCATTCACAAATGGCTTTGCTGGATTTGACGGCTCCTGCGCGCAAGCGCGGAGTGATGTCTTTGCCGCTCCAGCCAATCACATCGCTGGAGCGGCGCTGCGATTGACCGGAGCGAGTATCTGTGGAGCGATGGCTACGGCTGGAGGAGGAGACGAGGACGGCTTCGGGGGCCCCGATCTAAGGTATGCTAGTCATACTAGCTCATTATGGCTTTGTTTTGCAGGTGTTTTATTTTAAAAGGGTTTACAAGCACTTTAATGCAGTTCTGAAGGCAAAGGGGGGTCAAACCCGCTACTAGCAAAGGTGTACATAATAAAGTGTGCAGGGTGTGTGTATAGTTCAATGATTTTTTTTTTCATTCAGCCGAGAAGAGCTGTTCTACTGATTTGACTAGCCCCCAACAGAACAACAGCATGTCACCAGCTGTACTCCTCTCAGCACACTCGTACTGTGGCGCGACAACTAAGCTCCACCTCGCCCGTGTGTCAAGCGCGCCAAGGACAACCCCGTTGCCGTGAGACAGAGGGGTCCTGTCAGGCTGGAGCGGAAGTGTCGCAGCAGGCCGTGCATTGGTCCCGGGTGGATCGTACATAAGGCGGAGGAGGTAGGGCGGGTCTGAGTTTTGGAACCGGTACAAGTGTGAGGGAGGTTGCGCCTGTAGGAAGGGCGGAGAGCAGTTGGAGCGAGCGCTGAGAAGTGTGTGAGGAGGAGAGACCAGGCCAGGGAGCTGAGGGAGGACAGCACAGTGCTGAGGAGCCCAGCTAGCTAGGCGGGCTAGGGCCAAAAGAGGACGGTGAAGCCGCTGGAGGGAGCAGAGTAACCGGAAGGGAGCAGGAAGCCAACTTGAGCCCCATTGTCCTATCAGCGGTGTAGGGGGAGGCGGCGGGAAAGGCAGGGGACGCGGCCTGTAGAAGGAGTGACGTCTAGACAGACTAGAGAAGTTCGGGTAAAGGGAGGAATGAAGCCTATTTATGACATGCTGTTTGGTTGGGACCCCGCCGTGGGCTACTCGGCCGTGTTGGCCTGTGTATTGGTGGCGGTGGTGGGGTGGCTGCTCCGTCTGGCTGAGAAGAGATTCTGGAAACCGAAGTGTTCCAACCCTCCACACTACAACCCGCAGCCTGGCTGGGAGGTGCGGCTAGGTGAGCAGATGTTTCGCTGCTACTACTAAGTCCTATGACTCATCCAGTAATGGCTGCTATACAGTGTCTTCTGCATGTCTACTGAGAAAAGAAACACCTTTACACTGCCATGACATTATTAAACTCCTAATAATCCCCCCCCCCCCCAAAAAAAAAGATAATGCAGTTTCTGAAATGCGGTGGCTGCGTTTAGTTTTTGTTTTGTTTTTTTAGGGCCAGTTCACACCACATGCAGTACAGTGTTTTTCTGCATCAGAGACGCATGGAAAGTAGGTTATATGGTTTTCAATGGCGTAGTTCACACCAGTGCTTTCCTGTTCCAGGAAAAAAAGTAGAACATGCTGCATTTTTTTTTCCTGGACTGTACTGGAACGCACCTAAATGCACCAAAAACACACTGGAACACACATGTCCTTAAGGTTATGAAAAAAAGATTGCATCAAAAACGCGCTAGAACGCATCAAAAACCCGCATGCAGAAAAACATCTGGTACGCATCCGGACTTCGTTTCTATGGTGTGAACTAGCCCTTAGACCCCTTTCAGACTGAGACCTCTCCCCGTTGGCGGTAAAGTGCCTGTAGCTTTAGCAGCGCTTAAATTGTAAACCCATCGAATTAACAGTTTCAAAAAGCAGTTACATTCCCGGTGTCTTAACGTGCTGGTTCCCCTAACGATATGGTTCCGAGCTCGACTGCGCAGGCGCTGCCGAACAGCTGTTAAAGCTCGGAGATTTCCGTCGGCTTGGCTTGCGCCTGCGCAGTCAAGAGGGAACCAGAGCGATAGGAGGAACCATAGGCTCGGCAGCTGTGGACGCGCTCGCCCCCCATCCTTCATTACACACGCAGATTTCTTCTTCATACAGCAAGGGGCGGCTCAGATGTGATATTCAGTAGGGCTGGGTGATTCCCCCCCCCCCCAAAAAAAATCAGCGATATATATATATATATATATATATATTTTTTTTTTAATAAAAAAACTCGATATTCGATTCGATTTTTTTTTTAATTATATTAATTAAAGTGCATCAACAAACAAAATTGCAAAGGCAAACCCTTTCTCTAACTGCAAAGTCAGTGTGCAACAAAGATTGTTAAACATCCAAATTATTAATACTGTATTTGGATTTAGCTAATAAAATAACAAAAAATCCTGAGGTTACTCTTGGTTGAATTGAACATTGCCTGTGCCTCACTGTGCCCATTCTTCACTGTGCCCAATGCCTCACTGTGCCCATGCTTCAATCACTGTGCCCGTACCTGATGCAGATTTTCATGGGATACGGATTTTACTGCTACACCGGCGGCCATTCCAGTATTCAAAAGCCGCGCCTTCTCCTCGTCTGTGATAGGCGGAACACTCAATTTCCCAGCATTCAGTGTTCCGCCTATCATGGACATCCGCTCATCCTCATAACACAGACGAGGATGAGAGGATGTCCGTGATAGGCTAAACACTGCCTGCTGTGAAATTGAGTGTTCCGCCTATCACAGACGACGAGGATTTCGGGAGGCGTGGCTTTTGAACACTGCAATGGCCGCCGTCTGTCTGCATGACACGCTGATCAGGTAGGCAGACGGCGGCTTGTGGTTAGTTAGTGTTACATTACATCTACTCGTGGCGGCTGCAGCGAGGAGATGTAATTGGGGTAACGCCGCCCAGTGCCATTCCGGATATGCCCCCTGCAGCCCTGCTACGGAAACTTTGAAGGAAAAAAAAAAAATCTTTTTTTTTTTTTTTTTTCCCTAGCCCTAATATTCAGCAGTGCGATTTGTTTGTTTATACACAACGCTCTATCCAGCCCCTTGCTCTATAGAGCGGTGTGTTTAAACAAACAAATCGCACTGCTGAATATCACATCCGCCCCTTGCTATATGAAGAGGAAAGTGGCGTGTGTAATGAAGCAACGGGAGCGAGCGCGTCCTATCGATATGCTTCCCCCCCTTGACTGCGCAGGCGCTGCCGAACAGCTGTTACAGCTCGGAGATTTTCGTCGCTCGGATTGCGCCTGTGCAGTCAAGCTCGGAACCATACCATTAGGCGGAACCAGCTTGGCAGATCACCGGCATGCCAACTGTCATATTGGTTGTGCTCTCAACCAAACTGTCAAACCATCCAATGGCTGGTGTCATAACTGATCACATGTGCAGCATCATGGCAGTTGACGATTAAACAGAGGCCAAGATGGCAGCTTCCTTGCCTGAAAATGATAGGAGGGTTTACTTCCACTTTAAGACCCCATGTACACGGGACGCTGCTAAACGTACGTTCAGAGGCAGTTGGACACTTTTTTTCAACTGCCCCTGAACTCATTCAGTGTTATCCCATGTACACAGTCTCGTTTAACAGCGTTTCTTTGAAAGCAAAAAAATGGGTTCAGACGCAGAAGATTTCTACGTTTTTAGATGCAAAACGCGGTTTTCGTTTCTAAGCATTTTTAAAGGTATCCTATATTTTTTTTTTTACCTGGAAAGACAAAAATATGATGAAAAAACATAAAAAAATTAGTTTAAAATGTTTTAATTGCGATGATTCATAGACCATATATGTAATAAAAAATTGCCAAAAAAAAATGTTATTTCTCTTATCGTCCATGGACTGACACAGCTCTCATACTGTTTACGTGTGGGTATATGTCTCTGCTCGCAGGAGAAGATCTAGGCAGAATGTTAGAAACATACATTCTAGAACAAAACCAGAGCTGAACAGCCCCGCCCAGGGGGGCGGTCCCTCTGGACATAACCCTCCTACCTGCAGCTCGCAGCCTCAGTTTTTTTTCTGCCTAGCAGAAGACGTGGCTCTCTCAGGAGCCATTCTCCTGGAAGATTTTACCTTTTTAAATTGTATTCCTTTGGGAATTTTATTTTATTTTTGAGACCTTCAATCAGCTGTCGGCTTGGCAACAGGTTGGGTACACTGGTATCCTCGTAGTCTTCCCTGTCCGACCATCGAGCGTGCTGATCCTCGCTTTGTGTGCGTGAGACTCCGTTCACGACATGCCCCATGACTCCAGGGGAGGCCGGGTTGCTTTTATGCTCCCGCGGGCCTCTCAAGATTGAAAAGTACCTGTGTGTATCTTTCGCGGTGGACCGGGGCGACAGCTACGCAGTACTACTCTGATAGGTCTGTCTGAAACCAGCCAGTGGGTCCCTCTGGGACGGGTAAGTAGTCTCTCCTAATGCAGGTGAGTACATGCTGGCTGTGTTTCTTTATATGGGGGGTTCTCCCTGTCTCCCCCCTGTTATGCTGCTCTTTGCACCCTATACTGGTGCTGTGCTGTGTGGGGGTGCTTGGGGGGGGGGGGGTCGCTCTGGCCTGGCGGGGGGCGCTCATGTCTGTTAGTGAACTCTAGGAGTGGAGCAGTGTTCTGCTGTGGAGTGTGGGGACTTTAATGCGTGCGCCATTAGCGCTGTTTTTTTAATTTAAATAGTGCGCTCAGCGGCCATCTTGCCGTGGCCCAATGTCGCAATTATACAGGCGGCCATTTTCTTGAAGCCGCGGCACTTTCGGTTTCGGCCTCTAGCGGCGCTGCTGCGGCGCAAATTGCCTCAGTCTCCTCGCAGATTCTTCACTCTCCTCAGGCTTCACTCGCGCTGCAGCGCGGCTCGTACAGCGGAACTGAGCGGTCCCTAAGGGTTGGTGAGTCCTCCGGGTATCCCCTCCTCAGCGCAGACAGTGGGTAGACTGTATTATTCACTTTAATAGTGAATAAGGTCTCAGAGGGTGGCAGTATGGAGTCTGGTTCACCTGCTTCTCCACACTTGTCAGAGGCAACTGGCAGTGCTCCTGCACCTGCGGTCCCTATGGACCAGTTGTTGGCAGTCCTGGAATAATTCCTTGTCAGAATGGAAGCGGTGTGCGAGCGCAAGGGAGCTGTAAAGCGCCCCCCTTCCCACACATTCGCCTGTAGGGGAGTGCTCTGTCTCAGATATGGGCCTAGCTCTGAGGATTTTGATGTGTTTGGACAGGACATTCCTTGTGAGGAAGACCCCTGTCTTGAACCAGTAACTGACAGGGTGCTTGTAAGTGAACTCATTGATGCTGTGAGGGACACTCTTAAGCTGAATGTTGAAGCTGAGGAACCTCAGGTGGAAGCTGTATTCTTTGGTTCCTTTAAAGCCATTTCTTCAAAAAAGGTTTTTCCATATGTGCCTTTTTAAAAAAATTTTGATACATTCATTGACCAAGTCTGGGATAAGCCGCAGAAGACTTTGACGGTCCCGCAGCGCAGCGCCTAGCCATAAGGTACTCCTTTGAGGAGGACCTGGTTAAGAAGTGGACTCTCCCCCCAGTGGTCGATCCCCCGGTCGCCCGTTTGAATAAGGCCACTACGCTCCCAATGGAAGGGACTCCTGCATTTAAGGATCCCACTGACAGGAGGTCAGAAGTGGTGAGTAGAACTATCTTTACCTTATTGGGGTCTGCTTTACGCCCTATAGTGGCGGCGACGCTTGTGTCTCAAGACACTCACAGGATGGGCAAAGATTTTGCACCAGACAGTGCAGGAGCAGAATCTCCCTCCTGAGACCATTGCCCTGGCTCACCAACTTGCGCAGGGTTTAGTCTTTGTTTGTGATGCCACTTTGTATGCGGCCCCTCTAATATCCGGGGCCTCTATCTCTGCTGTGGTGCTGCTTTGCCTTATCTGGCTGAAATGCTGGTCGGCCGACCTAGCTTCCAAAAAGCTCCTGGCTGACTTGCCCTTTAAGGGCGGTAGACTGTTTGGGGCCGCCCTGGATGACATTATTAAAGATGTCACAGGAGGTAAGAGCACCTTCCTTCCCCAGTCTATTAAGGGAAAGGAGCCCTACCGCAGGCCGGGCCCTTCCTTTCCGGCAAAAAATACGTTTTTTCATCTGTCAGAATCCACGGGTAAGCCTGCCCAGACTGAAAGTGCGGCTGGGGGACAAAGGCGTCCCTGGGTGCGTAAGCCTACCAAGCAAGCTCCCAAGCCCACCACCGCATGAAGTCTTGCTCCTGCCCAACTCTGGGGTGGGGGGACGTCTTCGCAGGTTCACGGTGCAGTGGACCTCCCGGATCTCCAACCGGTGGGTGTGCGAGGTGGTCACCTCGGGAGACAGGATAGAGTTCCGCTCGTAGCCCCCAAACAGGTTCTTTCCCTCGAACCTCCCTCTCCTTCCTGCCCGCCGGGTGGCCTTCTTGGGGGCCGTACAGGATTTGCTCAGGTGCAGAGTATTTGTGCCGGTTCCGTCACAAGAGAGGTTTCAGGGGTTTTACTCGAACCTGCTTGTTTTCCCCAAAGGACGGGGTACGGCCAACCTTGGACCTCAAGGCCCTGAATGCCATTGCCTATGTGAAGGTACTAAAATTCCAGATTGAATCCATTCGCACAGTGATTGCGACACTCCACCAAGGGGATTTTTTGGCGTCCTTGGATATTAAGGACGCTTACTTGCACATTCCAATCTGCGCAAGTCAACAGAGGTTTCTGCGCTTTGCCATAGGCGAAGTCCACTATCAGTTTGTGGCTCTTCCCTTCGGCCTAGCATCGGCACCACGGGTTTTCACCAAAGTGCTTGCCCCGGTTCTAGCTTTGCTGAGACAGTGAGGAATTGTTATCGTGGGCTATCTGGACGATCTCCTTCTCAGAGCAGAAAATGGCTCAGAATTGGGGGAAAATGTGACAATAATCAGTCAGACCCTCCGGGACTTCGGATGGCTTCTGAACATGCAGAGGTCGGTTCTAGTCCCGGCTCAACGATTGGAGTATCTGGGTCTGATCCTGGACACTTTGGCAGCGAAGGTGTTTCTACCCTCAGAAGTTACTGACACTTCAGTCGGCAGTGCGGGTTCTGACGTCCCGAAAATGGTCGTCAATTTGCTTCTGCATGAGAGTCCTGGGACTAATGGTGGCCTCCTTCGAGTCGTTTCCGTATGCCCAATCACACACTCGGGCATTGCAGAAGGGAGTTCTGTCTGTTTGGGACAAGTCCCCATTGTCATCGGATCTTTAGATTCAGGTGAGTCACTCTGTCAAGGCGTCCCTGACCTGGTGGCTGAGATCCCCGGCTCTTCGGGCCGGGAAGTCGTTCCTCCCCATCCAGTGGACGGTGGTTACGACGGACGCCAGCCTGATGGGCTGGGGAGGAGTGTGGGGAGTCCTGTCAGCTCAAGGGCTCTGGACTCCGGACAAATCTCGTCTCCCAATCAACGTCCTGGAATTGCGGGCGATCAGACTGTGTCTCTCCGCGTGGTCGGAGAGGCTACAGGGCCGCTCGATCAGGATTCAGTCGGACAACGCCATGGCGTATGTCAACCATCAGGGGGGCACTCGGAGCTCGGCTGCGGCATCCGAGGTCGCCCACCCTAGAAAGGAAAGAAGCGTGCCGGCGCTGTCGGCCGTCTACATTCCGGGCGTAGTCCGCCTGCCAGTTTTCTATCTGAGCCGCCAGTCCCTGGACCAGGGGGAGTGGTCCTTGCATCCGGAGGTGTTTCAACTCCTTTGTCGGCGGTGGGGCACACTGCATGTGGACCTGATGGCATCTCGACTCAATCGCAAGGTGTCGGTTTGTGGCCAGGTCCAGGGACCCCTGGGCGGATGCGTTGGTGGCCCCGTGGGGTCAGTATCGCTTAATGTATGCTTACCCTCCGCTGCAGTTGATTCCTCGACTGCTGTGCAGGGTAGCGGCCGAGGGCATTCCAGTGATCCTCATTGCCCCGGACTGGCCTCGGCGTCACTGGTACGCCGACCTGGTACGTCTCATCGCGGACGTCCCTTGGCGCTTGCCCTTGGGGGAGGACCTTCTGTCTCAAGGTCCTATCTTTCATCCTGCTTTACAGTCTCTGGCTTTAACGGCATGGCTATTTGAGAGCCAGGTGCTGAAGGACCGAGGCCTGTCAGATTCGGTAATTTCAACCATGCTTGGGGCACGGAAGTCTTCTAGAAAGATCTATCACCGTACCTGGAGAGCTTGCATCGCTATGTGCGAAGAGCTAGACTGGCATCCACGGACGTACTCTGTCCCCAGAATCCTGCGGTTCTTGCATCGTGGTGTGGCACAAAGGCTGGCTTTGAGCACAATTAAGGGTCAGATCTCGGCCTTGGCCGTTTTTCTTTCAAAGACCCCTAGCCTCCGCTTCCTCCGTGGGCTCTGAACTGGGTGCTCTCAGTTCTTCAGGAACCTTCTTTTGAAAATATCAGAGATATTCCGCTTTTAACTTTGTCTCAGAAGGTGGCTTTCTTAGTGGCCAACACTTCTGTTAGACAGGTGTCTGAGTTGGCGGCTCTGTCATGCAAGTCGCCTTACCTGGTCCTCCATAAGGACAAGGCGGTGTTGCGACCGTCTTTTCTTCCAAAAGTGGTTTTGGCTTTTCACCTTAATGAGGACATTGTCCTTCTGTCCTTGTGCCCTCACCCATCGCATCCTAGAGAGGTTGCGCTTCACAATTTAGATGTGGTGCGAGCCTTACGCGTGTACCTAGCGGCTACTGCTTCTATTCGGAAGTCTGACTTACTGTTTGTGTCTGTCTCTGGTCCAAAACAGGGCCAAGCGGTGTCGTCTTCCGCCATTTCTAGGTGGATCAGACAGACTGTTATACAGGCCTATGCCATTAAGGGGCGGGCGCCTCCCTTTCCGGTTACACTGCATTCCACCAGGGCAATTGGTGCTTCCTGGGCTTTCCGACATCAAGCGTCGGTTGCACAAGTGTGCAAGGCGGCGACCTGGTCGTCCGTTCATACCTTTTCAAAATTCTATAAGGTTGATGTGGCTGCATCTTCGGATGCTTCCTTCGGCCACAAAGTGTTGCAGGCCACTGTTTAATGTTGCAACTCTTCTGTTGAGGAGCTCTGCTGGTTTGGAGTGAAGTTTTGGTTGTTCCTTTACTATTTGCTCCCACCCTTTTCTTATACTGCTTTGGGACGTCCCACACGTAAACAGTATAAGAGCTGTGTCAGTCCATGGACGATAAAAGAAAATAGGATTTTTGTACTCACCATAAAATCCGTTTCTCTGACGTCCATGGACTGACGCAGCACCCACCCTTTTAAGGTTTGTACTGCTTTGTTACGAACTGAGGCTGCTAGCTGCAGGTAGGAGGGTTATGTCCGGAGGGACGGCCCCCCTGGGCTGGGCTGTTCAGTTCTGGTTTAGTTCTAGAATGTATGTTTCTAACATTCTGCCTAGATCTTCTCCTGCGAGCAGGGACATATACCCACACGTAAACAGTATGAGAGCTGTGTCAGTCCATGGACGTCAGAGAAACGGATTTTACGGTGAGTACAAATATCCTATTCTAAAAAAAAAATGGAATTAACATTTAAATTTGCATAATATAGACCAATTTTTTTTATTTTAAAAAGTAATTTAAAAAAAACCAAAAATAATACCATATACAGCAGGGGTGCCCAACCTCTTGAAGAGCGAGGGCAACTTGGTAACCAGTCGAGGGCCACAATGAGCGGAGCGGGCGGAAGACAGGTCACGGCTACTCCTATAGGCCCTCCAATCCACCCAGATGAAAGGGGACGAATTCCCTTCTGTTTTTAGATTGGAGGTAGGCGGGCATAAACAGACATCTGTCGCTCTATAGAGGTGAATTGAGGGTCCCATTTGGTCGGGCTGATCGTGTGAAAAGGGCCCAAGACTCCTTTCACACTGATGTGCTGCGGTTTACCCACACCGTGGATGCAGCGTAGTGCATCTGTGTCTATCCTGCGGGTTAGCTAAACTTTGCCATAGACTACCTGTGGCAAAAGCCGGCACTGTAGAGCAGGGATCCTCAAACTACGGCCCTCCAGCTGTTGCGGAACCACAAATCCCATGAGGCATTGTAAAACTGACATTCACAGACATGACGGGAATTGTAGTTCCTGAACACCTGGAGGGCCGTAGTTTGAAGACCCCTGCTGTAGAGGAAGCATCGGCTTATGGGGCTCTGCTCCGCAGCCGCTTTCTCCTTCTACCACCAGCTTCATTCACAACACTGATGCTGTGGTATGGCGGGTCGACAACCTGCGATCTAGGCTTGCCAACCCACCATTCCAGGGCAGGAGGTCGCAGGCTACATCAGAGGGTTCCGCGGGCCACTGGTTGGCCACCCCTGATATACAGCTTTAAAAAATATATAAATATATTAATCAATAAATATTAAAATATTAAACTTTGCAAAAAAAATTTTTTTTTTTTTTTGATTTTAAATTGAATTAACGTTTACATTTGCATAAAATAGACAAAATATATTTTTTTTCAAAAAATAAAGGATTGACAAAAATAATACATCTGTACATCTATATATATATTATAATATGCACATACCTGATTGTCACCAACAGACGTTCCTCTGGTGACACACTCTTCCTCATGTTGGTGTCCATGCGTGTCAGACTGGGTCGTAGTTTTTCTAGTAGAAGATCAAATGTGGCAATGGACATGCATGTGAAATAAAAAAATTTGTCGGGGTAGGTACGCAGCTGTACGTACATGTTTGCGCAGCAAATACCGGTAGTATATTTTTCAATCAATGGATGGGTCCAATAGCGATGAACTCTGGACCTCGCACGTAATTTTCTACTTTGCGCTAGGCTCATCAAGAGCAACGTCCGGCGCATCTCCTCACATATGCTCATTATGCAAAAAAAGCACAGAAATAGAAGCAAATACAAGTGTACAGCTGCTCTCGCTGCTGTTACTCACTCTGGTCAAAATGTCTGAAATAGTTAAAATAATGTTTTTTGGAGCTTGGGGAGGGTCCTATGAGGTTATCTTAATAAACGCTTCTAGATACAAACGCGGCAAAACGGGTGTTTTTTGAACGCCGGTTTCAAGTCTTAAAAAAATTTGTTCAGAGGAGTTTGCACCAGCGTCCCGTGTACATGGAGCTATCTGCGCTTTTTAACCCCGGCCGAAGTAAGGGATAAATGCCCCGAAAAGCGCTGCTGCTGAAGTGCTTTGGCAGCGGTGACCATTAATTTCAATGAGCAGGGGCGTTGTATACACTGCTCCTAAATCACTCCAAAGATGCTGCTTGCAGGATTTTTTCTAACGTTCTGCAAGCGCACCGCTCCAGTAGGGCTGGGCGATTTTTCCCCCCCAAAAAAAATCTGCGATTTAATTTATTTTTTATAAAAAAACTTGATATTCGATTCGATTTTTTTTTTTAATTTTTTTATTATATTAATTGAAGTGCATCAACAAACAAAATTGCAAAGGCAAACCCTTTCTCTAACTGCAAAGTCAGTGTGAAGCAAAGATTGTTAAAAATCCAAATTATTAATACTGTATTTGGATTTAGCTAATAAAACAACAAAAAATCTTGAGGTTACTCTTAGTTGAATTGAACTGTGCCCGTGCCTCACTGTGCCCGTGCCTCACTGTGCCCGTGCCTCACTGCGCCCAATGCCTCACTGCGCCCAATGCCTCACTGCGCCCAATGCCTCACTGTGCCCGTACCTGATGCAGATTTTCATGGGATACGGATTTTACTGCTACACCGGCGGCCATTCCAGTATTCAAATGCCGCGCCTCCTCCTCGTCTGTGATAGGCGGAACACTCAATTTCCCAGCATTTAGTGTTCTGCCTATCATGGACATCCGCTCATCCTCATAACACAGACGAGGATGAGCGGATGTCCGTGATAGGCTGAACACTGCCTGCTGTGAAATTGAGTGTTCCGCCTATCACAGATGACGAGGACTCGGGAGGCGTGGCTTTTGAACACTGCAATGGCCGCCGTCTGTCTGCATGACACGCTGATCAGGTAGGCAGACGGCGGCTTGCGGTTAGTTAATGTTACATTACATCTACTCGCTGCGGCGAGTAGATGTAATTGGGGTAACGCCGCCCAGTGCCATTCCGGATACGCCCCCTGCAGCCCTGCTACAGAAACTTTGAAGGAAAAAATAAAATTAAAAAAAATAAAAATCTAAAAAAATCGATTTTCTTCAAATCTGAATCGATTTGAACTCAAAACTCGATTCAAGATTAAAATCGATTTTTTTTTTTTCCCAGCCCTACGCTCCAGTGTGAAAGCACTCGGGCTCTCACACTGGGGCTGCAGGAGAGGCATTTTTCAGGCGCTATTTTTAGCCCTTTAGCGCCTGAAAAACGCCCCAGTGTGAAAGGGGTCTAAGGGTAGTTTTCCATTTATTTTTCATCTGGTGATCAGTACAGTCTAAGGCCAGCCATAGACGGTTCATATCTCAGCCAGTGCAGCAGGAACCGGCAGGATTTGAACAGTGTTTGGGCAGGCTGAATGTACCAAGTTGATCGATCAACTTCAGTACAACCAGCCTGCCAGATCTTGCATGCGATTAGCGGTTGCTATAGCCGCTAGCAAAAATCACTGTCTTCTCCAAGCCTCCCCTGCCAGGAGGGATTCCCCTGTCAACACGGTCTGTTGATGGGAGGGAATCAAGGGAATTTTCTTTCCTGCAACCTATGGTTGCAGAAAATTCTCACTGTGTATGGCTTACTTTAGGCTGGCTCCTCTGTTTAGAGCAGTGTAGAGAACAATGCTCTCGTGCACAACGCTGGCTCGAGAGAGAGCTCAGTTAAGTATTTGGGGGGGGGACGGCTGGATATTGTTTACCTTCATGCATAGACTGCAAGAAGGTAAAAAAAAACTTCAGCCTTTAGAACCGCTTTAAGCCTGGGTCACACCTATGCGTTTTGCAGAAACACTCTACAGTCTATTTAACGCGGGGTTCCTACTAAAAACTAAAAATAAAAAAATATTAAAAGTCAGCAGCTACAAATACTGCAGCTGCCGACTTTTAATAATCGGACACTTACCTGTCCCAGGGTTCTGTGATGCGGGGTAACAAAGCCCCGCTCGTCTCCCCCTCTACTGGGCGCCCGGCTGTGGCTTCACAGCTGGGCACGCACTGCGCGAGTCGCGCTGCGCACCGTGACTGGCCGAGGAATCATCTGGGACGTGTGACGTGTCCCAGATGATTGCCTAGAGGGAGGGGGAAGAGGTGAACTTCCTTCCGGTGCCCAGGGACGAAGTGGGAGCTAAAACCCTCTTAAAAGGTTTCCGCCGCCCCCCCCCAAAAAAAAAATGACATGCCAAATGTGGCATGTCGGGGGGGGGGGGGCCACCTTCCCTTAAAGTAAACGTTACATTTTTTGGTGGAACTCCACTTTAACATGGTTTCCTGTGGATGGGTGCCTTTTTTAGAAAGGGTCGGGGACTTTTTTTCCCCCACAGCAGGTTGCGATTTTGGTTCCATAGACTTCAATGGAGACACATCAAAAAAGCAAGCACCGCATTTCTGCTGGTTTCTTCTGCAAGACAAGGCACTTCTCAAAAATGCCAAACTTGTCAAAATGCATGTGGAAAAACAAACAAACCGCACCCAGAAAACACATCTGCAACCTGCGTATGTGTGAACAAGGCCTTAGATGGGATTGATCCATTAAGAGCTCATTCAAATGTGTGATTAATCCTGTCCTCCATGCAGAAGTGAGTGCAGGCAGCTCATAGCGGATGCACACAAAGAGCCAGCGCAGACATAATCGCATGTCCACATTTGACTTGTGAGTTTACTGATCTGAACACAGAGCCTCTGGAATCCATGCATCGGCTCCTGCCCGCATTCAAACTTTTAAAGTGGTTGTAAAGGTTTCTTACCTTCATGCACTCTAAAAGCCTTCAGTGTATAGCTTCCCCCCAATATTTGCCTAAGCCTGATCTTGATCCAGTGATGTGCACGAGAGCAGTGGCTCTCCCTCCTCTTTGGCTGAGAGCCATTGGCTCCCTCTGCTGTCAATCACAGCCAGTGAAGAGGGAGTGGGGCTGAGATGCATTCTTTGTCTTGGGGAGATTGCCGCACTTGCAACACTTGGTACAGCCAACTTTCAGTTTTTTTTTGTTCAGCCCACTGGGTTGAATGAAAGAAAGCTAGCTTAACATGTACATAGCCTTAGGGTTTGTTCACAAGTGTGTATTGATTAGGAAGAACAAAGCGATGCTCATTAACGCACCCACCGCATTTATGATGTATTTATTGTGTTTATGAAGCATTGAAAAACGCTTCAAGAATGCTTGATAAATGCCCAGGGAAGTGTTGCATTTCTAATCAGAAATGCTTAAAGGGGAAATGATGTAGAGGAAATAATCTACTTTGAGGGGTGGTTGGGTTTTGGTGCAACTTCTTTGCAAGATGGATTCCTATATTTTGATCTGACAATTGGCTTGGTCCAGCTCAGCTATGCGAACACAAGGCTTTGCTACTGACAATAATGGTCAATGCCGTGTTCCTGCCTGGCACTGTCAGTATTACTGGCTGGTTGATGCTTTTGCCTGAACAAAGAAATTGAGTTACTACATAGCCGTTCTGTGCAACTAGGAAGTGGCTGGTGCTGCTCTGTCCCAGTTCTCCATTTCCCAGTGCATTTTAGGATACCGGAACCACCCCTGTCTCTTCCCTTATGCCCTGTTAACATTTTATAAATGCTTTACTAACATGCCATAAATGCTATAGGCGCTGTTAAAGTGATTGTAAAGTCATGTTTATTTGATAGAAAACCAAAACAAGTTATACTTGCTTGCTCTATTGCAGTGGATTTGCACAGAGCAGCCCAGATCTTCCTTTTCTGGGTCCCTCTTCTGTGCTCCTGGCCCCACCCTCCTACACAGTGCCCCTACAGCAAGCAGTTGCTATGGGGCACCCGAGCCGATTCATAGGTCCTTGTGTCCATTCAGACCCGGAGCTGCGGCCCCGTCCCTATCTCTCCTGATTGGCTAATTGACTTTCACAGCAGCGGGAGCCAATGGTGCCTCTGCTGTGTCTCAGCCAATCGGAAGGAAGAGTCTCGAACGGCCGAAACACTCGTGGAGAGAGATGGGGCTCAGGTAAGTATTAGGGGGGCTGCTGCGCACAGAAGGCTTTTTATCTTGATGCATAGAATGCATTAAGATTAAAAACCTTTTGACTTTACAACCCCTTTAAGGTGTAGTTATATAGAGCATTATCATTGAAACAAGTGTCGATGCCTCATGAAAGCGACATGCTGCTTAAAGTGGTGTGTGTGTGTGTGTGTGTGTGTGTGTGTGTGTGTGTGTGTGTGTGTGTGTTTTAAAAAAAAAATTTATTATGAAGCTGAATACCTTTTTTTTTTACAGGGCAGCTGTGTGGTCACATGACCACACACACCTCTCCTTCCCCTATCTAAGGACTACAGTGGGAGGGGCTGTGATTCCCCTCTGTCAGTCAGGAGGTGACGTGATCACATAGCAACACTGTAAAGAAGGTATTTAGCTTCATGATTAAAAAAAAACACACTGTATATCTTGCTATAACAGTGGGGATACCAGTAATTATGCCCAGTGACTTTACAGCCACGTGGTATGGGGGCAGGGAGAAGTTTGACTGAGACACACGCATGCACACACGGAACTGACAGGGAGGGGGAGACTCTGCACAGCGAGATGATGGAGGCATGTAAACTGACCACAGTATCTTGGATCAGCAGCCATGATTACTGTGATCAGCACAGCAACTACCAGGTATTTTACAGCATAGAATGGGACAAAGGACACTGCAGATACACTATGCTGTTTATCATGCTTTAATCCTGCTAGATCACTTCAGGCTGGCCCATTTTAGTAGGTGTAGCACACAGATCCCTGGCCTTACCTCCTCAAGGCGGGACACACCGTACCACAATGCCCAGAGGTTCCTTCTTAAGAGGGTGAGCGGTGTTCAGAGTTTGTTGGGTCCCGCAGCGAGTTACCTTCCCTCGGCTGGTTCTCACCCCTAGAGTGTAGGAAAGAGTCTGTTGTAGGTGCACCAATAAGGCCAATGTCCAGACAAGGTTAAACCTTAATGAAGGAAGGTTTATTTTCTTTATGCTGATAACTTGGTAGGAAAGTTGGAGTTGAAGAATAAAGAAACGGGGAGGCAGGTTCTGGCACTTGGTATCATCACTCAATCCCGAGTGGACTCTGCTCACCCGGATAGTCCCCTCTCACGGGCCTAGCAGCCGGAGTGATGCACAAACTTTACTTCACTTAAGTCACTCTTTTTAGAGATACGATCGGGAGATGCTCTGCCACAGAATCTCTGAACCCCGAACCTCTCAGCGCTTGTAATTCCAGAACAGGTGCAAGTTGCTGCACATTACAAGGCCTTAGATGACTAGCGGAATCCCTCCAGAAGTTTACCGGGCCTCTCTTTCACCGTGAAACTCTCACCGGTCCCTCAGGTCCTCCCCCAGTCTCTTCTTCTTAGAGCGGGTCCCCTCTCAGGGGCACCCTGGGATTCCTCCTCCTTAGAGCTGAGCCCCAGCTAAAGGTGCTGGGCTCAATGGCGAAGTTGCAGCCCCAGACTAAAGGTATCTGGGACCGATGCCTAGGCGCACCCCTGGCCTGGCGGGCCAGGTCACGCGACCCGGAACAACCCCCTCCAGGTGGCGTCTGCCCCTTATGTATCCTCTCCCGGCATGCACAGCAGGTTGACCACACCCACTGTACCTCTGCCGAGAGAGGACACCCTAAGGCACAGCACGGTTACCAGTGGTTCAACCCTGACCTGTCATGGCAGTGCCACCTACAGGCCACAGGGAACTGCACACCAGTACAACACCTGAAAAACAAATAACCGAACCTATCAATAAAAGCGGTCTGAGCCTGGCTACTAGCTCAGACCAACCCCTAAATTTAGGCACAAAGCACCCCTCAAAGTAGAGGGGCGCTACACAGGTATAGCTATGTACAGTGCCTTCAAAAAGTATTCATACCCCTTGAAGTTTTACACATTTTGTCATGTTACAACCAAAAACGTAAATGTATTTTATTGGGATTGGGACTTTATGTGATAGACTAACACAAAGTGGCACATAATTGTGAAGTGAAAGAAAGATGATAAATGGTCTTTAATTTGTTTTTACAAATATGTGAAAAGTGAAGTGAAAAGTTGCTGACTACTGGAACACTGTTCTTTCTTTTTTAGGCAAGCAGAGTATGGAAGAGGTTCTGACTAATCTGAAGTTGTTGGACCCAGATGAACTGAGGGAGGAGATACTTAAATCTGGTTTGAAATGTGGGCCTATTACTTCAACCACTCGATCAACATTTGAGCGGAAACTAGCTCGAACGTTACTGGAACAACAATGTGTCAATTTAGAGACTGTAAATTCAAATGAGGGTGTACACACAGCTGACTGTACCCAAAATACACAGAGTTTCCAGGTGAACAAATGCTCTGAAGACCGGGAATTTGGGTATAATTTTGGCCTAAACCCCCCTGTTGAAGATGCATCACTACATCATTCTGCAGCTCCTGTGAACCACCTATTGGATGAAGCATGTATCACCAACCAAACGCATTCCAATGACCCCCCTATGTTTTATGCTGTTTGTCCATTGCATGAAGACAATCTGATGAAAAATGGTAAGCCTTTTTTTTTCCTGTATAATCTATCATAATTTCCTATTACCGTGTTTCCACGAAAATAACCCCGGGTCTTATATTAATTTTGCCCACTAAAAACACAGTAGGGCTTATTTTCGGGGTAGGGCTTGCCATGCAATGTGCCCAGTGTGAATAATAGCAAAAGTGCTTATAAACTGCCAGAATCCTTGCCACTACAGTAATATACAATGCAAAAGGTGTATGTCTCACCTTCCTATAACGTCGCTTGGTGCTTCCATGACTTGCCTGAGCTGTCTTCCTTGCACCGAGCACTTCAAAAGGGGAGATCCCCCGCTGACAGCCAAGAGAAGGGTATGTGAAGATCAGCTGAGCGGCGCTTCCATGCAGTGTTAATTTCGTTGACTAATTCATTTTAGTTGACTAAATGAATACTATTTTAGTCTACTATTTTAGTCTACTAAAATATTACTAAAACAATTGATGACTAAAATACGACTAAAACTAAAATGGCATTTTAGTCAAAAGACTAAAATGGGACTAAAATGCAATTTCTTTATCGTACACCACGGGACACAGAGCTAGTCATTACATAATGGGTTAAGGGTCACCAGCGGTGATTGGACACTGGCACAACCAATGGAAGACAGTTCCCCTCCATATAACCCCTCCCATCAGGGAAGTACCTCAGTTTTTTCGCCAGTGTCGAAAGGTGTTGGACGCGTTAGGAGGTGCTAAAGGAAAGCTCTACCAAAGAGACCCTCTGGGGGTAAAAGAGCTATGCTTTCGGATCCATCCAAGACGCCTACAAATGAGCTGAATCTGGATGGGATCCGGGCCTCATCCATGAGGCGTCGCCTGTAATGTCTCTCTTCGGAGGACTGGGCTCTAAGATCCAGCACTTTCGCTATTTCGCTATAAAGTCCTGGTAAGAGTCTTGTACAAGGCCCAGGGGAGAGGTATCCTTTAAATAGGAACCCATATCCCTGAAGGTTGGCACACATAGCCCACCGTGAAGGGTGAAGTTTGGTATCTGTCTGAAAACTTTCAGCAGAAAAACCTGCGGCGTGGATAAGGTGAGATTAGAAGGTCCATAACTAGGTTGGGACCTTTTTCAAAAAGTGGATGTCTTCTTTTTTTCCACCACTGGGGGGAGTAAAGAGCTGAATATACTCACCTCACTCTGTTCAGTGTCGGCTTCGGCGAAGTACACTGCTCGTCACCTCCGCTGCTGAGCTTGCTTGAGCACCCCGCTCCTCCTTCCGGTGGCCGATACAGACACCTGCAGATGCAGGTAAGTGGGGACAGGGGCTGATGAGAGTCCTCTCTCACTATGGCCACCACCATAGCGCTAAAGGCCGCGCGCGCGGGAGCGCGCTTTATCGGAGGGGGGGGGGGGGGCCGAGGCGTGCGCGGGCACGTGGCGCGCGCAGGCACAGAAACGGCGCCAAATTTAAAAGACTGTCAGTGTAAAAAGCACTGCAGCAGCAAGCAAGCTCGTTAGTTCTCTTGTTCCTGGCAGAGAAACACAGCAGCTATACAGGGACGTAAGACTCCATGTGGTTGGATTGGGTACTTCCTAGAAGACATCCATGTTATGCATAGTTATGTGTTAAAAGTTGCATACTTAATGTATTTGCTAAACTGAACACGGTAGTATATGCATTTAGGTACCTTGTATTTTGTCTAAACAGTAAGTCTTCCAGGGGAAGTAATGCGGACAAAAAGAGATAAAAGAGCACCGCCGCCTGAGACAGGGGGCTCTAGCTGTGCTGACTCGGTACCTTCCTCTCCTGTGTTGCCAAAAGCACCTGTACAGGATGAGCCATTACCTCTGTCAGGTATGGCGGCTTCCCCAGTGAAGCCTGGGCCTGCATATGTCACTGAGGACACTTTATCAGCTGCCCTAAATAATCTGGAGGAGAAAATTGCTACTTTAATCGCTAAATCCTCTAAAAAGGACAATAAGCGAAGCAGATCTCCTCCAGTATTGGACCTCCCTTCAGAAGTACCTGAGGAGGAGGAGGAGGAGGATGAGGAGGAGGCTACATCAGCAGAGGATGAGGAGTCAGACGGATCAGGGATATCGGATGAGCCTTTTTCGGTATCCCAGATTTTAAAGTCACAGGTGCAATGCTATGCAGGAGCCGTGCGAGCTGCATTTAGGTTACCCTCTTTGGAGGTAACAGAATCACCTGTCTCCTCCCTAGGATCATTAAGATCCCTGCAAGGTGCATGCTCCTTCCCGGTTCATCCGTTACTAGAGGATCTATTGTACGCAGACTGGCAACATCCAGATAAGCGTGTTTCACCTCCAAAAAAGTTTAACATTCTTTATCCTATGGAGGAAAATTTTTTAAAGAAATGGAGCCTGCCTACGGTAGATGCGGCTATTTCTTGTGTAAATAAAAACCTGACATGTCCAGTGGATAATGTACAAGTGTTTAAAGATCCTTCTGAGAAGAAGTTGGAATCCTTACTGAAATCCTCCTTCCTTTTGGCCGGCTCAATTATCCAACCTGCAGTAGCAGCAGTCGGTATGTGTCAGGTCGTCAGCCAACAGGTAAAGCAGGGGCTGAAGGAGCTGCCTTCAGAGCAGGCTAAAAATTGGGAGAATTTACCTAAAGCCTTATGCTTCACAGTGGATGCCATGCGAGATTCTATCATACAGGCATCACGCCTTACACTCCAGCTGGTACAGATGCGCAGAGTACTTTGGCTTAAGCATTGGTCAGCGGAAGCCCCATGCAAAAAGTTGTTGGCAAGTTTCCCGT
Organism: Rana muscosa; assembly: GCA_029206835.1. Taxonomy (NCBI): domain Eukaryota; kingdom Metazoa; phylum Chordata; class Amphibia; order Anura; family Ranidae; genus Rana; species Rana muscosa. The sequence continues at coordinate 910,661,386 of CM055116.1, read as the reverse complement.
TCCATGGCGAACGCCTTTTTGGGGAAGATTTAGAAAGATATATCCAAAAGATATCAAGTGGTAAAACGACACTTTTACCTGAGAGAAAGAAAAACAAGAGACCTTGTTTTAAACACACTCTCTCCCCAGCTCCCGGGAAATCGGACTCCAGCCAGTGGCGACGGCCTTTTCAGCCGCCCAAAAAAGCCAAAGAAAAGGCTCAGAAGAACAAGAAGCCGTGGGGTTCAAGAGCTAATAAGCAAGCCCCCAAAACCTCTCATTGAAGGGGCGCCCCCGCTCGGCCGAGTGGGGGGAAGGCTTCGTCAGTTCTCAGCGACTTGGCGGACAGAAACCCAGGACAAATGGGTGGTATCCACAATATCCTCAGGGTACAGACTGGAATTTCGAGAGATCCCATCTTCTCAATTCCGAAGTTCAAGACTCTCCAAGGATCCACAAAAAAGAGGATCCTTCTTCAAAGGTTTGAATCACTTAATAGCTCAAGGTGTGGTTACAGAGGTACCCCAAAAGGAGCAAGGTTCAGGTTTTTACTCAAACCTCTTTGTGATTCCAAAACCGAACGGAGAAGTCAGACCCATCCTGGATCTAAAAAATCTAAACCAGTTTCTGAACGTTCGCCATTTTCGAATGGAAACGATTCGATCCGTGGTCGCTACTTTAAAAGGCGGAGAATTCATTGCGTCCATAGATATCAAAGACGCATATCTACACATACCAATCCTCCCCGCTCACCAAAGATTCCTAAGGTTTGCGGTAGAAGATCGCCACTTTCAATTTGTGGCCCTGCCATTTGGTGTAGCCACCGCGCCCAGAGTATTCACAAAGGTGCTAGCTCCTCTGTTAGCAAACCTAAGAACACGGGGCATTGCGGTAACAGCCTATCTAGACGATCTACTATTAATAGATCAGTCAAAGGAGGGATTGGATCACGCTGTAGACACTACAGTAGGATACCTGGAGCATTTAGGATGGATTATAAACTTACAAAAATCCTCTCTCCAGGCCCAAAGAAGGATAGTGTACCTGGGCATGATCATAGATACAGCCCAAAACAGGGTATACCTGCCAGAGCCAAAGATACAGTCTCTGAAAGACCTGATCCACAAGGTCAAAGCAAACAAGAGGCCGTCTATTCGCCTTTGCATGAGACTATTGGGAAAGATGGTAGCCTCCTTCGAGGCGGTCCCTTACGCCCAGTTTCATTCGAGACTACTTCAAGGCAATATTTTAGCCTCCTGGAACAGGAAGAGCCAAGCTCTGGATATACCCATGCGCCTGTCCTCACAAGTACGCCACAGCTTCAATTGGTGGCTAGAAGCCAGGAATTTACGGAAGGGAAAGTCCTTCCTCCCAGTGGCCTGGAAGGTGGTATCTACGGATGCCAGTCTATCGGGCTGGGGTGCAGTATTCGAGGAGGCTTCTACCCAGGGAACCTGGGCCAAGACTCAGGGGATCCTGCCCATCAATGTGCTAGAGATCCGGGCGGTATATCTAGCCCTCAAAACCTGGACATACAGGTTACAGGGCTACCCAGTTCGGGTTCAATCCGACAATGCTACGGCAGTAGCTTACATCAATCACCAAGGAGGCACCCACAGTCGGGCAGCCCAAAGAGAGGTGAACCGGATCTTGGCATGGGCAGAAGAGCATGTACCTTGCATCTCTGCAATCTTCATTCCAGGGATAGAAAACTGGCAAGCAGACTACCTGAGTCGTCAGCAGCTGCTACCAGGAGAGTGGTCTCTTCACCCAGAGATCTTTCAGGCCATATGTCTGAGATGGGGAAACCCAGATGTAGACCTGCTAGCTTCCAGGTTCAACAAGAAATTGGACAACTTTGTGTCCAGAACGAGAGATCCTCTAGCCTACGGGACAGACGCTCTAATAACTCCATGGAATCAGTTCTCACTGATCTATGCATTCCCTCCGATCCCTCTTCTACAAAGACTGCTTCGCAGGATCAAGGAGGAGGGAATACCAGTAATCCTAGTGGCCCCAAACTGGCCCAGGAGGCCTTGGTATGCCGAGATCGTAAAAATGGCGATAGGAAGGCCCTGGAAGCTTCCACTTCGACACGACCTGTTGTCACAGGGTCCAGTATTCCACCCTTCCTTACAAAGGCTAAATTTGACGGCCTGGCTGCTGAGACCCACATTTTGAAAAAGAGAGGGGTCTCTGGCCTGGTTCTTTCTACGCTCATTAATGCTAGAAAGCCAGCCTCCAGACTCATCTATCATAGAGTCTGGAAAGCATACGTTTCCTGGTGTGAATCCAGAAGTTGGAATCCTCTGAAATATGAAATAAGTAGGATTCTTGCTTTTTGCCAGTTAGGAGTGGATATGAAATTAGCCCTTAGCACCATCAAAGGGCAAATATCGGCTCTATCAGTCTTCTTTCAGAGACCATTGGCATCTCACTCCCTAGTTCGGACATTCATTCAGGGGGTACTGAGGATAAATCCTCCAGTCAGGTCTCCCTTGTGTCCATGGGATTTGAGTTTGGTATTGTCAGTGTTGCAAAAGCAACCTTTTGAACCTATTCGCCATATTCCTTTAATTATATTAAGTAGGAAATTGGCCTTTCTGATTGCTATAGCTTCTGCTAGGAGAGTATCAGAGCTAGCAGCTCTTTCTTGTAAAGAGCCTTATCTAATTTGTCACAAGGACAAGATCGTACTACGACCCCATCCGGCTTTTCTGCCTAAGGTGGTGTCGGCTTTTCACTTGAATCAAGACATTGTTCTGCCTTCCTTTTTTCCAAACCCGCGGACGGCGGGGGAAAAATTATTACACTCTCTAGATCTAGTGAGAGCGGTAAGGGTGTATCTGCAAGCAACCGCTCAGATACGTAAAACAGATGTTTTGTTTATTTTACCAGATGGTCCCAAGAAGGGCCAAGCGGTATCAAAATCCACCATTTCCAGGTGGATTAGACAAGTAATTGTTCAAGCTTATGGTTTAAAGAACAGGACTCCTCCTTTTCCTGTTAAGGCGCACTCTACCAGGGCGATAAGTGCTTCATGGGCAGTGCACCACCAGGCTTCGATGGCTCAGATCTGTAAGGCTGCAACTTGGTCCTCAGTCCATACATTTTCCAAATTCTATCAAATAGATGTGAAAGGACATGAGGATTCCGCCTTCGGGCGAAGTGTGCTGCAGGCAGCAGTATAGGGCTTCTGGTCCGCAAGCGGTCGGTTTGATCTGTGTCTCCCCCCCTTCATATGAGCATTGCTCTGGGACGTCCCATTATGTAATGACTAGCTCTGTGTCCCGTGGTGTACGATAAAGAAAATAGGATTTTTATAACAGCTTACCTGTAAAATCCTTTTCTTGGAGTACACCACGGGACACAGAGGTCCCACCCTTCTTATGGGAACCTTACTGCTTTGCTACAAAACTGAGGTACTTCCCTGATGGGAGGGGTTATATGGAGGGGAACTGTCTTCCATTGGTTGTGCCAGTGTCCAATCACCGCTGGTGACCCTTAACCCATTATGTAATGACTAGCTCTGTGTCCCGTGGTGTACTCCAAGAAAAGGATTTTACAGGTAAGCTGTTATAAAAATCCTATTTTTAGTCAGACTAAAACTAAATTGAAATTTTACTTCAAAATGAACACTGGTTTGTAGTGCATGTTCATACCTCAATGCCATAATTAATAACATATTGGATTTTTCACTCCAGCAATATATAATGAGTTTGGAAATTGTAGAGGAATGTTAATGCATTACAATTTAAGTACACCCATTAGTTTGTAGACTAAAATGTACTGGAGATTTTAGTCGACTAAAACGTAGGACATTTTAGTCGACTAAAATATACTGGAGATTTAGTCGACTAAATATGACTAAAACTAAAACCATTGCAGAAGACTAAAATGGGACTAAAACTAAAATGCCATTTTAGTCCCAAGACTAAAACTAAATCGAAGTTTGCTGACATAATTAACACTGCTTCCATGGCCCGCTCTGAGCAATGCAGGGGGGGGGGGGGTCGAGATTCCCCACTGACAGCCAGAAGAAAAGGGGAGAGCAGCTGGAGATCATATAGTGGCGCTATAAGAAGGCACCTGATTAAACCAGACCACAGAAAACGCACACCTTCCACACTATACAACACCGCAATGGTGAGGATTCTAGCAGTTTACTTTTTAAACTAGGGCTTATTTTCGGGGTAGGGCTTATATTGCAGCCCTTCCCGAAAATCGGGCTAGGTCTTATTTCTGGGGAAACATGGTACATTCTTTTCAAATTTACCATAATCGTTTTGCTAGCGGGGCAAATTTTGCGGTCTCCCCCCAAGTGTTAAAATGCCCATTTTAGACCTGTAGATTAGTGAAAACCCCAAACATTATATATTTTCTGAAAACAGGGACGTTGGCGAAATAAAGTGATAGTAGTAGTTATTTTTATGGCAAAAGATATTAGTGCAACATATTTTTAGTAACTTTGCTAAAGCAAATTTTAGGGCATATCAATGCAATATAGTGTATTACCCAATTTTTTGATATAACACAAGTTTGCGTCGGGTAAGGCCAAACGTCAGGCCCTAAAATTGCATGCACTTGTAAGGTCCCTTTCACACAGGCGGACCGAACGGGTCTGACACAATTGGACCATACATTACTCTCTATGGCGCACACCGGATGTAAACGGACATGTCTGTTTACACATGCCGACATCCGATCCTATCTGCTAAAAACAGACGGATGGGGATCAGTTCCCCATCTGTCTGGCAGATCGGGTCAGACCGCCTATAGAGGAAAGTGGGCTGTGTCTGCTCTGCATAAGTGGAGCAGACATGGACCTGTCGCCTGCCTGCTGAGCTAGGATCAGCGCACAGCTCCCCCGCTGAGCAGGCTGATATGCTGACAGTCTGCCCATGTGAAAAAGCCTTAAATAGCAACAACCTTCAGTCCCCAAAATTGTCAATAACTCATGCTTTAAACGCCTTTACAGGTTTATCAGTTTAGAGTTATTGGTGAAAGTCGACCCTAGAATTGTTGCTCTCACTGTCATGCACAGCATTTTATGTATGTAGCCAAACCTGATGCTTGCGTTTTTACTTACCGTATGTATGTGGGGGTTTAAAAAAAAAAAAAAAAAATTCTTAATCCTACAGGACCTAGGCAAAAAGTATTCATAGACCCTGGATTATAGACTTGTACCTTTTTTTTAGGTGATTGTTTACTGGCAAAGCGTTTGAGGACACGCCCCCTGGGCACCTCCCCTATAACCCTACCCCACTCTGAGTCCTCAGTTTTTTTTTTGTTTTTCTTGAATCCTAAGTTGATGGCCTTTTTTTGATTCTTCAACTCTTCAATCATTGCCTTCACATATCAAAAAAGCAATGCAACCTCTGTAAAACCTTTTTGGAGCTGCACCTGGACCCCATGCCACAGGGATGGCCTGTAAAGCTGCTTTGGGCACTGGATTTTGCATGGGCACTCACCTTGCCATTTAGTGCAAAGCGCTCTAGTCAGCTACAGGGTGCTTTACAGGTCCAGGGCAGTGGTCCATTGCTATGGAACTTGGACCCTGATGACCACTTTGGGAGTGTGCCCACCATGACAGGTGAAACCTGCACTTTACATACAGTCCAGCGTCATGGACAGGTAAAGCAGCCATGTGTCTTTCAGTTACTGTAAAAACGGGGGCTATGTTTGTAATGTATTTTATAGGTGTAAACTTTTTCAAGCTTAGTGCTAAAATTGAACCACTTAGAGCTTAGTTTTATGTGGATGACCAGGTGTTGCATCACACCGCTAGTAATACTTTACCACAACTTTTCACCTAGGACCCATAAGGTACTCGGGTGCTTCCGCCCACCCTTTTGCCACAAGGGTCTGTTAGCGGACGGTTTAAACCTGGGTTACCGTGTTGCATATATTCTGCACATTACTCCAAGAGTACCCTATTGGGCAATGCCCTTACCTATAGCTGTGATGGCAACCAATTGGTTTCAAAGGGGGTACAAATAAAATTCAAAACTCCACCCCCGTCGCCGCCTTTCTTCTCTCAAATCAGCCAAAAATTTCCTGAGGACAGTCAGATTGGCAGAATGCCCGGAACAATCTCCTGTCACCATTGAGTAGTTTTGCCAGTACCACCATAAGACGGCAGGTTTAAGGCTGGGTTCACACCAGTGTGGATTTCCCTGCATCCAATTCGCGTGTCAGGGATTGTGACCTGCTCTCACATCTATCTCCAGAGCGGCTCCGGTACAAATTGCACAGGAGTCCTGTGCGTCTTCTGGTCCATTTTCAAGTCCGAATTCAGCCAGAAATTTGGGCTGAAATCGGACCTGAGACGGTGAATGGAGACACACCGGACTCCTGCTGTGAGCTGCTCCATGCTGCGGTGTGAATCCAGCCTCAGGGTTTCTTTTAAAGCAGAGAAGGAGGCACTTCTGAGTGCAGTAATAAAGCACTTTAATGACAAGGAAGGGTTAAAAATACTTCCAAGATGGAATTGAAAAACAGGCATATCCATGAATCCATAACATCCAGCGGGATGCCTCCTGGGAGTAAAGACAGCAGCTCCAGGTGGGACACGCTGTGTCTCTTATCCAGGATGGAGAGCCGTGCTATCAGGGCCAGCATGGAAAGCAGGCAACCGTCAGTGAGCGGGACATATTTTCGAAGCATGCCCACGCTCCTTATTCAAACCAAATTATGCCTGTTTTTCATCTTGTAAGTGTTTTTAACCCTTCCTTGTCAAAGTGTCTTATTACTTCACTTAGCAGCGCCGCATTCTCTGCTTTGTTTTTCCTATAGAGTGTGCTTCTCTCTTGTGAAGTGGTGCATTAATCACATTTCAAGAGCCATTCATGCCATGTACTGTTAACCACTTGCTGCCCGCCCACCGTCAAATGACGGAGGGATGGTGCGGCTCTTGTTCTGGGAGGACGACATATGACGGCGCCCCAGAAAGGCCGCTGTCACAGGGGCATGCAGCGATGCGATCGTGGCGGCGTCGTGTTGCACCGTGGCTTTTTAACCATGTGATTGGCTGTGTCCAATTTCAGCCGGTCACATGTAAATGCGGAAGTGCCATGAATCGGCTCTCCTCGCCTTACACTGACAGAGTGTGTGGTGATGATTGCCCATCAGTGGCATCTCCTCGCAGGGGAGACCGGGGCAAGAAATCGGGGCACTACTGATCATCAGTGCCCTGATTACAGGAAAGCCCCATCAGTGCCACCAATATGTGCCCACACGTGCCACTCATCAGTGCGGCATATTAGTGCCGCGTCATCAGCGCACATCAGTGAGGGGGAAAAGTTACTTAGTTTCTGTCAGTACATTTTTGTAAATAATAAACTCATGTTTTTTTTTTTTTTTTTTTATTCAAAATTCTTGTTTTTTTTTTTTTTGTAAAAAAAATAAAATCCAAGTGGTGATTAGATGCCACCAAAAGAAAGCTCTATTTATGTGAAGAAAAATATAAAGATAAAAAAAAAAAAAAAAAATTTGGGTACAGTGTTGCATGACTGCGCAATTGTCATTCAAACTGTGACAGAAAATGGCCTGGGTAGATATGGGGTTAAAGTACCCTGTATTGAGGTGGTTAAAGTCTCCTTGTTATCCAGAGTGCCGTATTCTCCACACTCAAAGGATTCTTCTCAGATCTGCTTACAGTACCAAAGCCCAGTAGAGGTATACCTCCTATTCTAGACTTAGTGGTGATGATGATTTTATTTTAGAATATTTTTTTTTCCTAAAATAAAACGCGTCATAATGCTTAATGGTTTTGCACAGAGCTGCCCTGATCCTCCTCTTCTGGAATCCCTCCATCAGTGCTCCTGGCTTATCCTGCCTTTTGGGCCCCAGCAAGCTGCTTGCTAGAAGGGGTTCTCATACTATTAAAGCAGTTGTATAGCCCCCAAATTTTTTAAGTCACCTGTAAGGGAAAAGGCATAATGAGCTAGTATGCACCGCATACTAGCTCATTATGAAATACTTACCTTAGAACGAGGCGTCGGCAACTTACCGGGTCCACGCCGACGGAGATATGTTGCCTCGGCGTGTCTTCCGGGTATCGGGGCTCCAGCGCTGTGAGTGGCTGGAGCTGCAATGTCGTCACTCCTGCACATGCGCGCGGGAGACTTCTTCCCGGCAAGGTCCGGCGTCTGCCGGGCCTTCAGCCGAGAATCACCTTTGCGCATACGCCGCTGCAGTCAGTGGCTCATTACGAGGGGAATATCTCCTAAACCGTAAAGGAGATTACTCTTTCGTCCATGGACCGACTAGGGCTGGGAAAAAAATCGATTTTAATCTTGAATCGAGTTTTGAGTTCAAATCGATTCAGATTTGAAGAAAATCGTTTTTTTTTTTAGATTAAAAAAAAAAAAAAAAATTTATTTTTTTTTTTCCTTCAAAGTTTCTGTAGTAGGGCTGCAGGGGGCGTATCTGGAATGGCACTGGGCGGCGTTAGCCCAATTACATCTACTCGCCACAGCCGCCGCGGGTTGATGTAATGTAACACTAACTAACCGCAAGCCGCCGTCTGCCTACCTGATCAGCGTGTCATGCAGACAGACGACGGCCATTGCAGTGTTCAAAAGCCGCGCCTCCCGAGTCCTCGTCTGTGATAGGCGGAACACTCAATTTCACAGCAGGCAGTGTTCAGCCTATCACGGACATCCTCTCATCCTCGTCTGTGTTATGAGGATGAGCGGATGTCCATGATAGGCGGAACACTGAATGCTGGGAAATTGAGTGTTCCGCCTATCAGACGAGGAGGAGGCGCGGCTTTTGAATACTGGAATGGCCGCCGGTGTAGCAGTAAAATCCGTATCCCTTGAAAATCTGCATCAGGTACGGGCACAGTGATTGAAGCATGGGCACAGTGAGACACGGGCACAGTTCAATTCAACTAAGAGTAACCTCAAGATTTTTTGTTGTTTTATTAGCTAAATCCAAATACAGTATTAATAATTTGGATGTTTAACAATCTTTGTTGCACACTGCACACTGACTTTGCAGTTAAGCCCCTTTCTCACTGGGGCGGGCAGGTGCGGTGGCGGTATAGCAGCGCGAATTTGAGCGCTGCTATACTGTCGTTCTTACCGCGGTATGCGGTCGCTAGGGGGGTTAATTTAACCCCCGCTAGCGGCCGAAAAAGGGTTAATACCGCCCGCAAACCGTGGCTATTGCCGCGGTTTGCGGGCGGTATTACCGCGCTGTCCCATTGATTTCAATGGGAGACCGCGGTAAAGGAGCGGTGAACACACCGCTCCTTTACCGCTGTAAAGAAGCGGCTAGCAGGACTTTTGGAGCGGTCCTGCTAGCGCACCGCTTCAGTGTGAAAGCCTTCGGGCTTTCACATTGAAGGCACAGGGCAGGATTTTTTCATGCGGTATAACAGCGCTATTATTAGCGCTAAACCGCATGAAAAACGCCCCAGTGTGAAAGGGGCCTTAGAGAAAGGGTTTGCCTTTGCAATTTTGTTTGTTGATGCACTTCAATTAATATAATAAAAAAAAAAAAATCGAATCGTAAATAGAGTTTCTCTTATCGTCCATGGACTGACACAGCTGGATACTGTAAACGTGTGGGTATATGTCCCTGCTCGCGGGAGAAGATCTAGGCAGAATGTTAGATGTTAAAACATTCTAGAACAAGCCAGAGCTGAACAGCCCCGCCCAGCGGGGCGGTCCCTCCGGACATTACCCTCCCACCTGCAGCTAGCAGACCTCAGTTTTTTTTCTGCCTAGCAGAAGGAGAAGGCATGGCTCTCTCAGGAGCCAGTCTCCTGGAAGATTTTACTTTTAAATTTTATTCCTTTGGGAATTTTATTATTTTATTTTTGAGACCTTCAATCAACTGTTGGCTGGGCAACAGGTTGGGTACACTAGTATCCTCGTAGTCTTCCCTGTCCGACCATCGAGCGTGCTGATCCTCGCCTTGTGTGCGTGAGACTCAGTTCACGACATACCCCATGGCTCCAGGGGTGGCCGGGTTGCTTTCATGCTCCCGCGGTCCTCTCAAGATTGAACAGTACTTGACTGACTGTATCTCTCGCGGTGGACCGGGCCGACAGCTACGCAGTACGACTCTGTGATAGGTCTGTCTGAAACAAGCCAGTGGGTCCCTGAAAGGGACGGGTAAGTAGTCTCTCCTACTGCAGGTGAGTACATGCTGGCTGTGTTTCTGTGTGTGGGGGTTTCTCCCTGTCTCCCCCCTGTTATGCTGCTCTCTGCACCCTGTACTGGTGCTTTGCTGTGGGGTGCTTGGGGGTCACTCTGGCCTGGCTGGGCGCTCATGTCTGCAGTTTTTCTGGTGTGTGAGGTGATTATTGCGTGCGCCATTGGCGCTGTTTGAGGTGGTTATTGCGTGCGCCATTGGCGCGCATTAGAGCTTTGAATTTCGCGCTCGGCGTTCAGTGGCGCAGTTATAGCTGCGGCCGGCGGCCATTTTCTTTATTTATTTCTGGCGGCGGCGCGAATCCCCTCACAATCTCCTCACAGACTGAACGGTCCTTAAGGGTTGGTGGGTCCTCCCGGGTATCCCCCTCCTCAGCCTCAGCGTAGCCAGTGGGTGGACTGTATATTCACTGTATAGTGTATAAGGTCTCAGAGGATGGCGTTATGGAGTCTGATACACCTGCTCTCCACACTTGCCTGGGGCAACTGGCAGTGCTGCACAGTTAAACATGTTCATATGTTTCCTGCACCTGCGGTCCTTATGGACCAGTTGTCAGCAGTCCTGGAATCATTCCTGTCAGAATGGAAGCGGTGTGCGAGCAAAAGGAGCTATAAGCCCCCTCCCCCCACAAAAATCTTTAGTGAAGGAGTGCTCTGAGTCAGATATGGGCCTAGCTACTATGCTCAGGACCCTACCTCTGAATATTTAATGTTTATGAACAGGACATTCCCTTGTGAGGAAGACTCCAGTTCTGTGTCAGTGAATGACAGGGCGCTTGTAAGTGATCTCATTGATGATGTGAGAAACACTTTCAGGCTGGAATTGCTGTGACAAGCTTTTCTTTTACACAGTTTCCTCACTGTTTTCCTCACGCTGCCTCAAGAGTAGCATGGATGAGGGAGGACTTTATTCATCTATGTATCTAGTCCCTGTGAGCCTTGTGTGTGATACCTGAGGTAACATTTCCTGCCATTTCCTGGGGAATGATTTGAGCTCTGACAGATGCACGGTCTGAGGATCAGAGGTTACCTGTTACCTGCATGCTGCTTCAGCAGCACAGTCAAGCAGGTTGGAATGATACAGAGAAGATTATGTGCCTCTGCGCCATAATTTAAACTCATCCTATACCTCTACACTGCATACATTCACAGTGTATGTATGTGTTATTGGTCTCTGTGTCTGCGTGGCTGTCCCCACGTTCCAATGCTGTGTTTCAGTGCCATACATGATATAAACGTACAAAATATGTTTATGCACGACTCCAGATACATTCACAGTATTTGTATGTATTATACTCTCTGGGTCGGCGGGGGCTCCGGTGTCTTCCCGCGCTCTCATGGTAAGTGCGCTTCGGCTCTCTGCACAGTATAGACATGTTCAATATGTTTATTGCACATACTATACATGTTTACAGTATGGGTATACTGTTTGCGTGGGGTTCCTCCGGGTACTCCGGTTTCCCCCCACGCTCCAATGGAAATGCACAGCATTAAACATGTGCAATATGTTGATTCACATGCTATCATTCCTACACGGTATCTGTGTGCTGTCTGCGTGGAGTTCTTCCGAGTGTTCCGGTTTCCTCCCACGCGCTGACGGCATGTGCGCCTTTTGGCCTTCTGCACAGTTAAACATTTTCAATGTTTATCACGCATGCTATAATACCTACACGGTATGTGTAGGCAGTCTGTGTGGTTTTCCTCCGGGTACTCCGGTTCCCTCCCACACTCCATTGGTATGGGCGCTTCGGCGCTATGCACAGTCTAAATTTGTGCGATTGGATTTCCACATACTAACATACCTACCCGGTATATCTTTGCAGTCTGCGTGGGTTTCCGCCCACGCTACATGACATGCATGCCTTTGGTGCAATACACGGTGTAAACATACACATTATGTCTATACACTACACTAAATACATTTACAGTAGCTGTAGGTATTGCATTCCCTGAGTATGCGTGGGGTACTTCGGTTCCTCCCACGCGCCAACAGTGTGCGCGCCTTCGGTGCTATGCACACATGGGCTTGTGCAAAATGTTTTGCACACATACTATAATACCATACACGGTATGCGTATGCAGTCTGCATGGGTTTCATCCGGGTGCTCAGGTTTCTCCCCTGCGTTCCAATGGTGTGCGCATTCTCAGCGCTATGCACAGTATAAACATGTGCAATTTGTTTATTCGCAGGCTAACATACCTACACGGTTGTGTACGCAATCTGCGTGGCTGGTTTACGTCCAGGCCCCGATGATGTGTGCGCCTTCGTCGTATACGTGTTTAATAGGTTTATCCATGAATACTAAACTACATACGCCGTATGTGGGGGTGTTATGCTCTTTGTGGCTGGGTGGGTTTCCTCCCACACTCTCCATTTGTGCGTTTGACGCAATACATAGTATAAACTATGTTTGCACAATCAGCACTTATCCATGGGTAGCTGCTGGATGGAGCATTGTCACAAGGATCCCTGGTTTCAGGGGTATCACTTTCCCCCTGCTTTCAGTGGTGATCAGAAGCGCTGGCTTGGACTGTGTTCGCCAGGCTGAGGTTAGCGTTACGCCCGTTAGTGGCTGCGTCTCTGGCGTTTTTTGTAGCTCAATGACTGGGCAAAAGCCTCTGCTTCATCCATCAGTCGTCTAGCAGGTGCACTACAACTGCTTTAGCCTTTAGGGTCTCTGTGCCCGGGGTGGGTTTGCGCCACCTGTGGAGGCTGAGGTACTAGTCCTCTGACCGAGTTTCTAGGGAAGTTCCGCCAAGTTGCCTTTATGGCCAACATTTGAGGCACCCTGTACACTGGGGCCTCCCTTCTCCGATACATTGCGGAGTCTCTTTGGGATTTTCATACATCTCGCTGCAAGACGGTCCTATCGGCCGTGTGCATTGCCGGCGAAGGGTCCTTGCATCCGGAGGTGTTTCCACCTTCTTTACCGGAGGTGGGGCACCGGAAGTGGACCTTATGGCCTCTCGACTCACTCGCAAGGTGGCAAGATCGTGGTCAGGTCCAGGGACCCCTGGGCAGACGCGTCAGACGCGTTGGAAGCCCGTGGGGGCAGTATCGCCTGATATATGCTTACCCTCCGCTACTGTTGTTGCCTTGCCGACTTCGCAGAGTAGGGGCTGAGGCCATTCCAGTGCTCCGGAACGGCGACATTGGTACGCCGATCTACTTCGGCTAGTCGCAGACATTCCTGGCGATGGCCTATTGGGGTGGACCTTCTGTCTCATGATCCCATACTTCATCCTGCTTTACAGTCCTTGGCTTTAATGGCATGGCTGTTTAAAGCCAGGTGCTGAAGGACCGAGTTCTCTCGTATTCGGTCATCTTTTCTAGAGGTCGACCGATATATCGGCTGGCCGATATATCGGCCGATATTTAGGCATTTTTGATAAATCGGCTTTGGCCGATTAATATCAAAACTGGCCGATATTTTTCACTGGCTGCACTTCCTCCCCCCTCCTCCTCCCTCCTCCACACTTCTCCACACTCAGCAGCATCAAGCGCCGTGCTGTGTGTGTGTGTGTGTGTGAACTGAAAGTAAGAGGAGAGAGAGAGGATGTGTCAGCTTGATGTCGGGGGTGGGCGGGACCCAGCAGATATATTACACCAGCCAATGGGATGGTATCTGGGCGGGCCACTACGTCTAAAGCAGCCCAATCATTGGCTGGTGTAATTTAGCTGCTGGCCCGCCCACCCCCACATCGAGCTCAATTCTAACAGCTCTCTCTCTCTCTCCTCTCTGTCAGTTTCACACATTACACTCGGCTTAGTGTGAAACCTGCCAGTGCCCCAAGCCAGTGCCATCTGTCAGTGCCCAAGCCAGTGCCATCTGTCAGTGCCCAAGCCAGTCCCCCCAGCCAGTGCCATCTGTCAGTGCCCCCAGCCAGTGCCATCTGTCAGTGCCCCCAGCCAGTGCCATCGCCATCAGCCAGTGCCATCTGTCAATGCCACAAGCCAGTGCCAATCAGTGCCACCGCCAATCGGTGCCATCTGTTAGTGCCACAGCCAGTGCCAATCAGTGCCACCCAAATCAGTGCCCCCAGCCAGTGCCATCTGTCAGTGCCACCAGCCAGTGCCATCTGTCAGTGCCACCAGCCAGTGCCATCTGTCAGTGCCCCAGCCAGTGCCATCTGTCAGTGCCCCCAGCCAGTGCCATCTGTCAGTGCCACCCAAATCAGTGCCACCGCCAATCGGTGCCATCTATCAGTGCCACAGCCAGTGCCATCTGTCAGTGCCCCCAGCCAGTACCAATCAGTGCCACAAGCCAGTGCCAATCGGTGCCATCTGTCAGTGCCACCAGCCAGTGCCAACCAGTGTCACACGCCAGTGCCACCCAGTTCCAATTGCAAGTGCCACTGCCAATCAGTGCCATCTGTCCCAAACTAGTGCCATCTGTCCGTTCCAAACCAGTGCCCCCTGCTGCCAATCGGTGCCATCTGTCAGTTCCGAACCAGTACCACCTGCCAGTGCCATCTGTCAGTTCCAAACCAGTGCCATCTGTCAGTTCCAAACCAGTGCCACCTGCCAGTGCCAATAGAGCCATCTGTCAGTTCCAAACCAGTACCGCCAGCCAGTGCCACATGCCAGTGCCATCTGTCAGTTCCAAACCAGTGCCATCTGTCAGTTCCAATAGTGCCACCTGCCAGTGCCAATAGTGCCACCTGCCAGTGCCATCTGTCAGTTCCAAACCAGTGCCACCTGCCAGTTCCAAACCAGTGCCATCTGTACTGAGGACATCAAGTGTGTGCTAGAGTGACAGGAGTAAGCAGGAAGGAATAGAGTGGGTGAGGGTTTTTTTTTTTTGTTTTTTTTTTTTAATCGGCCTAAAATATCGGCCACAAAAATCGGCATCATATATCGGCCATCGGCCGCCCCAATTTCAAAATATCGGCATCGGCCAGAGAAAAACCCATATCGGTCGACCTCTAATCTCTTCTATGTTGTTGACACGGGAATCTTCCTCCAGAAAGATATCTCACCGTACCTGGAAGGCTTACATCGCTATGTGCGAGGAACTTGAGTGGCATCCTCGGATGTATTCCGTTCCCAGGATTTTGCTGTTCTTACAGCGTGGTGTGACCCAAAAGCTGGCCTTGCATACCTTTTTTGAGGGTCGGATTTCGGCCCGGGCTGTCTTTTTCAACGACCGCTACCGGGCCATTTCTTGATTAGCACCTTTTGTGCAGGGTGTTCGCCATGTGATCCCCCCCTGTCAAGCCTCCTCTCCCTACTTGCGATCTGAATTTGATGCATCTCGGTTCTCCAAGAACATCCCTTTGAGAATATCGGAGAGATTCCCCTCTTGACCTTGTCCCGGAAGTTGGCCTAAGTGGCCATTGCTTCGGTTAGACGGGTGTCTGAGTTGGCGGCCTTGTCCGGCAAGTCGCCTTACTTGGTCCTCCATAAGGATATGTTGGTGTTGCGCCCACGACCATCCTTCTTTTCTAAGGATGGTCTCGGCCTTTCACCTTAAGAAGGACATTGTACTTCCGTCCTTGTGTCCTCACCCATCGCATCCCTGAGAGTTTGTGCTTCATACATTAAGATGGGTACAAGCCTTACGAGTGTACCTGTCTGCTACTGTTTCCATTCGGAAATCTGTGTCTGGTCCAAAACAGGGCCGAGCGGTGTCGTCTGCCACCGTCTTTAGGTGGATCAGGCAGACCACCATACAGGCCTATGCCCTTAAGGGGCGGGCGCCTCCCTTTCCGGTTGCGGCGCATTCCACCAAGGCAATTGGTGCTTCCCGGGCCTTCCGACATCAAGCGTCGGTTGCACAAGTGTGCAAGGCGATGACCTGGTCGTCCGTTCATACCTTTTCAAGATTTTATAAGGTTGATGTGGCTGCATCTTCGGATGCTCCCTTCGGCCGCAAAGCATTGCAGGCCGCTGTTTAATGTCGCAACTCCTCCGTTGAGGAGCTCTGCTTGTTTAGAGTGAAGTTTTGGTTGTTCCCTTACTACCGATCCCACCCTTCTGATACTGCTTTGGGACATCCCACACGTTTACAGTATCCAGCTGTGTCAGTCCATGGACGATAAGAGAAAATAGGATTTTTGTACTCACCGTAAAATCCATTTCTCTGACGTCCATGGACTGACACAGCACCCACCCTTCCTTTTAAGGTTTGTACTGCTTTGTTACGAACTGAGGTCTGCTAGCTGCAGGTGGGAGGGTAATGTCCAGAGGGACCGCCCCCCTGGGCGGGGCTGTTCAGCTCTGGTTTGTTCTAGAATGTTTTAACATCTAACATTCTGCCTAGATCTTCTCCTGTGAGCAGGGACATATACCCACACGTTTACAGTATCCAGCTGTGTCAGTCCATGGACGTCAGAGAAATGGATTTTACGGTGAGTACAAAAATCCTATTTTTTTTTTCTATCACATGGGGGGAGAACAATTTCAAGTTCTGTGATTGGCTTCTTTTCCTATTTAAAAAAGTAACCTTTTATTATTTTTTTGTTTGTTTTTAATAAAGAACATGTGCACATTTATACGAACAAGAAGGAAGTACTTCAGGTTGTGAAAATGCTCAAGGGGTCACGTTTTAAGGCCTTCCATTCCAGAGATGATGCTGAAAAATTTGCTAGAGGACTATGTGATTACTATTCTTCTCCCAGCAAATCTTCACTGTCTGTATCCCCTGTAAAGATTTCTTCTCCACTTCTTAGAGGTAAGTGTTTACCTATATGACTGATGTCCATAAATTAGACAGACTGGATTAAAGTTGTTTTGCTTTTATTTTCTGCCTTGTAATTGTATATAGGACTGAAACATCTATCTGATATAATCGATTATAAAAGTATTTGTCAACTGTTTTTATAATAGATTAGTTGGCCTGCATACAGAATGCACATATCAAATACTGTTCAGCACACATACAGCTCAGTGCACTGTCCATGCAATTCCAGAAGGACTCTAGAGAGTTTATTGTCCCAATGTTAGACTATGCTACCTAGCCTCACAACTCAAAGATGGGGCCAGGCCTTGAAATTTGATGACCCTATATAAAAAAATATATTTCTCTTATCATCCATGGACTGACACAGCTCTAATACTGAAACACGTGGGTATGTCCCTGCTCGCAGGGGGGCGGTCCCTCCAGACATAACCCTCCTATCTGCAGCTAGAAGCCTCGGTTCTTTTCTGCCTAGCAGAAGGAGAAGACGTGGCTCTCTCAGGAGCCAGTCTCCTGGAAGATTTTTTCACTTTTTTTAGTTTTTTTATTCCTTTTAAGAATTTTTTATTATTTTTGAGACCTTCAATCAACTGTTGACTGGGCAACAGGTTGGGTACACTAGTATCCTCGTAGTCTTCCCTGTCCGACCATCAAGCATGCTGATCCTCTCCTTGTGTGCGTGAGACTCAGTTCACGACATGCCCCATGACTCCAGGGGTGGCCGGTGGGCTTTTATGCTCCCGCGGTCCTCACAAGATTGAACAGTGCCTGCTGTATCTTTCGCGGTGGACCGGGCCGACAGCTACTCAGTACTACTCTGTGATAGATCTGTCTGAAACACGCCAGTGGGTCCCTCTGGGACGGGTAAGTAGTCTCTCCTGCATCAGGTGAGTACATGCAGGCTGTGTTTCTCTGTATGGGGGGGGTTGTTCCCTGTCTCCCCCTGTATGCTGCTCTCTGCACCCTAATCTGGCCTGGCGGGGGGGGGCGCTCATGTCTCTGTGCTGGGGCTGAGAAAACGTGGGGTGTTTGGAGACGCCATTAGGCGCTTTGGCTGTAATTTTGCTGCGCTCGGCGGCCATCTTGCCGCCGATCAATGGCGCAGTGTTACACGCGGCCGTTTTCTTGAAGCCGCGGCGCTTTCGCTTTGGCCTCGATTGCCGCTGCTGCGGCGCAAATCTCCTCACACTCTCCTCAGACTTCACTCGCGGAGCTGAGCGGTCAACTGAAGGGTTGGTGGGGCCTCTGGGTGTCCCCTCCTCAGTCAGTGCAGCCAGTGGGTGGACTGTTCACTTTATTGTGTATAAGGTCTCAGAGGGTGGCGAATATGGAGTCTGATTCACCTGCTTCCGAACTCTTGTCAGAGACAACTGGCAGTGCTCCAGCACCTGCGGTCCCTATGGACCAGTTGTCGGCAGTCCTGGAAAAATTTGTCAGGATGGAAGCGGTGTGTGAGCGTAAGGGAGCTATAAAGCGCCCTCTCCCCACACAATCTCACACATGGTGCTCTGATTCAGATATGGGCCTAGCTGCTGCTGCTCAGGACCCTAGCTCTGAATATATATATTTTAATGTTTTTGAACAGGACATTCCTTGTGAGTAAGACTCCAGTTCTGAGTCAGTAAATGACAGGGCGCTTGTAAGTGAACTCATTGATGCTGTGAGGGACACTCTCAAGCTGGATGCTGTGGCACCTCAGGCGGACGTTGTCTCCTTTGGTTCTTTTCAAGCTTTTCTTTTACACAGCTTCCTCACGGTTTCGAGAGTAGCATGGATGATACAGTGGTACACAGTGCCCCCCTCCCCCTGGTCAGTGCAGCATGGTGGGGGGGGGGGCTTTATTCATGTATTTCTATAGTCCCTGTGAGCCTTCTGTGTGATGTCTCTGAGGCAACAACAGGGTCTCTGCACCTGTGGTTTCCCGCCATTTCCTGGGGAACGCTCTGAGCTCTGACAGGACCACAGTCTGGGGTGTCAGGTTACCTTTTACCTGCATGCTGCTTCGGCAGCACATTTAAGCAGGTTGGAATGATACAGAGAAGTTTATGCGCCTCTGCGCCATAATTAAAACTTATCTTATAACTCTACACTGGATACATTTACAGTGTATGTATGTGTTATTGATCTCTGTGTCTGCATGGGTTTCCTCCCACGTTCCAATGCTGTGTCTTCAGTGCCATACATGATATAAACATACACATTATGTTTATACACGACTCTAAATACATTCACAGTATATGTATGTATTATACTCTCTGGGTCGGCGTGGGTGTCCTCTGGGTGCTCCGGTGTCCTCTCACGGTATGTGCGCTTCGGCCCTCTGCACAGTATAAACACGTTCAATGTGTTTATTGCACATACTGTAAATACTTGCAGTATGTGTATGCTGTCTGCGTGGGCTTCCTCCCACGCTCCAAGGGTAATGCACAGCATAATCATGTGCAATATGTTTATCACATGCTATCATTCCTACACGGTATCTGTGTGCTGTCTGCGTGGGTTTCTATGGGTATTCTGGTTTCCTCCCTCGCTCTTACGGTATGTGCGCCTTTTGGCTCTCTGCACAGTTTAAACATGTTCCATATGTTTATCACGCATACTCTAATACCTACGCGGTATGTGTATGCAGTCTAAAACTTGTGCGATTTGATTACCCACATGCTAACATACCTACACGGTATGTGTGTGCAGTCTGCGTGGGGGTCCTCCGGTTTCCACCCACGCTACATGACATGCGCGCCTTCGCATTATGTTTATACACATCACTAAATACATTCACAGTAGATGTATGTATTGTATTCTCTGGGTCTGCGTGGGGTTCCTCCGAATACTCCGGTTTCCTCCAATGCGCCAACGGTGTGCGCGCCTTCGGCGCTATGCACACATAGACATGTTCAAAATGTTTATCACACATACTATAGTACCTACACGGTATGCGTATGCAGTCTGCGTGGGTTTCATCCCGGTGCTCCGGTTTTTCCCCCCGCGCTCCAATGGTGTGCGCATTTTCAGTGCTATGCACAGCATAAATATGTGCAATTTGTTTATTCGCATGCTAACATGCCTACACGGTTGTGTACGCAGTCTGCGTGGCTGGTTTCCACCCACGCCCCAATGATGTGCGCGCCTTCGTCGCTGGCTCAGTATAAACGTGTTTTAATATGTTTATCCACACATACTAAACTACATACGCCGTAATGTCGTTGTACTATGCTCTTTGTGGCTGAGGGGGTTTCCTCCCACGCTCTAATTGCGCATTTTGACGCAATACACAGTATAAACTATGTGTTTGTACAATCAGCACTTATCAATGGAGTAGCTGCTGGATGGAGCATTGTCTTAGGGATCCCTGGTCTCAGGGGTACCACCTTCCACCTGCCCTTCGGTGGTGATCGGGAACGCTGGCTTGGACTGTGTTCGCAATGCTGAGGTTAGCGTTACGCCCGGTAGTGGCTGCGTCTCTGGCGTTTCTGAAGCTCAATGACTGGGCAAAAGCCTCTGCTTCATCTATCAGTCGACCAGCAGGTGCACTGCAACTGCTTTAGCCTCTAGGGTCTCTGTGTCCGGGGTGGGTCTGCGCCACATGTAGAGGCTGAGTTACTGGTCCACTGACAGAGTTTCTAGGGAAGCTCTGTCAGGTTGCCTTTTTTGGCCAAGAATTGAGGCACCCCGTAAGCCGGGGCCTCCCTTCTCCGATACATTGTGGGGTCTCCTTGGGATTATCATACCCATCCCGCTGCAGGACGGTCCTGTCGGCCTAGTGCATTCCAGGGGAAGGGTCCTTGCATCCGGAGGTGTTTTCACCTCCTTTACCGGAGGTGGGGCACCGGATGTGGGCCTTTTGGCCTCTCGACTCACTCGCAGGGTGTCGAGATTCGTGGCCAGGTCCAGGGATCCCTGGGCAGACGCGTCAGACGCGTTGGCGGCCTGTGGGGGCAGTATCGCCTGATGTATTCTTACCCTCCTCTACTGTTGTTGCTTCGCAGAGTAGTGGTCGAGGCCATTCCGGTGATCCTTATTGCTCCGAAACGGCGACCTTGGTACGCCGATCTAGTTTGGCTAGTCTCACACGTTCCTTGTCGACTGCCTATTTGGGTGGACCTTCTGTCTCATGGTCCCATACTTCATCCTGCTTTAGAGGCCTTGGCTGTGGCATGATGAGCCTGATGAAGAAGCACGCATGCTTCGAGCGCGCGCATCCCCCGCTGACATCATACCCGGAAGTGACGATTCCACTAGCTGTGTTCCAGTGAGGATTCTTCCCCATCTCTGCGGCCGCGAGAGTGAAGTTTCTTTTACCACCGCTAACCACTACGTGGGTTTCCAGCTTGTGAACATCAGGATTCGCAGCTCCCGGGTCGAGCGGATGACAACTTTTAAGATAAGCCTCTTACTATACTCGTTTGTGAGTGTATCTCTTGCCGCTGTATTATATATTTCTTTAATAAATCTCTGATACTACTACGCTTAGAAGGCGCTGCTTTTTTCCTCTTCTTGGCTGTGGCATGGCTGTTAAAGCCAGGTGCTGAGGGACTGAGGTCTCTCGGATTCGGTCATCTCATCTATGTTGTGGGCACGGAAATCTTCCTCCAGAAAGATCTATCTCCGTACCTGGAAGGCTTACATTGCTATGTGCGAGGAGCTTGATGGCGTCCACGGACGTATTCCGTTCCCAAGATTTTGCTGTTCTTGCAGCGTGGTGTGACCCAAAAGCTGGCCTAGCGTACCATCGAAGGTCGGATTTCGGCCCAGGCTGTCTTTTTCAACGACCGCTAACGGGCCATTCCTTGATTAGCACCTTTTTGTGCAGGGGGTTCGCCATGTGATCCTCCTCTTCCTGCTTGGGATCTGAGTTTGGTGCTCTCGGTTCTCCAAGAACATCCCTTTGAAAATATCAGGGAGATTCCTCTCTTGACCTTGTCCCAGAAGGTGGCTTTCTTAGTGGCCATTACTTCTGTTCGACGGGTGTCTGAGTTGGCGGCCTTGTCCCGCAAGTCGCCTTACTTGGTCCTTCATAAGGATAAGGTGGTGTTGCGCCCACGACCGTCTTTCCTTTCAAAGTGGTCTTGGCCTTTCACCTTAATGAGGACATGTTCTTCCGTCCTTGTGTCCTCACCCATCGCATCCCTGAGAGTTTGCGCTTCATACATTGGATGTGGTACGAGCCTTACGGGTGTACCTGTCTGCTACTGTTTCCATTCGGAAGTCTGACTCACTGTTTGTGTCTCTCTGGTCCAAAACAGGGCCAAACGGTGTCGTCTGCCACCTTTTTCTAGGTGGATCTGACAGACCGTTCTACAGGCCTATGCCCTTAAGGGGCGGGCTCCTCCTTTTCCGGTTACGGCGCATTCCACCAGGGCAATTGGTGCTTCCTGGGCTTTCCGACATCAAGCGTCGGTTGCACATGTGTGCAAGGCGGCGACCTGGTCGTCCGTTCATACCTTTTCTAAGTTCTATAAGGTTGATGTGGCTGCTATTTCGGAAGCTTCCTTCGGCCGCAAGGGTTGCAGGCCGCTGTTTAACCACCTCGCGCCCGCCGTACGAGAATATACGGCCGCAAGGTGGTTGTCAAATGCCGGGAGGCCGTTATTATATGGCCTCCGCTATTTGGCCACTGGGGGGCGCGCGCCCGGCGCTTCACTGCAATGCCGATGCGCGTGCCTGGCGGCCGCGATGTCCGCCAGGCACCCGCGATCGGCGGTTACAGAGACAAGGACATGGATCTGTGTGTGTAAACACAGAGATCCATGTCCTGTCAGGGAGAGGAGACCGATGCTGTGTCCCTTGTACATAGGGACACAGATCGGTCTCCTCCCCCAGTCAGTACCCTCCCCCCACAGTAACAATCACTCCAGGGAACACATTTAACCCCTTCCTCGCCCCCTAGTGTTAACCCCTTCCCTGCCAGTCACATTTATACAGTAATCAGTGCATATTTATAGCACTGTTCGCTGTATAAATGTGAATGGTCCCAAATTAGTGTCAAAAGTGTCCGATGTGTCCGCCATAATGTCGCAGTCACAAAAAAAATCACTGATCGCCGCCATTACTAATAAAAAAAAAAAAATATATAAAAATGCCATAAAACTATCCCCCTATTTTGTAAACGCTATAACTTTTGCGCAAACCAATCAATTAACGCTGATTGCGATTTTTTTTTTTTTTTTTTTTTTTTTTTTTTTTTTTTTTACCAAAAATATGTAGAAGAATACGTATCAGCCTAAACTGAGGGAAAAAAATATTAAAAAAAGAAAAAATTGGGATATTTATTATAGCAAAAATCAAAAAATATTGCTTTTTTTTCAAAATTGTCGCTCTATTTTTGTTTATAGCGCAAAAAATAAAAACCGCCGAGGTGATCAAATACCACCAAAAGAAAGCTCTATTTGTGCGAAAAAAAGGACGTCAATTTTGTTTGGGAGCCACGTCGCACGACCGCGCAATTGTCATTCAAAGCGTGACAGTGCTGAAAGCTGAAATTTTGCCTGGGCAGGAAGGGGGTATATGTGCCCAGTAAGGAAGGGATTAAAGTTGCAACTCTTCCGTTGAGTTCTGCTTGTTTGGAGTGGAGTTTGGTTTTCCCTTTACTACTTCCCCCCCCCACCCTTTTCTGATACTGCTTTGGGACATCCCACGTGTTTTAGTATTAGAGCTGTGTCAGTCCATGGACGATAAGAGAAAATAGGATTTTTGTACTCACCGTAAAATCCTTTTCTCTGACGTCCATGGACTGACTCAACACCCACCCTTCTTTAAGGTTTGTTCTGATTTGTTACAAACTGAGGCTGCTAGCTGCAGGTAGGAGGGTTATGTCTGGAGGGACCGCCCACCTGGGCGGGGCTGTTCAGCTCCTGTTTTTTTCTAGTATGTATGTTTCTAACATTCTGCCTAGATCTTTTCCTGCGAGCAGGGACATATACCCACGTGTTTCAGTATTAGAGCTGTGTCAGTCCATGGACGTCAGAGAAAAGGATTTTACGGTGAGTACAAAAATCCTATTTCTCTTATCGTCCATGGACTGACACAGCTGGATACTGTAAACGTGTGGGTATATGTCCCTGCTTGCAGGAGAAGATCTAGGCAGCATGTTAGATGTTAGAAACATACATTCTAGAACAAACCAGAGCTGAACAGCCCCGCCCAGGGGGGCGGTCCCTCCGGACATTACCCTCCCACCTGCAGCCAGCAGCCTCAGTTTTTTTCTGCCTAGCAGAAGAAGACATGGCTCTCTCAGGAGCCAGTCTCCTGGAAGATTTTACTTTTTGAATTTTATTCCTTTTGGGAATTTTATTTTATTTTTGAGACCTTCAATCAACTGTCGGCTGGGCAACAGGTTGGGTACATTGGTATCGTCATAGTCTTCCCTGTCCGACCATCGAGCGTGCTGATCCTCGCCTTGTGTGCGTGAGACTCAGTTCACGACATGCCCCATGACTCCAGGGGTGGCCGGGTTGCTTTTTTCTTTCTCGTACATCACGGGACACAGAGCGACATAGTCATTACTAATGGGTTATATAGATACCGTCAGGTGCTGGCACTGGCAACTTCCAAAACCGGAAGTACCCTCCCCTATATAAGCCCCTCCCATCCGGGAGCACCTCAGTTTTTTGCCAGTGTCTAAGGTGTTGGCCAAGAAGAAACATGTGTTTTTCACTGAGCTTGCGTACAGGTTCTTTTGGGCCTCAGTAAGCTATTCCGGATCCGACCAAAAAAGCTTCATAGCTAAACGGTCGGTACCCGGGCCTTGCAGAGAAGAGCAAGGTTTTGCCTGTAATGCTTCTCTTAGGAGAGCTGGACCCTGGGATCCAGAGCTCTGGTCATACCCACGACCAAGATGTTTTCTGTGCAGGGTGCTATACAGGTCCAGGGGAGTGGAATCCTTGGGAACCCGGTCCCTGAAGGTTTGATTACAATGCCTCCCGTGATAGGTGAAGTTTGGGCTTTTGTGGACCAAACAAAGTCCTGCGGCGGGGAACAGGTAAGTGGGGGCCCCCAGGAACTTGGTTCTATTGGGGGACCCCCAAGCCTAATTTGTCTTTCTGTCTGTTACCTAACGGTATTCCCGCTAAATATTCTGTGTATGCCTGTTACTACTGAGAAAATGTAAAAATTTTAATAGTAGGCAAGAAAAAAAAAAAAAAAAATGTAAGACCGCGGTACCTGTGTTAGACACTAGAGGCCGCTATGGTTCTTTTTCTTGTAATGTGGATTTTTTTCTTCCAGAATCAAATCCAGGCAGGTGGTATGTTCTCTGCTGGGAAGCTGTCTCCTCTGCCCTGTTGCTGCGCTCATCCATCCCCGGGCCCTGCGGCAAAGGGACCCTGGCTCCCATCTAGCTCCTTGTTGTTTTCAAAAAAGGCGCACGTGCCCGCGCACGTGCCCGCGCGCGTGCACGTGCACGCGCCTCTATTCATAGAGGCGATCTGGAAAAAGGGGCGGAGCGGGTGGATGACGCTCAGGTGTGCGCCGCGGCGCTACTGCGCATGTGCCGGCGTCCAGCGTGTTTTGAAGCACATTATAGCTGGCTGTTGAAGTGCACAGACAGAGCTAGCAACAATATAAAGGCACATAGAGGCGGTTGATGCAGGCATCCCCTAGAAAGGCACTTTAGTAGACACCAACTGTGATATAGCAGCAATTGTGCTAGACTATTCTCAGTAAAAGTGGTGTATTACGGCTGGAATACCTCAGCTTTAGGCTTAGGAATATGCCGTCCAGAAGCTCCGGAACTGAATCTTCCAGGAAGCGAAGGGGGTCTCATCGGGCTCTGAGGATCTTGGGCATGCTTCTGCTGCACCAGTCTCCCCTGAAGTTCAGAGGTAAGTGACCGTAGAGACCCCGCAGGGGTACTTGGTACTGTGGCTGTCCTCAGTTCACCTGCTCCTGTGTATGTAACAGAGGAGGTTTTTTCCTCAGCTCTGGGAGGATTAGAGAGAGATTGTCAACATTGATCGCTGCCTCCCTGTCAGGGAAAGCACGCCCGATCTCCGTCTCCTCCTTCAGAGTGCCTGTTAGCAGAGCAACAGTCCCATACAGGGATCGACCTGCCTGAAGGGGATCAGGATGAGGTTGATTCTGTTATAGAGGAATCAACAGTGGGGGAACCTTTTCTCAGCATCTCAAGCTGAAAGATTATGGGTTCAGTCTCTGACTAACATGGTCCGATCAGCATTTAAAATGCACCTTGCGGAACCATCAACCACTACTGTATCCTCGTTGGGGTCGCTAGAAGCCCCCAGACTGTCTGTTCTTTTCCACTTCACCCTTTACTGAAAGGGCTCATTTACCAGGATTGGGAACATCCTGAGAAAATATTTATTCCCCCAAGAGATTTCCGGTGGTCTATCCCATGGAGGATAAGTTCATCAAAAAAAAAATGGAAGGTCCCTACAGTGGACACAGCCATCTCTTGTATGTATAAATCACTCACATGTCCAGTGGATAATGTCCAAATGTTCAAGAACCCAATAGATAAAAGATTGGAGTCCTTATGAAAATCTGCTTCTTTCTACAGCAAGCTTGGTGACACAACCAGCAGTAGCAGCTATTGGGGTCTGCTAAGCAGTGAAGGATCAGTTGAAACAGGTCTTGAGGGACTTGACAGATCAGCAGGCTTTGCCCTAGCTGATCTACCTAGAGCCTTAGGCTTTGCGGTTGACGCCATAAAGGATTCAGTCCATCAGGCCTCCCGCCTTACGCTGTCTATAGTACATATGCGTAGGCTCCTATGGCTCAAAAGCTGGTCTGCTGAAGCTCCCTGTAAAGAATGGCTGGTTAGCGTCCCATTTCATGGTGAACGCTTATTCAGGGAAAACCTGGACAAATATATCCAGAAAATTTCCAGCGGTAAAAATACGCTCTTGCCGGTTAAAAACAGAGTTAGAGGTCCCTCTTTAAGAGGCCTGCTTCTCCAGTCCCTGGGGCATCGGCTGTGTAACAGTTCCGACGGCCTCCTCGGTCAATTCCCGGGGGTAAAAAACAGGGACAATAGCAGGGTAATGAGAAACCCTGGGTCAGGGGAGGTACAAAACCTCCCCCAAAGTTAAATTCATTGAAGCCCCCACTCAGTCGGGTGGGGGGGAGGACTCCAGTTGTTCGCAAGAGACCTGGCGGGACACGATCAAGACAGATAGGTGCTCTCCGCAGTATGTTTGGGATACAGTTTGGAGTTAAAAGACTCTCCTCCTTCCCATTTTTGAGGTCAAACGTGCCAAGGGATCCCCGGAAGAGAGAGTCCCTCCTGTTGGCACTAGAACAACTATTGCTCCAAGGAGTAATTATGGAGATTCCCCTGGAAGAATGAGGGTTCGGGTTTTACTCAAACCTCTTTACAGTCCCGAAGCAAACGCGGACGGGAGGCCCATATTAATTCTAAAAGGGCTATACAAATTCCTGTATATCAGGACTTTCCGATGGAGTCGATCCGATCGGTGGCCACTGCCCTACAAGGGGAGGATTGGTTAGCCGCGATCGACATCAAAGATGCTTATTTGCACATTCCCATCTTTCCAGTCCACCAAAAATTTCTACGCTTTGCAGTAGAAGGGCGCCATTTTCAGTTCAGAGCCTTACCCTTCGGTTTGGCCACAGCACCACGAGTGTTTACAAAAATTCTGGCCCTTTATTGGCCAATCTAAGAACACAAGGTGTAATGATAATGGCATATCTAGATGACTTGTTGCTGATAGACCACTCAGTGAAAAAACTAGACGTGGTCGTTCACAAGACAATCAAGTATCTGGAATCTCACGGTTGGATTATCAACCGAGACAAGTCAGCCCTAAAAACCAGTCAAAAGTCTGGAATACTTGGGGCTAGGGTTGGATTCAGGCCAGAGAAAAATATTCTTGCCTCGAGGAAAGGTGTTGTCTTTGAAAGATTTGATCCACTTAGTGGGTACAAAAAAGACAGCCGTCCATACGCCTGTATATGAGGCTACTGGGAAAAATGGTGGCATCATTCGAAGCAGTACCCTACGGTCAATTCCATTCAAGGAATTTGCAAGGGGCCATACTGTCAGCCTGGAACAAAAAAGTTCAGGCCCTAGACTTACAATGTCCTTGTCCCCTTCCGTTCGAAGAGCCTCCGTTGGTGGTTGGTTCCCCAGAATCTGGAAAAAAGGAAATCCTTCAGTCCGATTTCTTGGAAGGTGGTCACTACAGATGCCAGCCTTATAGGCTGGGGAGCAGTACTGGAGCAATGGTCTCTCCAGGGCAGATGGTCGGATGTAGAAAAGGCCCTGCCCATCAATCTCTTAGAGATACGAGCAGCCCGGTATGCCCTAGTAGCATGGACATCCAAACTCCAAGGGTCCCCTGTCAGAATTCAATCAGACAATGCCACAGCAGTGGCATATATCAATCATCAGGGGGGCACCAGGAGTCGTGCAGCCCAGAGGGAAGTAAATTACATCCTGAAATGGGCAGAAAGATATTTCCCAGCCATATCTGCGGTATTTATTCCAGGAGTGGAGAATTGGAAGGCGGACTTTCTAATTCGCCAGCAATTATGCCCAGAGGAAGGGTCCCTTCACCCCGAGGTTTTCTGGACAATATGTCAGCGGTGGGGAACATCGGATGTAGATCTTCTAGCATCCAGATTCAACGCAAAGGTGGACAGGTTTGTCTCTCGGACAAGGGATCCCCTAGCTTGCGGCTCGGATGCCCTAGTGTTCCCTTGGGATCAGTTCAAACTGATATATGCATTCACACCGCCACAATGGTTACCTCGATGACTCCGCAGAATCAGGGTAGAAAAGGAACCAGTGATTCTGGTGGCTCCAGCGTGGCCCCGAAGAGCGTGGTACGCGGAGATTGTAAAATGTCAGTGGGGAGTCCTTGGTCTCTCCCACGTCGTCCGGACCTGCTTTCGCAAGGACCGATATACCACCCTTCCTTACCAGCCCTAGGTTTGACGGCCTGGCTATTGAAGCCCACATTCTAAAAAAGAGAGGGCTCTCTAATCCTGTGGTATCTACCATGATCAATGCCAGGAAGCCGGTATCCAGGCAGATCTACTATAGAATCTGGAAGGCGTACATCGCCTGGTGTGAGGCCAAGAAATGGCATCCACGTAAATACGTAATAGGTAGGATTCTGGACTTCCTACAATGGGCTGTAGATAGGAAGCTTGCCTTGAGTACTATCAAGGGTCAGATTTCGGCCTTGTCAATATTTTTTCAAAGGCCCTTGGCTTCGCATTCACTAGTCAAAGCCTTTATACAAGGAGTGATGCGTATTAGTCCTCCGGTTAATATTCCCATATGTCCATGGGATCTAAACTTGGTTCTGTCGGTTCTACAGAAACAACCATTTGAACCATTACATCATATTTCTTTGGTGCTTCTCACCAGGAAATTGATTTTTCTAGTAGCCATTTGTTCGGCTAAAAGAGTGTCGGAATTAGCAGCTATGTCCTGTAAGGAGCCATATCTGGTTATCCATAAGGATAGAGTAGTGTTACGTCCTCATCCAGCCTTTCTTCCTAAGGTGGTATCGAGGTTTCATTTGAACCAAGATGTGGTTCTTCCTTCTTTTTTCCCCAAACCTACTTCGGTAGAGGAAAAGTTATTGCATTCTTTGGATGTAGTAAGAGCAGTTAAAGCTTATCTAAAGGCCACTGCTCAGATTCGCAGAACGGATACTTTGGTTATTCTGCCGGAAGGCCCCAGAGAGGGTCAGGCAGCGTCAAAATCTACTTTAGCCAAGTGGATTCGACAGGTCATAATACAAGCCTATGGCTTGAGAAGGAGACCGCCTCCGTTCAAAGTTAGAGCGCACTCCACGAGAGCAGTTGGAACTTCATGGGCAGTGCATCACCAGGCCTCCCTGGCTCAAATCTGTAAGGCCACAACATGGTCTTCAGTACACACGTTTACTAGGTTCTACCAGGTGGACGTTAGAAGTCAGGAGGATGTCGCCTTTGGGCGCAGTGTGTTGCAGGCCGCAAAAGATCCTCATGTCTGATAGCGCTCAGCTTATATATGGTGTATCCCCCCCCTCATTGGGCATTGCTTTAGGACATCCCATTAGTAATGACTATGTCGCTCTGTGTCCCGTGATGTACGAGAAAGAAAATAGGATTTTTATAACAGCTTACCTGTAAAATCCTTTTCTTGGAGTACATCACGGGACACAGAGCTCCCGCCCCTCTTTGGGGACACTTATTGCTTTGCTACAAAACTGAGGTGCTCCCGGATGGGAGGGGCTTATATAGGGGAGGGTACTTCCGGTTTTGGAAGTTGCCAGTGCCAGCACCTGACGGTATCTATATAACCCATTAGTAATGACTATGTCGCTCTGTGTCCCGTGATGTACTCCAAGAAAAGGATTTTACAGGTAAGCTGTTATAAAAATCCTATTATGCTCCCGCGGTCCTCTCAAGATTGAACAGTACCTGACTATCTTTCGCGGTGGACTGGGCCAACAGCTACGCAGTACTGCTCTGTGATAGGTCTGTCTGAAACTAGCCAGTGGGTCCCTCTGGGACGGGTAAGTAGTCTCTCCTACTGCAGGTGAGTACATGCTGGCTGTTTCTTTATATGGGGGGGTTTCTCCTTGTCTCCCCCCTGTTATGCTGCTCTCTGCACCCTGTACTGGTACTTGGGGGTCACTCTGGCCTGGCTGGGGGCGCTCATGTCTGTAGTGGACTCTGGGAAGAGGAGCAGTTTTTATGGTGTGTGAGGTGGGGAATTATTGCGTGCGCATTAGCGCTGTTTGTTTTTTTGAATATTGTGCTCGGCGGCCATCTTGCCGTGGTTCAATGGCGCAGTTATATCTGCGGCCGGCGGCCATTTTCTTGTAGCCGCGGCGCTTTTACTTTCGGTTTCGGCCTTTAGCGGTGGTGCAAATCTCACAATCTCCCCACAGATTCTTCGCTCTCCTCAGGCTTCTCAGCATGGTTTCTTCGGCAGAACTGAGCCGCCCTTAAGGGTTGGTGAGTCCTCCGGGTATCCCTTCCTCAGCCTCAGCGTAGCCAGTGGGTGGACTGTATATTCACTGTAGTAGTGTATAAGGTCTCAGAAGGTGGCGATATGGAGTCCGGTACACCTGCTTCTCCACACTTGCCTGAGGCAACTGGCAGTGCTCCTGCACCTGCGGTCCCTATGGACCAGTCGTCGGCAGGCCTGGAATCATTCCTTGTCAGAATGGAAGCGGTGTGTGAGCGCAAGGTAGCTGTAAAGCGCCCCCTCCCCACACATTCTCCTGTAGGGGAGTGCTCTGTCTCAGATATGGGCCTAGCTACTGCCGCTCAGGACCCTAGCTCTGAGGATTTTGATGTATTTGGACAGGACATTCCTTGTGAGGAAGACTCCAGTCCTGAACCAGTAACTGACAGGGTGCTTGTAAGTGAACTCATTGATGCTGTGAGGGACACTCTGAAGCTGAATGTTGAGACTGAGGAACCCCAGGGGTGGAAACTGTCTCCTTTCTTTATCGTACATCATGGGACACAGAGCCTTAAGTAATTTACTTAATGGGTAATAGGCCTACCTTCAGGTGTTGACACTGGTAAACCCTAATTAGGGAAGTTTACTCCCTATATAACCCCTCCTCCTTCCGGGAGCACATCAGTTTTTTCGCCAGTGTCTAAAGGTGTTGGTCACGAGTGAAGATGTGCTCTGAGGAGCTCCAGGAGGGATCCATGCTGGATTTAAATTCCTCCATAAAAAGAAGCCAGATCCACCACAGTGCCACTGTGGCCTAAATGGATGGTACCTGGGACCTCGTATCCAAAGCACGAGGTTTTGCCTGTAACGCCTCTTTGTAGGGCTGGAAACCAGGGCTTAGGTCTTGTTACATTACCTATTTGCTTCCTGATGGGGTGCTATACGTGGCCCAAGGCAGTGGAAATCCCTTTTCAGGGACCCCCGTCCTTGAAGGTTTGGCTAAACACAGCCCACGTGATGGGTGAAAGCTGGATTTTTTCTGTTAATTCAGAAAAATCCTGCGACGATGATAAGGTAAGGAAGAAACTTAGGTATTTTCAATGTCTATGTATTTCTTCCATTAAGGAAAAGAGATTGTCATGCCTTAAAGTCTCCACTAGAGGGAGCCTATGCACTTGCCATACTCTGTCGTCTTCACTAAGCTCAGTCCGTGCTTGATTGGTACAGCAGGTGGAGGGGATATTCTTACCAAGGTAAGATAAAGCCTTTTAAGAGTTTTTTTCCCCCCTCTGATGGGACCAGTGGGTTAGGGAGACAGCAGCGCTGCACCCCCCTTACTTACCCCCTCCCCCCGCCGTGGGGGACGCAGAGGTCCCGCTATGTACCACGATAGGATTGTCTGGCTGTTTTTTTGTTTCTCTGCCTCATTGCAGTCTCTGCTCCCCTCCCCTTCCCCTTCTCTTGTTTGGTCAGGGATCCATAGAAAAAAAAAAAAACTTTTTTTTTTTAAATGGAAAAAGGGGGCAGAATTTTTTACGGAGGGGGCGGAGCCTAAACGCAGTACCGCGAAAATGGGAAACATAGCCATGTCAGTCTCTCCACCGCTGCTGAGGAGGAAGCATACACAGAGACACACGAGCTGTGAGACACGTATGGGTTGCACTGGCATTCCTGATTCAGGAAAGACACTCTTTTCAGCACTAGGATGAAACTTTATAGCGGCTTTTAAAGTCATGACTATTTTCAGCGATTTAGTGCAAATTGTATAGCGCCTCTGTTTTTGTACTTAGGACTATGCCTACCAAAAAAGACACCTCAAGCCAAAAAAGCAAAGATTTCACCCCCAGGCATTGAGACCTAGCTGTAATTCCATGCTGTCATTCTCGCCTGAATTACCAATTATGGCAACACAGGGTGAGCCATTGGAACAAATTGATGGTGCAACTGCCTCTTACATCTCAGCATCTAGATATGTGACTGAAGATGCCCTCTCCTCCTCCCTCCAGGGTATGGAAGAAAGATTAACGGCTTTAATCGCATCCTCTATTCAGAGTGATAAAAAACGTACTAGCCCATCCCCCACTTTAGCTTTACTAGGGGAACAGTGGACTCACGATGAGGTGTTACCCTCAATCGATCAGGAAGAAAGACAAGCCGATGATTCCTCCTTGGAGGAGACAACGGTAGATGAACCTTTTTCAGCTTCCCAAACTGAGAAATTGCTGATACAATCTCTTACAGAAATGGTTCGCTCCACCTTCATGCTGCCTCTAACAGAGTCTCATGAAAACCCGGCCTCTTCCTTAGGTTCTTTGAAACCTTCCCATGCTTTGCATGCGTTTCCAGCACATGCTTTGCTAGAACAGCTTATTTTTCCGGAATGGGATCATCCGGATAAACATTTTCTCCCTCCTAAGAGTTTTGCAAATCGCTATCCTCTGGAGGAAAGATTCTCCAAAAGATGGAAAGTACCAGCAGTTGACGCTGCGATTTCCAATGTGAATAATAACTTGACTTGTCCTGTAGACCATGCACAAATGCTTAAGGATCCAACAGATAAAAAGTTGGAATCCCTGCTAAAATCTGCCTTTTCCATAGCAGGTGCCGTCACTCAGCCAGCAGTTGCCGTAATAGGCGTCTGCCAATCCCTAAAGGACCAATTTAAATTGGCCCTTAGAGAACTTCCTACACAACAAGCTTGGGATTTGGCTGAACTACCTAAGGCATTATGTTTTGCCATAGATGCCATTAAAGATTCCATTCACGAGGCATCCCGCCTTACGCTTATGCTTGTACATATGCGCAGGATCTTGTGGCTAAAGAATTGGTCAGCTGAAACGCCATGTAAGAACCTCCTAACTGGGTTTCCCTTCCATGGGGAGCGACTTTTCGGAGAGGACTTGGATAAATATATCAAGACAATTTCTAGTGGGAAAAGCACGCTTTTACCTGTCAAAAGAAAATACAAACGCCCTTCATTTAAACGGGCCCTTTCCCCTGCGCCAAGGACTTCCGCCTCTAAGCAGTGGCGACGGCCTTCGCCGTCAGACTGTAGAGGAAGACCTCAGAGTCAGACCCAGGCTCAAAAGAAGCCCTGGGGTAGGAAATCTGCAAAACAGAATCCTAAAGCCTCGTCATGAAGAGGCAACCCCCCTCACCAAGGTGGGGGGAAGACTTCTGCACTTTTCAGAAGTCTGGAAAAAGGAAATTCAGGACACATGGGTCATCTCCACGGTAACGCTGGGATACAAGCTGGAATTCTGGAACTTTCCACCATCTTGTTTCCTAAGATCAAGCGTACCCAAGGATCCAGAGAAGAAACAATCTCTGTTTCAAGCACTAGACCGATTAAGATCTCAAGGGGTGATCATACAGATCCCCACAAGGGAACAAGGTCTGGGGTTTTATTCAAATCTTTTCATGGTACCAAAACCAAATGGAGACGTCAGACCCATTATAGATCTAAGAAAGCTAAATCAATTCCTGAAGATCCGCTCCTTTCGCATGGAGAGAATCAGATCAGTCGTTTCTATCCTTCTAGGAGGAGAACTTCTCGCGTCAATCGACATCAGGGATGCATATCTGCATATCCCTATATTCCCTGCTCATCAAAAATTTCTGCGGTTCGAATTAGAACAACAGCATTTCCAGTTTGTAGCCCTGCCCTTGGGGCTAGCCACAGCACCCCGGGTGTTCACCAAGGTGCTGGCCCCACCTCTAGCCAGGTTAAGGGCACAGGGCATGACAATCATAGCGTACCTAGACGATCTATTACTTATAGATCAATCAGTGATTGGCTTGGAGCAAGCTTTACGCACTACAACCGACTATCTGAAAGCATTGGGTTGGATTCTCAATCTGGAGAAATCTTCCTTAATACCGCTAAAAAGACTGGAGTACTTGGGTCTGATCATAGACACAGCCCAGGAAAAGGTGTTCTTGCCTCTAGCAAAGATCAACTCCATAAAAGAATTGGTACGGCGGGTCAGGTCAAATGGCAATCCCTCCATTCGCCTCTGCATGAGGTTACTAGGAACCATGGTGGCTTCATTCGAAGCAGTTCCTTTTGCCCAGTTCCATTCAAGACTGTTGCAAAACAGTATCCTGTCTGCTTGGAACAAAACAATTCAAGCTTTAGACTCGCCAATGCGGCTGTCCCCAAGAGTGGCCCAAAGCCTCACTTGGTGGTTACTAACCCAGAATCTGCTGAAAGGAAGATCCTTCAGAGCAGTTATCTGGAAGGTCGTAACGACGGATGCCAGCCTCTCAGGCTGGGGAGCAGTACTAGAAAGGACAACTGTCCAAGGACAATGGTCAAGGACCGAAAGAGGCTTGCCCATCAATATCCTAGAGATTCGGGCAGTACGTCTGGCTCTAAAGGCCTGGACTTCCAGGCTACAGAATTACCCTGTCAGGATTCAATCCGACAATGCCACAGCTGTGGCCTATATCAATCACCAAGGGGGCACCAAGAGTCTCTCAGCGCAGAGAGAGGTGAACCATATTCTAACTTGGGCAGAAAGGAATGTTCCTTGCCTTTCTGCAATATTCATTCCCGGAGTAGAGAATTGGCAGGCGGACTACTTAAGTCGCCAGCAGTTATTCCCAGGGGAATGGTCGCTTCACCCCGACATATTTCGGGCTGTTTGCCAAAGATGGGGGACTCCGGAAGTAGATCTCCTAGCATCCAGATTCAACACAAAGTTGGTCAACTTTGTGGCTAGAACAAGGGATCCATTCGCATGCGGAACGGATGCGTTGGTGACCCCATGGGATCAGTTCTCACTGATATATGCATTTCCCCCCATCCAGTTGCTGCCTCGACTTCTTTGCAGAATCAAGCTGGAAAGGAAGCAGATTATTCTGGTAGCACCAGCATGGCCCAGAAGGTCATGGTATGCAGAAATTGTAAAGATGGCAGTGGAGGGCCCATGGTCCCTCCCACTACGGTCAGATCTGCTCTCTCAGGGACCGATATTCCATCCTTCCTTACGGTCTCTAAATTTAACGGCTTGGCTATTGAAACCCACATTCTAAAGAGACGTGGGCTTTCCGGGTCAGTTATCTCCACCCTGATCAATGCCAGGAAGCCAGCTTCCAGAACAATATATTATAGAGTCTGGAAGGCTTATGTTTCCTGGTGTGAATCCAAGGGTTGGCACCCTCGGAGATATATCATAGGCAGAATTCTTGCCTTTCTACAATTAGGGGTAGAGATGAAATTGGCCTTAAGTACTATTAAGGGCCAAGTCTCAGCTTTATCGGTCTTATTTCAGAGACCACTTGCTACTCATTCTTTAGTCCGGGGCTTTATACAAGGAGTAACGCGGCTTAATCCGCCCGTCAAACCTCCCTTGAATCCATGGGACTTAAATTTAGTTTTGTCTGTTACAAAAACAGCCATTTGAACCGATACAACATATTCCCCTAGTCCTTCTGACAAGGAAGTTGGTATTTTTGGTTGCTATATCCTCAGCAAGGAGGGTATCAGAGTTGGCTGCTCTTTCTTGTAAAGAGCCGTATTTAATTTTTCATGAGGACAGAGTGGTACTATGCCCTCGTCCAGGCTTTTTGCCAAAAGTAATTTCAGGTTTTCACCTGAACCAAGATTTTGTCCTGCCATCGTTTTTTCCAAAACCATGTTCCAGGGAAGAAAAGTCACTACATTGTCTTGATGTGGTGAGAGCAGTGAAAATCTATTTAAAGAAAACTGCTCAGATTCGTAAGACTGATGTCTTATTTATTCTGCCGGAGGGTCCTAAGAAGGGACAGGCAGCGTCGAAATCCACTGTCGCTAAGTGGATTCGGCAAGTGATAATTCAAACTTATGATTTAAGGGGCAAGATTCCCCCGTTTTCGAGTTAAGGCGCACTCTACCAGGTCGGTTAGTGCTTCTTGGGCAGTGCGTCATCAGGCCTCCATGGCTCAGATCTGTAAGGCTGCAACTTGGTCTTCAGTGCATACATTCACAAGATTTTATCAGGTGGATGTAAGGAGGTATGAGGATATCACCTTCGGGCGCAGTGTGCTGCAAGCAGCAGTGTAGATCCTCAAGTCTGGGTGTACCCTGCTGGTTGTTTCTCCCACCCCTCAAGTGGCATTGCTATGGGACGTCCCATTAAGTAAATTACTTAAGGCTCTGTGTCCCATGATGTACGATAAAGAAAATAGGATTTTTATTACAGCTTACCTGTAAAATCCTTTTCTTGGAGTACATCATGGGACACAGAGGTCCCTCCCCTCTTTTGGGATTTAGACATATTGTTTTGCTACAAAAACTGATGTGCTCCTGGTAGGAGGAGAGGTTATATAGGGAGTAAACTTCCTTAATTAGGGTTTACCCGTGTCAACACCTGAAGGTAGGCCTATTACCCATTAAGTAAATTACTTAAGGCTCTGTGTCCCATGATGTACTCCAAGAAAAGAATTTTACAGGTAAGCTGTAATAAAAATCCTATTTTTTTTGGTTCCTTTAAAACAGTCTCTTCAAAAAAGGTCTTTCCATATGTGCCTTTTTTTTTTTTTAATACATTCATTTACCAAGTCTGGGATAAGCAGCAGAAGACTTTGACGGTCCCGCGGCGCCTAGCCATAAAGTACCCCTTTGAGGAGGACCTGGTTAAGAAATGGGCTCACCCCCCAGTGGTCGACCCCCCCCGGTTGCCCGTTTTGAATAAGGCTACCACGCTCCCAATGGAAGGGACTCCTGCATTTTAAGGATCCCACTGACAGGAGGTCTGACGTGGTGAGTAGAACTATGTTTGCCTTATTGGGGTCTGCCTTACGCCCTATTGTGGCGGCGACACTTGTGTCTCAGACACTCACAGGATGGGCAAGGATTTTGCACCGGACGGTACAGGAGCATAATCTCCCTCCTGAGACCATTGCCCTGGCTCATCAACTTGTGCAGGGTCTGGTCTATGTGTGCGATGCCACTTTGGATGCGGCTCCTTTAATATCTGGGGCCTATATCTCTGCTGTGGTGCTGCGTCGCCTTATCTGGCTAAAATGCTGGTCGGCTGACCTAGCTTCCAAAAAGCTCCTGGCTGACTTGCCCTTTAAGGGCGGTAGACTGTTTGGGGCCGCCCTGGATGACATTATTAAGGATGTCACAGGGGGTAAGAGCACCTTCCTCCCTCAGTCTGTTAAGGGAAAGGAGCCCCTCCGCAGGTCGGGACCTTCCTTTCCGGCGAAGAAGTTTTTTCGTCTGTCAGAATCCACGGGTAAGCCCGCCCAGACTGAAAAAAGCGCGGCGGGGGGACACAAGCGTCCCTGGGTGCGTAAGCCTACCAAGCAAGCTCCCAAGCCCGCCACCGCATGAAGTCTTGCCCCTGCCCGACTCTGGGATGGGGGACGTCTTCGCAGGTTCACGGTTCGGTGGACCTCCCGGATCTCCGACTCGGTGAGTGTGCGAGGTGGTCACCTCCGGATACAGGAGAGAGTTCCGCTCATGGCCCCCAAACAGGTTCTTCCCCTCAAACCTCCCTCTCCTTCCTGCCCGCCGGGCGGCCCTCTTGGGGGCCATACAGGATTTGCTCGGGTGCGGAGTGATTGTGCCAGTTCCGTCACAGGAGAGGTTTCAGGGGTTTTACTCGAACCTGTTTGTTGTCCCGAAGGACGGGATACGGCCAATCCTGGACCTCAAGGCTTTGAATGCCTATGTGAAGGTACAAAAATTCCGGATGGAATCCATTTGCACGGTCATTGCGACCCTCCACCAAGGGGATTTCCTGGCGTCCTTTGATATCGAGGACGCTCACTTGCACGTCCCAATCTGCGCAGGTCACCAGAGGTTTCTGCGCTTTGCCATAGGCGAAGTCCACTATCAGTTCGTGGCTCTTCCCTTCGGCCTAGCATCGGCACCACGGGTTTTCACCAAAGTGCTTGCTCGGTTCTAGCTTTGCTGAGACAGCGAGGAATTGTTATCGTGGGCTATCTGGACGACCTCGTTCTAAGAGCAGAAACTGGCTCAGAATTTGAGGAAAATGTGACAATAGTCAGTCAGACCCTCCGGGACTTCGAGTGGCTTCTGAACATGCAGAAGTCGGTTCTAGTCCCGACTCAACGTTTGGAGTATCTGGGTCTGATCCTGGACACTTCGGCAGCAAAGGTGTTTCTACCCGCGGAGAAGTTACTGACACTTCAGCCGGCGGTTCGGGTCCTGACTGCCCGAAAATGGTCGTCTATCCGTTTTCTGTTTGAGGGTCCTGGGACTAATGGTGGCCTCCTTCGAGGTGGTCCCCGTATGCCCAATCACACACTCGGGCATTGCAGAAGGGAATTCTGTCTGTTTGGGACAAGTCCCCATTGTCATTGGATCTTCAGATCCGAGTAAATCACTCAGTCAAGGCATCCCTGACGTGGTGGCTGAGATCCCCGGCTCTTCGGGCCGGATAGTCGTTTCTCCCCATACAGTGGACGGTGGTCAAGACCGACGCCAGCCTAACGGGCTGGGGAGGAGTTTGGGGAGGAGTTTGGGGAGTCCTGTCAGCGCAAGGCCTCTGGACTCCGGATGAATCTCGTCTCCCAATCAACGTTCTGGAATTGCGAGCGGTCAGACTGTGTCTCTCTGCGTGGTCGAAGAGACTACAGGGCCGCTCGATCAGAATTCAGTCAGACAACGCCACGGCCGTGGCGAATGTCAACCATCAGGGGGGCACTCGGAGCTCAGCTGCGGCATCCGAGGTTGCCCACATCCTAAGGTGGGCGGAAAGAAGCGTGCCGGCGCTGTCGGCCATCTACGTTCCGGGCGTAGAAAATTGGTAGGCGGACTGACTAAGTCGCCAGTCCTTGGACCAGGGGGAGTGGTCCTTGCATCCGGAGGTGTTTCAACTCCTTTGTCGGCGGTGGGGCACACCGCATGTGGACCTGATGGCATCTCGACTCAATCGCAAGGTGTCGGTTTGTGGCCAGGTCCAGGGATGTCTCGGACGCGTTGGTGGCTCCGTGGGGTTAGTATCGCTTGATATACGCTTACCCTCCACTGCAGTTGCTTCCTCGTCTGCTGC
The DNA here is from genome assembly GCA_029206835.1 of Rana muscosa. Taxonomy (NCBI): domain Eukaryota; kingdom Metazoa; phylum Chordata; class Amphibia; order Anura; family Ranidae; genus Rana; species Rana muscosa. The sequence goes on along the minus strand of CM055116.1, from coordinate 910,621,665 downwards.
AAAGGGTAGCGGCCGAGGGCATTCCGGTGATCCTCATTGCTCCGGATTGGCCTCGGCGTCATTGGTACGACTGCCCATAAGGGAGGACCTTCTGTCTCCAGGTCCTATCTTTCATCCTGCTTTACAGTCTCTGGTTTTAACGGCATGGCTATTGAGAGCCAGGTGCTGAAGGACCGAGGCCTGTCGGATTCGATGATTTCAACAATGCTTAGGGCACAGAAGTCTTCTTCTAGAAAGATCTATCACCGTACCTGGAGAGCTTACATCGCTATGTGCGAAGAGCTAGACTGGCGTCCACGGACGTATTCTGTCCCCAGAATCCTGCGGTTCTTGCAGCGTGGTGTAGCCCAAAGGCTGGCTTTGAGCACTATTAAGGGTCAGATTTCGGCCTTGGCCGTTTTCTTTCAACGACCCCTAGCAGGTCATTCTTTAGTTAGCACTTTTGTGCAGTGGGTTCGCCATGTGATTCCCCCTGCCAAGCCCCCGCTCCCTCCTTGGGATCTGAACTTGGTGCTCTCAGTTCTTCAGGAACCTCCTTTTGAAAATATCAGAGATATTCCTCTTTTTAACCTTGTCTCAGAAGGTGGCTTTCTTAGTGGCCATCACTTCTGTTAGACGGGTGTCTGAGTTGGCAGCTCTGTCATGCAAGTCGGGCGCCTCCCTTTCCGGTTACAGCGCATTCCACTAGGGCAATTGGTGCTTTCTGGGCTTTCCGACATCAAGCGTCGGTTGCACAAGTGTGCAAGGCGGCGACCTGGTTGTCCGTTCATACCTTTTCTAAGTTCTATAAGGTTGATGTGGCTGCATCTTCGGATGCTTCCTTCGGCCGCAAAGTGTTGCAGGCCGCTGTTTAATGTTGCAACTCCTCCGTTGAGGAGGTCTGCTTGTTTGGAGTGAAGTTTTGGTTGTTCCTTTACTACTGCTCCCACCCTTCTGATACTGCTTTGGGATTTCCCACACTTTTACAGTATCCAGCTGTGTCAGTCCATGGACGATGAGAGAAAATAGGATTTTTGTACTCGCCGTAAAATCCATTTCTCTGACGTCCATGGACTGACACAGCACCCACCCTTCCTTTAAGGTTTGTACTGCTTTGTTACAAACTGAGGCTGCTGGCTGCAGGTGGGAGGGTAATGTCCGGAGGGACCGCCCCCCTGGGCGGGGCTGTTCAGCTCTGGTTTGTTCTAGAATGTATGTTTCTAACATGTTTCTAACATCTAACATTCTGCCTAAATCTTCTCCTGCAAGCAGGGACATACGTGTGTGTGTGTTTTTTTTTTTTCTCCAACCAGTGTCTGTAAGGTGATGGTCACTTATTATGTGCTGTTGGAGCATACCTAGAGGTCCTAAAACGATTCTTTTTTGAATCAAGGACCGAGATCGGATCCATTCTAAGGGCGGTTAGCTAAAATGGATGGTACCTGAGCCTCATTGGATAGGAGAGAAGAATCCTCTGTTTGCCTGTAATGCTGCCTTACGGCGCTGGACCTTGCGTAATGGAACCCTGTGCAGTGTTTACGCTGACGAAGGTGCTTCCCAGCAGGGTGCTATACAGGTCCAGGGGAGTGGACCCCTTATTAAGGGGGGCAGAGTCCTTGAAGGTCTTTTATGACAGAGCCCGCCATGATGGGTGAAGGTTGGGCCCCTGTTATGATTGAATCCTGCGTTGGGAATGGTAAGTTTACATTTGCAGTGTTTCTTAAAAAAAAAAAAAAATCTGCCTGTCTGGTCATTCTCCCAGTGGCCATTGGGGGCAGTGTGCTGTTTGGTCTAGCTGGCCAGGCTCTTTTTTAGTTATGTTGAGCTGCAGTTTTCTTCTCCAGCCACTAGAGGGAGCAGGACCGCTCTGTTTAGCCTACTCTTGTGCAGTGGAGGCAGGAAGTGGAAGGACAGACCTCTTTCCTATGGTTGAAGGTACACATGGGCTGAACCATCAGTGACCCTCCTGAGAAACCGCAGGGACATGGAGAGTCTATGACTGGATGATGATGTGTGAGAACTACCTGCCGGGAGCTGCATGACCAGACAGGACGCCCCTGTTGCACCGCTGCATGGGTATCGGTGCACTTAAAGGAGTAGTATCTCCAGAGTATCTTGCATTGAGCTGCTGGAGCTTGCATTTAGGCTACACTGAAGCAGTATGGAGGCTGCATTCAGGGTGCCTTTGTTGCATATGTGCTTGGCTAGTCCTACAAAACTAGTATGGGGCTAAGTGCGGTTAATTTTGTCATAGTTCTTTCATGAAACAATATGCTTCTAGAAAGTGTGCCGGGTGCAGCATAGTATTCATTATTGCATGCATACCTGCATAATTGTAGAACTAAATTCCTGTATAATTGTATATTTGCATAGCCATGAAGGGGCATAAGGGCATTGTTGCATACTTGCATAAACTGCATATCTATGTGCGTGCATACCTGCGTAATTGCATAGCTGTAGACCAACGTGGCTATGGACCTGCAAGACTGCATAGTCAGGTGTTGGCAACATTGTTTACTTGTTATACACGTTAAATGGCCCCGGAAGGGGGGGATATGGGCACCACCCTCAGGTCCAATGGACTCTGGTGGTAATCTGGCGTGTTCGCATTTCCCGATAGACCAGTGGTGTCAGGTGTATCTGAGCCACTGTGTTTGGCATTGCAGGAATTTGTGACGAGTTAGAATGTCATTAGGAGAATTTGGAGGTTGCATTGACAGCTGCAATGGACTGTTAACAACATCACTCTAAACTCGGCTGATCTCAGAGCCGAAGCAGGATCGGGCCTAGTTAGTACTTGAATTGAAGCCTGCCTGGGAATACCAGGTGCTGTCAGCTTTTCCCCTCCAGAGTGAGGGAGACGTCTAAGGCTGCTGTGTTTTTGAGAGTATATTGGGTCAGAGGATGCTAGGGCAGTCTGAAGTGGTTCGCTCCATCTTTAGGTTGACCCTGGTAGGTTAAGTATGCCTCTTTGGGACCTTCTGGGTCCGCCGCAGAGTTATCAGCCTTTGGCCTTGCATTTGCTTTTGGAGCAGAAGTTCTGAGCTCATTGTTAAACTCTTAGCCGTAGTGGCCCCAAGACCAAATGGGGACATGGCTTATCTTAGATATCAAGGCACTAGAGATGTAAAATTTCCGGAAATTTTGAAGCTCGGAAACCCTCCCGCCCCCCCCCCCCCCCCCCAACAAAAAATAAATAAAAATTCGGGAAAAAATGCTACATTAGCAATTTTTTTGTTGTCTTAAGATTGAAAGTCATTCTGTTATGTGAACGTTGAAAAAAAAATTGTGCATTGTTGTCGTCTTCACTTCGATCCATGAAGGATTTTTTAATATCTACAGGACACTTGTTACATACAAGAATGTGTTTTGTCATCCTGGTAGCATTTGGAAATGCATATTTCATCTGACAATATTTGCAAATCACATTTTCCTTTTCATAAGAACTTGTAATGTGAATATGTCTCATTATGCTAGATGTTGGTCTCACCATTTTTCTGACGGGAGTTGGAAATAAAAACAAGAAAAAATTACTAATTTGCAAGAAGACACTAATCTATGGTTGTGTGTGGGGGTGGGGGAAGAACCAGATTACTGGTAATTAAATTATTATTTACACAAAAGTTTATAAAGATAAACGAATGTAGTTAAATGATTCCGTTTTCTGGATTCAGATTCGGATAAATGTAAACTCTTATCTTTTTTTAATTTAAGTATATACTTTCAGGTCCTTTTTTTTTTTGTTGCTCTGTATTTTCTTCCAATGCTTTTGAGGCCTAGTGAAGAGGACAGAACAAACCAAACACACCCACTAACATACAAAAGCAAAACTGAAACCTTTTTCTCTTATCGTCCATGGACTGACACAGCTCTAATACTGAAACACATGGGTATATGTCCCTGCTCGCAGGAGAAGATCTAGGCAGAATGTTAGAAACATACATTCTAGAAAAAACCAGAGCCGAACAGCCCCGCCCAGGGGGGCGGTCCCTCCAGACATAACCCTCCTACCTGCAGCTAGCAGCCTCAGTTTTTTTCTGCCTAGCAGAAGAAGACGTGGCCCTCTCAGGAGCCAGTCTCCTGGAAGATTTTATTTTTATTCCTTTGGGAATTTTATTTTATTTTTGAGACCTTCAATCAACTGTCGGCTGGGCAACAGGTTGGATACACTGGTATCCTCTTAGTCTTCCCTGTCCGACCATCGAGCGTGCTGATCCTCGCCTTGTGTGAGTGAGTCAGTTCACGACATGCCCCATGACTCCAGGGGTGGCCGGGTGGCTTTTATGCTCCTGCGGTCCTCACAAGGTTGAACAGTACCTGCTGTATCTTTCATGGTGGACCGGGCCGACAGCTACTCAGTACTACTCTGTGATAGGTCTGTCTGAAACAAGCCAGTGGGTTCCTATGGGATGGGTAAGTAGTCTCCTGCTTCAGGTGAGTACATGCTGGCTGTGTTTCTCTGTCTGGGGGGTTTCTCCCTGTCTCCCCCTGTTATGCTGCTCTCTTCACCCTGTACTGTCGCTGTGCTGTGTGGGGGGTACTTGGGGGTCACTCTGGCCTGGCGGGGGGAGCTCATATCTGTGTGCTGGGGCTGTGAGGTGTGAGAGTTTGGAGAAGCCACTAGCTGGCATGGCTATTGCTGTTTAAGCTGCGCTCAGCGGCCATCTTGCCGCGGATCAAGGACGATGCTTACACGCGGCCATTTTCTTGAATCTGCGGCGCTTTCACTTTTGGTTTTGGCCCTTTATCGCCGCTGCTGCGGAGCGAATCTCCTCACACTCTCCTCAGACTTCACTCACGCTGGCAGCGCGGTGACATAAGCAGAGCTTAGCGGTCCTTACAAGGGTTGGTGGATCCTCTGGGTATCAGCACAGCCAGTGGGTGGACTGTATTATTCACTTTATAGTGTATAAGATCTCAGAGGGTGGCAAATATGGAGTCTGGTTCACCTGCTTTCCCACTCTTGTCAGAGGCAACTGGCAGTGCTCCAGCACCTGCGGTCCCTATGGACCAGTTGTCGGCAGTCCTGGGAAAAAATTTCTTGTCAGGATGGAAGCGGTGTGCGAGCACAAGGGAGCTATATAAAGCGCCCTCTCCCCACACAATCTCGCACATGGGGAGTGCTCTGATTCAGATATGGGCCCAGCTGCTGCTGCTCAGGACCCTAGCTCTATATATTTTAATGTTTTTGAACAGGACATTCCTTGTGAGGAAGACTCCAGTTCTGAGTTTGAGTCAGTAAATGACAGGGCGCTTGTAAGTGAACTCATTGATGCTGTGAGGGACACTCTCAAGCTGGATGCTGTGGCTGAGGTACCTCAGGCGGACACTTTCTCCTTTTGGTTCTTTTCAAGCTTTTCTTTTACACAGCTCCCTCACTGTTTCTTCACACGCTGCCTGCGTCGAGAGCAGCATGGATGATACAGTGGTACACAGTGCCCCCCCCCCCCCCCCCGGTTGGTGCAGCATGGTGGGGGGGGGACTTTATTCATTTATTTCTATAGTCCCTGTGAGCCTTCTGTGTGATGTGTCTGAGGCAACAACAGGGTCTCGGCACCTGTGGTTTCCCGCCATTTCCTGGGGAACGCTCTGAGCTCTGACAGGACCACGGTCTGTGTCAGAGGTTACCTTTTACCTGCATTCTGCTTCAGCAGCACATTTAAGCAGGTTGGAATGATGCAGAGAATATTATGCGCCTCAATGCCATAATTAAAACTTATCTTATAACTCTACACTGGATACATTCACAGTGTATGTATGTGTTATTGATCTGTGTCTGCGTGGGTTTCCTCCCATGTTCCAATGCTGTGTCTTCAGTGCCATACACAATATAAACATACACAATATGTTTATACACGACTCTAAATACATTCACAGTATATGTATGTATTATACTCTGGGTCGGCGTGGGTGTCCTCCGGGTGCTCCGGTGTCCTCTCACGCCTTTGGCTCTCTGCACAGTTTAAACATGTTCCATATGTTTATCATGCATACTATAATACCTACGCGGTATGTGTATGCAGTCTGAAACTTGTGCGATTTGCTTATCCGCATGCTAACATACCTACACAGTATGTGTGTGCAGTCTGCGTGGGTTTCCGCCCACGCTACATGACATGCGCGCCTTCGGTGCCATACACAGTATAAACATACACATTAGGTTTATACACAACACTAAATACATTCACAGTAGATGTATGTATTGTATTCTCTGGGTCTGCGTGGGGTTCCTCCGGGTACTCTGGTTTCCTTCGGCGCTATGCACACATAGACATGTTCAAAATGTTTATCACACATACTATAGTACCTACACGGTATGCGGTCTGCATGGGTTTCATCTGGGTGCTCCGGTTTTTCCCCCGCGCTCCTATGGTGTGCGCATTTTCAGCGCTATGCACAGCATAAACATGTGCAATTTGTTTATTCGCATGCTAACATGCCTACACGGTTGTGTACGCAGTCTGCATGGCTGGTTCCCGCCTATGCCCCAATGAGGTGGGCGCCTTCATCGCTGGCACAGTATAAACGTGTTTAATATGTTTATCCACACATACTAAACTACATAGTCGGCACTAGGCTCATGAAGCCCCCACCCAAATGTCTCAAGCTACTCACAGCTCCCGTTCCTCAGACTACCCCCCCCGCGAGCTGCCTTACTTGCTCCTCTTGCATAGTTTGTCGGCGGAGAGGTGCAGTGGTTGTCGAGTGAGGCAGCCCTAAAAAAAATCCCCCCAAAAGGAGTAGCTTTGGGTTTGGCGAGGGATATACAATTAAGCCCTGGTTCACACTGGTGCGTTTTGACATGCGATTTGGCATGTCAAATCGCATGTCAAAACAGCGATATTTGTTGCAAATTGACGGCAATAGCACCGTCCTAATCGGTGCGACGCCACATCTGCGGCGCTGTACCGATTTCAAAAAGTAGTTTCTGTACTACTTTTTGCTATTTCGGCCGCGATTTACATTGACATCTGTGCAGAAACCTGCACAGATGTCTCTGTAATCGCGGCTGAAATCGGGACTGCCAGCGAGAGTGAAATCGTGTGAGTTCAGCTGAACTCGCATGGCTTCACTCCCACAGCCCAGTCTGAACCTGTTCTTAATTTCAGAGAGAATAGTAGATCCAGAGGGTAGCTTTTCACTCTCTTGAAAGGTAAACTATATAATACAGAGTATACATTAGCAAATATATATTGTCCAAATTAAAAGCCAAATAAGATATCTAGAAACTATCAGAAAATTAATGGCGTTCAAAGAAGGCCATGTGATCATAGCAGGAGACTTTAATTTTAGGCTGAATCCAAAATATAGATAGTACGGGTGATGAACAAACAATTATGTAGGATTAAAAAGAAATTGCATCAAAACCAAATGGTAGATATCGGGAGCGTGTCAGATCTGAAAACACTCGATTATACATTCTATTTCACTGTGCATGGGACATGCTTCAGAATTGATTACATACTGGTAAAGCATAGCCTACTGGATTTAGTGGAAAGATTGAATATTGAGAACACAAAGCTCAGATCATTCCCCAGTTTTATAGAAATTGAGTATACCAGGAATTCAAAAAAAGATGAATGTATGGAGAATAAACAAGGATTTATTGCAAGATAAAGGGGTAAATGAGAGGATAAAAAAAGAACTGGTGCAATATTTTAAAACAAATGAATCCAATGAGGTATCGGAAGCGACAGTATGGGAGGCCCATAAGGCCTATATAAGGTGCATCTTGATTATTATTGGAACGTAAAACAAGGAAAGGGAAATTTTAATGGCAATTTATAAACTTGAACAAAAACAAAAAGCTGATATGGAGGTACAGTATGCACTGGTCGTAAAGAGAGCCCTACTAAAAGAGCTCTACGAGACTAGTATATAATATAAGAGCTAAAAGACCTCAATGGGGGAATAAAATCAGAAAACTAGTGGGAATGCTAAGAAAGAAAAAAGCAAGAAACTATAGAGAAAATAAAAGATAAAAAAGGAGAGATGTATTCTCAACCCCAAAAATAGCGGAAGTCTTTCAAAAATGTTACAATACATTATACCCTGGAACCTCGGATTACGAGCATAATCCGTTCCAGAAGAATGCTCATAATCCAAAGTACTCACATATTAAAGCGAGTTTCCCCATTGAAGTCAATGGAAACGAAAATAATTTGTTCCGCATTGACTTCAATGGAATGCAATACCGCATGCGGCCAGAGGCGGGGGGCGTCAGAGCCTCAAACGGGCGAAAAGGCCCGAGGACACCTCGGCAAACCTCGGAAAGACTTTTGTTCCCGAGATTTGCCGAGGTCAGCCGTGCTGTCCTCCGGGCCTTTCCGTGCATTTCCAAACGTCGTAGATCGGTGACGTTTGGCTCGGCTCTGGCGCCCCCCACCTCAGGCCAAAAGCGGTACTGCACACCGCTTTGGCCTGAATCGTGCTCGTTTTGCGAGACAACACTCGCAAACCGAGTTATGATTTAAAAAAAACAGTGCTCGTATTGCGAAACGCTCGTTAACCGCGTTATTCGCAAGCCGAGGTTCCACTGTACTCCATAAACCAAATGAGAACACCGGAAAAGGAAAAAATAGATGGGAGAAGATAAGGAAATATTTTAAAGGGCCCAATCTACCCAAAATAACAGAAGAAAAATTGAAGGGTTTAGAGAAGCGCATATCAGAAGAGGAGATTAACATTGCGTTTATAATAAATGCCAATAGGGAAAAGTCCTGGACTCTGACGGGTTCACACCTCGTTATTATAGAAAATGTAAAGAACAGTTAACAAAAATAGGCTCATAAATGAACGGGCTAGGAACACACTTTGAGATGAGAAAGGAAGCATTACTCGCATCCATCACTGTAATACCTAAAGAAGGGAAAGATGCAAATTTGTGCTCGAGCTATAGGCCAATAGCATTATTAAATGCAGATGTTAAGCTATTTTCCAAAATATTAGCAACAAAGATGAAGGAACTAATGAGAGAATGGATACATCCCAACCAGGTCAGATTTTCTCCGGGAAGAGAGGGGAAGGATAACTGAGTAAGAACTCTATTACTGTTAAAGGGGTTGTAAAGGTACATGTTTTTTCACCTTAATGCATCAAGGTGAAAAAACATCCAACATTAGCGCCCCCCCCCCCCCCCCCGTTTACTTACCTGACCCCTCGAAAGTCCCACGCTGTGAATGCACAGGCTTCTCGGCTCATTCATTGGTTGATTGAAAGCAGCGCAGCCATTGGCTTGCACTGCTGTCAATCATATCCAATGACGTGGCACGCTGGGGGGCAGGGCCGAGTGATAGTGAGCAGCTATAGCCGTCGGCTGTATCACAGGAGCGCGCCGCAAGAACTTTCCACCATGCGAAAGCTCGCATGAAGGTGGAAAGTTCTTGCGGGGGGGGGGGGGGGAGAGCCGAGACAGCCGCCGAGGGACCCCAGAAGACCAGGTTCGGGGCCACTCTGTGCAAAACGAGCTGCACAGTGGAGGTAAGTATAACATGTTTGTTATTTAAAAAAATAAAAATACAATTCTCTTTAGTGTTCCTTTAAATAAAATGAGTGGAAGTAGGTCCCCGAATCTCATGTCAATAGATGCTGAAAAAGCATTTGACAGAGTAGACTGGGGATTTATTAGCATGCTAGAGGTGTTAGGAATTGGCCCGCAGATGTTAAACTGGATTAAAACATTGTATAACCAACCAAATGCGACAGTAAAGATAAACGGAACGTTGTCTGGACCATTTAAAATGTTCAATGGAACTAGACAGGGCTGCCCCCTTTCCCCTCTCCTGTTTCTTCTCTCCTTGGAGCCTTTATAAACGACAATCTGTAATTGCATAGGGTAGCGGCATTTGCAGATAATGTGCCATTTTATTTTTCTAATCCTAGAATAACATTGCCAAACTTGATGAAATTATTGAAAAATGACAGAGTTGTCTAACTTTAAAATCAATTGGGCAAAATCTGAGATCTTGAATATAAACATAAGTAAAAGACGAACAGGAACTATAAAACAAGAATTTCCATTTACATGGAAGACCTCAGAATTGAAATACTTGGCAACAAAACTGACACTAACTCTCGAACAAAATAAAATCAGTAATGAAAAGTGCATCCATTAGACCATCTCCTGGCTCGGGCAAGTAAACATGGTAAAAATTAGAATACTAACTAAAATATTATATCAAATTCCAAATGTTGCCTATTCCACTGCCTGTGACATGTATTTGAAAATGTTTAAAAGCGATTATATTGAAATCTATCTGGCCGAAAAGGAAACTGAGAATAAAATTCTCTGTCCAAAGTAAAAAATAAACCTCAAGGGGGACTAGATGTTCTGGATTTGAGAACATATTACAATGCAACACTAATTTCACGGGTGATGGAGTGGACAAAAAAAACAATGAAAACAGATGGGTAAAAATAGAAGAAACACTGAGTGGCATGACACAGGGCAAAAATCGTTTGGATTCCTTCCATATAGAAAACTAGACGCACAAACACACATTTTAACTAAGGAAGTGTTGAAAACCTGGGATTTAACACATTAAAAAAGCAAATAGGAAGTTTTAATTCACCATTGATCTCATTAAGGGATCCAAGTTATTTTACACCAGGGAAAGGGAGTTTCTTTGGGGGATGGATTCAAAAAGAAAATGCACAGTTAAAAGATTTAATGGAAAAGGGGGAATTACGCGCATCACAGGAAATAAAACATAAGGAATAGGTGGTGATTGACGAGTGACGGTACTTTCAGCTGAGGCATTTTGTGACATTACTGCAACCACAATAAGATTGAAAAAAAAATGTATTACCGTTAGAACAGCTATGTATAGCTAAGAATGTTTAAACATGGGATATCTCAAGTTTATAAAATAATAATGCAACAAGCCAGATCTGAGAGACTGCCATTCGTCGAAAAATGGGAAAAGGAATTTCGGACACGGGTGAATGATGCTCAATAAAAAGAATTATAAAATTAGTTTTTTAGCTTGGCAGTAGAACCAAACACCATAGAAAGAACTATAAATGTTTTTCTAGGTGGTACATAACACCAGATATAGCACATAAGTACCAAATAGAAAAAGCACCCAATTGCTGGCGGGGATGTGACTCTACTGAAATATGATGCACATATGGTGGGAATGTCCTAAAATAAATTTTGGAAGGAAGTGTTGGCCCCGATTTATAATGGGATTACAAACCTAGAACTCCCAGACGATCCGTGGGTATGTATTTTTCACGGTATGGAGATTCCAATAAAGCGTTATAAAAATACCCTAATACCACAATTGATAGATTCTGATAAGTTTTTAATACCATTACATTGGTAGGAACAAGAGAACCCAATAATAGGAGAATGGTTGAAGAAAGTAGAACATATAAAATGGAACAGGTTCGATTTTAGCAAATGGGTCGAGGGTGGAATAAATGGGGAATTTTGGGAAAGCTGTATGGAGTTAAAAAAAGAGGAAATATGCAGATAACCTAAGAGGAATGGGATCCGAATGAAAAGGAAGATATTGGGATAAGAATGAAATAGTGAGGTGGGTGGGGGAGGATCTGGGGGGAGGGTTGGGTGTAATCAAAAACAATATTGAATGTTGGAAGATATAATTTTGGTTTTACATTATTTTTTTTTATGGAATTGTTGGAAAATAATTATATATATTAAAGCTGCTCTGCGTGCCGCCATTGGCCGGGCAATCATCTGGGACCTGTGATGTGTCCCAGATGATTGCCGAGAGGGAGGGGGGAGAGGTGAACTTTCTTCCGCGCGCATTAAAGAAACGCATCAAAAACCCAACACTTGTGTTTCTGGTGCGACTCCATTGAAGTCTGTTACAGGCAAAAACGCAATCTGCTACGGTAAAACAAAAGTCCCCGACCCTTTCCAAAAACGTACCAGCTGAAAAACGCATAGATGTAAATGTGTACCATAGGAAACCATGTTAAATGAACTGTAGTGCATTTCTGCGGAAAACTCTCAAAGCGCATAGGTGTGAACGTAGGGTCACAGTGGGAAAATGTTTCATTCTCTACAGTTTGACAGACTTGCATCTGTCGTAAGAACTTTCTGTCTAGGGAGGAGTCTAATACTTGACATCTCAGAAAACCTGGCCAAGAAAACAAAAAAACAAAAAGAATGTTGCCAGTAAAGTAGCCTTTATGATCGCTGTAACATTTTGTTAGATGCATTTCTCAACTGGTGGCCCATTCCAGTAAAGACCCTTTCCCCATACTTCACAACAACAAGAAGATTGTATTATAGACATTGTATTGTCTAAAGGCCCATATACACGATCAGACTTTTTGACAACAACGGTCCGACGGATGTGTTTGATCGGACAATCCGACCGTGTGTATGCTCCATTGGACAATAGTTTTCGGTTTTTCATCGGACAAATGTTAGCTGTGAATGCTCTCAAACTTTCCGGCAACAAATGTCCGATGGCGGCTAATCCGATCGTGTGTACACCAGTCCATTGGACTAAAGTACAAAGTACAAACACGTATGCTCAGAACCAATACTAAAGATCAGACAACAATGGCATAAGTTGCCCAAAGGGTGGCGGTAAAGAGCTGAAAAACCACGCGATTTGTTGAAAGTTGGCTGAAAATGTTCTGCCGTGTGTATGCAGAACAAGTTCACGGCTAAAGCCCATTCGGAAAGAAATCGACGGAAAAGTCTCATGGAAGTCCGATCGTGTGTATGAGGCTTCTTCTTCTAAAGTTGGTTCCATCTTAACCACTTCAATTCCAGGCACATACACCCCCTTCCTACCCAAGCCAATTTTCTGCTTTCAGTGCTGTCGCTGTTAAATGACAAGTGAGCGGTCATGCTACACTGTACCCAAACAGAATTTTTATAATTTTGTTCTCACAAATCGAGCTTTCTTTTGGTGGTATTTAATCACCTTTTGCGGTTTTTATTTTTTGCTAAACAAATAAATAAAAAAAGACCAAAAATTTTGAATAAAAAAAAGTTTCTTTTGTTTGTTATAAAATGTTGTAAATAAGTATGTTTTCCTCCTTCACTGATAAGGCGGCACCGATGAGGTGGCACTGGTAGGCGGCACTGATATGCAGCACTGATGGGCATTGATAGGCGGCACTCATGGGTGGGCACTGATGGGCGACACTGATGGTCACTAAAAGGCTGCACTGATGGGTACTTATGAATGGCACTGATATGCAGAACTGATGGGCATCACTGATGGCACTGGCAGGCATTTGGGATGGGCACTGATTGGCAGCTGCCTGGGCACTGATTGGCATTTCCCTGGTGGTCTAGGGTGGCATTACCTGGTGGTCCAGTGTGATGGGCATCCTGGTGGTCCTGGGCTGCGCTGATAAAAAAAATCAGCACAGACCCACCCTGTCAGAGCAGCCAATCGGCTTTCCTCTACTTGTGTCTGTCAGACGCGAGTGAGGAAAGGCCGATCAACTGCTCTTCCTGTTTACATCGTGATCAGCTGTGATTGGACACTGCTGATCACGTGGTAAAGAGCCTCCGGCTCTTTACCGAGATCAGTGTAGCGGTGTGTCAGGCTGACACACCGCACCACCGATCGCTGTGATGCACGCCCACACACCCGGCCGTCATTCTGCTATAGGCCGGGCGGGAAGTGGTTAATGAGGACAATTGTTCTGCCAACTTTGTACCCTACACTTCAGCATCCAAAGCAAGTCTCTATACATTGCCTGAAGGTAGTCGGAGTGTACCTAAAAGCTATTGCTTCCATTAGACAGACAAATCAATTTCCTATTTGTATTTTTCTCTGTACCTTGCAAGGGGCACTCTGCTTCAAAATCCACCATTGCACAGGGATTCGGCAATTTGATTACTTGGTGGCTTATGATTTTGAACATGAGCTCTTTCTGCACTATGCACCCAGTCCACCAGATCTGTTGGCATATACTGGGCCTTTGGACCCCAAGCCTCTGTTCCCAACTCTGTAAGGCTGCCACCTGGTCTTCCAGTTAATACTTTTTTGGCATAGTTCAGTTTGCCCATTTGTTGCCCACTCTTGTATTCATTGCTTGGGGGGGGGGGGGTCCCATGGTGTATGAATAAGTTGCCTGTGTCCTGTACTGTACTCAAGGATATGCAATTTACAAGTAACTCAAAAGTCCTCTTTTGACTTGGGGTAAAACACATTTCTCTTTCGTCCATGGACGGGCACAGCTCCTTTATTCTTGACAGTACGGTTTATATTAGGGGTGCGCATCTTAACTGGCCTCACGATTCGATTACGATTATCATGTCAACTAATCGATTCCGCGATGCATCACGATTAGAGCGCAGGTGCGCATGGTTTTCATCCCAAAAAATGTAAGTACTCCTTTTTTTTTATTTTTTTTTTATTCTATCTGTTCTTAAAAAAAATATATATATAACACTTCCTGCATGTAGCAAAGTCTAAACACAGCAGACAACAACTTAAAGGAGCTCCAGGCTCTCCCCCAAAATACTAAAGGAGATGATCAGAGACTGCAGACATGATACAAGAGATGGTCAGAGACTGCAGACGTGATACAAGAGATGGTCAGAGACTGCAGACGTGATACAAGAGATGGTCAGAGACTGCAGACGTGATACAAGAGATGGTCAGAGACTGCAGACGTGCTACAAGAGATGGTCAGAGACTGCAGACGTGCTACAAGAGATGGTCAGAGACTGCAGACGTGCTACAAGAGATGGTCAGAGACTGCAGACGTGCTACAAGAGATGGTCAGAGACTGCAGACGTGCTACAAGAGATGGTCAGAGACTGCAGACGTGCTACAAGAGATGGTCAGAGACTGCAGACGTGCTACAAGAGATGGTCAGAGACTGCAGACGTGCTACAAGAGATGGTCAGAGACTGCAGACGTGCTACAGGAGATGGTCAGAGACTGCAGACGTGCTACAGGAGATGGTCAGAGACTGCAGACGTGCTACAGGAGATGGTCAGAGACTGCAGACGTGCTACAGGAGATGGTCAGACTGCGGACAATAATGCAGAGTTGTGGTGTGATGAAGGCACATAGAAGACAATTCTATCATATGGACTTGTGTTGGGTTATGTAGATCACCTGAATGGTGATTGTGACTCAACCTGACAGATGGTCAGACTGGTAAGAGAAAGCAATACACAGTGTGTCACCCCAGCATCATACTGGGAATATTTGTGTTTTTTATTTCTGACATTCTAATGGTGTCCTGTGTCCACTCCCTAGCTGTCATCATATTCAGGAAATATCACACCATTCCTCCTCCTGTCTATATTTCTCCTCCATACAGCCTATTCCCTGCCTGCAGTGACAATGACTTATCACAGGTGACACATCAGATTCCACTACATGCCTGGACTCCCCCTGTGTCCCCGGATCACAGTGCCCCCTCCCCCTCTGTTCTTACATGCTGCTCTGCCAGTGCTTGTGGCTGTTCTGCAAGCCACGGCTGCTGGTCTCCCTGGTAACGCTGTAAACAGTTGCCTAGTGATAAGGGGACTACTAGAGGATCATTGGAGGGAACTTACTTGAAGAAATGTGTCATTGCTGTCCCTCTGACCATGACAACCTTGTAATGAGAAGGGCGATCTGCCTGCTCACCATCCCCCCGATCTCCATTTTAGCCGCCGGTGTTCTCACGTCAGCAGGGAATTCTCAGTGTGTATATGCCGTGCTCATGTGACTGCCCGGCCCGCCTCTCTCTTCTCTGCTCTCACGTCTCTCCTGGCGTCAGCCCTGCCCGCCTCTTTTCTGATCTGATGGCTACAGTCAGTGGGCGGGGTTTGACGCCAGGAGAGACGTGAGACCGGAGAGGAGAGGGGCAGGCCGGGCAGTCGCATGAGCGCGGCATACACAAACACTAAGAAATGAGGTAGCAGCTGCACGGAGCGCTCTCCAGGGAGGGGCGGGACAAGACATTGATTATTACGGTCGCATGCATCGATGCCGCATTGGGAACACCCGAATTGCGATGCAGCGACTAAATTCAGCACCCCTAGTTTATATGCCGTCTATCAGGAGAGGACTAGGCAGATATGTTAAGTTAAAAACATGTAACTGCCCAGGGGCTATAACCCCTCACACTGCATCTAGCAGCTCTGTTTGTTTTTCTGCCTAGCATAGGACGACCTGGCTCCCGGTTGGGACCATTGGTCTTGGAGAATTTTTTATTTTTCTTTCTACTTTTTTGATCCTAAGATCTACTATCAACTGCCGGCTGGGTGACAGGCTGGATAATATAGACCCTTGTAGTCTCCCCAGTCCGACCATCGAGCGTGAGCAGACCTTTAGCTACATGCTGGGTCAGCCACGACATACCCCGTTTGCTCCAGGGGTGGCCGGTGAGCTATATGCTCCGGGGCACACATATGACCGGGCTACTGCTGTCCAAGTCACAGTGGGCCGTGGCCGACAGCCACTCCGTACTGCTCGGGTGATGGGTCTGTCCGGAATGCGTCCAGCAGTCCCCGCAGGGACGGGTAAGTAGGGTTCCACCTGTTTCGGCAGGATGGAACAGCTGAGCATTCCTGGGGATGTAGACTAGGGGGTCTCTCACTCTCCCTGTCCCTTCCCTCCTCCTCATGCATCTGGCTGGGCCTGCTGTGTACCTGACCGGGGGGGGGGGGGCTCCGGGGGCTGCGCTGGGTGTCCTGGGTCCGCTCTCTGTGGTGGGGTGTTGTCTGTCTGCCATGTGGGGGGCCTCCGCGTGGAGAACCAGCGTGTTTGTGGCCCTTCCTTTTACCTCAGGAAAGATCCGGTGGCCATTTTGGGTGAGCCGGCGCCATTTTCTTGTAGCCGCGCTGTTTTAATGCAGCTGGCGGCCATTTTCTTGTAGCTCACGTTCTTTCTTTCCCTGAGGCGGCCATTTTCTTGTGGTTCTAGCTTGGTTTTGGCCTCTAGCGCTGGAAATGTCTCTTTCTGAATGGTGCGAACAGCACAGAACACCTCAGACGCAGGAGAATACCACAGGCTGTGCAGGAGAGAGAGAGCGGATCGCAGCGCTGTGCAGTACCTGGGTTAGGGTGGTGCGTCCTCTGGGGGGCCCCTCGGTCTGTAGCAGCTAGGAGGGGTGGACCTTTTGTGTACCTTGCCTTTAGTCCCTAAGTGGCTGTCAGGTGAGTGTGGGTCAGCAACTGCACCTGCGGTACCTGTGGAAGCTTTGTTGGCGGTCCTGGAATCATTTGTTGCCAGGGTGGAGGCGGGGGGGGGGTAAAAAACGCCCCCTCCCCCCACCATCTTCTGGGGAAAGCTCTGATTCAGACTCGGGCCTGGCTGTGGCACATGGCCCCTGCTCTGACGTGTCAGAGAATGCGGACCAGGACCATTCGGACAGTGAGGAAGACTCGTCGGAACGCCCTGTTTGGGGCAGTGCAGGACCTGCTGATGCGCGGGGTAATAGTACCTGTGCCGCTGCCGGAAAGGTTTCAGGGTTTCTACTTAATCTCTTTGTAGTCCCAAAAAAGGACGGGAGTCCGTCCAATCCTGGACCTTAAGGCCCTCAACTCCTTTGTAAAAGTACGAAGGTTCAGGATGGAATCAGTTCGCTCTGTGGTCGCTGCACTCTATCCGGGGGATTTTCTGGCGTCCTTGGACATCAAGGATGCATACTAACATGTCCCCATATATGCCGGGCATCAGAAATTTCTGTGATTTGCAGTTGGGGACGATCACTACCAATTTGTAGCTCTCCCTTTTGGCCTGACGTCGGCACCAAGGGTTTTCACCCAGGTGCTCGCCCCGATTCTGGCTCTGCTGAGACAGCGAGGAATCGCTATCGTGGGCTACCTGGACGACCTCCTTCTGAGAGCAGCTTCAGACTCAGAATTAGAGGAGGATGTGGCGATTGCAAGTCAGACCATTCAAGAATTTGGGTGGGTACTGAACCTCCAGAAGTCGGTGTTGGTGCCGACTCAGCGCCTAGAATACCTGGGCTTGATTCTGGACTCCTCAGAGGCAAGGTTTTTTTTCTCCCTTTGGAAAAGTTGCAAACTCTTCAGACTGCGGTGAAGCTGTTGGCATCCCACAGGTGGTCGTCGCTGCGCTTTTGCATGCGAGTCCTGGGTCTCATGGTAGCCACCTTCGAGGCAGTACCGTATGCTCAATTCCACACTCGAGTCTTGCAAAAGGAGAACCTGTCCAAATGGGGCAAATCTCCGTTGTCCCTGGATTGTCAAATCGGGTGAACCAGCTAGTCAGGGCTTCCCTGGTATGGTGGCTGAGATCTCCAGCCCTTCAGTCCGGGAAGTCGTTCCTTCCCTTTCACTGGACGGTGATCACGACGGACGCCAGCCTGACCAGTTTGGGGGGGGGGAGGGAGTTTGGGGCGTACAGTCGACACAGGGTCGCTGGACGCAGGAAGAATCCCGCCTGTCGATCAATGTGCTGAAACTTCGGGCGATCAGGCAGTGCCTCTCCACATGGTCACAGAGGCTGCAGGGACGTCCAGTCAGGATCCAGTCAGAAAACGCAGCGGCTGCGGCGTATGTCAACCATCAAGGAGGAACAAGAAGCTCGGTTGCAGCATTGGAGGTCGCTCACATCCTCAGGTAGGCAGAGCGGAGCGTGCCGGCTCTATCGGCCATATACATTCCGGGTGTAGAAAACTGGCAAGTGGACTACCTATGTCGTCAGATGCTGGACCAAGGAGAATGGCCGCTACACCCGGATGTGTTTTGACTCCTTTGCTTGAGATGGGGCACGCCAGACATGGACCTCCTGGCTTCTTGACTCAATCGGAAGGTATTGAGGTTTGTGTCCAGGTCCAAAGATCCCTGGGTGGACGCGACAGACACGTTAGTGGCTCCGTGGGGACAGTATCGGCTAATTTATGCCTTTCCCCCCCGCTAAAACTTCTAACTCGTCTGCTCGCAGAGTGGAGCCTGAGGTGATTCCGGTGATTTCTAATTGCCCCAGATTGGCCTCGGCGTCCTTGGTACGCCGAACTAGTACGCCGGGTGGCGGATGTTCCTTGGTGATTGCCGATGCGAGAGGACCTTCTGTCGCAAGGTCCTATACTTCATCCTGCTTTACAGTCGCTGGCTTTAACGGCATGGCTGTTGAAGGTCAGGTACTAAGGGACCGAGGCCTATCGGATTCAGAAATTTCCACCATGCTGGGGGCACGGAAGTCATCTTCTCAGAAGATCTATCTTCGCACGTGGAAGGCCTACATCTCTGTGTGAGGAGATGGAGTGGCGTCCACGGACTTATTCAGTTTCCAGGATCCTGCTGTTTTTACAGCGTGGAGTGGATCAAAAACTTGCCATAAGCACCATTAAGGGGAAGATAGCCTTGGCTGTCTTCTTTCAACGACCCTTGGCGGCTCATTCACTCTCGAGTACGTTTGTGCAAGGGGTTCGACATGTGGCCCCTCCGGTTCGACCACCATTGCCTCCGTGGGATTTGAATCTGGTGCTCTCGGTACTTCCGAAACCTCCGTTTGAGAACATCCAGAGAGATTTCCCTTTTGACACTCACTCAGAAAGTTGCCTTTCTGCTATTACATCAGTCAGGAGGGTTTCTGAGTTGGCGGCCTTGTCTTGCAAGTCTCCCTACTTGATCCTCCTCAAGGATAAAGCGGTGCTATGCCCGCAGCCTTTGTTTCTTCCGAAGGTTGTTTCGGCTTTTCATCAAAACGAGGACATTGTGCTTCCATCCTTGTGTCCTCGGCCGTCGCATCCCAAAGAGGTTTCTTTGCATTCCTTGGATGTGGTCTAAGCTCTGTGGGTGTATCTGTCTGCTATGGCTCAGTTTCGGAGGTCAGACTCACTGTTTGTATCGGTGACTGGTCCAAAGAAAGGCCTGGCGGCCTCGTCGGCCACCATATTTCGGTGGATCAGACAGATCGTGATTCAGGCTTATGTCCTAAAAGGGCGGGTGCCTCCCTTTCCTGTCACGGCGCATTCGACCAGGGCAATAGGTGCCTCCTAGGCCTTCCGACATCAAGCGTCTGTCTCCCAGGTGTGTAAGGCGGCGACCTGGTCGTCCGTCCACACTTTCACTAAGTTTTACAAGGTTAACGTGCATGCATCTGCGGATGTTTGCTTCGGCCGCAAAGTTTTGCAGGCGGCTGTTTAAGGTTGTAACTCCTCCGTTGAGGAGCTCTGGTTGTTTTGATTGCTGTTCCCACCCCTTGTTTTTTGACACTGCTTGGGGACGTCATTACTGTCAAGAATAAAAGGAGCTGTGTCTGTCCATGGACGAAAGAGAAAATAGGATTTTTGTACTGTAAAATCCTTTTCTCTGAAGTCCATGGACGGACACAGCACCCATCCCTCCTTTTTATGTTTGTACTGCTTTTTGACGAACTGAGCTGCTAGATGCAGTGTGAGGGGTTATAGCCAGAGGGACCGCCCCCTGGGCGGTACTGTTCAGCTTTGCTGTTACATGTTTTTAACTGTTAACATGTCTGCCTAGTCCTCTCCTGATGGCAAATAAACCCTACTGTCAAGTATAAAGGAGCTGTCTGTCCATAGACCCCTGAGAAAAGGATTTTATGGTGAGTACAAAAATCCTATTTCTCTTATCATCCATGGACTGACACAGTGTCTCTTTACACTTTACACGTGGGTTATGTCCCTGCTTGCAGGAGAAGACCTAGGCAGAATGTGAGATGTTATACATACATTCTAAAAGCCAGAGCTGAACAGCCCCACCCAGGGGGCGGTCCCTCCGGGCATAACCCTCCCACTACAGTCAGCAGACTTCAGTTTTTTTCTGCCTAGCAGAAGGAGAAGACGTGGCTCCCTCAGGAGCCAGTCTCCTGACCTATTTTATTCCTTTTTGGAATTCTTTTTTATTTTATTTTTGGAATCTTCTATCAACTGTCGGCTGGGCAACAGGTTGGGTACAAGATATCCTCGTAGTCTTCCCTGTCCGACCATCGAGCATGCTGATCCTCGCCTTCTGTGCGTGAGACTCAGTTCACGACAGGCCCCATGACTCAAGGGGTGGCCGGGTTTGCTTTCATGCTCCCACGGTCCTCTCAAGACTGAACAGTTCCTGACTGACTGACTGACTATCTTTCGCGGTGGACCGGGCCGACAGCTACTCAGTACTGCACTGTGATAGTCCTGTCAGAAACACCAGTGTGTCCCTCAGGGGACGGGTAAGTAGTCTCTCCTGCCTGCAGGTGAGTACAAAGGGCTGTGTGTTTCTCTGTGGGGGATTTTCCCTGTCTCCCCCTGTATTTTATTGTCGCTCTCTGTCACCATTACTGGCGCTGACTGTGTGGGGTGCTTGGGGGTCACACTGTTCTTGGGGGGCTCATGCTGGTCTGCAATGTATGCCTTGGGGCTTTTTTGTGTGTTTTTTTTTTTTTTGGGGCCTGAGCGCCGAGTGGCGCTGTGCATGTGTGCTGTTTCATTTTAACTGCGTCATGGCGGCCATCTTGCCGCGGATCGCCTCAGTGAAGTGTGGCGGCCATTTTCTTGTAGCCCGCGCGCTTTTCAGCACTAGTTTGGCCTCTAGCGCTGCTATAGCAGCGCGAATCTCCTCAGTCTCCTCACAGCTTACCAGCGCTGACACATCGCGGTACAGACAGCGGAACTAAGCGGTCCCTGGTCCGGTTTGATGAGTCCCCTGGGCGCCCCCTCCTCAGTCAGCACAGCCTGTGGGTGGGCTTTTTATCTGAGAGAGTCTCAGAGAGGGACAATATGGAGTCTGTGTCACCAGCTTCCCCTAAAAATATCAGTGGCAACAGGCAGTGCTTCAGCACTGCGGTCCCTATGGACCTGTTGTGGGCAGCCCTGGAATCAATTTCTGACCAGGATGGGAGCTGTGTGCAAGCGCAAGGTGCAAAAAGGCGCCCTCTCCCCACTTTATCTACTCGGGCAGTGCGCTGATTCAGATATGGGCCTAGCCACTATCGCTCAGGACCCTAGTTCTGAATGTATGGATGGTTTTGAACAGGACATTCCTTATGAGGGAAACTCCAGTTCTGAGTCAGTAAATGACAGGGCGCTTGTTAGTGTGCTCATGACTGCGGTGAGGGACACTCTCAAGCTCAAATGCTGCGGATGCAGAACCTCAGGCGGATACTGTCTCCTTTGGTTCTTTTAAGGCCAGGCCTTCTAAAGGGGTTTTTTCCATTGTACTTTCTTTGACCAGCTCATTGATAAGGTCTGGGAAAAGCCGCAGAAGAATTTTTTTATGGTCCCGCGGCGTTTGTCTATCAGGTACCCCTTGAAGATGCCCTACTTAAAAAGTGGGCTTCTCCCCCAGTGGTCGACCCTCCAGTCGCCCGGTTGAACAAGGCCATCACTCTCCCGATGGAGGGGACTCCTGCATTTGAGGACCCCACTGACAGGAGGTCAGAAGTGGTGAGCAGAACCATGTTTGCCTTGTTGGGATCCGCCCTACGACCTGTGGTAGCGGCGACCCTTGTGTCTAAAACACTTACAGGTTGGGCAAAAATGTTGCACCTAGCTGTACAGGAGCATATTCTTCCTCCAGACACAGTTGCTCTGGCCCACCAACTGGTTCAGGGCCTGGTTTCTGTGTGCGACGCCACGCGGCCCCTTTAATATCCAGGGTCTCTGTCTCGGCGGTGGTATTGCGTCGTCTTATCTGGTTGAAATGCTGGTCTGCTGACCTAGCCTTAGGAAGCTCCTGACGGATCTACTATTTTAAAGGTGGTAGACCTTTCGGTGCTGCTCTGGATGACATCGTCATGGATGTCACGGGAGGTAAACGCACTCTTCTTCCTTAGACTAGCAAGGGTGAGGAGGCCCGCCGCAAACAGGGGCCTTCCTTTCCAGCAAAACAGGTTTTTTTTCGTCAGTCAGAGTCCACAGGTAGGCCCTCTCAGACTGACGGCAGTGCGGCTGGTGGGCACAAGTGCCCCTGGGTGCGTAAGCCAAACAAGCGGCTCCCAAGCCCGCCTCCGCGTGAAGTCTTGCCTCCGCCCGACTCTGGGGTGGGGGGACGACTTCGCAGGTTCACGGATCGGTGGACCTCCCGAATCTCCGACTGGTGGGTGTGCGAGGTGGTCACCTCAGGTTATAGGATAGTATTCTGATCCTGGCCCCCACACAGATTCTTTCCCTTGAATCTTCCTCTCCTTCCTACCTGTCGGGCAGCCCTCTTGGGGGCTGTACAGGATTTGATCAGGTCCGGAGTGATTGTGCCGGTTCCGTCACAGGAGAGTTTTCAGGGATTCTGCTCGAATCTGTTTGTCGTCCCAAAAATAGGACGTGGTTCGACCTATCCTGGACCTCAAGGCCCTGAATGCCTTCGAGAAGGTGCAGAAATTCCGCATGGGATCCATTCGCACGGTGATCGCTACACTCCCACCAAAGGGATTTTCTTCTGGCGTCCTTGGACTTCAAGGACGCCTACTTGCATGTTCCGATCTGCGCAAGTCACCAGAAGTTTCTGCGCCTTGCGATCAGCGAAGTCCACTCTCGATTGTGGCTCTTCCTTTCGGCCTTGCCTCGGCACCAAGGGTGTTCACCAAGGTGCTTGCTCCGGTTCTAGCCTTCTGTTACAGCGAGGTATTGCTGTCGTGGGCTATCTGGACGGTCTTCTGCTATGAGCAGAAAGTGGCTCAGACTTAGAGGAAAGGTGACTATCGTCAATTAGACCCTCAGGGACTTCGGGTGGTTCCTGAACATTCAGGAGTCAGTCCTGGTCCCGACTCAGTGTCTGGAGTCTCTAGTTCTGGTTCTGGACTCCTTGGAGGCAAAGGTATCCTACCTCTGGAGAAGTTGCTGACACTTCAGTCTGCGGTGCGGGTGCTGACATCCCGAACATGGTTGTCAATCCGTTGTTTGCATGAGAGTCCCGGGACTCCTGGTGGCCTCCTTCGCGGCCATTCCGTATGCCCAATCACACACCAGGGCATTGCAGAAGGAGATCTTGTCCACCTGGGACAAATCCCCGTTGTCCTTGGATCTTCGGATCCAGGTGATTCACCTGGTCAGGGCGTCCCTGACAGGGTGGTTGGGACCCTCGGCTCTTCGGTCCGGAAAGTCGTTCCCCTCCCATCCAATGGACGGTACTTACGACAGACGCCAGCCTGACGGGCTGGGGTGGAGTCTGGGGAGTCCTGTCGGCTCAAGGCCTTGGACTCCGGACGAGCCCGTTTACCAATCACTGTTCTGGAAATGCGGGCCATCAGACTGTGTCTCTCCTCAGGTTGGAGAGAGTACGGGGTCGCTCCATCAGGAGCCAGTCGGACAACGCCACGGCGGTGGTGTATGTAAACCATCACGGGGGGACTCGGTGCTCAGCTGCGGCTTCCGAGGTAATCCGTATCCTGAAGTGGGCCGGAAGAAACGTGCCGGCTCTGTAGGGGTGGACTATCTGAGTCGCCAATCGCCAGACGCCGGACCAGGAAGAGTGGTCCTTGCATATTTCAACTCCTTTGCCGACGGGGGGGCACGTCGGATGTGGACCTGATGGCCTCTCGTCTCAGTCGCAAGGGTCGAGGTTGTGGCCAGATCCAGGGATCCTTGGGCGATGACTCGGATGCGTTGGTGGCCCCATAGGGTCCTTATCGCCTGATATAAACTCCGGTGATCCTAATTGTTCCGGATTGGCCTCAGCGTCACTGGTACGCTGATCTGGTACGTCTCGTTGCGGACGTTCCCTGGCGGTTGCCGATGAGGGAGGACCTTCAGTCTCAAGGTCCTATGTTTCATCCGGCTTACAGTCTCTGGCTTTAACGGCAGAGCTGTTAAAAGCCAGGTGTTGAGGGACCGAGGTCTCTTGGACTCTGTCATTTTGACCATGTTATGGACACGGAAGCCTTCCTCCAGGCAGATCTATCACCGTGCCTGGAAAGCTTATATCGCCATATGCAAAGCGCTGGACTGGCGTCCTCGGACGTATTCCGTCCCCAGAATCCTGCGTCCTCTACAGTGTGGAGTGACCCAAAAGCTTGCTTTGAGTACCATCAAGGATCAGATTTCGGCCTTGGCCGTCTTCTTTCAGCGACCTCTAGCGGGTCATTTCTTGGTTAGCACCTTGTGTTGGGGGTTCGCCATGTGCTCCCTCCTGTCAAGCCTTCTCTCCCACCGTGGGATCTGAATTTGGTGCTCTAGGTCCTCCAGGAACCTCCTTTTTGGGAATATCCGGGATATTCCTCTCTTGTCTTGTCTCAGAAGGTGGCCTTTTAGTGGCAATCACTTCTGTTTGACGAGTGTCTGAGTTGGCGTCTTTGTCCTGCAAGTCGCCATATTTAGTCATCCATAAGGATAAGGCGGTGTTGCATCCGCGACCTTCCCTTTTGCCAAAGGTGGTGTCTACCTTTCACCTACATGAGGACATTGCCCTCCCGTCCTTGTGTCCTCACCCATCGCATCCCAGAGAGTTTGCGCTGCACATATTGGAGGTGGTACGAGCCTTACGGGTGTACCTGTCTGCTACTGCTTCTATTCGGAAGTCCGACTCTCTGTTTGTGACTGCCCCTGGTCCATAACAGGGCCAAGCGGTTTCGTCTGCCATCATTTTTAGGGGAATCAGACAAACCGTCATTCAAGCCTATGCTCTCAAAGGGCGGGCGCCTCCCTTTCCGGTTACGGCGCATTCCACCAGGGCAATTGGTGCTTCCTGGGTTTTCCGACATCAAGCGTCGGTTGCACAAGTGTGCAAGGCGGCGACCTGGTCGTCTGTTCATACCTTTTACGTTTTTTATAAGGGTGATGTGGCTGCATCTTCGGATGCTTCCTTCGGCCGCAGGGTGCTGCAGGCCGCTGTTTACAGTTGCGACTCCTCCGTTGAGGAGATCTGCCTTCTTGGAGTGAAAGTTTTTGGTTTTTCCATTTATACTGCTCCCATCCCTCTTGACACTGCTTTGGGACATCCCACGTGTAAAGTGTAAAGAGACACCGTGTCAGTCCATGGATGATAAGAGAAAATAGGATTTTTTGTACTCACCGTAAAATCCTTTTCTCTGACATCCATGGACTGACACGGCACCCACCCTTCCTTTTTTTTTATTTTTTTATTGGAAATCAACTTTATTGAAGAGTATGCACGGTACATAAATCAACATAAGCCAGTATGGCCAAAATAATAGTACATACATGAACACAGTGAAGCATCTGTGTGACATAAAGATAATAACAGCAGTGAAAGTAGAGCCGGTACACAACAAAAATAAAAAATCGACATATCAAGTACACGTTTCACCATCCGCCATCCATCTGCCCCAGACCTTCTCATACTTTAGCGGACACCCTCTATGTACATAAATCAGTTTTTTATATGGGAGAGCATCGTTAACCGCCTTTTTCCAGCACTGAATTGTAGGGGGCAGGGCCTGCATCCAATTACGGGCCACTACTTTTCTTGCCAAGAATAGCGTCTCATGTAAAAAGGTGCGGAGGGGTTTGTCGGCATCCAAGTCTGGCAACAGGCCAAGTAGGCACATCTTTGGGTCAAGGGTAGCAGGGGAGCCCATCTGATCGTGTAGGAAGCGTATCACCTGTGTCCAGTATGCCTGAATGGTAGGGCAGAACCATATGAGGTGGTAGAAGGAGCCCGGGGTATGGTCACAGAGGCGGCATCCTGGATTGTACGTGGGCCTGAAACGTGCCACTCTCTGAGGGGTCAGATATGTTCTATGTATGATGTACAGCTGTGTGAGGCGGTCCGATAGCTTGGGGGAAACCTTTTTCACGTCCTCCAAAATCTCGCCCCAGTCCTCATCCTCTATAAGTCCAACATCCGCCTCCCATCTAGTCTTAGCAGTATAGGCCAATGCTGTGGTGCTAGGGAGACGAATGGCGGAGTACAAAGTGGAGATGAGCTTAGCAGGCACATTACCCGTGACTGTGTCCACTATGGAGGGAACTGCCAGGGACGGGTAAGAGCCAGAAAACTGGGCCTGTATGGCGTGACGGAGTTGCAAATACCTGAAGAAAAGGCAATTGGGGAGGGAAAATTCGTCCTTCAGCATTTGGAATGTTTTAAGGCCTGAAGCGGTCATGATCTGGTGTATACATAAGATCCCATGGCGTATCCACGCCGCGGGGTCCGGAATGGACAATAATTCTGGCAAGCATGTATTGTACCAGAGAGGGGTATGAGAGTGCACTTTTGGGGTCCCAGTTCTCTGCAGTGCCTCCCGCCATACCCTCCGGTGGTGAGTCAACATGTCTGCTGTGCGGTGGGGGGGGCGTCTTGTCAATGGGGCTCTTAGGACCGATTGAAGTGGGGTGTGGGCCGAGTCATCTGGGTGCTCACAGAGTAGTGTCTGGTATCTCGTTAGTTCATGTTTATCAAAATAATAGAAGTGGGACAGTTGGGAGGCAAAATAATAATCCTGAAAGTCAGGGAGAGCAGCTCCTCCCAACGTCACAGGGTTCTTCAGAATTCTCCAAGATAATTTGTGTCTACCATGACCCCAAATAAATGAGTTCAGGATGGATTCAATTGTCCTGAAATTTTTTTGTGGTATATAGAGGGGAGCATGCCAGACCAAATAGAGTATCTTGGGAAGGAGTATCATCTTAACTAAGCTGACGCGACCCATAACACCCAGGGGTAGTCTGGCCCAAGTCTGCGTCTTGTTCTTGATCAGAGCAAACAGGGGTTCAATGTTCAGTAGTTTATAATCTGAGAGCGATCTGGTAACCTGTACGCCAAGGTATTTAATCTGGGAGACCCTTGGAAGAGCCAGAGGAGGGGACGCGAACGAGGGGGGGAAATGATCGATCGGAAGGATCTGGGACTTAGACCAATTAATACTCAGACCCGAATGGCCACCCATACGTTCTATGGACTGGAGGGCTGCTATAAGAGAAGGACCGGAGTCCGCCAGATACAAAAGTGTGTCGTCGGCATACATCCCAATCTTTTCTTCCAGGTTCCCCATCCTGAGGCCTCAGATGCAAGTGTCCGCACGGACCATTATGGCCAACGGCTCCACAGCCAATGCGTAAAGCATGGGGGAAAGGGGGCAGCCCTGCCGGGTCCCTCTCTCCAGCGGGAACTGGTCAGAAAGCCAACCATTCACAAATACTCTGGCCCTTGGGGACTGATAGAGGAGTTGGACCCAGCGAATAAAGCTGGGGCCAAATCCAAATCTTGAGAGGCACTCCCACAGGTAGTTCCACTCCACGGAGTCGAAGGCCTTGGCGGCATCCAGCGCCACCACGACCCTCGAGCCAATTTCATCATGGGACCCCTGAATATTCATAAATAGGCGGCGAATATTCATGGCCGTGTTCTTCCCTGGCATAAAGCCAGTTTGGTCAGGGTGTATCAATGACAGAATAACCTGGTTGAGGCGGGAGGCTAGAATCTTAGCTAATATTTTAATGTCTACCTGTAACAGGGAAATGGGCCTATACGACTCCGGGTATTTAGGGTCCTTTCCGGGTTTGGGAATTACAACTATTTGGGCTTCTCCCATAGATGGGGGTAGAACTCCTGAGTCAAATATGGATTTATACAGGTACTTAAGTTCAGGGATTAGGATTTCGGAGTAGGTGGCATAGAATTCAAGAGGTAGGCCATCCAATCCTGGGGCCTTGGATGAGGCCAGACAGGAAATGGCCTCGGAAATGTCCTCCTCAGTAATAGGGGCTTCCAGAATTTCAAGCTGGTCGTCTGTCAGTCTAGGGAATTGAACTCCCGCTAGGTATTCCCTGGTGTCTTGGGAAGTGTGGGTGACCCTGGAAGTGTAGAGTGCACGGTAGAATCTCCCAAATTCCTTCGCCACCAGTTGCGGATCGGTGATGTCGTTCCCCTGTGGATCGGTCAAGGACACCACCACAGGGGGGACGCATATCCAAGTGGGCGAGATATGCGAGCAATTTGCCCGATCTCTCTCCATACTCAAACACCCTCTGTCTACAGAAGAAGATACGTTGTTTAGCCTTCTCTATGTGCAATTGGGAGACCTGGCGCGCCTGAATCTTTAGATTGTTGGCCGCGCTGGGCGAGGGATCCCGGTGGAACGCCTCCTCCAGCACCTGCAGGTGCTCCGCAGCCTGCTGGACAATAAGTGTTGATGACCGTTTAAGCCTGTTAATACATGTGGAAAGTAGGGAACGAGCGTGAAGTTTAAACATTTCCCACACCACATCATGCGTGGCAGTGTCCCTGTTGGCCGTAAAATAATATTGCAATTCTGTGGGGATGTCATCCTGGTCCCGCAGGGCAGTCAGCCAGAACGGGTTTAGCCGCCAAGAAGGAGCAGGGGAAGCCTTCAGGAGCTGGATCGTGACCCAGTAGGGGGCGTGATCCGAGAGTACTCTCGGAGCAAAGCCCACATCTCCTAGCTTAGGCAGCAGGGACATTGAGATAAAAACAAAATCAATTCGTGACATTGTGTTATGACTGGCTGAAAAGCATGAGAAGACTTTAGTGTGCGGGTGTCTGTGGCGCCAAGTGTCGACAAGAGCAAAGTCGGTCATTATGCGGTGCAGTCTGGTATGGGTCGGTGGGTTAAGGGGGGGATCCAGTGTGCCCAGACGGTCCAGAGCGGGGATCAGGGTCATATTGAAGTCCCCCATCCACACTGCCGGTACGGAGGGGTATTGTGTCATAAAGGCAAGGCCTTCCTGAATTACAGCTGAGTTGTACGGGGGGGGAATATAGCAGGCAAGTAGCAGGATAGGAGACCCATTAATGGTGGCGTGCATAAACACATATCTGCCCTGCTGATCCGTGCGGAGCAGTATAAGCTCAAAAGGTACCCGTTTGGCAATCAGGACCGATACTCCTCTGGAATATGAGGTGTGAGTGGCATGGTAAGCCCACCCCACCCAAGGTTTTTTAAGGGAGGATTGCAAGTGGCCCGTGACATGAGTCTCGACCAGTGTGATAATGTCAGCTCTCTGAGATTTGAGAAATGTCAGGACCGCTGTGCGTTTGATCTTATTGCGCAAGCCTCTAACATTCCACGTGAGGAACTTCAGGGAACTCATGGTGGGTATATGGTGTGTATAATAGACCGCAGCCAGACCAGAACCAGCAGAGCAGATAAGGACACATCAGACAGTACAGAACACATCAGCAACCAATATTGATAGTGCATGTATGACAATGACATAGTACCTTTAGCAGAAATAAACAATTGTGAACATAGTGGCAAATAAAAAACAGCCAAAACATTTCCCTTCCCTCCCAGTCCAGTGCCACCCCAACTCGGCATGAACATAGTATCCCAAAACCAGGTATCAACCGGGGACATCCAACGTGAAAAAAGCATTGGAGGCGAGGGACTTAATTTCAAAGGGACATAGATACCTGTGATGAACAGAAAACAAAAAAGAAGGAAAAAACAGTCAGGTAAACGGGGGGGAGTAAAAAAAGTCCATAGAGAACCTAGGGGGGCGACTTCTTCTCTGAGAAGTGCATGGGGAGTAGGGGCCACAAAAGCACAACACCATTGCAGCCGTGCAGAAGGGAGCCCCGCCTGCCATCAGGGTGGTACGTAAAGTAGGATAGGAAGTTCCAGCAACGGTCGGTAAACTGCCCTCTACAAGTATCTCCCATGTGTGGGGAGAACGGGGAATTAACAGTTAGGTCACCCGAAGGTGGCGAGCATGCTGTGAGATCCGAGGAGGGGCGGAAAAGGCTTTTAGGTCTGTCTCCCCCGTCCCGGCGGAGGGCACCCACTAGCAACAGAGCAACCGTGAGGCGAATCACCAGGGCACGAACAGGGAGTGCCACCGGCACAGGGGGCAGCAGGGGAGAGAAAAGAAAAGTACTCACAGCTCCCAGACAGCGCGGCATGCTCAATCTCGCCGATTTCTCCGGTCAATCCAAGTGGATGCCGACTCTGGGTCCTCGAAAAAGTGGGTCCGACCGTCGCATTCCACACGAAGCTTTGCAGGGTACAGCATGGCGTATTTGAGGTGTAGAGTGCGGAGGCGCTTCTTAACCTCCTGGAACCTGGACCGCTGCCGTTGCACCTCATTGGAGAAGTCCGGGAAGACGGCAACATGTGCGTTGGTATGGGGGATATTCCCCTTCTCTCTGGTTAGGCGGAGGATCTTGTCGCGATCCCTGAAATTAAGGAACTTCGCTATCAGGGTACGCGGTGGAGCTTCTTGGGGAGGAGGACGGCCAGGGATTCGATGAGCTCTCTCCACTGCAAACATTACCGAAAATGCGTCTCTGCCGAAGGTTGAGGTTAGGAGGTTTTCAAGGAAGCTCTCCGGGTCGGTGCCCTCAGCAGACTCAGGAAGACCGATGAAGCGGAGGTTACATCTCCGAAGGCGATTTTCCATGTCATCCTGTTTTGCGCTAATCTGTTGTAACTGGCGGCGCACCTCATCAGTGGTATGTTGTAAAGGGTGCAAGATATCCTCTGCTCTGCCAATACGGGTCTCCGTCTCCGTCACGCGGTCCCTGAGGGTAGAAAGATCCTGCCGGATAAGGGACACGTCAATTTTTACCTCCTCGATCTTGGTGGTAAGCGTGCTCTGGCACAGGGCGATGGCATCCAGTAATTTGTTAGTAGCCACCACAGAGTGATCCGCATCCAGGAAAGCAGCAGCGCCGTCTCTGACCTGCCGGTCCCCCTCCTCAAGCCGGCGGTACCTGGCCAGTTTATCGATGGCTTCAGAATTATTTTTAGACGGAGACATGCTGTAGGGCGGCAGGGAAGATCTCTGGGTGCACCAATATGGCCGCTGTTAAGGAGGCCGGGTCCTCCACAACCCCCCCCCACCGCTGCCCAGGGGTGGCCCAACGTAAGCAGCAGGTCACTCTCAAGCAGCTGTATTGGCAACAGGCTGCATGCAGGGGAATCTGAGCTCAGGGGAGTCAGGGAGGCCTGTAATACTTGCCAAGGATGTCTCCGGGTGGAGCAAGATGGTCGCCGTTCCGGGAGTCAGGCCGAGACCGCGGTCCGCTCTCACAGCAGGTGCAGAGTGCAAAGGAACCCCAGCAGCTGCAGCAGGTAATCCGGGGGCCCATGTAGGAGAGGATGGAGCCCAGTGCGCCCAGGGAGGCAAGGAGAAGAGTCCAGGGCCGCCGTCGGGAGGGCCAAGATGGCCGCCGAACCAGGAACTAGGCCGAAGCCGGGGCCTTTCCTGAAGCAGAGGACCGGGAAGCGCCGCGACGGCAGTGGCGGCAAACCAGCGGGCTAACAGGCTTCAGGAACCCCAGGGAGAGCAGGACATGTCCTCGGATGTAGGGGATGGCAGGAACCGAGCAGGATACAGACAGGATGGTAGGTTAGGAGTATGGGCAGACGGAGCTCACATCACATGCGACCTATCCCATTGCCATCCAGGCCACGCCCACCCACCCTTCCTTTTTAAGTTTGTACTGCTTTGTTACGAACTGAAGTCTGCTGACTGTAGTGGGAGGGTTATGCCCGGAGGGACCGCCCCCTGGGTGGGGCTGTTCAGCTCTGGCTTTTAGAATGTATGTATAACATCTCACATTCTGCCTAGGTCTTCTCCTGCAAGCAGGGACATAACCCACGTGTAAAGTGTAAAGAGACACCGTGTCAGTCCATGGATGTCAGAGAAAAGGATTTTACGGTGAGTACAAAAAATCCTATTTTTTAGGCATACAGAACCCAGGTCTCTCCCCTCTGTTCCTTATCTGTTTTGCTTACTGCAAAGCTGAGAGTTAGTGGGAGTAGGAGGGCATTATATAGGGGCTATCACTGCAGCTTTATTTTTGCCAGTGTCCGATCACCTGAAGGTAGCTGCATATAATCCGTGCTTAAAAACAATACAATTTTTTTAACTTTGTGAACCCTTTGTATAAGTGACAGCTTGACAAAAGCTGTTATATAGCGAAGCAAATTGGGGCATTTTGCCCCAAATTGCTTAAAAATACAACCCTATGGGAAACTCGTTATTCTTCATTTTACTGTGTAATGTGGAAAAACTCAAAATATACAGTAAAACTTTCGATTGCGAGCATAATTCATTCCGGAAGCATGCCTTGTAATCCAAAGCACTTGTATATCAAAGCAAATTTTCCCATAAGAAATAATGGAAACTCATGATTCGTTCCACAACCATTTATTCCTAAATCCGTCAGTTTATAGTCCATATAAAAAGATTATAGCAATTTGACCAGGTTGTGTAACAATAAAATCTCTATCCACAAACGGCAGCCTCCACAAGGGGATTAGAAGCAAAATCCAGCAGGAGCTACAGAGTATAAAAGAGAACAGAGGTGCCTCTAAGTGTAGCAATATGGTTACATCTAATCTAAGTATGCAGGCATCTGGGGTAAATCTGGCCACATAGACCATCCCCCGCACCACCGGCTTTTACCGCTGTCTGTCTGTAATTGTGACTGGAAAGACTACCCTGCAGTAGAGCGATCTGAAAGCGAGACTTGAAGGGCGCAGCATGGAAGGGATGACGTTGATGGCAGTGCGGAGAATGGTCTATGTCAGGGATATGCAATTAGCGGACCTCCAGCTGTTGCAAAACTACAAGTCCCATCATGCCTCTGCTTCTGAGTGTCATGCTTGTGGCTGTCAGAGTCTTGCTATGCCTCATGGGAATTGTAGTTCTGCAACAGCTGGAGGTCCGCTAATTGCATATCCCTGGTCTATGTGGACAGCTTTACCCCAGATGCCTGCATACTTAAATGTGCCTATTTTAATAATCAACCATGTGAGTTATTAAATGTTGTTGTACCTTCATTAAATCTAACCATATTGCTACACTTAGAGGCACCTCTCTTATTCTTTTATACTCAGTTGTGACTTGACGCTACTCTTGTATCAAGACATCGCTTGTATATCAAGGCATAATTTATTACATTTTGCTTGTCTTGCAAAACGCTCTCAAACCAAGGTTTTACTGTATTAAAAAACTAATAATCCTCTGACCTGTCCTGTACTCTAGGAAATAGATTTTTCTGGGAAGTCAAAAATCCAATTCTTAGTCTATTGAAGGACATGAATCCCACCTTTTTTGTGTTTTTTATGATAATGTTTGTACTGCTTGCTACAAAACTTAAAGCATGCTAATAGAAGGGACTGATTACCCTGGCCTGGTCTACAGTTTTATTTTCAGGTGTCCAGTTCTCCTGTAGGTGAAAGTATAACTAAAAGTGACATCCTGTGTCCCTCTGTGGACTTCTAGAAAAGGATTTTACTTTGAGTACAAAACTCTATTCTATGTTCTGTAATCTCTAGATGCATCCTCCACTCCAGAAACAGACTGTCTCAGCAAGGAGAAGGCAAACAGCTTCAAGAGTCCAAGGACTCAAGATTTGACAGCAAAATTAAGGAAAGCTGTGGAAAAAGGAGATTCAGCCACATTTGCAGAGCTAATTTGGAGCAATCCTCGTTATCTTATAGGCTCGGGAGACAACCCAACTGTGGTACAGGTAAGATTGTTCACACATGCGCTTGCCTTTGTTTTCAGATACTGAAAATTTGTTTAATTTTTGTTCTGAAAATCAGAGCCGTTTACTTTTTTAAATTGTTAGTATGGGCATTAGACTTGCGTTAAAGTGGATGTAAACCCATTGTCATCGTTTCTAATTTACTAACATGGGGCATATCTAGAAGGATATACATGCCTCCTGCATTTATCCTTACCTGTCATAATTCACCCCTTTTAGCTGTGTGGAGCCCTAAAATATTGCAGAATCTGTGGGCGGATCTGCTGTCCGGTGCTCGGTGGGCGGAGTCGTGACGTCAAAGGACTCCTCTGCTCACCACTACACTCCCCTGGCCAGCCAGCATTGCGAAGGACAAGCCTCGCGCCAGGGGAGACTAAAGTGCACGCACAGGAGTGGCAGAGCCCGCTCATGGCCCCATGTCACTCCTGCGCATGTGCACAGAGGACGATTGTACAGAGTTGTGTGTGTGTGAGCTGCAGAAGAAAGGAGGAGGGGATGGGCATTGCACATAATGCCTTTTTAAGGCTCCTGCATGAGACGGTATTTCTGTCTGTCCATTTTATCTCACTGAAAAAAGGATAAGAGGATTGCTCAGAGCTGGATTAACTGTGGCAAGATTGGGCACAGATGACATGAAATCCTATACTGTACAAGTTACAAGCCTTCTTTAAAAAAAAAATGACACCGGTCCTTCCAGTTCAACCTATGATTTTATTTTTTATTTTTATATCTCTATAATTGCCTATACATTCTGCGACCTGAGGAAGGCCTCCAAGTTTTTTTTTTTTTTTTATAGTTGTCAACACTCGGCTAGTATCACTTCCTGGGCAAAGGAGTTCTATATTTTTGAAAACAAAAAAAGCAGTGCTAAAATTTATAAGTGCACATGTGCTAAAAGACGGTTTAAAATAAATAGCCACATGTAAAGTACAGATGTGCAACTAATAGTGCATATATATTGGGGTCCATACACACAGACCCAGAAATTCATAAAAGGCAAAGTTCATCAAATCAAGTGCAGAAAAACGGTCCATTTACCGTGTCTCCCTGAAAATAAGCCCATCTATAATTTTTGGGAACGACTGCAATATATGCCCTACCCCGAAAATAAATAAGCCGTGGTTGTAAAATCTTTTTTCCTCTAGACCAGGGATATGCAATTAGCGGACCTCCAGCTGTTGCCAAACTACAAGTCCCATGAGGCATAGCGAGACTCTGACAGCAGCAAGCATGACACCCAGAGGCAGAGGCATGATGGGACTTGTAGTTTTGCAACAGCTGGAGGTCCGCTAATTGCATATCCCTGCTCTAGACGTAAAGCATGCCCCCTTGTCCTCTGACTTTAAAGTGAATAGCTCAACACCAATTCGCTATATTGCTGAGTGGGATCCTTTTTGATAGGTTTTCATACCTATGGTGGTTGATCGAGAGGGCAGATGATCTATAGAGATATACCTGTGAGAATTTTTAGGTAGCAGTTGTTGGAACTACCGTTTTTATTTTTATTTTTTTATATATAGACAGATTGGTTGGAGCAGAGCTATAGAATTGATAGCAGAAACCAAGCAGTTACTACTACAGATGGAACCAATAGTATAGTCTGCATTATTTGAGCTGAACTGGTGAAAGATATCAAGCTATTAGACTAAAAACTTTTTATAGGCATCTGTCAGGTTATCCATCGTATTGACAGGCAGGGTATAAAAGTGGCCTCCTGCAGATAGACAGTTTGCCGTAGAGCCAGCAGGCCAGGTAAATCTATTATACAGTCCGAGATCCTGTTCAGACTAAGAGCAGTGAAAATATTTGCAGATATAGGCCCTAGGTTCAGATTGAGACAACCGTGGTAATCTCTCATCTTTCATTTTTTGAGGCGTCTCCTTTAAGTAAAAACACTATACATTCTCTCACACTTTTTTTTCAATAATATTTTAATTGTGGGTCAATAAAAGTTATGTTTTAAGACCAGTTGGCTTGGGTACTCTTAATTTGCTGAACCTTGTGACATTCTGGTTTTATTGCTCTTTATAGTAAAAAAAAAAAAAATTGGAGGTAAATATTGCCAAGAACACTTTGCTGTATCTTATAGCAAGCGCTTCTTTTCTCAAAACTTTTGCAGCAGTTAAATTTGGTCAGATTGATGAAAGCTCATCTGTGATTGGTTGATGTGGACCCTCTATACCTTTCTGTCTCTGCATCTAATTCGTTTTCTATATAATGTTTGCTCTGAATGTATTTTGTATTCTACAGGAAGGGTGCAGGTACAATGTCATGCATGTAGCTGCCAAAGAGAACCAGGCTGTGATCTGCCAGCTGTTGCTAAATACTTTGGAGAACCCAGAATTCATGAGGCTTATGTATCCCGATGATGATGATGGTATGCTTCTGAAACGTATTCAGTATATCGTTGACCTTTATCTTAACACACCAGATAAAATGGTAAATAATATTACTTTTTAATTTAATTTTAATTTTGCTTTTTTTTTTTTCCCCCCAAAAAAATTCCCCTCTAAATATTTTCTTGTATTGGTTTTATACTTTTCTTTTCAGGCTTTTGATACTCCTTTGCATTTTGCTTGCAAATTTGGAAATGCAGAGGTAGTCAATGTGCTGTGTTCACATCCTGACATTATAAAAAATTCCAGAAACAAGTATGCACAGACGCCAGAAGAGGTAATATTTATTTTCTGTGTTTCATAATAACAGTTAAGTTCTAGAATTGCCGTGAACTGCATTCTTAAAGGACCAGGTATTACTTGGCTTGCCTATTAATTTAAAAAAAAAAGTTTCATTGGCTTGTAACAATTAATTTTTCCTGAGCTTTGCAGCTATATTTACTTCTTTACCTAGCATGACTTTTTATATAGAACATGTTTTGGTTTGCTATAAATCATGCATATGCCATTTCATATTTTTTATATTCTACTCTTAAAGAACTTTTAAAACATTTTGTCACCCATATTTATGGTGTTGCATGTTAGTTTGGAGCAGTTCCCCACTACCCCCAATTCTCTCCCTGCACCCGCTATCACATTTTAAAAATCGTTCCACTGTGCAGGGTCTGACCACACACACAGCCGTGTCATTCGTGCAGAGATCTGGGAATGAATGAAGTACAAGTCCCATCTGCCACCATGGCAGACAGCTGGTAGTTCTCAATGAGCTACGAGAGTGCTGATGAGCACCTTCATAGTTCATTGACTCTTCCTGCAATTCAGTAACTGCCCATATATAGAGGTACAGGCAGACAGCTGTACTGAGTGTCTGCAGGGGCTTGGCATTGCACCCGCGATCCACCAATTGCGGGTGCAATGCTTTGCAGGGTGCAGTGTAAAAAAAAAAAAAAAATCACTTTTTCTTTTTACATGCAAAATAATGTTTTTTTTTTTGTTTTTTTTTAATACAAGTGAGCTT
This sequence comes from Rana muscosa, assembly GCA_029206835.1. Lineage (NCBI taxonomy): Eukaryota > Metazoa > Chordata > Amphibia > Anura > Ranidae > Rana > Rana muscosa. The sequence continues at coordinate 910,583,996 of CM055116.1, read as the reverse complement.
GCCCTTTAAACAGTGTTATGGAAAATAACTTGCATTGTTTTTAGTTTTAGTACTTCGTATGATGTAATTTGCTATTCTGACAATTTTTTTATATTTAGTACATGGTTTTCTATTGTGTACATCCAGCTTATCCTTGCTGCACTAATGTATCAGTATCCCACATGACTGCCAATTAAATGAAACAGATGACCGTACTTCTGAATATTTAATTAATTAATAATTTGTGTGCATACAGGTAATATGTGAACGAAGCAAAAATAAATCAACTGAGCTGAAAGGAAAGATTAGAGAATATCTAAAAGGTACATGCTCCATTTTCTTTGTGTGTTCTGGATCTAACCCTGTCTGCTTTCCTTTTTAACTACCGCCCGCCGTATTGTCAAATGACAGTAGGTGGGTTGCTCTCTCGTTCTGGGCCGACGCCCTATGACGTTGCCCCAGTCTCACCGCAGCTCTTTACCCATGTGATCAGCTGTGTCCAATCACATCTGATCACATGTAAACAAGGAAGTGCTGGTTATTGGCTCTCCTCTCACCTCACACTGATGGTGTGAGGTGAGCCGATCAGCGGCATCTCACAGTGGAGATCCCCTGTACAGATAAAGGGGCACTGATCATCCGTGCAGTCCCAACCGTGCCAATCTGTGATGCTAGTCAGTGCTGCCCTTCAGTGCCTGCCTATCAGTGCTGCATATTAGTGCCGCCTTGTCAGTGCACATCAGTGAAGGAGAGAAATTACTTTTCTTTATCGTACATCATGGGACACAGAGCCTTAAAGCGGAGGTGCCGCGGGAAAAAATGTATTCAAAGCCAGCAGCTACAAATACTGCAGCTGCTGACTTTTAATATATGGACACTTACCTGTCCTGGAGTCCAGCGACGTCTGCAGCAGAGGACGAGCAATCGCTCGTCACTCTGCTGCCCCCACCGCCATCCTCCTGTGAGGGAACCAGGAAGTGAAGCCTTGCGGCTTCATGCCCGGTTCCCTACGGCGCATATAAACATATCACAAAACTGGCCTCACATAACCAAATAGATGTTCCAAATAAGCCAGGGGGAGGGTAACAAAGCATATATATATCAATACCAGGGGAGTTATTAAATCCCCTCCATTTAGCCTTCTTAATTTTAAAGCCTAGAAACAGAAAGGAAAAAAAAAAAAAAAGGAGCAATGCTCCTCTCGGCCCCAAATTAATAATCAAGCATCTCCTCTCCCTGCCCCCCTCTTTTCAATCTTATCTATCCCCAGATCCATCTCCATCTCTTAGTTATATTTATAGTCTATTAATTCAGCGAGACAAAACTAACAACAATTGAACAAAACCCCAAAAAAAAAAAAAAGGACCTATTATGGGGAAACTTCCCCTTAGGAGACCCCCTGGTGCTTCCCCCAATGCCATCGGATCAACTAAATAAGAACTTCCATGCTTCCCCCCTGATTATCCTAATTTTTATCAAGGAGGGTTCTTCCCTCTTCTGAAGCTAGGAAAGCATTCCAAGAAGACCAAGTCCTGGAATAGCATTCCTGCTGGTGACGTGCAGTAAGCACTAGGTCCTCTAATTGGCTTATTTCTTTAACTTTACGTATCCACATTCCTATCGTCAGCGGTATTAATGATTTCCATTTCAAGGGTATGCACGCTTTAGCGGCATCTAACAAGTGGCCTATGCTAGATTCTCTGTATTCCTTCCCTGTTATCTGGTTCGCATGTAATAAGAAGAACGCTGGGTCCTCCGGTATGCTTTGGTCTGAACAGATTTGAAGAATTCGTCTAACCTCCCTCCAGAAATCTCTCAGTTTGGGACAGCTCCAGAAAATATGTAGCATAGTACCTTTGTCCACCTGGCATCTCCAGCACAAGTCTGAAGTGTCAGGATAGATTTTTTTTAAACTCACTGGTGTTCTATACCACCTGGTAAGGATCTTAAAATTCGTTTGTTGTACTTTAACACATATAGAGGATTCATGTGTAAACCTAAAAATATGCTGTAGCTGTTCCAAACTGAAGGACTCTCCCAATTCCCTTTCCCAGTCCCGAACACATTTCAGAGACTGGGTTTCGGGCAATATCGTCAGTATTTCATAGGTAGTCGATAGGGTATGTGACATTTTCCCTTCCTCTACACATAATTTCTCAAATCTGTTAAATGATCTATCAAATAGTCCCGGGGGTGGGAGAGTGCTAAGGAAATGGGTGATCTGTACAGCATTCCAGAACTTTAATCTAAAGTCCCCTCTTTGTTCAATTAATTCTCCAATTGTCAACCAAACTCCTCCCTTTATAAAATTAAATGCTTGTATACTTCCCTTATTCACCAGGTGTCTAAATGCCACATCCTCATAGCCTGGTGTAAACAAAGGATTCCCCAATATTGGATATAGGGGGGACGTGGTAGGAGTTATGCCAACCATAGGGAGAATTTTAGAACAAAGTTTCGCTGTGTTTCCTATTAAGGGGTGATTAGTCACCTCTCTAGGTACAAAGGGAAAGCACCATGGAATTCTACCTAGCGGTACTGATATTTGACTCTGCTCAATCTGGACCCACATCTTAAAATCTCTATGTCTGTTCCAATCAATGACTCTACTCAAGTGTATTGCTTGATAGTATCTCTTTAACTCTGGTACCGCCAATCCCCCATTTCTTTTAGGAAGCATTAATTGCTTCCTTTGCAACCGGGGATGTTTGCTTGCCCAAATAAAGTCAAAAATTAATCTCTGGCTCTGTTTAAAATAAATGGGCGGGATATACACCGGTAGGGCTTGTAATAAATATAAAAATTTAGGGAGAATGCTCATCTTAATGATGTTACAACGTCCTAACCATGTGTATAAACCAGCATTCCACTTATTTAGTAGTGTCTTAATTTTTTGCAACAGTGGGGGAAAGTTTAGCTCGTAAATCTTAGCTGTATTCAACGGGATAAGAGTGCCCAAATATGTTAGTGCTTTATTAGTCCACTTAAACTTAAAATTTTGCTCCAATTGCGCAGCCAACGTTTGTGGTAAATTAAGTCCCATTGCCTCTGATTTATCGAAGTTAATACGAAGGTTGGACAGGCCACCAAATTTCTCAAATTCCCTCATTAAATTAGGGATCGTAATCAAAGGGTTCGTCAACGAAAATAATATATCATCGGCATAAGCCGAGATTTTACTTTCCAAGTTACCTATATGCACTCCGGCAACGTCCTGATTTGAACGTATTGTACACAGAAGCGGTTCCAGTGACAGGGCAAATAGGAGTGGCGACAGGGGGCACCCCTGTCGTGTCCCATTTAAGATTGGAAAGGTCTCCGATAATATGCCATTAGCCCGCACCTGGGCCCTTGGGCACGAATAAATAGAAGAGATCCATTGTAGCATCTTACTTCCGAAACCTCCATGTCGTAAAACCGATAACATAAAACTCCAACTTACCCTGTCAAAGGCCTTCTCCGCGTCCGTGTTCAAAAAGACACATTGTAGCTGCGTTGCGTTTACTATCTGTAATAGGTTGATAACTTTTGTGGTATTATCCCGTGCTTCTCGTGTAGGCACAAATCCCACCTGATCCAAATGTATCAAATTAGGGATGTACTTTTGAATCCTATTTGCTAAAATTTTTGTGAAAAGCTTAAGATCAAGATTCAGCAACGAGATCGGTCTATAGCTTCCACAGGAAGTTGGGTCTTTTCCCTCTTTTAAAATAACCGAGATATGGGCTAGCAAAGTATCTTGGGCCAATCTTGCTGATGATCCTAGTGCGTTAAATAACTTAAGCATATATTGAGCTAAGGATGGAAGGAGTATTTTGTAATATTGGGCCGTCAGGCCATCCGGTCCTGGTGCTTTACCTAATTTAGTAGAGCTTACTACTTTTTGTAATTTTTCCATAGTTATGGGTTTTTCAAGATCATCCCTATCTTCCTCTGTTAGATGGGGCATGGCTGATGATACAAGATATGAGTCTATCTGCTCCTGTGTGGAAGGCTTTCTCTTTATGTTATAAAGAGACTCATAGAATTCCTGAAATTTCTGTGCTATTTCTTTTGGTTTCGTAGCCCTACCTTGGTTAGGTGAGATGATACATGGGATATAATTCTTTAGTTTCTGCTCCCGTAGAGTCCTAGCCAATAATCTCCCGCATTTGTCTCCAGACTCATATGAGAATCTCTTACAGACCTGTATTGTCGCTTTGGCTTTAAAAAAAAGGAGTTCTGAAATTTGTGTCCGTTTATTACCAAGATCCCTCTCTAGAGAGGGAGATTGTATCCGTTTATGTCGAGCCTCCAATATGGCTAATTCTTCAAGAAGTAGCTTTAGCTGTTCTGTACGTTTCCTTTTTATCCTGGCCCCCTGCTTAATTAATACCCCACGAATGACCGCCTTATGAGCTTCCCAAACAATGCCTGGGTCGCAATCTAGGGTATCATTTGTGGCGAAGTAGAATCCTAATTCCTTAATAACCTCCTGCAGGATACTTTGATCCTGTAGGAGGCTTTCGTTCAATCTCCACTGTTTTGACCGAGTCATCATGGGGTCCCCTAGGACATATGACATTATTATAGGTGCGTGGTCTGACCACGTAATTAAGCCTATGTCAGCCTTCTGTATTGAATGCAATTGGGCATGTGGGACAAGGAAATAATCTATTCGTGAATATGATTTATGAGGATTAGAATAGAAAGTATAGTCTCTTTCCGTAGGATGGAGCAGGCGCCAAATGTCCACCAGTTGATTTCTATGGAGAATTTGAAAAATATGATTTCGCCTACTGAGGGAGATTGATGATGACCCTAGGGTAGTATCTACTGTTGGATCTAGTGATATATTAAAATCTCCTCCTAAGATCAAGTGTCCTTCAGAGAACTCCATCAGTCGCTTAAGCACTTTACCTAAAAAAATCTCCTGATGCTCATTAGGAGCATATAGGGTTGCTAACGTTACCCCTACCTCTCCCACCTTGCCTTTTACAAACAAAAAACGACCTGTCACGTCCCTAACTACATCTATACAGGACCAGGGTATTCTCCCTGAGATCAGAATGGAAACCCCCTTAGATTTAGCCAATTGATTCGTAGAGTGATAGACCGTTGGGAATAGATGACTTTTTAAGATTGGTATTTTATCATCTCTAAAATGTGTCTCTTGTATGAATGCAACGTCCGTTTTCAGACGCTGCAAATCATGTAAGAGTACCCGTCTTTTCTCCGGCGTATTTAGCCCTTTGGCATTAAGCGAAAGCACCTCCAGGGTCTCCATATCCTACAGATGGAGAAAAAAAAAAAAAAAAACCCTGTATCTACAATTTAATAGTTGTTTATCACTATAAAACAAGACGCTCACCGAATAAACAGTATTTGAGCGTCAATCTATTTGGGAATATAGGCCAGACATGGACAGAACTAGAGCTCTCCAAAGACCCCCATCCCTCCCCAAATTCCCAATATCTGGGAGGGGAAGAAGGGAAAAAGGGAGGGGGGTACGACGAGAAGGGAGAGGCAAATGCCATCAGTAACTTCATTATTAATTATATTCATCATTCATCATTCCATTTCTGACTCAATGATATTACATAGGGATATAAACTTCATAGTACTTCATAGTATTTACAGTCAATATATGATATCTCCTCAAGATCCCTACTTTGTAAAATACAATCCTCAATAAAGTCCCTCTACACTGGGGGAAAATTCTTTCTTCCCTCTGCTAGTTGCCTCTCCCCCTCCTCCCCCTCCCCTACCCCCAACCCCCAATCTACTACACAGCCAACACATTCTCCCTCCCTCCCCCCCTTGCTCCCTCCCCTCTTCTAAGGACTACCAAATTAATCATAATAAGTCATAAAGGATCCCCTTCAACCTTACCCTTTCTCTCCTCCCCTCCCTCCTCCACTCCTCCCCCACTCCGAGTAGACTGTTAATGTTGCTCATTTCCAAGCTTCTACTCTTACCCCTCTCTCCCCCCTCCTCTCCCTAGGAAGGCTGGGGGAGAGATGGGGGAACCCCCTCTAGGGGAAAAGAAAAAAAAAACAATACTTTCCAAATAGGTAGTGCATCCCCATCCCCACCCACACCCACTCCTCTATGTAGTGTTACCTGTGATAAAGAAAAAAAAAGAAAATGTATACTATATTGTTCCTCCCAAAAAAAAAAGGAACACCACACTGATCTCTTCCTTACAGATAAGTGCTTCCAATGTGTCATGTCCATATTACATAGGACCAAACCAAAGAAAAAAAAAAAAAAAAAAAAAGAAACAATCTGAGAAGGGGGTTCCAAAGAAAAATATGGAGGGAACCCCTACTTGTATGAACCTGTGCATATTATATCGTGGTGAATATATGTAAAAATATGTATATATAAAAAAATAAATAAAAAAATAAAAAAAGGGGGAAAATCTCCCCGAAAAGGGGCTCAACCATCAGATTCCAAGCTCCCAAATTTGCCTCCCTTAAAGGAGGCCTAACAATCCTATATTCTAGGGAGGTAAATACTCCCCCATCCTCTCTTCCCCCCTTCTCCTCCCCTCCCCCCCTCTTTATCTCGATGGTACATGGTAGGGGAATAGAGAAAGAATTCATATCTCCAAGAGGGGGGAAAAAAAAGGAAAGGGGGGGAAGGGGAAAAAAAAAGAGAAAGGAATCCAAAAACCTGATTGAATTCCGTATATCAACCCTCCACAATCCCCAAGCTTTATTACTAAAGGCTGTACCTCCAATCTAACTACTCTAAATGTCTCCCCTACCTGTTCCACCTTACTTCTATATTAACATACTACCAACAACCTCAATGCGCCCTATAGCGCTACAGCCCAACTTCTTCCTCTCCAATATCCACATATGTGTATCATAGTGCATATCTTAATGTCTTAATGTGGGAGTTTCTTAAACTAATAGAGAAGGAGAAAAGTACAGTCTTATCAAGTTTCATAGACCCTGAGGTTGCTCATAGTGAACCAATAGTGTCCATTCCGGTGCCTTTATCAGCTATCTTGTCCTTAATTCCAGGGCTAGATCCCTTCTGTTGATTTAGATCTCCCTCTTGGGGCTGGGATCTCCGTCTAGGAGGTTGCTCTTGGACTATTTGCGGATTCCTCCTTTGTCCTTGTTTAAATGTAAGTGAAGTTCCTAAATAGCCCCCTGTATATGTAATAGGCAGTAACCAATTTTGAATTTTGATAGGTGGTTCATTCAAGAAAGCAAAGAAATCCGGCAAATCATCTGGTGTCCGTAATGTAAATAAAGCTGATGCTTTACGAAACGTAACCGTTAAAGGGTATCCCCACCTATATGTGAACCCCTTATCTCTTGCTAAGTTCAGGATCGGGCGCAACCAAGTTCTACGCTGTAAGGTGGCTCTGGATAAGTCTGATAGTATTTTGATCTGGGTTCCCTCATGTTCAATATCACCCAACTCCCATGCTGCTTTTAATATCTGCTCCTTTTGCTGAAAATTATGTAGGCGGCATACTACGTCCCTAGGTCTCGCCGGGTTTTTAGGTCTGGGGCCCAGAGCTCTATGTACACTGTCTAGCTCCACTGTCAACTGAGGAAGCTTCATAATCTTCCGGAATATTAGTTCCACCAATTTCCCAAGATCTTCTGTATCCGTCTCTGCTGTTTCCAAAAGGCCCCTGAGCCGTAAATTATTCCGGCGACTTCTATCTTCTAAAACTTCTATGTGAAGTTGAAAATCCACCATTATATCTGTCTGCGCCAACAGTTTTTTTTCTATGGCCCCGACCCGCTGCTCCAGAGAAACCACTGCACCCTCTCTCTCATCCACCCTCTCCGTCAAGACTTTAATATCTGTCCTTACCACATCCATCTCCTTGCGATGTGCTTCCTCCACTCGCATAATCAAAGCCTCGATATCCTGGCGTGTGGGGAGTGCTTCCATGTCCTGGCGTGTGGGGAGTGCTTTCAGCAGGGTACGTATGTCCCCCTCGATATCATCCCCGTCTCCCTCCTTCGGGGGGGCGGCTCTCAGCATAGCCGTATCTTGTATCGCACTCCCCGCTCTGCTATCTGATCCGGAAGTACTCGAGAGAGGGGTTGATCTCGCGGCAGCGGTATTCCCTGTGCTGCGTGATGTTATCCTGGCCGGAGCTTGCGTCCTCGAGGTAAAATACTGCTGAATATCGGTTTGATGGCTGCCGGTGGTGGTCTTCTTCAGTGCGGATCTTGTCCCATATTTACTGCCTATATTCATGCCGTGCTATGAGCTATCAGTTAGCCGCTGCTAATCGGGGCAGGGATGGAGGTCCGGGAGCTCAAAACAGCGTGTCCTCACTCAGCCATGTCTGGACCACGCCCCCACTGTCTTTTTTGCACCTTCAGGTTTTGACACTTAATTAAAGGAAGTTCACTCCCTATATAACCCCTCCTCCTTCCAGGAGCACATCAGTTTTTTCGCCAGTGTCTAAGGTGTTGGTCACAAGCGAAGAGGTGCGCTGAAGAGCTCCAGGAGGGATCCGCGCTGGATTTAAATTCCTCCCACAATAAGAAACCAGATCCATCCAGAGCGCCACTGAGGCCTAGGTGGATGGTACCTGGGGCCTCGTATCCGAAGCACAAAGTGTTTGCCTGTAACGCCTCTTGTAGGGCTGGACCCCAGGAAACCAGGGCTTAGGTCTTGTTACATTACCCATTTGCTTCCTGATGGGGTGCCCAAGGCAGTGGAATTCCGTTTTCACGCACCCAGTCCTCGAAAAACGCTGCACGCAGGAAACATTTTAAATGTAAAAGGGGACAGAGTTTTTTCGGAGGGGCGGGGCCTAATGCAAGGCTGAAAGCAGATCAGATAAAGCTGTGTTAGTCTCTCTTCTGCTAATGCAGATGAAACAAGCTAGCTGCCTGCACACAGGGACACTCGAGCTGAGGGACATGTATGAGTTGCAAAACTGGAATTCCTGATTCAGGAAAGACACTCTCTTCCAGCACTAGGCTGAAACTTTATAGCGGCTTTTAAAGTCTTGACCATTTTCAGCGATTTAGTGCAAATTGTATAGCGCCTGTGTTTTTGTACTTGGGACTATGCCTACCAAAAAAGACACCTCAAGCCAAAAAAGCAAAGATTTCACCCCCAGGCATTGAGACTTCAAGCTGTGCTTCCATCATTCTCACCTGAATTACCAATTATGGCAACACAGGGTGAGCCATTGGAACAAATTGATGGTGCAACTGCCTCTCACATCTCAGCATCTAGATATGTGACTGAAGATGCCCTCTCCTCCTCCCTCCAGGGTATGGAAGAAAGATTAGTGGCTTTAATCGCATACTCTATGCAGAGTGATAAGAAACGTACTAGGTCCCCTTCCCCCATTTCAGCTTTGCAAGGGGAACAGTGGGCGCACGATTAGGTGTTACCCTCAATCGTTCAGTAAGAAAGACAAACCGATGATTCCTTAATAGAGGAGACAACGGTAGATGAACCTTTTTCAGCTTCCCAAACTGAGAAATTGCTGATACAATCTCTAAGGCCCCTTTCACACTGGGGTGGTTTGCAGGTGCTATTTAGCTAAAAATAGCGCCTGCAAACCGAGCCTAAACAGCGGCTCCTTTCTCTCCAATGTGAAAGCCCCGAGGGCTTTCACACTGGAGCGGTGCGCTAGCAGGACGGTAAAAAAAGTCCTGCTAGCCGCATCTTTGGAGCGGTGAGAGGAGCGGTGTGTTTACCGCTCCTCCACCGCTCCTTCCCATTGAAATGCATGGGATACCGCGGTAATACCGCCCGCAAACCACGGCTGTAGCCGCGGTTTGCGGGTGGTATTAACCCTTTATTGGCCGCTAGCGGGGGTTAAAACCGCACCGCTAGCGGCCGAATAGCTCAACAATCCCGATGTTATAGCGCCGCTAAAAATAGCGGCGCTATACCGCCACCGCCCCCACCGCCCCAGTGTGAAACCAGCCTTACAGAAATGGTTCGCTCCACCTTCATGCTGCCACTAACCGTCTCATGAAAACCCGGCCTCTTCCTTAGGTTCCTTTTTAAAACCTTCCCATGCTTTGCATGCGTTTCCAGCACATGCATTGCTAGAACAGCTTATTTTTCCTGAATGGGATCATCCGGATAAGCGTTTTCTCCCTCCTAAGAGTTTTGCAACTCGCTATCCTCTGGAGGAAAGATTCTCCAGAAAGTGGAAAGTATCGGCAATTGACGCTGCGATTTCCAATGTGATTAATAACTTGTCCTGTAGACAATGCACAGATGCTTAAGGATCCAACAGATAAGAAGTTGGAATCCCTGCTAAAGTCTGCCTTTTCCATAGCAGGTGCTGTCACTCAGTCTGCATTCACCGCGATAGGCGTCTGCCAATCCCTAAAGGACCAATTTAAATTGGCCCTTAGAGAACTCCCTACACAACAAGCTCTGGATTTGGCTGAACTACCCAAAGCATTATGTTTTGCCATAGATGCCATTAAAGATTCTATCACCAGGCATCCTGCCTTACGCTTATGCTTGTACATGTGCGTAGAATCCTATGGTTGCAAAATTGGTCAGCCGAAACACAATGTAAAAACCTCCTAGCTGGGTTCCCCTTTCATGGGGAGAGACTATTTGGAGAAGACTTGGATAAATATATATCAAGACAATTGGTAGTGGGAAAAGTACGCTTTTACCAGACAAAATAAAATAAAAACGCCCTTCATTTAAACAGGCTATTTCTCCCGCGCCAGGGGCTTCTGCCTCCTAGACAGTGGTGACGGCCTCCGCCGTCAGACTCTAGAGGAAAACCTCAAGGTCAGACCCAGGCTCAAAAGAAGCCCATGGTTAGAAAATCTGCAAAACAGAATCTTAAAGCCTCATCATGAAGAGGCAAACCCCCCTCACCAAGGTGGGGGGGAAGACTTCTGCAATTTTCAGAAGTCTGAAAAAAAGAAATTCAGGACAGATGGGCCATCTCCACGGTAACGCTGGGATACAAATTGGAATTTCGAGACTTTCCACCGTCTCGTTTCCTGAGATCAAGCGTTCCCAAAGATCCAGAGAAGAAACAATCTCTGTTTCAGGCAATAGACCGATTAATATCTCAAGGGGTGATCATAAAGATGCCCACAAAAGAGCAAGGTCTGGGGGTTTTATTCAAATCTTTTTATGGTACCAAAACCAAATGGAGACGTCAGACCCATTCTAGATCTAAGAAAATTAAATCAATTGCTGAAGATCCACTCCTTTCGCACGGAGACAATCAGGTCCGTAGTTTCTATCCTTCTAGGAGGAGAACTTCTGGCATCAATCGACATCAGGGATGCATACCTGCATGTCCCTATATTTCCTGCTCATCAAAAATTCTTGCGGTTCTTGTTAGAACAGCAGCATTTCCAGTTTGTAGCCCTGCCCTTCAGGCTAGCCACAGCACCCCGAGTGTTCACCAAAGTGCTGGCCCCACCTCTAGCCAGGTTAAGGGCACAGGACATAACATTCATAGCATATCTAGACGATCTATTACTTGTAGATCAGTGACACGCTTGGAACAAAGCGTACGCACTACAGCCAACTATCTCAAAAGTTTGGGTTGGATTTTCAACCTAGAGAAATCTTCCTTATTACCACAAAAAAGGCTGGATTACTTTGGGTCTGATCATAGACACAGCCCAGGAAAAGGTCTTCTTGCCTCAAGCAAAGATCAACTCCATAAGTGAACTGGTGCGAAGGGTCAAGTCAAATGACAATCTCTCCATTCGCCTCTGCATGAGGTTGCTAGGAACCATGGTAGCTTCATTCTAAGCAGTTCCCTATGCCCAGTTCCATTCAAGACTGTTGCAAAACAGTATCCTGTCTGCTTGGAACAAGACAGTTCAAGCTTTAGACTTACCAATGCGGCTATCCCCAAGAGTGGCCCAAAGCCTCACTTGGTGGTTATTTACCCAGAATCTGCTGAAAGGAAAATCCTTCAGACCAGTCTTCTGGAAAGTAGTAACGACAGATGCCAGCCTCTCAGGCTGGGGAGCAGTACTAGAAACGACAACTGTCCAAGGACAGTGGTCAAAAACTGAAAAGATCTTGCCCATCAATATCCTAGAGATTTGGGCAGTGCGTCTGGCTCTTAAGGCCTGGACTTTCAGATTACGGAATTGTCCTGTCAGAATTCAATCCGACAATGCCACAGCTGTGGCCTATATCAATTACCAAGGGGGCACCAAAAGTCTCTCTGAACCATATTCTAACTTGGGCAGAAAGGAATGTTCCATGCCTATCTGCAATCTTCATCCCGGGAGTAGAAAATTGGCAGGCGGACAACTTAAGTCGCCAGCAGTTATTCCCAGGGGAATGGTCTCTTCACTCCGACATATTTCGGGCTGTTTGCCAAAGATGGGGGACTCCGGACGTGGATCTTCTAGCATCCAGGTTCAACACGAAGTTGGTCAACTTTGTGACCAGAACAAGGGATCCATTCGCATGCGGAACGGATGCGTTGGTGACCCCATGGGATCAGTTCTCACTGATCTATGCATTCCCCCCTATTCAGTTGCTGCCTCGACTTCTTTGCAGGATCAAACTGGAAAGAAAGCTGATAATCCTGGTGGCACCTGCATGGCCCAGAAGGTCATGGTACGCAGAAATCGTAAAGATGGCAGTGGAAGGCCCATGGCCCCTCCCACTACGGCCATGTAACGACAGGGGTTAACGTTGTTTAAATATATTCCATTCCCGAACACATAGCGGCTACCAGACACTCCACAGTCAGGTGACCAAGACCCATAGGAATAATTCTCCCAGAAATACGAGACAAACGCTCTGTATGAGGTTTCCAACTGGTCTGACAATCTTTATTGAAAAACTACAAGTTTTATACACAGAGAGGAGGTTCTTACATTCTCCTCATTTTCTTCTGACAATACACCTTTGACCAGACCTAATTTACATGAGCTAATTAACTACAGCTGATGACTCGGACACATGACCTTTAGGCTAGCCTTACTGTCTCCTTAAACTACAGTACACATTATCAAAGGACTTTTTCAAACAATACAGGGTCAATTATCACAATGAAAGATCCTCAGAAGCCATCCTAGATTCATTTACATCACAACAGGCAGGTGGGCTGGAGTTGGTGACATTAGCATCTAACAGTATGTGTCCCAACAATATGAAGGAGTCACTTTTTCAGTTAACCTGTTGAGTTCAGAATCAGTAAATAGTCCTTTACAGATATCCTTGGGAATATTGTGGATAAATATTACAGACCCATTTTAGGTAGTCCAAGATATATTTTCTCAGTCACCCTATGCCCAAAGTGACCCCTGTCACAGGCCAGATCTGCTCTCGCAGGGACCAATATTCCATCCTTCCTTACGGTCTCTAAATTTAACGGCTTGGCTATTGAAACCCACATTCTAAGAAAACGTGGGCTCTCCGGGTCAGTTATCTCTACCCTGATATAATGCTAGGAAGCCAGCTTCCAGAACTATAATATTAGAGTCTGGAAGGCTTATAATTCCTGGTGTGAATCCAAGGGTTGGCACCCTCGGTGATATATCATGGGCAGAATTCTTGCCTTTCTACAATTAGGGGTAGAAATTAAATTGGCCTTAAGTACTATTAAGGGCCCAGTCTCAACTTTCATTTTATTTCAAAGACCACTTGCTACTCATTCCTTAGTCCGGGGCTTTATACAAGGGGTAACAGGGTTTAATCCGCCCGTCAAACCTCCCTTGGGACTTGAACTTGATTTTGTCTGTGTTACAAAAACGGCCATTTGAACCGATACAACATATTCCCCTAGTCCTGACAAGGAAGTTGGTATTTTTGGTTGCTATATCCTCAGCAAGGAGGATTTCGGAATTGGCTGCTCTTTCCGGTAAAGAGCCATATTTGATTTTTCATGAGGACAGAGTGGTACTACACCCTTGTCCAGGCCTTTTGCCAAAAGTAATTTCATGTTTTCACCTGAACCAAGATATTGTCCTGCCATCGTTTTTTTCCAAAACCATGTTCCAGGGAAGAAAAGTCGCTACATTGTCTTGATGTGGTGAGAGCAGTGAAAATCTAAAGAAAACTGCTCAGATTCCTAAGACTGATGTCTTATTTATTCTGCCAGAGGGTCCTAAGAAAGGACAGAGAGTGTTGAAATCCACTGTCGCTAAGTGGATTCGGCAAGTAATAATTCAAACTTATGATTTAAGGGGTAAAATTCCCTCGATTCAAGTTAAGGCGCATTCTACTAGAGCGGTTAGTGCTTCTTGGGCAGTGCGTCATCAGGCCTCAATGGCTCAGATCTGTAAGGCCGCAACTTGGTCTTCAGTGCATACATTCACAAAATTTTATCAGGTGGATGTAAGGAGGTATGAGGATACCGCCTTCGGGCGCAGTGTGCTGCAAGCAGCAGCATAGATCCTCAAGTCTGGGTGTACCCTGCGGGTTGTTTCTCACACCCCTCAATAGTTAAAGCTCTGTGTCCCATGATGTACGATAAAGAAAATAGGATTTTTATTACAGATTACCTGTTACCTTTCGTTGGAGTACATTATGGGACACAGAGGTCCCTCCCCTCTTTTTTGGGACTTGGGTATATTGCTTTGCTACAAAAACTGATGTGCTCCTGGAAGGAGGAGGGGTTATATAGGGAGTGAACTTCCTTTTAATTAGGATTGCCAGTGTCAACACCTGAAGGTGGCCTATAACCTATTGAGTAAATACTTAGTGGTTGTAAACCCGTAAAAAAAAAAAAAAAAAAAACACCTGCATAC